>JAWWEE010000122.1:27215961-27285083 GCA_035221455.1 Xenops minutus | reverse complement strand
ATTTTTTACAAACCCCGTTTCCCTTTGTTTTTTTTTTAAACCATTAAAAAACTGTAGTGTAAAAAAAAAAAAAAAAAAAAGAAAACCAAATTCCTAAGCAGGTCAAAATTTTCTTTACTATGGCCACTTTTCTGGCCAACACATTGGCAATCACCAAAGATACAGCTTGCTCAGTGGTTGGTTGGGTGGGAGGTATGTTCCTATTGCTTCAGAAAGGGACAGTAATCTCATGATTGCACCAGTAATGTCACACAGCTAATTCATTAAAGGGTTTTATTAGACCTCAAAACAACAATTTTGTATATGGGGAGAAATAAGTCAAAAGCATTTTCTGAGACACAGAGGAAGGAAGAATAAAGCCAAGTGGATATTGCTGCAAGCAAAGACAAAGAAGACTGCTCATCATTTCCTAATTCTCTGCACTGCTATGGGAGCAGCAGCCACTGCCCGGCTTTTGAGCTAAGCAAATAGGATTGTTTCTGCATGATGCATATGCATGATGTCGTGGCTCATCGAGGTCTGGAAAGAAAGCTGTAGAACTTGGCACCACAGGAATGAACTGTGTTTTAGCTGGAAAGCAAACTGGAGCATTTCTCAAACAAGGAGAGGTGCAGCCAGGACTTGCTCTCATTTCTATCACTACTGTAAGATTTCCAGATTGCTGACAAATTGCTTGAAGGAGCCCCAGTCATTACTAGTGAATAAAGTCTTCCCAACTGCTCTCTGATATCTCTGAGCTTTATCCAAGTCCTCCCAGCAGTAAATCTCACAATGAGGTACAGTGGCCAAGAGAACTAATACAATCCTTGAATGCGTAAGCAGGGAAATAGCACGTAGCAAGTAGGAGTAATGAACTGGCCTAACCCTCTGCATATAGCATTAGTGAGACCATAAGTACTACACTGGGAGCTCCCCAAAAGAAATCCGCAAACTGGTGATAGCTCAGATGAGAACCACAAAGTGATTCAACATCTTGAAAATACTGTGTTATAATAAGAGACTGAAGAAAATTTAGTTCATCACAGGCAAATCCAAGTGGTGACTGACCACAGACTATAGGTCATAACATCAGGAAGACATTTGTGATAGCAGGGAGCTCTGCAATCTATCTTGGAGAGGGAAAGACAAAATGACATCTTTTGGAGAGATGCTGGTATTAGAAACACTGATTTCAACAAGGGTTATTGACTGCTGGATCATTTCACTGAAACTTTAGGTGATTCGCCATCATGTAACATAATTAGACCAAATAAATCCCCTTTCTATAATTTAAACAGAAAAAAACCCCACAGGCTCTAGGGTATGCATGCCAGGCAATGCAAATGCAGTTTGGTTCTCTGACTTGTGTCATACTGCTTGGGATAGATGATTGTAATGGATTCCTCTGACACTAAAAATAAATGACCCAGTATGCAAGCTATAAGCTTAATGATCACAGAACAGTAAAACCACCATGCTATTATCTCCCCATTTGTCATTATTCAATAAAAGACTGCAATTTAAACATTTCTAAAAATTATTGCCCAGCAGCTTTACAAATAGGACATTCACAGATGTGGCTGTAACTCCTCTTTCTCCTAATAGTACCACTTAGAGGCTTTTCTCTTCCTCAGGCCTAGATCCAAACATTCAGCCATTTTACTGTGACTCTCAGAGGAAAAAATCACCAAAACTATCCAGGAAAAGAAAACCCTTCTGAAAAGAATTTTTTCTCTTGAGATCATTCTTCTTGCATAGAAGGCTGGATTTCAGGGGAACAGGACTGGATGCCAGCAGAATGACAGATTAGAAGCATGCTTTAAGAAACAAAGATGTATTTTAAAACCAAAACACAAATGGAATAGTTCACTTTTCCAAGGCAAATTTCTAATTGCTATTTGCTAATTTCAATCACAAGTTCATTAGCAAAATATCTACACACCATAAGTAAACACAGCATTTCATAGACATTACTATAAAACATTCTTCATGCTCAAAAAACTTACTATTCTAGGATCAGAACCTGCATCAAGATTCATGTATGAAAGTGTTTATATAATCACAAATTGGGCAACATAAAAAACCTCAACAGAAACAAAAAGATTAATAATTAGTAATATGAAAAAGATCCTTGGGAGACAGGAAAGTTTACTGAAAAAGATGTGCTGAGACCTGCGTCCTAGGAATCATTCAAAATAACTTTCAATACGCCATTCATCCCAAAGTCAATAACCCAACATGCTCTTTACGTTAGGAAGAAAACAAGACACGTTGGGAAAGTTTGCAAGTGTTCAGAGCTAAAAAAAGGGAAGCAATGTTAAAAAAAACCCCAATGGTAATTTCAGAAACTGAAAGGCAGTTCTGGAAGAAACAGATGAGTGGTCAAAGATGCCTAAGAAACACACACTAATTACATGGCTATCACCACCACATGTGATATCACTCACCCAGACTAGTACAAGCTCTCCAAAACAAAAATCAGCACATTTTCCAAGGGGCTTCAAGAAAACTTAGTAAATCCAACTTCTGCCTTTTTTGATGATTTATGTTAATACACTGCAGTCATTTTTCCTGTGGAACAACTGAAATTTAAACGAATGTTTCCCATAGAATATCCAGCATATCAAAACGGCAACAAATTAATTTCACAAGATGTTTCTTTTGCTTTTATTAGAAAGCCCAATTTTCATATCCTGAGCTGGAATCCTTACTCATGATCATATTTAGAACATGCTGACAGTAATATACTGTGGCATGAAGACATGGGTATGTTCCTCAGGATGGGTTTGTTGACTTCCAAAGTTCAGTGCAGAAGCTTGTTTCTTTGTTTTACTCAATATTATTTCCTTTAGTTTTAGGTGAGAGCCAACTTTTTATTTCGAATTGCTGCTCCAAATGCCTGATGAATTACAGAAGTTCTACTTATATACATTTCATATGTTTATTGCATAACTACTGTAGAATCATTTTGCCTTAAATATAATACAACTACAGGCTGGAAAAATGCCACATGTGGCTAGGCCCATGTTTCTTAAATCTAGTCCCAGGCAACATTTTTCCCCAAAAGGTGCATAAATGATACGCAAACCTCCCAAAGGACAATCCTGGAAGAGAAGTGTGCAGGAACCATTCACAGAAAAAAAAAGAAATGGGAAGAGCGATGCAGTTCAGAGATGCATGCTGCACATGCAGTAGAGGAGAAAAAGATGCTTTACCATTGCCACCTTTGTCCAGTGAGAAACGTAAATCAAATTAAATGCAGTTAGATCCATTTTTTGCTGTCAATGGACTTGGTTCCCTGCCCAGCTCCCCTAATACATTGCCATTGCAAGGGTTTGTTTGGGAGCTGCAATCGTAAATCACACCGTGAAGCTGCTTCCTCTCTTCTCCCACGCACCTGCAGAGGAAACGTGCCAAGGGCAGAATTAGGCATGCTATGAGGACTGTGGGTAATACAGCAACCCCAGAAGCAGTCTGGGATGGACTGCCATCATTCAGAGCAGCCAGCAGCTTTTTTGACCTGCAGAGCAGCTGGGAATCTAGAGGATGCAAAGATGGCACAAGTTTTCTAGAGGCAAATCCAGGAGACCCCTGCACAGGCAGCTGCTGGAGGCCCCAGCTGCGTGCAGCCAGTGCCGGCAAGAGCCTTCCAACGGCAGAACCAGGACTGGGGTACAGACATGCTGATGAATGTCTCAGAACAGACGGAGCTGCACTTGCAAAAGCTGTGGGGAGTTACGAGGAGTTGTCACACCCGCCCTGGGGGTCTGACTTGCATGTGTCACTGCCCTACAAGCACTTAGGGCTTGTTTCCAGACCACACATGATAGGTGATTCCAGAGCTGCGGATTTCCAGTAAGGATTAGACAAAATGGAGTGACCAATAATTTTTTCTTTTTTAATCCTCTCTTTGATGACGTTGTCTAAGCCTATTCCCAAGGGATTCCTGCCTTGAGAAACATTGCTTTAGATAACAACTTAGCTGTTTTAAATAATGTCATTTGTAATTCAGGCGGATGGTCTGTTCATCATAATGTAGTAATAATATGTTACATCCATTACACTAAATCCACCATAATTTCAGCCCCTGAAAGAATGTGCAATGTTCATTTGTCTCTGACCTCATTGGCTATATAGCAAATCTAGAATATCTGTCACACTGTCTCAAAATGTATTATCTATGATGTGTTTGACAAAGCACATGTTACAAATGGCTATTCACAGTGAGTTATATACAGATCTATTGTATATACTGTTATAGAAAAATAGCATAGCTAGCAACTGACATCCAGTATTCAGCCATCACAGTGCACAAGACAGAAAGAGAGCACTGGAGTCAAGAGTCCTCTTCTCCTCCCCAACAGCTACCACCATCTTTGCTGCTTACGGACTGTGACAAACAGGTTTGGAGGCTTTGCCTAAGGAAACAAACAAACAAAAAAAAAGCAAACATACACCAGTAGAGGTACATTAGTTAGGAGGAAACTAGAAACAAGAAACTGCCAATTTTACCAATCAATATAAATAAATCATGGATTTGTGTTTGCAGTCACCTTATGCCTCCACGTCTCCACCTATGAAATGGAGATCCTCTCAAACTGAGTCAATGGTGGTTCATTAATATTCACCCAGGACTCCCCACTTTCAAGGTGCTTTTGTAGCACAAAACTAATCATTAAAAGCCATTAGTCTAGCCACCCCTGGCAGTCTACTCCATCTTAAGTAAGTTCTGTTTTCATTTATTACATATGACTTTATGTTTCCTCTTTGGAAAAAGCATCAGTTACCAAAAGGAAAGCAGATTCTTAGTAATCTTTTTCCTCCTTTCTTGTCAGAAGTCAGTTTAAATCAAGCAAATATAAACTGTAATTTTAAAGACTAGACAAGATCCACCAGATGATTTTTTATCTTAAAAGTTCACTGTGTGGTATTTGGCACAATAAAATAAACTGTGTTTACTCCCTGTGTTAGTATACCCAGAACCTTAAACAAACTCCATTTTACAACATGTATTTTACCTTTCTAAAGACTTCCAAGGTGTGCTAACAATCCAAAATTCTCCATGTGGGATCCCTGGCTACTAAGCACAAAGCTCTTTTTGGTTCCAGCTACAATCAGAATTTATTTCAAATATATATGTTAAATTATAAAATAACTTCCTGTTCAGATTTCTACAGAATCATCATTAGTAGAGCTGCCTAAATTAAATGATAGAACCTTTTTCCATGAATTCTTCCAGAACAGCTTGTAGCAAAAAAGAAGGTGGACATGTCCATAATTTCTTATGGACTTATTATGCATGCTATAGTTTTCATCTTAATTTTATATTTCTTCGTTGGCTGCTCAGCATCATTTAAACCAAAATCAGAGACTGATGTTACTGCTGTCCCAGTGAAATTACCAATCTTGCATTTTATCTAAGGTTTATTCCCTTGAAATACTTGACATTTCTTTCCTTTGAATGTCTGACAAAAATCATTACTGAAGGTGATGTGGCTGTACAAACATATTTAGCTGAGATTTAAGGTGTCACTGAGATTGCACAAGGCTTCATCCCATATAACACACAGAACTTATGACATAAATGTGGCCCCAGGGATTTCTTTCATTATTCAACAATTCTGCTTTTGGTAATAGCAGAAAATGTAAACAGGTGTTATCATTCTGAAGGTGCTGCCTTGACATTTCCTTTCTTCTTTCCATGTGGCCACACCTCAACATGTTAAGCACAAGTCACCAAAGTCCAACAATGGCAATTTGCAAATACTTTAGAGAAACTACACGCAATAGTCTTTAGAAAGCATTCAGAGGGAAAAAAAAAAAAAAGACAAAAAGCAGTTGACACTTGACAAATGGATCAAGTCCAACAAAGTGTTTTGAAGATTACTCTTTCCTGCTTTTATAATCCGCTAACTTCTTACTGTTAATTTTTAATCCAGTATCATGCCCGGACTGTTTATTTGTTACCTCTAACTGGGCTTTGGGAAAAGTATAGATCTCATCTTCACGTGTTTCTACATCATTCTGCAAACTTCTAAGCCAAATGGTATAAATATCACAGCATGTTTCCTCTTTGGAGCTCAGACTTTTTGTGTCCTTCAGATAAATCATTACATCTACAGAAAGTAAATAAGAAATGTATTACATTGTGTTAATTTACATGGTGGCATAAAGCAACCTTGTAAATCCTTGTAAAACAGGCTGGAAACAAAAACTCAAAACTACTCAGGCATATCTTGAAGGGATTTAGTATGGCTACATACTGATTATTATTTACATAGTACTAGACATTGTTGGTATACTTATTAAAGTCTATAAAACTGTTACAGACACTAAAGAACATAAATTATTTGGGGCTACTTAGCCTCAAATGCTGGTTACATAAAAATTTTAACAACTAAAAAGCAACACAACAATGAAAAAATTCTCAAGTCCATGAGGCCTTCTGGAAATTTTTATGGTTTATTGAGCAAACATACCTGGAAACAAGTTATGTTTAGCCAAAACAGTTAAAGAGTATCACTTAGTCTACTTGGTTCATTATCATAATAAAGGCTGCTTCAGCCAACAGCACAGTATGTGCTGAAATTATTTGATGAAGCATCACATTAGTGAGGTTTAACTGTGTGATTACAGTTTGACAAATGTTTTCGTGCCCTCCTGAACTGGGACTTCTCCTTACTGCTAGTCATATTTAGAAAGAGAATGGATTGTTGGTACTTACATTAAAAGAACTGAGCCATCTACACTTTAAAAAGGAAAGTTAAGAAAAAAAAAATGATGAAGAGAACAGCAAGTAGCATTTGAAAAATGGAACATATCACCCTACTCTGAAAGACTCTCTGCAGCTCAGTTTATTGAGAATGTTGTCTGTAGGACTTGACTGGAACCTACAAGCATGAACAGAAGATTTGGAAAAATTGTTCTCTCCAGCTAACAATACCCAAGGGAAAATATAATGCCTGAAAGCAGCTTTTGGGCATAGCCTGAAAATAATGACATGCTATTTTTAAGTAAGAGGATTTGATCAATGGAAGAAAATCCTTAGAGCCATTAAAGCTTTCAAAACATTTAAATATTTGGCAAATGTGTATCAGATGACTAGCTGATCATGTCCCCTTGTATATTAACTATTTAAGAATAATTTAAAAATATTTTTGATTAATCTAGAAACTCTAGGAATAAATTTGATTTTGTTGCAAGCACTAGATGGTCATCAGAAACAAAATGGTATCGATTGCCAATATTCCAGCAACTGAGTTATTTTAAAATTATTTAGTAGAACCAAGCATCTCAAAATTATCACTGTACTTTTCACAACAAGAATCAAACAAACGTTTCCCTTTTTACCATCTAAAGAGAAGTGTACTACTACTGCTAACGCAGTTTTATTTCTGGAGATATGCTGTAGCTCAAAACATCAAAAGAATATTATTCTTGATATTTTGATAGCAGCACAGCATTGCACATCTAAGTTCTGAATTCTGCTTTGGGATAGAATTATCTGAGAAGCAAAACTTTTTTCAACATAGGCAAAGCAAAATCTGGCACAGTGCAAATTAAGTATAATTTCTGCAACAGTTTTTAAATAGGCTTTAATATGAAATGAGATTTTCTTATGAGCTGACCCCTTTATCTTTAAACATTTGTAGGGTTTTTAAATACTTTTAGGGTTTTTTCTGTCATTCTCCATGTATTCATGTTGCACAGAGACTTGGTAAGAGAGCCCTCCCACAGCTAACAGAAATCCTACAAATTCCTTTGGTAGCAGCCAAACACTGGGTGCCTTAGTGGATAAAACACGTGCTCCAAATTTCAAAACAAGGCTAAACTGAGTTCATCTCATGCAAGTTGTTGTGTAGCTATTAAAGGGAACACAACTTGGACTGTGGTGGATACAGGTGTGTCCACAGGTACCAGCAAGAATTCTGTCTTTCAGAACCCCAGAGATGATAGGGGATGGGACAAGCTGACTCAGGATACATAGGGTCTTCAGTGGATTTTCTGACATACTAACATTTGACAGAGGAGGGAGAAAGGGGTTGAGTTTTGGTCAGCTAAAGATAAGCAGTTATTCTGTTTAGCTACGCTGGATTTCTTTTCCTCCTCAGGAATAGGAAAGATTGTCTGGCAACTATTCAGCCAGTTAGCTGAGGCCAAAACATTAGCAGTGATTCAACTGTTTTTATTCCATACTTTTCCTAAGCAGTTGACATGGGAAAGGAGAAGCAGCAGATGAAAACCAACGGATGATAGCTGGATGACATCACTCTTGGATCAATCTCAAGAGCAAGGTTTTACAGCATGATAAAGCAAACACATCACTGGATAAACATCTGACCACAAGTAATTCTTAATGGTCATCATTAAACCAGCAGGGAGGGATCAACAATTAAAAGAGTTATTCTGAAGCAATGGTTGGAAACATATTAAAAACACCAACTACATAACACTAAAAGAACAAATACAGATGGACACCACTGATCCATATTTACTGGGAAGTCTAATGAAATGGAAAATTTATAGAAATGGATAATGAATAATAGCCTCAGGGACTTGTGGTTGACAAATCAAGAGTGCTCCTTTTCTGAAAGGAAAGAATGCTCCTGAGCTGCATAAGTCACAGCATCTCAGTTTAAAAACAAACAAACAAACAAAAAACACACCCCAAGTTCAAAGTGCCATTTCATCTTCAATTAAACTATACACAGATATTGAGATTCAAAGACCTTTGTTTTTACAAGAGGACAAACAGCAATTTTCAGTAAAGAAATGAAGGATTTAAAAAGAGTCCCTGGTCTGAGTATCTAAGGAGTAAAGCAGTACAGTTTCACAACATGGTACGGAAAATTCTGATGGAGTACTTATTAATCATAAGAACAAACTCTTCAAAGGTACAGTTTTGGGGAATTACAAGCTTTTGGTGATTTTTCAGGCCAGGCTAAACATCCATCTGTTACGGAGTGCTTAGGGATAATGAAGTTAATTCTGCCATAATCCCAGGAAACAGACTACAAAATCTGTCAGGCACCTTTCACAACGAATGCTTCTATGAAATACTTCACACATTATTTACATGGCAGGAAAAGAAAACAACTTGTGAGCTCTCACTATTCTAAATGGAAAGGAACACAAGTGCAGACCACAGATAATATTGGTTCTTCTTCATTGAGACTAAGTAGTTTATTGTTCCCATGTGATGTTTCTCGGGTGGAAAAAGGGAAAATTACAAGTGGATTAGGAAAGAAAGCAAATTGAATGAAGTACTATAAGTAGCAGTCGGAGGGAAGACCAGTAATTTTGGTGTCAATATAGAGCATGTAACATTAAGCAGCAAATGACCAAACATTCTCTGCAGTCAGACTTTGATGTTGGAAGGTGGGTAGGCCCCCAAATCATCTCATGTTGCCTCATTGCATTTCCTTTAGAGCATTCCCCATCCTTAGCACATCCTATTCCCTCAACCAGGGGGCTACTTCTTCCCTGGGCTCTGCTTATCATGGTTTTGACATCCTCTCTCCTAATTTTAACTCTCTCTCTCCTGAAATGTTTTGCCCCATTTTATTTTATTTGAAGGATGGCCACCATCCTGACAGGTGGATATTCCCCAAGTCTCACAACTCTACTCAAATGGTCCCCCTGAGCAGTGAGAGCTCATAATTCATTTGAATGGGAAACAGTTGGGGGCTTGCCACACTTCATCCTGCGAGACTGTTGACACTGTTAGCAGCTGTTAGTGTCGCTCTCGTTTTTACCAACTGGGAGCATAGCAAAATGTTACACGGACATTCAACAGTGTAGTCTCTCCTATTTCAGTTCAATGGGAATTAAGCACACACATGAAGGGGGAAACACACTCCACAGTTGCTAAATATTTTATATGTTAATTTTTTTTAATTACTTGCACTAGGGGGAAAAAATAAAATTCAAGTCACTCCAGGAAAAATAATGTTCCCTTAAAGCCAATTATACCAGTAATGGCATCATTTAACTATGCAAAACTTCATTTCACAGAAGGCAACTAAAATCACTGTATCACACTTAGTTTAGGGAAACGCAAAACCTTACAGCAATTTCTTGATAATCTACACAAAATGAGATTGCCAATCTCCATCCAATTCCCAACAAATGAGTGTCTACACTGCAAAACTGAAAACTTTGCTGGGCAGATTCATTTTGGAGGCCAAAACTTTAGTAGCCATGGACTCCAGACACATGACCATACACAAATGGAGAATCATGGACAAACATTGAGAAACCAGACCACTACCTACTGAAAAATACAGTTTCTTGTCCTAAAAAGAAAGTTAGAGCTTCAATCTTAAATTAAACTACCATTCTTATGACACATTCACATAAGCAAATGTCACTTGAAAATAAAAGTAAATAGGACATCACCCACACATGTATTTTATTTCGTATCAAGTGGTAGCAGCCATAACCTGTGTGTCTTGGATACACTTTTGGTTTCACATTTTGAAAATAAAGATATAACTCTTCATTTCTGAAATCTTGGGTAATAGAAAGCAGCCAGGATAAGTAAGTTATACAAGTTGTGTTATTATTTCACTGTTTATACTTACATACATGCTAGTGACAGAGAAAACCATTTCATTGAAGGATCATCCATGTTTGAGGTGACACTCAGTGCTGGAGTATTTAGATACTGTGATTTAAGATGTCACCACTGGCAGCTGTCATCCACCTCTAAACTTAGCAGCAGCAGGAATAGTCCTGCGCCAGACCTTCAGCCGCTACAATTCACAGCATGACATACTTTCTAAACCACCTTCATCACTTAGTGCAACTGAGTCCCACACTTACCAACCTGCCTGAGAATTGCAGTAGCTGAAGATATGGAGTCCATTTATTCTTGCTGCCCTTGCAAAGAAGTGAACAGACAGCTCCTGGTGAGACCAGCCCAATGTGTCAACTCTAGAACTACTGATGAGTGCATTAGGAAGAGTATTACCAGCAGGTTGAGGGACCTGATCTCGCCCCCTCTACTCAGTCCTGCTGAGGCCTCATCTGGAGTTCTGTGTCCAGTTCTGGGCTCCACAACACAAGAGAGACCTAGAGCTCCCGGAGAGGGTCCAGAAGAGGGCCACAAGGATGATTAGGGAATTAGGGCACCTCATTTATGAGGAAAGGCTGAGGGAGCTGGGCCTGTTCAGCCTCGACAAGAGGCTACTGAGAAGGGACCTCACTGTAGGGAGGGTGTCAAGAGGATGGAGCCAGGCTCTTCTCGGTGGCGCTGAACAATAGGACAAGAGGCAATGGGCAGAAACGGATGCAAAGGAAGTTCCACCTGAATATGAAGAAGAACTTTACTGTGTGTGTGACCGAGCACTAGAACAGATTGTCCAGGGAGGCTGTGGAGTCTCCCATGCCGGAGATATTTTTAAGAATTGTCTGGATGCAATCCCACGCAACTTGCTTTAGGATGATCCTGCTTGAGCAGGGAGGTTGGACCAGATGACCCAGTGTGGTCCCTTCCAACCTGGCCAATTTTGTGATGCTGTAGCTACCACTACTACATAGTTTTAGGTTGCAGTCAGCACGCATTCATATGTGTTGCAGCAAGTCAGTTTGATAGTGCCCCAGGAGCAACTCCCCCTATAGTGCTAGCACCACTAACAAATCCTCTTTTGGGACAGAACGTATCAAAAATATTATTCTAGACCATGAGGTCTCTTTCATCTGTCCATTTCAGTGGATCTCAACAGTCTCATTTATTTGCAATGCTTAAAAACTTAGATGTAAATAAAGTCACTTACCATTGACCAATGGGTGATCTATAAAATAACTGGGAAAGTTGATATTGGCTATAAAATATGTGTTCTGACAGCTTGCAAGAATTGTTTCTGATAACATGCATGCAGGCACACTCAGTCAAAAAACAATATTTCATATCCCAAAGGACTGAAACCAAGCAAGCATGTTGTGTTCCTTTCTTCTGCAAATAATTTTTCTTCCTTTATCTCCTATTCTTTGCTCCTCCTCTTCCACCTCTGAAACTAAAAGACCAGGAAAAAAGAAATAAGAAGAGGGGTTGAGCTCCATTAGTTCTGAGTTGCTTAGCTAACATTGCCTGCGATGGTAAAATAAAAAATAAAATAAATTAAAAAGAAAATTATCTTGGGAAGACCTTATAGTCCTTGGACTATGACTTATGAGAAGTCCAAATGAATTTTCATGTAAGTTTTTTTTAATATAGACAGAAACAAATTCAAATTACCATACAGGAATAGTAATTGCTTAAATGAAAATTTTTGAAAACAAAATTTTCCAATTCAAAATGCTTTACTGATTTCCCATGCTTCTGTTGGTTTTGACATGATGAACCACAGTTATTTGTAATGAAAGGATGAGATGTCACCACTGCAGGACCCAGCCTACCAATTCTGCCACGGACTATTTTGAAGCTGCCTGTTTTCTTAGATGTGCATTTCAAAGAGAGGAAAAAAACCCACAGCAAAAATTCTACAAGGAAAGGATTATTTTCTTTAGAAGCTGAAATGTTGAACGTTCACAGAATTCACGTGGAAATTGGGAAGATGTTGCCGGAACAACAGCCTAGGGGTAATACTGTCTTTAAAATTATTTAAATGTCTTATTAAAACACTTTTGCCTGGCTTCCTCATCCATCTCTATAGAATGTGAAATTTCAGCAACTTTTTTAAAAAAAAAGGCAAAAAAAAAAAGCTTTATTCACTAAACAAACATTGGATCCAAATTAAAATACAGCTTTGCAGCATTTAGCCTCATCTTAAAGTGTGGACTTTCCACCAGCTGATACGAAGGAACTGTATTGCCCTACCTAGGCAGGTACAGGAGGAAGGTGAAGTGTATAAACACCTAGACTAGCCCAGTAGACTGCAACCACAAAGCAGCATCTCCCAAATGCCTGGCTTTTTATTGACTGCAGTGCATTGCAACTCATTTTCTGCACTGTAGCTGCCTATCTTTGTAATGATGTAAGACCACTTTAAACCCAAGCAAACCTCTGCTAGTTAGCCACCTAACAAAAAAAAGAGCTAGGAATGGCTCTGGTTTTGGTTAGCTGTACAGCTCTGACACAGCTGTCTTTTCCCCCCAGAGAAGAGAACAATGTAGCATAACAATAAATACCATCCCAGAGCTCTCCTCTCCTAATCATGACCTCGAGCTTGTTTCCACACCATCTCTTCCTGGATGTTGCCACCTCTCGCTGTGAGGACTGGTTTCCCATCAGGTTTAGTTAAGTGGAGAATTTCCCAGAATGAAGGCACAAAACCAATAAGGCAATTAGAGACCAATTAAGTTCATTAACACTGTTTACCTACAGGAGAAAGGAAAGCCTTAAATAATTAGCAGCAAGTTTATTTGTAAGAGTAAAAAAGCCTTTTGAAAACACCTTCTGAGTGACAATGTTTGTTTATAGACAGCCATCAAGGTATGACACTTTTCCATCCTCTCCTAACTTATTTCAGATGTGTGGAGAGCAACTGGTCATTCAAAACATAATAGGCTTGATTCAAGGGAACAATTATTCACAGTAGCAATGGGTTTGTGGTGTGATTTTTGACACTGACCAGGAGCTGATTGTTTGTAATGACTACACCTGCAGTCCTGCCGAGAGTTAGGAATCATCAACACCTCAGCAACTGAGGCTATTAACCCTTTTTTCAGCTCTCCAAATAAAATATGAGGGAAAATACTTCTCAGCCTTTAGAAAGTGTCTTGTCAGCGTACTGGAAGTTTGTATACATTTTGTTATATCCTTCTCTTAGCTTGGTTCTACTGAGGAAAAATTCCTTTTCACAGAACAGAACCCAGAGACAAATATAAGCTGCATCCATCTTGTGTGCAACTGTGTATTGCCATGTACATGTTTCTTACCCTTTGCCCTTAGAGTGGGTGAGGACAAGAGAACAGACCAGGTCTCATTAAGAGACCTGTTCTGTCTCAACCTTGCACACAAAAACTACCCAGAGAAATGTGTGGCTGTTGCAGTTGGGAAAATGTATGGATTTTTGTTGTACTCACATGAAAGAGATATAGACCATGAACACAGACAAGGCAGAAATCATTAACCCACGGAATACTAAAGTGAATGAATGTCATTAATTAGAAAAGTTATTAATATTTACATTCCTCAAGAGTTGCCTTTTGTCTTCTACATTAAATTTGAAAGATAGGATCTAATCTTTTTGCCTTTTTTGCAAACCCTTCTTTTCTTTCCCAGTCTATTGAAACGTTATCTTCTAGAAGCTCTTCCCTCTGAATCCACTGCCCTTCAAGAAATTCCCTTAAATACATCAAGCATGACTAAAGGATCCCCCAGACTTGAAAAGCCCATGCAACAGATACTTCTTTCCAAATGGGACCAGCAAGTGCTCTCATATAACCAAAAATGAAACTGACTGAACACAGACTTTATTTTGCTGAATAGTCAGAGTATTATGGAGTAAGTGGGACAAATCTGATCTCTGCCTCACATCAGTCCAAGAGCATATATATTGTGCTCATGACTTTGAAGAAGTGTAAGGCAGACTTTTGATTTCATGTCCATATATCTTTATACATAGATGATTTGCCAACAGTTGATACATGATACCAGAATTAAGGAATCAATTTCTCCCCAGTACCTTGTTTTGCCTGCAGTTTGGTTAAATTCTTTACAAAAGCCGGATAATAGTGAAAATTGGTTTTGATAACTGCTGACTTGATTTACCTTTTAAGTGCATAAGATCTATCAGATGCCCATGTTAAGGGGGATTGAAAAAAGACTGCAGTTTCAGAGATGAAGCAAATGAAGCAGTTATTCTAAAAGTCAGAGCACTGACATACACATTTCTCATCCCAAGAATGAATACCACATTACCAGTATGCTTTTAGGGGAAGTGAATTGCATAAATAATTACCTTATTTCTAATACAACTGTTTTGATTGATTTTGATGAGATTGAACCTTTTTGGGGGTTTTTTGGCTTTTCAACAGGGAGGATATTTTGAGCTATATTTATTTTTGCTTTCAAATATATTGTTAAGTCTCATTATATTGATGGAAAAAATTAATAGCCATTTTAATAAGTTTTTAAGATAGCTGAAACTTTGATCTTGCAAATTTGAAATTATAAATTAAGCCTTTTGTATAGAAAGATTCTTAGCCTTTTCTTACCATCCCTTGGAATTTAAGGATATTAAATTAGTTAAAAGATGTTACCCTAATTTACTTCAAGAATATATAGATATAACAAAACCCTTTTTAAAAATATCAGATATGTGGGACTTGCCGAACTAAATATCATGCTCAGACTATTTTTGGATACATCTTCCTAGAATATCCACATACTAAAAGAATATGCAAAAAGTCCTGGAAAATGAGACTTTTAAATATTTTACATTAAGAAGTATTTTACACAGTGAGGATAAAAAGACAGTACCTATGGGTCTTAATGTACATTTGTTTCTGTACAATAAGGTATGACTTGAAAATGACTTGGTTTTCTCTGTTGAGACCAAAATGAACTATAGAGTGAAGTTTTGTATTAAACTTCCGCGAATTCCTTTAGAAAAGCTGCTGCTGTTCTTTTTTTAAGCAGAGATGTAAAAAACAGTCCTATAACAGGACCTAAACTGTCAGGATATGTACAGGCAGTGCCAGACCTCCAGCCAAATTCTTTCCACCTGAAATTTTTAACAGGAATGAAGTTTTGAACCCACTTCAAATGCATCAAATTAATGTCATAGGAGCAATACAGCATTATCATTGTCCACCTCAACGGATTTCAACAACCTGGAAGCATGCAGGAAAAAGGGCAGATGTTATACACATTAAATAAGGATCCTGCAAATTGAGACCCAAGCTCAATTTGTTGTTCTTTCATAGGCCCTTTCCACCATCTTTCAAGTAGTACTTCCTCAGTTTCTTCAGCTACCCAGTAGGGAAGAAATATACTTCCCTTCAGGGATGGATGTGTGGGAATAAACACACTACAGGTGCTCACGAACAACAGAAATGGCACCACAAGGATAGATAGTTGTGCTGTCTGGCAAGCTACCACTACTATGGACACTGTTGCCTCCTCTACCCTATTACACCCTGTGGACTCTGAGGTGCATCAGGTTGAAAATAACCTTGCTGTTTTGAGGACAGAACATCAAAGGCTGTGGGGTCAAGTTCTGCTAGGGTCAGAGCAGGCTCTACTGCACTATGCCAGCCAGGGATATTTGGGACATCAGTGTTCTTCCTATAACACAAATGTTACCAAAAGCCAACCAGAGGCAGGGGTAGAATAGTAATTAAAGAGAAGTCTTGTCTGATATATGTACTTGTCTCTTTCTTATCTGGGTTGTCCTTCATTTGTAGGGCTACAAGAATTTTTCTACATGGTTAGTGAGCTTGACCAAGACGGGCCAAAATTCTGAGGTTTTATATCAGCTGAATTCATTAATGTGTTTGCACTAAAATTATTTTTGAATAGTTTTTATCCATTATTCTCATTCAGTATTTCATTGACCTCAGTGTTTCCCAGAGATTTTTATCTCCAACATTTATTTCAATAATGCTTTTGGTCTAATATTGTGACTTTCTTTGGTAATAGGGAAAAGGAAGCATCAAGCTCTTAGAAGGTGGCTATGTATAGCCTAGGATTGTAATTATTCGATTTGTCATATTAAAGAGATTTCAGTCCCTAAAGATCATGGATATCTGCCACACCTGTGTGGGCACATCAGAACTAGCTTTAGACCAATCTTAATCTATAGCCATGCAAAACCAGAGCTGAGTATGCTTGGCTGCTCAAGCAGTTTTGTGGATATACTAGAAAATTCACCTTTTGTATACACAGGAATCAAGTATCAACACATTACAATGGAAATACAAGAACAACAGTAGTGTTCTTATCTGTAACACTTAAAACCATTTTGAAGGACCACTACAACCCCCCATCAATAGTAAGTTACTCTTTGACATCTAAGGGCTTTTAAAAGAATATATATTCTTATTGAGTTGCTTCAGTTCATCTCTAAGTGTGAAGTTGACCATAGTGGAATTGGTAGGAAAAACACTATTTGAAGAAAAAGATACAAAATAGAGAGGAAACCACAGTATCAAAAGAGTTTGACTTGCTCTTTCTACAGTCCAGGTGAGATCCATTGCAAAGATCAGTAACATCAGACTAGAGTCTTTTTGAAAAACCCACCTGCAAAGGAGAAATTCAGTACCTTGTTCACATAAGTTTGTGTGCAAAAGTTTCAATAATAAATAGTAGTGGTACTTTTCTTCAGTGTTTCTTCCTGCATCATAAGTACTTCTCTACAAATATTTCAGCAGAGAGCATGAGACTGACTGACTTCTTTTTCCAGTGTAGCACTTGTGTAAATTTTAGATAGCCTCCAAAATGGCTTAATTCCAACACTTAATACTGTGAGAGTGAGGCAGTAGAAACCTTAATTGAGACTCTTATTCATATTGAAATACATTCCTGATTAAGTGACCATCCCATTTAAGCAAAGTTTTCCTCAACCATCACTTAATGTAAACCAAATGTCCTCTGCAACTCCTTCCTACTACTAAAGCATTTTGACCCTTAGCCACCATATTAACACCTCTAATTGTAACTGACAGGGCAATTTCCTGGTTGCCATTGTGCAAGACAAGCAGTGAACACTAGCCACAAGCAATTTATGACCTTTGACTGTCATATTAACTCTTTTAATTGTAACTGACAGGGCAGTTAGGCCAAAAAGTGTCCCAGCAAGGCAGTTCAGGCAGTTGTGACTGTCCCGCTAAAGCCGAGGAAGGACTATCCAGTCACTAATGTGGAGGGACTGATATGGAGAAACAAGGGGCAATACTCAAGGCTGGATAATCATCAAGCTCCCTGAAATCATCAGTGACTACTTTTTGTTTCAATCTACCTTCACATTCTCTGCTAAGAACCAGAACTACTTTTACTGAATGCATGGATGCTAGTTTAAACCTCTGAAGTTAAAATGAAAAATGTTTTCCGTATTCCTGCTCCCAATTACATGATTTTTAATGTCAACAAATTTCAAGTTCTTCAATAAAAATGTTTCTCAGTATTTTGTGTTTGAAAATGTAAATGTTTTTAAACTGTTTAAATAAAAGGAGTTATCCAAAGCCTTAGGAAGTTATGTAAAGTTAATGCAGCTCTGCACAACAGCCACTGAAGCATGCTATAACATGAGACTAAATAAGCCAAAGGTTATCTCAAGTGGAAGAGAGGGGAGTGCAGTGGATGACTTATACTCACTTTTGGTAAACTGGCCTCTAGAGGGTGAAATATTGCACTCACAAACATTTTAGCAGGTCTGATATCATTCAGCAGCAGGTGAGGGCACTAATCAGATGCTAGAAAGATTCTCTCATTATTATTTATATTTTAGTCTTACATGCCTGAACACTGAACATTGAATTTGAGAATTTGGTCATATTTGTTTGATCTGCCTATGGGTGGGTCGCACTCAGCTAAAGTAAGTTATTAGATACTTTCTTACTGAAATCTATCAATCCTTTTTCCTCCAAAACACTAGAGTTAGCTTGAAATTTAAACAAAGCCTGTAAGAATATTACAGAACCTATTTTCAGTTTTATATATCATGTCAGACAACTTCTGTTAAATTCCAATCACTTTCTACCTGCCCAAGATTTCCCCTCCCACTGTGTCCTTCAAGAGAAAAGTGAGAAATTCCCATTAAATCTAGAAAAACTGAATAGCCATTGTTACCAAACACAGAAACTTGGAACACTGAGGAGCTGAAAGAGAGCTTAGTCCAAGAGTGCATTTTCACAAATGCCTCTTTTGACAGCAAAGCTAGTTTACACCCCCTACATTCATCATCTTGTTCACAGAGTAACCCGACAAACAACATGTCAGTTTAACTGAGACTGAAATTACACATTATAGACAACATAATACCTTGTAGACATCAGTACAGGAAGATCTTCCTTCCCTTCTTACTTTCAACTACTGTTCCTCCTCCAGGCTTGACCTGACCCTTTCCATGTGCCAGCAGGAGCATGTCTCTGCTGAGCCAAGTCAGCTCAGTTCCCCCTGCAAAAGCACACAGGCACTTTTTGGTGGGATTAATTTTCTGCCAGTTTAGTGAGCTGAATCAGCTCAAGTTCCTCTGAGAGGGGGAGGGCTGCACGGCCATCAGAGGGGAGAAGAGGGAAGAAGGAATACAAGCTCTCCTTGTTGAAGACACTGCAATGGATTTAGGGCTAGCCAAGCTCAAAAAGTAACATACAACATCATTCTGAAAGGCAGATACAGAGGGAACATTGCCAAGAAAAGACACACATAGCACTGCATCCTCAGTTAGGGTACATTTCATTGTTATTGCTAATAGATTTTATATGTTATCTTAACGCTGACATAAATGTTATTAAATGTTTTTTTAAAATTTTTAAAGTATCCAAGTAACAAAGGAGCCTGTCTTATTTTTAGAAATGCCTTATGATGATCTTCACAGCAGCATACAATCCTTCAGTGACTTTTTCTAATGGGTCTTCAGTGCCCTTGAACATGTTTACCCTCTCAGAAGTGATCATAAATGAGAAGTGGATTTGTGCTCTTTCAAACCTCTTGACATAAAAAGAGACCCAGACTGTCTCCTGCAGACCCTCAGCTTAATGTTGTTTTCTAGATATCTGTTCATGGTTTAAGATACACTGGTTTATTTTAAAAACCATTTAGACTACATAATATCATGAATACAGTTAAATGAGGCAGAAAACATTGTAGTAACATAACATCACAAAAGAGAAAAGATATTTATTAGGACTGCTTTTTCTTGACATTACCAGTTATGATCCAGTTCTGTTGACATTCAGGTGCTTCCACTTTGCAATGCACTCTCTCATTTAAGGATAAATGGGATGTTGGCACATGAGCCTTGAGCTCAGGTCAGCTTTAAACAGCAAGGTTTTGCACTGGTGCACGTCCTCAACAGTGGTTAAAACTGGGGAAGAGCTAAAAATTCATATCTTTTGCAACTTACACACTGATAAGACCAGAGTTCTTATCCATGTAGCATGAAAATGAGCAATAAACTATGTAGAGAAGAATGAAAACTTATACAGACTTTTATCTATATCTACACATATATATAAAATATATCATTTACAAGGATAATAGAATTTGAGGGGAGGATAACGACAGTCACCTCCTACTGAAGGTTTTGCTGTGATTAGAGAAAACAAATAACAAGGAAGTCCCCATCATTTATAACATTTTCTAAAATATACTTTTCAGCAAAACTAATATGCCCCTACCTACCTGGCTTTAAATGATTTCAGCTGAGTTCCCTCTGGATACAGAACCACTTTCTTTAAAAAGCCACAAAAATTACCCTATTATGCCTTTCTATCAGTAGCACAACATACTATCAAATTAGAAAAAAGAATTATAAAACAAATTGGGATGAAAAATACTATTTTTCACTTTTATCTGTCCTTTCTTATTAGCCAAAATCTTCTGCTTGTATTTAAACACATAAATCTGTAAACAGGCTCCTATTTTTCTGATTGCTGTACGAGTGTGTGATAGTAATTTAATTAAGAATTTAATAGCACTTTTAAAAAAAAATCTTAGAAATCTAAACCTGATTCAAGCCCCTAATGCCAGGCAAATCTTCCTTCTGTCTTTGCATTATTTCGTGAGAGAACATAAACGAACTATTACACACAACTGTTTGACAGGGACATGCTCTAAATTGCTACCTGCTTAATAAGCCTCTATGGAGGTCCTAAGCTGTTTCAGATGAGAGCAGATGTTTGATCAGATGCACTAAGGTTATTTTAAGTAAGCATGCAACTATCTTGTCTGGTCTTTCAACAGCTAGATACTTCTACAAAGATCCATGGGAATAGGGGGAATTCTACTTTAGTAGACTTTGCAAGGGTCCTGGAGGACTTGCTAAGAATGCTAAATAAACAAGGTCTCCCATTCCACCCAGCCACAAAGAGCTAACAAGCCCCGGCTCCCCCCTCCCTGTCCTCCGGCGGGCTGTACCTCCCACTGGCAGCCCACACTCATCAATACACAGGAGCCCCAGATATCACACAGCAGACCCTGCTGTGATGAGCAAACACCAATCAACAGCCCCATTAGCCTCCAGAGGACAGTCTAGTTTGTTTATAGTAAATACTAGAGCACTGCCAGTGGAGGGCTGCACAGGAAATGCTGAGAAGGCTTTTCCCCCTTCTGTTTCAGGAACGTTTGGAAATTCGGGGTTTGCGTGTCTTGGGTGTTGCTTTCTCTTTTTTTAAAAAAAGAAAACAACACTGATGAAAATGCAATCATTTAAAAATTTAGGTGTTTTTTTTTTGTTTTGTGTTTGTTGAGGGTTTCTTTGTTGTTAAAGAGCCTTCAGTCAAAATTACTACATTTTCAAAAGCACGTAACTGTTGACGAACAATATATAAAGCATTTTAAATGGGATTATCAAGGGAGAGTGCTAACCATCATTAACTAATCATTACCTAGCTTTATGCAGATATTTGTATTGTTCTCCAGCCCTTCAACACTTTGCTGTAACATGTACTAAGTGCACTGGAATCACCAAGTCTTGCATCTAGAACTGGCAGACAGTGGAAGGGATTTGAGGGAATACTACAGCTTATAGAAAAGAATGAGATGCTGGGAGAGGTTTAGGTGGAAGATCCAAGACAGTCTGAAATCCACCCTGTGTGCTGCTACCAGCTTACTGGCACACTAGGGCGAGCACCTCTCTCCTAGACGCTTAGGGGGAAAGATTGCTTCCTGCTCTGCATACGCTTTGCATACAGCCTAGTGACTGCTCTGTTTGGAGACTGGATTCGCTTCTGACCCTTTGTTAACAAAGACAATATAATTTATTATTCATACATATCTGTAGTCGGAAGACGTGCACTGCAAGTAGCTGATCTCATTCTTTGCTCAAGCAACACATGACTGGGATGCTAGTCCAAATGTTGCTCTTTTCCTTGGAAGCAGGGATTGAATTTAGGAAAGGAAAGTCTGGCAGAAATTTAGTTGAGCTTGAGCTCAGGGGGGAATTGAGTTTCTTATCTTGTGGGTCCGAGGTGAGCTGTAAAATGGTAGTTGAAGGATGGCTATTAAACCAGTCTCTAGAATGGCTAAGTACGTGGCAAAAGGGAAGGGGGAATGATTAGTTAGGTCAATGGAAATGAATCTGTACATTTTATTAGTGATTTTTGAGAATGAAGAACAAGCAAATAATTTCTGCGGGATGCCCATCACGTGTGATATTTATCTTACTAACATGCTGACAAAATTCTTCCTAGCGTGATTCAATGAAGTTTCTATACAGGACATGCAACAATTTCTTCTGAAATCTCTAAAAGCCCTGAATCAACTGCCAGGCATGTTTGTAACACTTCAGATGAGCCCACTCATCTCGTCGAAAAGGAGGAGCAGCCAGGGGGAAGTCTGTTATTACAGGTAACCAAACAACAAATTACATGCCAGCAGCTACATGACCACAGCACTCAGATGTTGAATATAACTGAGCAAAAGCACGCAAATTTCAAAACTAATTTTCGAAATGTTTCAATGCTGTGGTATATATTTCTTTCTAAAACCCCTGACTACTAGACACTTTTCCAAGTAACATTTATGATGCATTCAAAACTCTGTATGTCTGAGTACACCAACAGAAGTATTTTTAAGACACAGTGGTATAATGACACATGGACAAATGTTACATGGTTAAAATGTTTATAGAAACTGGGTTGAAAGTGCTTCTCGGTAGTTACACCTCTTCATCCACCCTTCCATTAACTTAATTAAGCTAGCTCATAGGTTTACAAGCCTGGGGGACCCAGAGAACCTGATCTGAGAAGAAAAATAAAGGGTTGAATCACCAGGCCAGGTTTTCCAAGTTGTCATGGCTCTAGTGTTTATAACCTGCACACTTATATAAACCCAAACTTCCATTACTTGCCTGAGAGTCTCAGATCAATATTATAGATAAAGGTAAAGCTTAAGGTAAACGATTACCCTATAAGATGATGGGAATAGTAATTTTAGTGAACATCAAACACATTAGGATACAGTAAACTTGCACAGACATAATAAATTCATCAGCTATTTCTGCTGATTGATTTGTATTCCAGTTTAATTAGCCATGAAAGAGTCAATTTTTTTTCTGAAACCTTCCCTCCCCCCCTTTTTTGTTACAGATCACTGCCACAAAGGATAATCCCCAGCTGTCAAGTTAAGGAAATTTAAAAGGTAGGTTCTAAAAAAAAAAATCGTTACCAGTCATGAATTCATTTTCATATAGACCGGTTATACTTATTTCACAATTACTTTAGTTGGAAAATCACATCTGAAAATAAGCCGATGCCCTTAAACTATTGTTTTAAAATTGGCTTTAAAATACTCTGAAAGCAAGGTAGCTTGATATAGTGGAAATAATGACTTGTAGGAAGGCAGAGGTTCCGTGGAGTGGCAAAAAACCTACTGTCTTGCTGCTGCTTAACTTTCAGCAAACGACTTTAAATAACACAAAATGAGCACTGCAGATCTGTATGGCATAAGAAAGGAAAAAATATTCGTAATAAAGAGGATATTTCATTCCTGAAAAATATATAAATAAAGGAACCAGTGCCACAAATGTGTTCAGAAAATTTACAGAGTATCCATGTTTGTTTTAACTTGCCACTGCAAGAGAAGAGGCAGGGAACAATAGTGAGGTCCAGCTGTTGTTTTTCTTGAAGAAGTCCCAGCTCCTCATGCAGAGAAACTACACTTGAGATGAGCTGGCTGAGACAAATGTTCTGTCTACACTTTAAATGGCAGCTGGTTATTAAATGACTCCCAATAGGATGAACACTTGCTATTGACAATAAGGTAATATAAGGACCATGCAGTGCAATCAGGATGGGAATGTGAATGAAAAATCTTTAATCTGAAATTACAGCTGTCAGGGCTATATTATAAAACATGAAAGTTGCATCTGCACTTAGAATTAATGTGTCCCAAAAGCCAAGTTTCTCATAAAGGACATCTTGCAGATACATCTTTTATAAATAGACTACTGGTCTTCCGTAAATCAAAGCGAACTGTAGCCGATACTAAGGAATTAAAAGGGTCACCTCTTCTGGGGTTGGTATTTGTTGAACAGTATTTGGTAAAAATGAACATTGATTTACAAAGTCCAACAGACACTAGTAGTAGTATTACTTTATAATGATATTCACTGACTCCAATGTGTCAAACAGATTACTTCTGTTCTTTTATTACCAGCCTCCATGTATAAAACCATCTTTTTCAAAATAAGAAGGCATTTTCAAAAGAGCCACTGTTTAACAATCTGAGTTAACAGAGCGTTGAACAAACAAATATAGTACTTTTTATTTGCACATAGTTCAGATAAATGGGCTAAGCTCCCTGCACAGGCATGCTAAGCCTAGTTTGATGGAGCCAGTTTAAGATCAGACATATGACAAAATTAGTTACCTGCTCTATTCCATGACCCCATAGCTCACAAGGATCATTGCAGTTCATTTCCTATAAAAGGGCAGAGCCGTTTCCATAGGCTGAATCTTTGCATACATTTTGTGACAGCTCATCTTGTGATCAAGAATGAGTTATATTTCTGCATTTAGTGATACCTGTGTTTTGAACATTTCAATAATCCAGTAGGAAAATATCCCCAAAAAGTAAAATTGCCATTCCAAAATTCTTTAATGATTTGTGAGAAAAAAACACCTTTGATCCTAGTTCAGTGTATACAGTAACAGGTGTACAGCTAGGAAGACTGGACACAGCTAACAAAAACTTTAAAACTTATAACTGTAATGATGCATTTTATGAAAAAGATGTATGCACACTTGTACAGTCTTCATACAGGTGAATGTTCAAATAAAACTCACTATATAGACCTAAAAGTAGAATTCCAGTGTACTGGTATTCTCTCCTCCTTACTTGGAGTTTGGGCAATGGTTTGGTGGAGAATGAGAGTTCACAAGTTTTCTGGTTCCTCTGTTCTCAATAACCAAGTCTTCCATGCTCAAGTCTAATCATTTGACACAACTTCCACCTAAAAGATAATTTATTATCATTTAAGTTTTTCCTGCCTTCTCATGCCCTGCTCAAAGTGCTGTCAAGATGCAAAAACTAAATTCCCTGTAGTGAATTTGCTTCTTCCCCTAGAAGGAGTCAGCATACTGCATGCCAGTGTTAAGAGACCATTGGGTAATTGAGATTAAACAACAAGAAAGAGCATTTCATTTGTGATAAATTACAAATCACCAATAAAAATTAAGATCAGCTATAAGTGCCATGAAGGGAATTTATCAAAGAAATTAATTTACTTTTCATAAACAGTTCTTTGTACTAAAATGCAAAATATATATTATCTTCTCTCAGTAGAAATACAGTAGATACTTCATGATTGAACGATGAACTTTGAGAACGTAATTGCAGAAATTAAAAAATCAAGAGCTCTGTCATTTCTTTTATATAATACCAAAAATCAGGTTCCGTAAGCCCAAAGATGATGATTAACAGAAAGAAATAATCAAAACATTTTTAGAATAGATCTTATTTTTAGAATTAATCTTCCCTGATTAACAAGAGTTGGCATATCATTATGAAATTAACTCTAAATTCAGTTAAGAGCTTTTTTCCCCCTCTGCCTCACAGCATTCAGAAGATTACTTATATGATTTCTGCCATCATCCAGAAAACCCAATCCTTTAGAATGTGGTAAACAAATTTCTGGAAAAGGACCCTAAAAGGAACAGGTAACCAAGAGCTCAGAAGTTACATTTTTCAGAAGTTAATTTACTCATAATTTTTTAAAGCTTCAGTATTTTTCTCTTCACATTCCAACATATTTTATAGTGTCTCTCAGCTTTGTTAAATTCATCACATTTCACCCTTGAAGTGTCTCAGACCAACCAGGGTGTTGAGTTCCCCTTAGGTATGAGCTGAAAAGGGCATTAGCATCTGTGATGCAGGCACATATAATTGTTTTCATTTGTCTAACATATCTCTGATAACTCTCCCTGAGTGTTATCAAATACAAGGGTAACTCAGTCAGTCTAGAATAATGGGGAACATCTATGAATCTAACTTTGAAGGAATAAATCGTATTTGATAAAGAAATTAAGTTGCCTTAGAAACACAAGGAAACAATTTCAGGCTTATGATAGAGATCAAGAGAGATCAATGAAGAAAGAAAAAAATATTTTTAAGGGTTCCAACGAAACAAATGAAGATATTAAGCTCTCAAAGTCAGTAAAATAACACAATCCTCCTAAAAACAGGTGCAAAAAAATTCAATATAAATTCATTGTTTACTCAGTTCCCTGTGAAAAGTGACTGAGGAAACCAACAAAGATACTAATTCATAATCAAATCTCTGGATGTGAATTTATTCAAAGACAGGCAGCCCTGAGCATCCTTCCTATTTACAGTGAAAAGAGAAAATCCACAAAATTGAAGATGAAAAGATGAGAAAGCACATGTGCATTTGAGTTTTGTTACCTCACCCATTTATTTGTCTTATCTATCTGGGAGGTCTTGTCTTTTAAAGATTTTAAGCTCTTAAGAGTGGAGGCCATCATTAGCTTATGTGTTTGCTTAGTGTCTAGCATAGGACAGTAAGACTAGCTGACAGCTCTAGGCCACATATACAATTAGGATTTAAATAAAGAGTCAATTTGGGTTTGTAACCAGACTCATATGAAAGGGCTCTGCAGCAGTCATGCATCTATAACAGATAGGGAAGCAAAGACAGAGTCTTTCATACTTTTGGAATAGCTTAGAAATTATTTGCAACAATAAAGAGAAGAAATTGCAACAGAAAAGGCCTTAAGACAGCTCAAACAAATTAACAAATAACCCAACAATCTTGAAGCTCTGCAAATGAATACAGTTTTTTCACTGGGCTAGTTTCCTTGGTTCACAAACACAGCAGTATTCAGCATGGTCAGAAATCCATGAACAGTCTTTTTCCTTAAGAGAATCATCAACTTTAGAGGAAAATTAAAAATCTTATACATACGGGAAAACCCAACCGCAAACAACCTAAACCTATGGGCTGTAGCGATGTGTACCTCCATTAAAGCAGAATTAATATATCAGATTATGAAGTCCAGCTTTGCACTACACACACCCTTCCTGAGACACTCTGCGAATACTGCTGTAGGCCGTAGGTCGTTTCCAAGGCTTCATGCCATCCCTCCATTTAGATGATGATTAAGCTTTGTTCTACCAACATTTTAAGTGCTGTATTTATCTTCCAAGAACTTTGAAGCACAAAGAGAAAGGCGTGCAACAAATTTGTAAATATCTCCACATTAATATATGTATATCAGAACACTTCCAACCAGGAGAAGAGGTCCCACATGCATTTAAGATGTCAGGTAAACCTTGCTAAGTATCCAGTCATACTTCAATATTCTCTATTCCACTTGAAGCAAAATTGCACACAATTTGTTTGCTCTCTGTAACATTTCCTACTACACAATTGAAATATCAAAGCGCTCTGTGTATCTGAGACAAAGCTTCCTTGAATGCCAAGATTCTCGCTCAAAGAATTGGTCATATGTTTTTTTTAAATCATAAAACAAGGATCAGAAGTCTCACTGTGAGAAATGTGGCAGACAAATGAATTACACAGCCAATGCAAACATCTTCTTCCCTGTCTTTACCTAAAGGCTGGCTGTTGCCTATTAGTAGGTTTCAGCCAATCTCTGACTTGAGGAAGAGGAAAGGAACAGAAGAGAGGCGGGAGCAAGAGCTAATGTCCCAGGGATGAGCATGGCATTTTACCACTCAATGAATGAAAAATCCAAACAATTCCTAAATGAATTAGTTTGATAAAATTAAATTCCTTGTGAACTGAGATGTACATCCTCAAAATGAGATCTGGCTCTGAAGTAAAGCATATGAGTACAACAGAATAGATTTTGCCACGATAAGTTTGGACTTTGAAGATGAACCTCCAGCCAGAGGAGAATACATTATTCCCTGCCTTACTCATGTTATCCTTTTTGTCTGGGAAAATAAGTGTGCCTTTAAGTAATGCTGCACAATTCTGGCAAGAAGTACTTCCTAAAAGAACAGATTTTCAGCTTTAAAGAGCTTCTACTATACTTCAAGGTAAACATTTTTGAAACAACTTTTCTAACATTTCCTTAATCTTATACTAAACAAGTCAAAAGATAAAATTTTTAGCACACCTGGAAAACCTGCAGCTCCTAAATCTGTCTGTCCCCAGCACCTTCTTTTTCTTCCTTCAGCACAGTGCAGCCAGAAACAGAGGCTGCAGCTGTCTTCAGTGCAAAGGTATTATCCAGTGCCTGCCAGCTATGGGGCAGCTCAGCACCTTCAGATGACTCCTGCCACACAGGTTGTTTTTTGTAAAATCAGATTCCAAGACTGTTCAGCATGGGATTCCCTGGCTTCAAGTACTATCAGGTAGAAAAGGAAAGCAGTTTTTGCACTTGCAGAGGAGTCCAAACGGGCAGCATAGTGGCATCTCAGTAGACACACTTTGAAAAGGGAAGCAGGACTCCATTTTTCCCCTCTTATCTCTCCTGCTGATCAAGAGATACTCAGATGGAAAAATAGGAAGAAGGGCTGCCAGGGCAGAACATGAGAAGATGCCGCCATGGTTTTGCTTCAAATATTTAAAAACTGACCTGTTTGACAAAAGGGTTCCTGCTTGGGCTGATACTTATAAATAAAGTTGTGCAGCCCTGCCTGGTGCACTAACCGTATTTTCCACACTAGCATATATTGCATTTACAAAGTAATTGTTCTGGATATCTTTTTCCTAGAAAAGTATGCCAAAAATCTTAAATACATTAAATGCCATCTTACTGTGAAGCAAGTTAATCTTGTGAAGATATTGTTATTGTTTCAATTATATGAAACAAACTACTGTATGGAACTAAATAACCAAGAAAATCAATTACAATCTAATCAATACAATCAAATTTGTATTAAAATTCATACTTTAAATCATAAAATGTTCTCATCTGAGCTTTAACTCATTTTTTAAAAAGGGTTGACGTGGCATTGTGTCTTGTATTTGAAAGCTATCTTTTCCTATTAATTTGCTTTGAACAAACAAGCAAAAAATGAAGAAAATCAAAAGGAAGTTCTTGTTCATGCTTCTCCCACACATTTTCAGCTGTGTGTGCAAGCAGTTAAAACATGCAAATGCAGTTTGGAGGAAATTCGACATCTCTATTATAGATGAAAGGTAAACAAAAGCAGATGAAGGATTAGTGCAATTCCAAATTTAAGATATTGCTCTCAGTGACTTATAATAAAGTGGTGTTGCATACGGTGGCATGTTTTAGATGACATTTCAATTGTACAAGCAATTTGCATTCTATCTGACATTAAATAACGTTCTCATTATTATGAATTCCAGCAGCATCCCCGGCTCCACAGCATAAAGATATGAACTACGAGACACATCTTAATGAAGGGAGTAAGTTTTCCTGTCAATCTCAAATGCAAGACAAGGCTGTACCTGGGCTAAACCTCCAGTAACATTATTGTGAGTTGCCCACTTCTGACATAGTACAAATCTTCAGCTAAAGCATTCTTCTTATTAAATAAAGATCTATAACTGAACACATGTATCTGTAATATCACTACAATCCAAAGAAAATTAAAAGACAGATTATGTCCAGGATATTACATGCACCACCACAGAGCACTGCGAGAATCTGGTATGATCCTGTTGCTAAGATACCTGGCTAATGCCACGGAAACAAGCCCTTCGTACTAATCTAGCACAATCCATGCATGCTTCCACATATTTTGGCAGGGGAAAGTAGGAGTCCACTGACAATGGCTTGGGATATTGCTAGCCAGCGCTCCTGAATTTATACATTTTTTATCTCTTGCTGGTAAGCTTCAACAATCTGAGTAAAATAAGAAATGTAACACTCTGTTAATGGCATTTGGTTGCTTTATGCCATTTAAAACAAGTAAGATTACTTTTTATCCTCCTACATAGTCAATAAAAGTTGCTTAAAAAGGTAATTATTTAAGTGCTTTTGGTTGAAAAATTGCGGTGCTCACAAAAATGACTGCCCTTAATCTTTGTGATTTATACTGTAATATGCACATAAATGACTATCTGCATTTGCTGTCTCCATTGCTATCTTCAAGGAGACTCTAGCAGTTTCCCCGGGTGCATACTGAATAAGTAATCGGAAGAAGTGCAATTATTTTAACACAACTAACTCACAAGTCTGTACTATTTAAATCTGCTTTGAGACTCTAAGCCCACCAATAGCCCTTTGCTCAACAGACTGAAAAAAAGAGTGAGAAAAAGGGGGGAAAAAAAATCAACAAAAAACCCCCCAACTTAAAAACCAAAAAAACCCTAGTCATTCCAGGATGTGTGTGAAAATGTTACATGAAAGGAAACTGCTTCATCAAACAGCTCAGCTAGACTGCAAACTTACGGTCATCTACGTAAGTGTTACACCCATCCTTTTTAAAAATAAAATAGATGTGTCTTCCCTAATGAAAAAGTACACTAATAAAATGTTCTACTGTAAATTCAACAGGAATTAAAAAAGAAAAACAAAAAAAGAGAATGTAAACACACTCCCTTCTTTTTTTTGCAATGTGATCTCTCCTAAGCATCACTGACAGTAGCTCTGTTGAGCTCAAGTTAAGACAACAATAACTTTTGCAGATGTTCTTAGCTGTCAAGTATTATTCACAAAAATGTCAGAAGATGTGATAAAAAAGTAAAAACACAAGGATTTCTCTTAGTAATCAGTTGAAGTCAAGAAGGCAGAGGTCATACATTAATCTCTAACTATAAAATAGTGAGCTGTAGAGGAAAAATGGAAATATTATACTAAAACAAGCATGCAATTGTGCATGCCTACATGTACATTAATATGTGAAAGATGCTTATTTTTCCACCCTACTCTCACTTCTGATTCATTCACAATGCAGACCCAATGTATTTTTTTGAAGGGAACACATGCACCTCAGATTGCAGCATCTAGAAATTACGTTGGGTTTATTCACTGTAAAATTTTATTTTTTGTTTTTTCAATTTTTTCAGTTGTGCCTACAGACTCCCAAGGTCAGTTTGCAAGCTGCCTCTGGCAAGGGACCTTATGGGTCCCCAAGATCATTTGCAGGGTTACGACAACTGCATGTTATGTCATACTCTTTACTACTGTTGTAAATAAACATTACTCTTAATGAAACAGGCTATATAAAATGCAAAATCCTAATCTATGGACAACTGGCTGTTCCTTTATTCAGAACACTTTTTTACCTTTTGTAGTCCTTTGGGACTTTTTTGTAGTAAAACTATTTCTGAATAACTACCTTAGGGCAGCATAGAAGGGTAACTGTATTATAAAACAGGAGCTTGTTCATGGCAAAGAAGAAATAAATCAATAACAGGTGCAAGTATCTCAGAAACTGTTACTTCAACATAAATTGTCCCTGTAAGAAGGACAGAAAAATGTTTTTACAAACCTTTTACTTTTTTCAATTCTCACTGGAATCCAAGTCAGAAGAGAAAATGGCTGTTTGCTTAGAATAAAGTGTCTGAGCTATCTATGTGAACCTGACTGTAATGGCAAAGGATGGTGCAGATCAATATCCATCTTCTTCATTCCTGAAGTAATAACTTTCAATAGGAAAATCTATTTACTTTTACTTACCTTTATTTTATTTCATTTTGCTTTAAAGAAGTCCATTCCAGAGGGAGGGTTTAGATTGCAAACAGCAGTTAACAAACTGATGATTTAACTAAGGACTATAGGCCAGTAGGCATGTTATCATTCTCTGTAGTCATTGGTTAGGGTTAAGAAGAAACACATTTACTTGGAAAATTTATTTATTATAAAAGCAATCAGTATTACAAGCCATTTAACACATACAACCTCCCTATGTATAGTGCATATTGGAAAGGTCAATCAGAACCAAAAGGTAATTTGTCTAATCCTTATTTACAACATGCCCAGAACTGGCCAAGCCTCTCTCCTGCAGAAGCAAATGCTCTCAAGAACAACATGCCCCCAAATGGCTCCCTTTCCAGCCCCACACCTGTGGCAGCCCGTCTGACCTGAGGCACCGACACAGCCTTTTCCTAAGAGCTGCTGGCCACCAAACCCAGCTTCTATCATCATTCAAGAGAAAGTCTGCTATGTGCAACTTGTCAGTGTGAAATCACTTTTTCTCCATTAAAATGCAGGGATGAATCCCATGGCTCTTCTGGACAAACTTCTTAGGTCTGTTTATTTTCTAAAAAGGTAAATGAAACAAAACAGGAAGAGAGGGACAGAAAGAAAAAGCTAACTGGTATATTTTCCAGTTACATGAACTCACTTCCAATAAATTTTCATTCTCAAGATAAATCATATGACTGATATTATTTTTAGTGTTGTATTGTTTGTATCAATCAAAACAGTATATTTACTTACTTTGTCAACTGACTGTCAGAAACAAAATGAAAGTTTATGGCGGTGGTTTTGGTATCACCTGCTATTTTCTATTAGGTGGTTTCTTTTTAGGAGGGGGTTATTTTAATTATGCACTAAAACAGTGCATCAGATAACATGGCTTCTTTCTAGCAAATACTATTTTCAAGCTTCATTATCTAGAGCACAGTGAAAGGCTTACTCATTTTAAATTCAGTTGAGAAGCTGAAGCTCATTAGAAATTTAAAATATTTAAAAGTACATTTGTGTTTTCTGCAGTCACTGCTTTCTGTCCCTACTGCTAAAATCACCTACACCAAAATTAAATCAAGACTGCAATTTACCCCTTGCTTAATATTAAGAAGCCATCTGTCTTTCCATAATACAAATTTTTGTGACTGTGATAGCAACAGCATCCCTTGCTATTCAGAACCATGTCAATATTGAAGTCCAAATAAAAGAGGCTGCAAGAGAGACTAGAAAGACAACACTTTATTCACACTGCGAATTTTATTAATAATAATTGCTAATTAATCTTAACTGAAGAAGCAGTGCAAAACCCCATGTCTGAATTCCAGGTTCTTACATAAATCTCAGAGCACTCAGAGTGTGTACTTGTAACTAAGAAAGAGATCACCAGCATTAAAACCCTGCTTATATCAACTGCAGGATGGGAAATAAATTAGAGACTCTACTCTCTTTAGAATTTGAAGGAAACATATACTAATATAGATGTAACCTGGTAAGACAATTAATTGCAAAGTAATATTTGCAGAATACTAAGGATAAGCAAGATTTCATTGTCACTAATGTCTGCATATTTATTTGAAAGCAAATTGTGTGAGAGTGTGTGCAATGAATAAATGAACCCCACCTGTACAATTTTCCATGTAGCTAATAAAAGTAGTCTTCATTTTTACATCTTCTGCTATCAAGATAATAGAAAAAAAATTACAATCATATACAGAAGTATTAGTGCATATATCGCTAGAACTGAGAAGTCAACTATTGAAGCTAAACAGAAGCTACAATAAATCTGAAGAAAAGCCATTGACAATTTTATAAAAAATAAAAAATAGTTTCAGTTGTTAAAAGGTACCAAGGGATTAGAAAAAATATTCAGGGTCTTAAAGGTTTTAGAAGGCTGGTGGGCTTGGGTCTTGAAGACAGTAATTTTTATTCATTGGTTTTTACCTGCAACAAATTTTGTTATGAAATTTCATCCACCATTTTATTTCTCTTAATATTGAGCTGAAACTCAAAATAATTGAAACAAGGTAGGGGCATCAGGAATTAATTAATGCTATTGCAGAAAAATCACGATATTTAATCAATGTTTCTGAGCTTAAATAGTCCAGGTAAAGAATTAGTGCTGCTGTACAGAAAGAGCTGTGTTACAGTAAAACACAGATGAAATATCTACTAGGGTAAGTAGTAAGTTAGAGGCTTTAGACATAATTATGCTATATATAATTTAAAGCTCAACTTCAAAGCAAGTAAGTGCTATTAATTATCCTCTACCCAACACAGCTCTTAAAATGTCAAATTAAAAAAGACTATTGGTAATTGTGTAAGTTATGGCAAACTAGCTCCCTCCAGCAGTGACAGGAGACAGCAGGAAAAAGCAAGCAAGATATACCTTTCCTCTCTGATATTTTACAGCTTCTTTTTCTTCATGCAGATCAAGAAAGCAATAATGTTTGTACTGAATTTCCTCAGCCCTCTTTCAGGGACTGATCCTGCACACGATCCTCCTGCGAATAACAGCTGCTAGATCAGCCTTTTATTTGGAAATTCACCAAACTGTGCTGACCTGACTTTTCTCTGCCACATCACATGCGGGACATTCATACTTGTGTGCAGGGGAAGGAGAGCGGGCGCCAGCGGCGTCTGCAGCAGAAGGGGGCAGGTGCAGGCAACATGTGGCCAAACTGTATTCCCAGCTCAGACACCGATGCCAAGGTAAGGGATTTAATTTGCTCCTGTGCCTCAGTTTCTTGACTTCCTGACTCAGGAGCAGGAGCCACAGCGGGAAAAGCACTCTGGGTTCACCTTTCCTCATGACTCAGAAGCTTTATTGAAGTCTCTTTGCACAGTGAGAGTTTGTCAGATCTCAGTACCCCATGCAAAGGGCTAAATATAATAGGCAAATATAAACACATGGGTGACTGTGCGCAGGAAAATTTATTTCTATAAGTGTTTGCCTAAAATGGAAATACTTGCATATAATTAAATTTCAAAGGAGAGGAAAACTAAAAAAGAAAGCTTGAAATTGCATGTTTAACCTGTGAATTTTTTTCCCCCTCTGAGAAGTGTGTTCAAAATTTGGGTTGCATGCAAAGTGGAAAGGTTTAGAGGATCACTGAAGCCTTTCACATACACATATTTATACATTTAAAACCAGCATCAAGTTTTTATCCTCAAGTTGTGGGGAAAACATTGTCATGACAGAGGAAATTATGTGCTGTGCAGGGAGGGTTGTGCAATGCCTGCCTGAAATATGCACTATATTCACCTTGGCTCATAGCCATTGCTCACTCATAACCTCTATAATTCAAAAAAATTATATATTAAAAGGACATAATGAATGTTGAGTTATTTTGAGTTGAGTTACAGACTTAATAGATGGTTGTCATTATGCCAGATGACTGGTATGGAGTAATTATATTAAAGAGCTAGCAGATCCTTATCCAAGAATGAATCTTTTAAGACATGGTTTCTGACTAAAGCTGAGATGTACAGTAACTTGCGGATATCCTCCCAATTCAGATCAATTGGGTCTTTCATGCATTAATATTCTTCTTCAAGAATACTGTCCTGGGAAATAAGATCATTTGATGTAACTTTTGTTTGATTTCAGGGGGAGCCTGGTACCTAAAGAACTTTAAGAATCTGGCCCTCAGGCACTTTTGAAATTGAGAATTAGACGTTCCAATGTTGGATTAATGCCTAAATACCTTTAAAAGTGTGAGCTTTGGAAAATCCCTTTGGGTGTCTATCAGCACCTGTAGGCATCTGGATACCTTTAAAGATGGCCCCAAATGCTGCTTTAATAGCTCACACGTTGCAAGAGGGTCTGACACCCCTTTTCTTTCTTCCACATTCCCACAGGTGACTTCTCTCTACCTCAATGGCTACTGCAGGTGTTAGGACTGAGCACAGCGATAAACCCTGTCACACACAGTCAGATGGGAAACTGCCTCCAAGGCCTGAGGAAGGGGCAAAGCAGCCAATCTTAAGTGTCACAGGATGCACAGACAAATGGGCCCTGGCCTTTAATAAGGGCAGGCAAGGGAGAAGGAGAGGAAGGAAATGTCTCTCAAAATCATAGCTGTTCCCCAACCTTCCCTCTGCCATGACAAAGCTCCAGTTTTTTACCTTACAACTAAAGTTGCCTGTAAGAGCACAATTACACCAAAACACAGCATTCAAGTATTGTCCACTCTCAGCATGACTATTCTGCAGTCTTTGATTAGAGGGAGACCTTACCAAAGCAATCATGAATTCTCACTTGCAGTTCCCTTTTTAAGGGAAAACCAGGGATGGAGAAAGTCAAACAGTCAATGAAGTAAAAAGCCGTCAGGGAACAACACATAAGTAGCTTCTCAGCAACCTCATAATTCAGTCAACTGCTAGTTGCAAGAGCTCCTGCAAACAAAATCCAAGCAGCAGTCTTGGGGAATCAAGAGGAAAGACGTTCTAGAAAAGGAAAAGGCACATGCATATGTATAAATGGTTGCAGGATCTGGCCTTGTAAACAGGGCAGACCACCACATTCCTTATGTGGTTGCCATTTGTGTCATACTTGCTAGTCATATAGGGTCAGGATTGTCACTTACCACTCAGTCCCCTTTAACTGAAGCTTCATCTGGCCCTACAAATGAATATTCGTTGTCAGTTTCCGTTGCTTTAACTTTGATAAATGTTTCCAATGTAGATGTTAACAGTTAGCAACAAACCCCACATGTGAGAGTTTTAATACCTGACAAGTCACAGAAGTTGCCAAATGACCACGACTGTCCCCTGATCTCAGACCTGGCACTCCTTGCTGTACACAAAAGCAGAGGCTGGACATATTTGAGCATTAGTCTGCTTTAGGTGTATTTTCAAAATCTCTACTTCCAATACAAATCCCTTAGAAGTCCTCATGCTGCTCTCTGCATTCATAACTCTTTCGCACTACAGCTGCTGAAAATTTTGGAAGAACAATGAGCTGAGCAAGTGATGAAGAGAAAGTGAATGGTACAAGGCCTGTTACATTACCCTGTGCTTCACAAATAAAGGAGCTCTGAACATGTTGTCAGACACAGCACTTTTTTCGAAGCGGTTTCACACATGCATTTTTAATCAGGATTATATTTCACACACATCTATCATCACTTGCAAGTGCAGCAGGCTAGTCCTTCTTGAAAACATATCAGCTCTCTGTGTTTGCCATCAACTATTTATCTGTTTGTATAAATCTACTGTTTGGTGACCCACTAAACTATATTTGATATATTAGGGGGGAAAAAACCCCTGCTGAAGATCAACATTGAAAATGGCTGTATAACTCCCTCAATATAACACATTTTCTGAGATCATCTTTATTGCCACACAAATAGTCTTAGTAACTTACCTTAAATTATTCACTAAAATAAAAATATGATGGATTATCCTACCTGCAATCATGTCAGAACTAGTTTGAAAGCTATAGAGTTTTACTGAGCCTATCAATTTTGTACTGTACAGCTTTTATTGGCTCCCATGACTATTCCCGACATGGAATAGGCAAAATACAAAATGCTTGCTCTCTTGTACTAGGAAACACTGAAGGAATTCCCAGACACCTGGTGCCAATGAACCTGAAGTCAGTGGCGAGCAAATACAAGAACACATGCAAACACTTAAATCCTCCCTGCTCTGTTTAAGATGGGGAGAATTTACCTGAATTCTTTAAGCAAAGATGCTTGTCCAGGACAGAAGTTCTCAAATTTCAAGTAAATGAACAAGACCTGAAGACTAGCAAATTTACAGTAATATTTACATTTCGGGTTTTCCAGAGTTAGTTCATTGTACAATAATTCTGTCATTTTTTAGTAATGTCCCAAAACAATAGACGCTCACTACTGAGAAAGGCAGCATGCTTGAACTTCTTCCCCAGACTAATGTACTTACTTCTTTTTTACTATAATCATGACCAATCCCTTTTATGAAAAGTGTAAAAATTACAGGCAGAGCTGACAATACAAAATTTAAAAAAAACCCCTGCAGCCGCTCTCACTTATTGTCCACTCAGTGGGGGAAAAAGGTTAAAACAATAATCTCAAATTCCTCCTGAAAAAGGAATACAGTAAGCATAAAATTGCTGGAGTTCTACAGAAATTAAGTGGGATTTTGTAGAAATTAGTACAAAAAAAAGGTAGCATTTTCCATGTAATCGTATACTTTCTATAGGCTCCTCACAACTATCATATGGCATGCAGCAAGGATATAATTTTTTTTCTAAAAGATGATTTCAGACTCATTTATTTTATCATATGATGTGAACCTAGAAGATTTTTAATATTTCTCTTGACAAAGGTTTCTATTTTTCTTTCTTTATGCTATCATTTCCCCTGTCACCAATATAGTCTTTTAGCAAAAGATGCTTTTATAATTTTTTGAATTTAAAACTTCAATAGTTTCTTTTTTTTTTTTTTTTGTTTGCTTTCATTTTTATTGCAACACCATGATAACATCATGTAAAAGATGCTTTAAGCATTAAAATTCTGCACTACTAGATCCTGGTATACTTCAGATTAATAAAACTTGTATCTTAAAATAGATGAAACCTAGAGAGGATGTCATGGAAGGGTTTCAACGAAAACATCACTTCACCATATAAAAATGTGCTGCAGCAAAGCCCTTTCAAAAAAACTCCCTTAGCTGGGAACTACTGTATCTCAACATATGCCCTGAAAAATACATACCAGCACCAATTGCACAGGGGCATTGTTCACATGAAGTAACTATATCTATATGTTGTCAAGCAACTGGTCGTAAAAGAACTGAATAAAAGGCATTTGAAATATGAGATGACTGAAAATACCACAGCTGATTTTTTTATATTCTCTGACAGTTGAGAACAAAAAGACTTTCAGACAAAGAATTTCGACTCTCTACCACGGTGTTTGACTTCCAAAATGAAATGTAAAATATTGCCAATGTCTGACAGAACAAAAAATTCATTGTAAAAGAAATGGGTTTTTAGAAGTGTAAATACAGTTCTTTTGGAGTGTTGTTCTGATGGAGTCACAGGATTTTTAATTATACTGCGTCTTATCATCAACTTAATCACAACATCCTTGTGAAACTCTCTGGAGTCACATACCACTACCGGGAAAAAGCAGAAATTATATTTTCCCAGTGTTACCTCTGTTTCAAACAGAACAAATAAGTAACTTCAAAATGGCAGGGGTTTAAATGTATTGAACACTACATAAAGACAGGTTTTTTTTTCTGAGTACTTCACTTATAATGCCTAGATTAAAATCTCTTCAGAGCTTCTCTGAATCATGCTATTATAAATAACATCATTACTCACAAGTGCCTCTACAATTTTTCCTCCTTAATAATTTAAAACTCTGGTCTGGACTTTCACTAGAGGAGGTTGAAGCCCAGAAGGAAAAAGTCTCACTCTTCTGTATTCTTTCAACAACAGTAACTTACAGTTATTGAGGCAGACAGCTCTGCAAGGGAGAAGGTGTGCTGGTGAGGATGAGACCTTTGAGGCTCTCTGGGTATGGAAAGCCCCCAAAGGAAGGCTCTCAGCCTGTGCCTCGTGCCAGCTTGAATGGGATAAGTCTTGAGATTGTGAGTAACAGCTCAGGTGAGGGAGGACAAACCAGGATGAAAGGCTATGCAAGGAGATGGGAGAAAAGAGCCTGCACTTTTGTTTCAGAAATAGTCGTGTGAGGGAGACTGGGAAAACTCTACAATACTTACCCAGGTACTTTAGCCTTGCAAGGAAATTCCCTGTGTAGATCTTCAGTGCTAAGCAGTACATTCCTAAAGTGTTTCAGATTTAAGGCAAAAGGAATAAATTTGGCTGGCAGCCCTGCCCAGGAAGGTTATGTCCAAAAGGAAACATGAAACAGAATATTCTTTCATCAAAAATGCAACTTCTTTCTAAAATCTCATGGTCTTTTCCAGTGGATTTAACAAACAGAAACTCAAAATATTTTGAGGGCGGGGCAGAAGGAGGAATAGTTTTACTCTAGCTGTACCACACTTCTCCAGAGACTGGGCAAAGAGCAGCACAGCATTTGGCATGGGCTGTATATAGGACAGCATCCTACCACAGGTCAGCTGCCACCCAAAATCCTGGCTCAGGCTTTTAAAGTTACAGATTTGTTGTTTCAAGCTCTCCTTAGCATCACTGTACTTGCTGTAGTCATTGTACTGAAAAGTGACTGGCTAGCAGGACTGGAGTAGATAATAAAAACTTTTTTTTTTTTTTTTTTTTTTTTTAATGAAAACCAGATTTTACCTAACTCTTTCCAAGTTGGGAGTATGAGATCAGGAGAGGAATGGAAGATCTACTGACAACATAGACAACATAAGGTCAAAAACTTCCTGCTACCAGCAGTGGCAGATGTGCAAAATAACAGGACGAATTTAATACAGCCTATTGCTTAAAAATGGATATTATTAAACAATAGTAAGGAATTATCACATTTCACAGAGTTAAAGTGCCCTGAATACTAAGAAAAGCTTAAAAGATTCTGGAAGGTAATAAGTAGGCAGGAGATTTTTCCATGTTGTTACAAAACAAGGAGGAAATAACAACACTGAAGTCTTCCTCCCTGAGGAGGAAGAACCTACTCCAGAAGAGTAGCAAGAACTTCGTGCTATTCAGAGAAAACAGGAGAAAGGGGCAAGAAGAGTCACTGTGTGTCAAGGAGAGTAGAGTGAATAAAATGAAGTGGAATAACTGACACTGAAAGGCAACTATGGCAACAGTCAGCATGGATGGGTGAAGACTAAGGGAAATCCATCAGCAACATAAATGGTGGTCACTTCACATGGCATGCAACAGCTTGGAGCAACCCAAGTCATTTGATTTTGTTCAGTCTCCAGTCACAGCCCTTGGAGTTTCAGCCAATGATGAAGTGGTTTGTCAGTATAGAAACTACCAAGTTGAAATGCATGCTGAGACTGGAAGAAACCTTTATTCTGCTGAGGAAAGTGAAAATTTTGTTTGAATAAAGTGTAGAGCCAGGTTTCCCCCTCTGTTTTCCTAGAAAACACATGAGTCTGTCTAAGACTTTTCTGTTTGTGCCTCTAAGAGTTATCTCAAGTCCTCTTCTTTTGTACAGGGCTGTCTCTTGTACTTATGAAAGGTGTTCTCAAAGGAAAAAAAAGGTGAAAATACCCATCAGTCCTGAATGAACCAAAGTAATTTAAGGGGGGGGAGGGGGGCGGGGCGGGGGGGGAAGACAGAATTCCCACAGCACTTTTTTTGTTGCACAATCTGTCCAGAGCCATATGCACTCACCCTCAGCAGGGCATTTAAAAGAACAAGAGTGTTTAACCAGCACATCAATGGCCTTTACCACTTCATTCTTCAGCCAGACTAGTGTCTCAAGAAGTACAGCACAGCTTGTTTAAAATGCTGCCTTTTTTCATAACTATTGAGCCATGAAATCTGTGGCTGGAGTTACTTCTCCACTAGTGATCTGCGTCTTGGTAGCCAACAAACACAGATGATGAGCCCCAGGTGTGTAAACTACTACGGTTTACTGATGAAGTTATTTTTTATTATCTTACACTTTGTCTCCACGGATAATGATACACGGGAATGGAGATATAAGGCAAAAGAAACAAGAAAAGACAGATTGCAAATAATACATTTTATATTATTATAAATAATAAGTTATTGTATTATTGTAAATAACATATTTTTAGGCCAAGACTAAACCTAAACCTGCACCTACTATCCTGAAGAAGAGATATTAAGGTTTGAAAAACTCAACAATTACCAAGTCTCAGTAAGGAAATGGAAACTTGAGATGTGCATCATTTTGGAAAATAATTTTGGTTAAAAACCGTATTACCCACATGAAGGAGCAAGTTAAAGTTTCTGACCATAGTAATTGTCACAGTACTGAAGTGTTTCATTCTGTCACCTCACCATTGTTATAGAGTTTCTATGGTATTTTTCAAAGGGAAAAAAATGAATAAATATAATGCCTCTATATTAAACCATTTTTCATACAGAAGTATAACACTGCATGTCATCCTGCTCTATTCACATCTGTATTGCATGAAGCCTCACCTCTGCTGGAACCACAAAACCACCTCTGAGCTTTTCTCTGTCTCACAGACAGATGGACATAGACACACAACCCTAGTATGAAGACCTCAGCACATTCCCAGCTAGCCTAAATGTACTAGCCTAGTGCTACTAATATCAGTCAAATAATTTTCATTTCTAGTGGTAAAACATAACTTAAAAATAATTTTGAAAACTGTAAGAAAAAAATAAATAATTCTCATGGAGGAAATAGCATCTCCAGATATCACAAAAAATTCAGAGAAAGGAAAAGCATGCTGTTGAAATTTATCTTTACAATGCAAACAACTGTATTAACTTATCAGATGAAATCCTAACTGTTGAAGCTTACAGGAGTTTTGTTATTGATCTCAGCAGTATGTGGATTTCGCCCTGTGTACAGCTTTGTTCTGCACTCAGAACAGTGAAATATGATATGAATTATTAATTACAGTCAACACAGAGTACTGCGATGCACACCCATATGCCTATTACTCATGGACACATCTCAACAGGTTTGGAGGATGGGTTCTGACAAAAAAAAAAAATGCCCAGACATCAAATGATTATGAGAATACTTCTAAATTTTCATTGGAAAAACAGTGCTAGTTTCTTCCATTAGAACAGATTATAAGATTTCCAGATACCAATTTAATCAGGAATACCAGAACAATAAAAAATTACTGCCCACCTCATCATAATAATACCTTGCTGTTCTCACTGATAATAAAGAATATACAGAATTCTAGCTTAGTGTGTTAGTTACTCCTAGGCTTCATTCTCACTTCAATTTACTTCTGAATGCTCATGTTTCTATCCTTTGACTTTGTGTCTCCCACCAACTGAGAGTAAATAGCTGTCATGGAGAGAGATACCAGGGCAAAGAGAATAAGTATATGGAAGTGAAATACATTAGGAAACATTAGATAGGCAATCTGTAACAAGCTCTGGATATCTTCTAAAATGATCAGAGGCCAAGAGGATATTATTGCGAAGACACTAGTTCTGTTCTTGCTCTTTCCTTGGCACACACATAGGGCCATCATCAGAGACAGACCACAAGACAGACCTCTCTCAAGAGCATAGTCATTCTTGTTACCCACTGCTACTGGTTGAGTCCGTTTTGCTGAACCAGTCAGACACACATCATCACTTGCTAAATCATTACATTTGCTAAATTGGGGGTTTTGTTACCAACTATGTCTCTTCACTGATCTCAACAATATTCTTTTATACCAAAGTATGCAAAATTTAACTGTCTAATCTCAACATGCTCAAGATCCCAAATGAAAAAAATAACTGCTTATGCCAATGATTTACTAATTTTTATGAGGGGGAAAGATAAAAGATAACAGACTTTTTTAAAAAAAAAAAGTTATTTTTGAGTTCATACTTAATATGCACAGGTTCTTACATATATGTATATATTTTTGGATTTTTGCATCTGAATCTTAGCTTTAGTTTGAGGAAACAGCAATGAAAAAGAAAAAAGTTCTGGAAATACTATGAGGTGACCATGCATATATTTACAAAAGTTAACAAATCCAGGGAGATTTTTTTTTTAAGTAGATGGCCTCTGTTATCACAAAAATTTCTGTCTCACCACTGTAATGAAGAAAAGATTTTTTAAAATCCAATATATTTGAAGATCCATTGAACTCCAATGAGCATGATTTAATAGTTGATAGTTTTTTAAATCTTTCCAGAGGATTAATGGAAAACATAAAGTATTCTAATAATCCTGGCAGGAAGCAATGTCCAATGTTCATATAAGAAAAACTGAATCCACAAGGCAACACCCTGTAGACCTCCCTTACTTCAGTATAGCGTTACTTACACTGCATCTTCTGATGTTTAGAAAAAGGTCTGAAGCATCCTCAGTTACTCATGCCATTGCACCTCCTAGTAAGTTAAATGAGGTGCAAATATACTATGTTCATTGCAAGTAATAAAACTAACATAACCAGGAAAATATTCACAGTAAATCAACTGTTGTAGCATAAGAAAGAGCAGACCGAGTTGATTTGTGTCAGATTTTTAAGGTATGGTAACAAAATTTTTACTCTGTCATAACTCTCTCGTTACTCAATAAACATACTTTTCTCTAAAAATACTACATCGCGTTAATAAGGCAAAAATATCATAAAACGCACCTCTGGGATCATTTATTAGTTTCCCTTCAATACCTTTGCTTCCTTATACCTATAATCCAAATCCCCAACCACACTTTTTGTCATGCTTTTTATCTTGAAAAGCACCATATTTCTAAAGTAGACTACAATTTGTATGGTTTACTCAGAGATTGAGAGTAACAAATTTCAAAGTTTGAAACAAAGACAGCAGCCGAAGAGCAGTAAGCTCCATTTGCTACAACACTGGAAACGTGCAGCCTGTCAGTACTAATATGTGCTACCTTTAGAAATATATGCCTTGCTGAGTTGCACTTTCCCACTACACAGCAGTAACGCCTGACCTCAAAGAAACCACTTGATCAACATCAGGGATTTGGGGGTTTAAGACTTTCTTCATTTAGCTGTACAAAGATGATGTATAAACTGGAAGAAAAAAAAAAGGTAAAACAAACCCAACAATTCCTCATTTTCTAGTGTTCTGTCTCAGGTATTTGTCTTGGATCTGTACCTAATGTACCTCTGTCTCTTCCCAGTTACTTTACATAATATACAGAAAAAAGGACATGGGAGACCAGCATTTATATTTCTAAACCAAAGCACCCCAAATTTACAAAGGAAATAGCTGAGTGCCTCACAGGCCTTGCACTGAATGACAGAATCATGAAGGCTGTCATTCGCAGCTCAGCAATATTTTTATCATCCTTATATTTGAGGTCCCCATGCTTTAGTGTTATACTGATGCAAACATGCAAGGTTCTTGATGCAAGTTATGAAGCTATCTATGTTCCACAGAGTAGGATCTCACAGCCTCTCTAACACCAATGACTACAAGACCAAACACAAGGACTGTTATGCCTTCCCTTCTTTACTCTTGCAAATTCACACAACCCACAGCCTGTTGCTCTTCAAAGTCCAAGAGTAAATCATTGCTCCACTTCATCTTTCATGCTCTTCCATCTGAATTCATAAAATAGGTAGCAATAGTCATCCAACATTATTGTGTACTTAGTTTTCATGAAACTTCTCCCTATAGGTATGTTTCTTCCTCACAATGTGTCAATGAATAGATATTCCATTAGGAAACACAGATTGTGCCTTCCAAGTTCTGTCTGCCTGCACAAGGACAGCCACGTTTCTGTTATCATCCTCAGTTAAGTTACTTTTCATAGAAAAAAAAAAACCAAAATCAATTAAAAATCAACAACAACAAAAACCCACACAAAAAAACCCCCCACAAAACCCAAACAAACCAAATGAAAAAAACCAAAAGAACAAGAAACCTCCACAAGGTTTAGATCTGTTGGGTTTTTTAATAAACTCAGACACAAGAAGTTTTCACTTTGTTGCTAAAATGCATATTTTAATCAAGCCCCAGACAAAGCAGCCTGCAAATGCATTTATTATTAAAACAAACTTCTTTAAAAATTCAAATCTGACTTATTAAAAAAATAATAAAGACTTTTATGTAGTTTAGTATGCAAGAGTTAGATTGCTTGACCTCTCTTTTAATGACTTAATTAGCTGTACTAAAGCCCAGCTGGGCCTCTGCTGACAACATAGCTAGATATTTCAATCAGGCAGTGTTATGGAGAATAAGTAATAAATGCTACCTTGTCGCCATACAGTCCCAAACCAGAGTGCATGCTGGTAATGCTAAATTTGATCAGTATGCCTCATATTTCAATTAGTCGTGGTCTGAATCACTAAAACTGTGTAATGTGTATGAATTCCTGATATCAGATACAGAGCTGCAGGCTCCCACAGTTAGAACCCATTGAGTTTCCTTTTATTAGCAGCCAATTAATGGCCAAAATCTGCATCGCTTTTAAAATTTATAACCTCTATTCCAGCTGCATCCATGGCTCCTAGTATACTGTATACAATCAGATCCATATCACTGTCGCAAGTCAAACAGCTGCAAACTGTATTCTGTCTGCAGAACTGAAAAATCCCTCTATACAGAAGCTTTTTTTTAACCTCTTAGAAGTTCTTTTCAAAGCCCAGCAGCACTAGTCACTTTGCGACAATGAGCGATTTAATACAGAAAGAAAGAAATCTACACCAAGGTAACCTCTTGGGATGTGCTAGGTTTTCAAACGAATGAAACCCTATCACTTTGGCACAGCACAAGGGCAAGCAAAGCCACTTCTCCTGACCAAGGCTAAGAAAATATAAACATATAAAACCCGACCCTCATTGAAAATTAACCCATTGAAGTCTAGAGACTCATTAAAAGATCCTGCCAACGTGGAGATTAATATTTTAAAGTAACTCTCACAAATTAGCAACACTGGAAATTGTAATATGGAGCCTAGTGATCCTTAAGAGATTAATGGAGAGAAAGAGGCTCATGCCTGCTCCCCCTCAAATGGTTTAATGAATACTTGAAGATTTCTAGACATTATTTTTAGGAACAAGTTTCTATTTCTGTTACATGATATGGCAGGAAATTTTGATGTGATCCAATTCAGACATAAAGCATAGTAACTTTATGTCCTGGTAATGTCATGTCATAAAGCCGTATGATAAAGGCATATTTGACATCTGAAATGATGCTATTATTTTTTAAAAGTAATTTACCATATGTAAAAATGTGCAGGCCTAGAACATTTTTGGACATCTGATCTTCCAGTGTTATCTGAGACAAACACTGAATGTTTCTGTTCTTTCCCCTCTCTAAGCCACTGACCAGGAAAAGAGGGGAGAAGGAAAACAACAAAAACAAGAAAAAGGTTGTATTATTTAATCCTCTAAGTGAAAAACAGACAAAAAGTATTCACCTGTTTGAGTGCCTCGGTTTTATACATGGGATGCGAAAAACTGTTCTCCAACAGTAATACATGGCAATAAAAATGTTGTGCTTGGATAATACAAACTGCTGTCATGGCTATTTAATAGACAATAAAATCCTATTTTACAAAATTCAAACACTAATAACCAGCATTCTTTCTAACTGCTTAAATACTGCAGTAAGACTCCTAATGCTACTGTGAAATCATAAGCTAGTACATCAAAGGTGTTCTATCTGTTACAAATTTAATCTTCACTGGTATGTCACAACTCATTTCATCCCAGAAGCTTTCAGATGCAGCATAGCGGCATTTTTGTTGTCCTAGGCAACCTGAACCAAACTGTTAAATACCTGTTTGATGCCCCAAAATGATCACAGTGATATTGCTTACAGAATTTACAATAATGGCTGTCTTGAAAAATTACAATTATTCTGCTCTACTTAGGTAAGAAAAGAATCAACTTGTTTGATTCTTACCAACGCAGATGAAATAGGTTGGAAACGTTTTATGCTTTTAATGAGATTTTTTTAAAAAAATAAAAATCTTACGGAATGTTTGTTCTGTAGCTCGTTCAGCTCCTGGTGAAGCTAGGAAGAGAGGAGCAGAACGTATGTGATAATCAAAGACATCACATAGGTGTCAAACTGGTGCAAAAAGGGCAAGAGTCACACCTAGGCATAAAGGAGGATGGTTGTCCCTACATTACACACATTATTACACATGACCACATTTGTGACATACATTCTTAGACAGGAACCTTTTTGTTTTTCCCCTGAGAATGCATAACTCATATTTCTGGGTTATTAATTTGAAATTATAGTAGAAAAACAGACTAATAAAAGCATGCAAATAAATTAGTTTCATATTTCATGTGACGGGTTTAATTATGTCCCCCATATGCTCATACTACAGCTTTCTGAGAATCTGGACAAAACAGGTTGTTGGAAGACCTGAAAGAAGTTTTTTTGTTTGAAATTTGATGAAACAGTACACAGACATCTCCCCAAATATTCAGAACCTCTTCACATTGCGTACAGACACATGAGCAAGGACCTGCCTAAGAGAGATAAATTTTATCTACTTTAAACCTTAAAGGCAGGTGCTTCTTGCTGAAATGGACAATTTTCAAAACAAAAACCTCCTACCCAAAAAAAACCCAAACCAAAAAAAAAAAAAAATGCAAACCCACCCCATACATGGAAGCACAGGACTCTACCAAGTCTAGGTGGCATAAATATACATGTTTGAGACTACTTAGCTGTAACCAACAGGGATCCCTTTAACTTTTGAATTTTTACACATATTTTAGGTAAAATCAGGGAGGGAAAAAAATCCAGCACTCAAGAACATCAAGTGGATTTGTGACTCTCTCTGGAGGACTCTGGGCCCTTACAAACATATGAATGGATTATGCTGATTTTATACATATTTAATCATCGTAATCCATATGTTTTGATATATAATCTGCAACCCATACTTCAAATGGAAAAATTTTATTCACATAGTAACACTTCTATGCTATACACAACAAAATATTTAGTAAATAAGTTAATTCCATAAAATTACGAAGAAAACAAATTACTTAACATTTTACAATTACTTCATTATTTCAGAGACAGAATGAACAAACAAATTGGACTGAAAACTGCTTTTATATTTATATGTTGAGAAAAGGAAAGTTACATTGCTGATTTGCTTACATTTTTATTGTCTTTGTTTGAAGTACTATATATATTTAGAAAACCTATCCTATTTCTAAATGTTTGAAATATGTTTCACTACATTGCTGGTCACACTCAATTATCTACATGTTTGGACTCTACTTATTAAGACTGCTACTATAACAGGAATCATCAGTTGCTGTTTTTCTATTTGTCTGTATGCAGTAAGTGAACTTCTTGAAATGAAAAAACGAAAAAGCTCATTACAGTTTGCACTATAATACATAAGGTACAAAAAGAAAAAAAAAAAACACCACCACGTCCTCCCCACGTTAAAAAAAAAAAAAAAAAAACCAAAAAAAAAACCAAAAAAAAAAAAACAAAAAAAGCCAACAAAACAACAAAAAAAAAGACTGGAATAAAGGGGCTATGCATAACAGTAAATACAAGCAAAACATAGCAGTTTGAGCAAAGAGACACAAATGCGAAGTCAAAATACAGATGCACATAAAGATACTTCTGAAAACCTAAAAGCAGAGTGGCAAATACACTCTACTGCCTTTACATACAAAGGGATCTGAGTAAGAGTAAGGAATGCCCAAACACTTTCTCATGGGCAGTGCTAAAGAACTTTTATAAATGTATTACTGGAAAAACACTTTGACAACTAAAAATGGAAGAGGAGAAGGGAATGCCCACATAAAATATCTATGATTTAAGTATTATCTGATGGGCAGTAGGTACTATGCACATTTATTAGGGATGTCCACGTGCAACTCATGCCTGGCTTGACTTTGTTCTGCCATTCATGAATTATGCAGTCATCTCTAACACAGGGAAATGAGAGTGAATTATGCTGCCCACTATCACATATTATCTCTCTGGATACACACTCTTTAACACACAGGTTTAAACATGTTTATAGGCTGCTGTGACTGTCCTAAACACAAACTCACTCTGGGATTTTCATTCTCACACGGGTTGTGTGTGCACACACAAATGAGCTCACATACATGTAAGCGAAAAAAATCACATAGAAATACACATACAAATATACACAAAAACATACAAAGGAAAGAGACATTTCCTTGAAGATCTATAAACTGGACTGATTTTCCGGATTTAAGTGCTATTCATAAAAAGGTAACAGCAACTCCTTTAATATGGATGTTGCCTGGTCAGCTGTGCGACAATTAAACCGTTTTTTTTTTTTTTCCTGCCACCAAAGATTAAAACCTTATAGATATTTTTTTCTGCCTCCTTTTACACCTTTAACATCACCTAGTCTTTTCTAGCACAGCCATGGAGTACTTTATTATGCATGTTGTTATATCTGCTCTTGCAAGTCTGACTCTATTATCATTTTGCAAGTGACTTTTTAATTACTGTTACATCTAAGATGAGATTTGAAATTTAAAAACATGCACACATGGGGTTAGGCTGGTCTTTGATTATTAAAACCTTAAGGTTCATAGACTACAAGGGTCAGATGGGACCACAGGGATCCTCTGAGGACTGCAGGGATGGAATCTGCAGTCATTGCTCAGACAGAGATCCCATGGAGTCAGGGTACAATCCTCCTCGGGCAGTCAGACAAGGCCCACAAATTCTGGGAAGGAACTTAAAAATGGAAATGCCTCGATCTGCATATCTTCTGATAGGTCTTGTCCATTAAAATGCAATTTTAGTATGCATTATGGATAATTACTTTTTATTTGCCATACAATAGGGATTCTTGGTGTTTAAATTATCCCCAGAATGTACAGAATTGTGCTTTTTGAAGTAATCCTTTGTAATAAAACAGAATGCATTTTGTCAGATAGCTGGGTTTTTATCTGTGCTGTAATAAAGGTGCTTAAAAATGTAGCCTCAGGCAACTGAAGCAGGATTTCACTTCTTGAGGAAAACCAAAGTAAAATAAAAATTTTCCCACACTGCACAATCTAGTCATTAATTTTACTGGAGGCAGCCAGACATGCATGCCAATGTTTTCACTAAGTAAATGTGTGGTTTAACCATTATATTCTGTACAACCAAAGTTAACTCCTAACAAATACTTGATTTTTAATTTCAGGTTTTTATGTCAGATTGAAATAGAGTATCATTGCATACCTCTTAAACCTATTATGATGAAGCTAGTATACAGCAACAAATATTTTCCTCAATTTTGACAGACATGCAGTCAAAGATATACAAATTCACATTATACTTTTCACCAGTTATGCATGCTTAAGGAAACAGAAAACACTTCTTACAGCAGTTAGTTGAATTTTTTTAGAAAAAGGTATGTTCGACATGCTAGAAAGTTAAAACAGAAACTGTGTTCAAAATTTTTCCTCTAAGGAGTAATTATCACAATATATGTGTGTATTTGAATGACCAAGTGAGGAATAATAAAGTACTTAGTAACAAAAAGCACAGCTTGTGCAAACACTTTCTAAAATGTGCACATAAACACATAGATCTAACAGTCTCCTAACTTCCATTACATTTAGACATTCTGTTATAAACCAGAAATTTTTCTGCAGATGTCTTGCTTGGTATCTGTTCTCTGATACCCAAAGCTCCCCAGCTCAAAAACCAGAAACAAGCAGAAATTCTAACTCTATGGAAATATCAAAAGTAGGAATCATTTTAACAAAACATAAGGATGTGATAACTCTGCCGTGCTGTACATGAAAAATTTTCTCTCGAGGTCAAGAAAATATCAAATAAAACATGTTAAGCATACAGCATAGATGCAATGGCTTCATCATTTATGCATACATATTAGATAGATGTACACTATCTCCATATAAATATTTCCTAAGCACCAAATATTTAATATTGAAAATAATTTCAGATAAACACAACATCTCATTATTATCCAGCACTTTCACTTACATCATAAATGAGGTGTGACCAGCAGAAGGCAGTGTTACGATAAATATATATGCAACTGCTCATTTACAAGCTGGTTTGATATTGAGATTTAGAGTTTCCCTAACTTTTCACAATACATCTACTGTTTTCCCTAGGCACTTAATACCAAAACAATTTTCTCAATGTAAATAAGTTCAGAGACATACTTAAAATACTTTGGAAACCATTTCATTTGTACTACATTGCTTTTACTTTAAAAGTTAGCCTCCTTAACTTTTATTATATTGCATCTTTAGCTTTATAAGTTCATTAGATAATTTTGTTCACACTTACCATTTCAACACAGCATTATGCTGAGCTGTCCCCTCATGAAACAGGGCTCACACACTGTTGAAAAGATGGGCATTGCCTCCTCAGCAGTTTAGCTTACATAATTCAGTCCAAAAAAAAAGCTTCTAACATCCTTTCTTATTAACCTTTAGTGGTTTGTTCAACATCTGGCAGAACAGTATCTGGTATACTCTTAGTGGAACTATTGTAGGTATAATAGAACATACCTCTAATTAAATCTCCATCAAACATTTAAGTAATAATATCATTTAGTACGTGTTAGTATACAAAATCTGTTGGATACCTCCCCAAGTTTACAAAATCCGTGTTAAAGGAACCAGCATTGCAAAAAAAATGTTACAGCATATGTTTGGATTTTTGTATTTCAAAGTCCTGACTACTTTATCTGAATTACAGATTTAGAGCTTTGTTATGTGTGATAGTTATGATAATATGATCACTAAAGGCACAGAGACAGGGAGACTCAAATCCCTTTGAAAATCCCTTTCTCCATTTCCTACAGCTGCTGCTGGAGTTTAATATCTGATAGAATGATGAAAAAGAACAGGCCAAACTCCAGTTTTAATAAAAATTTTAACAGGTCTACATATAGTTATGAAAAATGTTATTTGCAATGCCAATCTTTAATAAAATTTTCTTAAACCAAAGAAAATTCCCTATGGGGAATCTGTTATGAATGTGTTTTTCATATGTACTATTTAAGGCTGTTTAAAGGTTATGAAAGTGACTGGTAAAATAAGTTCTATCACAGCACAACAAAATCCTACGTGCAGTCTCATTTTTGCATTTAATCAAATAGGTAAGCAAGTCCTTTCGTTTTTCATGTTTGCTCTAAAATAAGTATTTGCAGTTTGCATTAAAACTTTTCTTTGAGTGGACACTAATAATTCCTAGCTTGTACATTAGCTGGAAAGAGAGGTCAGCTTGGCTCAAATTTACCTTGCTGCTGAGAACGTATTGATTTTGAATATTCCTCTCAGCCAGAATCCTTGCAACTCACACACCTCTCTTAACGCAATATTCTCTGTCATAGTTTGTTTCATGCTTTAATAATATTTTAATAATTACATCAAGACAAAGCTAAAGTTAAAATACTCGCAGAGTATAAATTCCAAACTTTGTGACCTGTGTGATCACTATATGTCTTAAATTAGTGTGGAGTGAAATGTTCTAACTGCAGTATATCTTTGCTTCTTGAAGTAATTCTACTGAACATAAATTTCAACTTGTCATTTATGCCTCTAATTCAAATGGGAATTTTTCTGGATGATAGTTTATGTGCTCTGCGAATCAAGTTATTAGTCCATAAAGCATCTACACAATATTAAAAATTTCACATTCTCTCTATCAAATATATTAAGTACTAGCAACAAATTATATTGTAAACGTTTTAAACATGAGTACTACCATCATCAGTAATGTGCATATTTAAGGCAACTGTAAAAATGCCTATATTTACTACACCAACTTTCTGTTCCTAAATCTTTATTCTCATTCCCCCAAACCTCTTTTGCATCTCTGTGACCATGTTAGAACATAATAGTAGAGCATGATGTGCATACAGTATTGACTTCCCTGAAGAGATGGTAATTTGTGCAAAATAGTTTATTTTGCAAATGAATGTCAGTCAGCACATATCTATGGAAGACAGAATGTACATCTTGCACAAAGAGATGATTTTTTGTGTCTAACTAGACTAAGTGAAGTAAGGAGGGAGGGAAAAATCACAAAAACATGCTCTTGAAGTTCAGTCTCTTCCACCTTAAAATTCTAACTGCAGGACCACATTCACAGAAGTTATTCTGTACCCATCTGTCTGCGAGAGCACATGTTTTTGTACAGATTGATGTGAAATGACTGGAGCCAACTTTGAACTTTCTGGAATATTTTAAAGCTTTATCTAATCAATGAAACAAAGAATGTCCAAGCCATGGAGATATACTCAAAAACTTCACTACCATAAATATGATTAGCAAATTCAAAGAATAAACTGCAATTACCGTAATTAAATAATGTTATTTTAAATAATCTATAATTTTTGTTTTATGAGGTTTATCAACCTCTTTATTTTAAGGTTTTGGTGAGGTTCATATTTCCTGTGACCTTAAGCAGGGGATTTGGAAAATTTTGGAGGAATCAAGGTAACAAGAATGTATAAAAGAATAATTTATTGCTGTGACCATTTTGTCCTCTGATTTCTGTTTTGGGATTATACTGGATTATCTCTGTCTAAAACCTATTTTTCATATCCCTGTGGAAATCAATTGACAAGTTCACAAGCAGGAAAGCAAAATGAAGAGATCTAATCAATATTTAAATTCAAATTTTTACGCTATGATATCTTTGAACATTAATTTTATAAAATATTAGGTGCCTCCTCAAACATAAAGCCTCCAGGTGAAATTGAAACCAGTTTGAAACAAAAATATTTTATTAAAATGAAACAATCTCAGAAATTTTTCAGAACCTACAGAGGTTACATTTGCCAATGCTTTATTTCTGTTGTCACTTTTGAGAAATTCTAATTATTATTCTTAAGAAAGCTATCCTTTTTAAAGAGAGGACCAGCAATGTTATTAAATTTTTCAAAGTACTTAGAATATTTATTCTCAAATTAAATTACCAGCAAAATAAAAAATCAGACAAAATTTTATCAATTCTATAAACACCAAAACAACAATTTTATTAATACAAGACTTGTTCTTGGGAGACAATTTTTCAAATTAAAATAAAAAAAATACTTTCATTCAACTCTTGTTTGCTCATTTTTAATGTTTAGAAATTGAAAAGAAAAACATTAGTATATAAGAATTTACTAAATACTTGAAAAGCCTAGCCCCCCCACCTCTTATTTTTGTATGTGGAAAATAAAAGAAAACATTACTTTTTAAATAATTTTGGAAACAAATTATAATCATTATTGCTCTTCAGTGCGCTTGGTTTACCTTTTAATCTTAAACAAATTATTACTGAGTAAAAGTGGTTTTTGTTCTCAAAATTGTTTTAGTATATTTTTCAATCTTTCTAGGTATGTTACTGCATTGAAATTCACAAATAAAGAAAAGACCCCTGTGATCAGGCTTCTAAATGAGTATAAAATCTTCATCATATTAAAAAGTGCTACCTGAGTCTTCTATAAGATTACATCAACTGCATAAAAAATATCATTACTTTAAAAATATATGTTTCATGTATTATTTAGACACTGACTTTTTAGTCACAATTATCTCACCTTTAAAAAAATAATTTAGAAGTCGTTTTAGGTTTCTACAAAATCCACTTTTTGATCAACTATTCATTTTCCTCAGAATGTATTAAAATCCTGGGGTTTGAATTAGTTTCCACATGATAAAAAAATAGTTATCATTTCTTCCTATTTCTTTGTAGAAGTTTATTAGTATAATTTTTCCTCTCCCATTTCTGGAGATTAATAACTTTAAGATCTTGTGAAAAGCTTTGGTAACAATCAGATAATCCACAATTGTTCCTTTTATTACGAGGAAACTGGATTTAAGAATGCAAAAATTACTTCCAATTTCTTGTTCCCAAACTGCATGTATTAAAAAGTTTCCATAGCAACTACAAAGCATAATACCAGTTCCCAAGTAACTCTCCAATAATAGCTCAAAAAAGCATCTGTGATATTTAAATGCTTAATATGTTAACACAACTTTCTTAAACAGTAGAATGAATTACTCACTTCTCAGACACCGGTATTTTAAGTTCATTTAGGTCTATGAAGGAAAAGCCTAATTTGTATCTGAACACAGACACCATACCATCCATTTTGGGGACTCTAAAAAACAGGACAAGCTAACAAATATGTTTTTAAAAGGCAATGAAAATATTTAAGCTCCTTCCGGGGAATTGTCTTTCTTACTTCTATTAGAGAACTAATCATCTTGCTCGTTATCTCTGCAAAGTTATAAACATGGCTTTCCATGACTTCAGGCTATCTATGACCAAGATCTACCTCACAGTTCTGTTTTAAGAAACCATTTGTTTTTCCATTCCTAATAAGAAAAAGACAACTTGCTTTTATTGCCTTCTATATTATCTGCCCTGGACACTAAAGAACATATAGAAAGAAATATTGCCTTTTCTTCATTTTTCCTATATGTAAGAGCTCAGAAATACAAAATACTGATTATTTCATAATTAAAAGATAACTCTACACAACACATTAATACTTACAAGTAAAATTTGGGGGGATTTCACCTAAATGTAACAGAAGACAGGGAACAAAAAAAGAAAGGAATAAATGATGTCATCATGCCAGTTTTGGTCCAGCGACACAATTTAACATTTACAGCATTTTAATTTTTTTCTTTTTAATCTAAAGACAAAATTTAAATTACTAGTTTTTCTAGTAATTTTTTAGTCACCTTCACAGCAGTCACCAGATACCTTTTTAGCAGAGATTTTTGTGTCACCCTGCAAACTCATGGTATTTGAATCCAGAGCACTGCATTTGTAATTCAACACATGGAATAAAAACACGCATTTTCACAGTAAAGTCTTCTACATTTAAATGTATGTCCATCTTTACTCTCGTAAGCAATCCCATATAGTTTCTTATGTTTGCTTGGGTTTACTTGCATGAATAAAGCTACTCGTTCATTTAAACATTCACAGAACTGGGCACAAGGAACATGCAGTTTACTTCATATAGCTATGTATAAATGTGGTGATTTCACAGGTCGTTGCAGTATATATATTTCCGCAATGGTCCGTAGAGTTTACAGTCCCTTTGAAAACTAATGCCGCGATCTTGTGAGCACTTACTCGTGTCCATAATCACACTCATGTGAGTACTACTAGGCTGTTCTCAAGATTAAAGTTATTGAAATGTCTAAGTGTTTGCAGGTTCAGGACCTAAAATTGTTAATACCACACAAGTCCTGTACAAATGCTGTGTTAAGGCATCGTCCTGAAAGCACTTACTCCTGAGTATGCAGCAGCTGTGCTTATTTCTGGGGCTAACCCCTTTGAAATGAAGCGCAGTAAGCAGTAAAGTCACTACTAAATATTTAAACGACAGTATTCCGAAATGTGTTCCCTCATCCATTCAGACAGGGAGACCAGAGGAAGGTTACAGTTTGAAGAACATAGTCTCTCACATTTCCTCAGATGATGGAAACCAGTCTGAAGCCACAGATTATCCTGAACAAATGATCTAGCACTCTCCAAATCTACCTCTATCAAACAAAGAGAGTTGCTAACTATTAAAACAGCAATATCTCCCAGCCCCTCATCTTTCTGAGGAAATAATTCTCTAACAGACTTCATCCTAACCAGGGCACTAAGTTTCAAACCACTCATAAACTGCTCATAAAGACCTGTTTCTTAGGGATTATTAGTTAAGGAAAACATTTTTACGGAAGTGTTGCATAAACCCCCAAGACTCAGATGGGTAAGACACATTAAAACTGCACTTGGAAAAGGGTAATGAAAATCCACCAATTTTATGCTCTTCTTTACCTACCATGGTAACCTAAAACAGACTACAAGCAAATCTGTGTTCGCAGAACAGTAGTCACTGCGGCCATGCCCCTCCCTAGCACCAGCAGCCGCCTCTCTCAACTTCCTCTGGAGTTCAGCAGCTACATCTCCTCCGATACTCCAATTTTCCACCCCTGTCTGAGGATGCTGCCTCAAAATCATGGCCACGGGAATAACAGTGGCTCATGGCACATACTGTCGGACCTAGTGAAATACTTCTGTTTTACACCCTTTACCAAAGGAGATATTTCTGTTTATTTGCACTGTTTGGTTCTCATTGTGAGCTTTATCTTGGCTCAGAGATCAAATGCAAGTCTGCAGAGCTAGTGAGTGCAGACCAGAATTAAAACAAGATGCCCGCACAGTACTTGCCCGTGACACAGTTCACCTTACTAAATATTTTATCAAGATATGTATTAAGAACCTGAAAACATGAGGGCTTCTTCCTGTGTTGTTTTGTGACTTCTTTTATTATGTGTATGAACTTATAAAAAGCTGAGATGTGTCCATAGCAGCTGCACCAGGGCTACAAGTAAAGGCTCCTGCAATATTAAAATTCTAAAATTATTTGCTGGCCAGTAGCAGGCTTCATGTTGCCCAGGACTAGACAGAGAAACGCTGCATTTTAACCCATAATACAAGGGAAAAATTCTGTGCAGAAACAACATTACTCTTTGGTCAAAGTCCTTAAACTCAGATTTATGCTGTCTTTCAGTTTTGAGACTGCATTTCAAAATATATGAAATCAATATTTTAAATATATTTTTTATATACACACACATATGTATTCAGACACTTCTAACACACCTGAATATTTTGGAATTGAAGAAAGAGCATTCTGTCTTGAAAGAAAGCTACAGTGATAATGCTATTAATTTATCATCAGTAAGAAAATTGACACTGTTCCACATCTAGGAACATCTTTCTTTATAAGAAGTAGCAGTCTCTCAAGTTCACTAAAAGCGTGTCAGTGTTAATCTGAACAGAACAATCCTTATGACATCTTTGTGACTCATGTAGATGCATTTCATGTTCCCTATAAAGTTGTTTGGGGTTTTTTTCACTCTGTGCTAATTTGGATTGCTAAATAATACAGCATTGGTTCTCTCTTTAAAGTGGTTTAGAGATCCTTTAAATTTTACTAGCATCTGAATGAAAATTACCCTACTAAAATTGAACCTACAAAAAGCTTTAAATCTTCAGTAAAGGCACAGAAACACATGCTATACAAGAAAGGCTTTGTATGACTATGCAATTTCATGACTGTACCATTATTTGCATATATATATCTTTCACCCATAAACCTATCTTTAGCTGGTATTGGTGCTCTAGATGTTACTTTGTACTTTTTGAAAATTTTTCCTTTCCTTCCTTTGGCACAGAGCCAACAGAAATATGTCCACAACTGTGGGACATCTTTGTAGAATGAATTCTTAGAAAATGGTCTTTTTTCCAAATGGATAGAATACGGCACCAAATACTAAAAGTCTCTCCCTGGAATATTTCATCTTAAATTAAGGGGTTTAATTAATATGGGCTATTATTTCTTTGGAGGTAAAATTTCCAAACATACCTTTTTATAGTCTCACACTGACAATTTTGTTATCCATTTGAGCATAGATTACTTTGATATCGGGATTTTTGTTTCTAAGCATCAGGTACCACCATTCATTTTCCTCTAAAAGTTACTACACTACTATTAAGCATTTCAGATTATAGCAGTAATAACTTGCATATAGGAGTTCTGATGCTTTCTACAAAATCCAAATAGAGGGGCATAGCAATGGAGCACTGAGACCCTATGGGTATCAGTGTTAGGGAAGTCACTTGATCATATCATACATGAACACAGTTCCTTTTATAGAGAGAAGTGGGGTTGGTTTTGTTTTGTTTTGATTTGTTTGGTACTTAAATGCAATGGAAATAAGGCTCCAGTTGAGACCTGAGCTTTTATATTTCCATATGAATGTGAGTGGCATCAGTAACGCAAGTTTATCCCAGCTTGCATTTCCAAATGGATCAGAAATACTGGCTACTGCACTTCACATAGTGATCAGAAAGCAGGAGGGAGAGGGTGCACACAGTGACACAGCTCTGCAGTCCACCATACTAGAGGCACATTACTGTGCTAATACAGAATTATTTAAGGATCACATTTGCAGCATTCAGCATAGCACAGCCAATGTCAAAATGTACAGCCCATCAAAGGGTCCATCACAACAAGCCCCATGTCTCCAGCCTTCACAGGCCCTCCCACAGACTGACAACGGAAATGCATTTCAGATACAGAGGCAATCCCTTCCATGAACTTCTCCACCAAGCCGGCCTTTCTGTTTCCTCTTCCCAGGAAAATCTGGAGCCATACAGGGTTCCTCTTTGGACCTTTAAATCTCTCCATTACTAGGAGTTTCATAACAAACTGTGCTGTGTTATTTGTGCTGTTGTGGGTGAAATTATCTGCCTTTTTTTTTTTCTTTCACTCCCCCAGCCCCGCTTCTTTCAGAAGAAAATAGAGAGATGCACAACTCCCTTTACTTCCATCCAGCCTGCACCTCAGAAGAGAAACTGCCCCAGGGACCACTGCTGCACCAGACTAGGCTTGCGTGGTTCCCGCTGGCTGCTCCGCCTGCGCCCCTGGGGTGTCCTGTTAAGTTGTTTGGACTTCGTATTCAGCAGCTTGGCAAGCAGCCGACTACAATATATTGATATTATTAACTAACTGCTATACTTTAAAGAATAAGCAGGCATAAAGCAACCAGGATTTAAAGCACTAGTAAAAAGCGACCTAAAGAAGGATTTGCACGTTCAGCAGCAGACCTTTTTACAATTCCATCAGTCCAAAAACTGCATGTTCCTTCTCTATGACTTCGTTTATAGTACAAGATCATCAAAGTAACAATGTTACTGCTAGTAAACAGTAGCAACTCTAATTAAAACCACTTTTTTCTCAAGGGCTATGGTCTTAAAGCAAAACATCTACCTATAACGACCCAGGTTAAATGGTAATAATTTTAATGTCTATTAAAAACATCTTTAATCAAGAAGAGAAAATCTCTTTTCACCATAATGTGTATGCTTGCAAGAGATTGAACAACACCCCAAGAAAGAACTTAAGATATAAACAATATGATTTTTTATTATTATTATTTTTATTTTTTAAATACAGTGGGCTAAATAGGAAGGGAATCAAACTACCAAAGCAGGAATATCAATTTCTTGCTCAAAAAGATTTGTGCATGCGGGGAACTCTATATTTATATCTCACTTGTATGCTTTTTTTATCTGCTCCCCTTCCTTCTACTTCTGAAGTAAGCTACTTTTTGCTGACAAGTCAAAACATTTGTGTTCAAAGCTCAGTTGTGAGTCTTAGAGAAGATTTTGCATCTGAACAGCAGTTCATTCCACTCCATTTTATAAAGGGAGTATCCCACACTTCAGAGACTATGAGTCACTCTGCCATTGCAGCTGTGACTCTGAGACCAGGTTCTTTCTTTTTTTTTTTTTTTTTTTTTTTTTTTTTGCATATATATGCAAAAACATTGTTTCTTAGGACCATGTGCTAGTCTTTATTTATTGGTATGATCTAAGTATTTCCAGAACATCCCATCTGCTGCTCAAGAGTTTGTAGAGAGGGCCCTTTTTCATATGTGTTCCCCCTTCCCTCTTCTCACCACACACTTTCTTAAACCTCCCCACTATTAGGAACAACATAGGGAGAAATTTCTGTGAGATAAAATGAATCTTGAAGATGCTTTTCATGCCAGGACAAATTTCCCACCTCTGGGATCAGCAGCCCTGCTCAGAATTTCAGGTCCATTTCTAAACTCTTAACCCTTTTTTAGCACCGATCCCTGAATAAAACTGGAATTAGAGTTCTGCCGTTACTTCAATTATAAATGACACTATTTTAAACAAGAGACACACAAGGACATGAGAATCTTCATAGTACCGACCAAGTCTTTATGTTTGAGCTTACAGAGCCTCAGCTCATATCATACCAGAAGTTAATTCAATTTTCTAGGAAAGGATGGAATATTTCACATAAAGCATGAGAAAAAGAAAAAATTTAAAAAAAAAAAATCTAAAGAGACACACACATTTGAATGCTCGAAGTCAGTGGCACACCTTGGTCTGTCCCAAAAAACCTGCCAGTTAGGCTTTATATTGGTTGTCAGTGTTCATTTTTGGGTGTGGGGTTTTTTTTGTTTGTTTGGTTTTGGTTTTTTTTGTTTTTTTTTTTTTTTTTTTAACTAGATTATTCTACATCTTGGCCTGCTGCAAGGGTCATTTACTGCCACAGTTATGGCAAACACAACTGTAGTGCTCCCCTTTGCAAAGAGCAATTCTAGCAGTCATTTTTACACAATTTGCCACAAAGTTTCCAAAATAATTTTCAAATGTTAAATTCTGGCTTTAGTCTAAAGTTGGTCTTTGAAATCAGGATTGACAGTTAAATCACAGAAAGATTTACAAGCCCCTTAAAGAAAAAGAGAAGATAAAAATACTAACATGCAATAATATAATATCTGATTAGCTATACATGGCTACTTCATCTCAGATAAATGAAAAACCCTAAAGCTACAAACAACAACCGAGCTAAAAACCAACACCGCCCTTATTCTTACTTTGTCCCACAAGACCTTTGGACTTCTTTCAGGGAAACAAGTAACAAAAATCAATTCAATACATGAGCAATCTTAAAAAAAAAAAGTAATATAAATTACAGTCTATTGTAATAGATAACTAAATTGCAATGTAAATTTGTATGTGTTATGGCTTAATTCATATGAAATATATCAATGAGAATAAAAATATTTAGGATACAGCCAACTACTGTAACAATTTCTTCTGGTGGAATTTTAATATCACAGTTTTTAGAATCTTATTAAAAATAATTGTATGTCTCAGTTTTACTGTTCCATTTATCCATTTCATTTATTATAAGATTCAGATTAATTTAGGTGGGATTTCATTTTCTTAGGAGTTTTTCTTTGTTTTGTTTTTTTTCTAATGAGGAAATTATTCTCAACTACAGACTATCATAGATCAAATAGTGCAGTAACATTAGTTTTGAAATTCTTATTTCAGAAGTCTCACAGACTGAGCTAAGAAAGATCCAAGAGTTATAGAAATATTTCTCTCTGTATGACAGAGCCAGATTTCTTGCTCTAATGTTAAAAATCAGCCACTGTCTGAACTCTATGCACCAATGTAAATCACACTAAAATCTGCCGTAGATTCTACAAGATGTACAGCCCCTTTTCTAGACCTTTTCAAGTCACACAAATATCCTGCAGATCTGCTAGGCCAGCACAAGATTATCCATGTCACTTAAATCCTGCATTGTGGCCACTGGAGCTGAAGGGCACAGGCAAAGCTGCCTGCAAACACGGGCAGGGGTCTGGGCACAGCTCACTGCTGAGGGTGAAGCAGAAAAAGCAAGATGTGTGTGCATGGATCCAATACTTATATTACTCTATACCACTAGATTCTCTGAATCATTTAATGCAATGGCAGTGTATGAAGCCAAGTTATGTGTACAAAAACCTAACTAATTTAAATGTCCTTTATTCACACAGATTCTGATCTAAAGTTATTTTTAACCCAGAGAAACCCCCAATACAAAAAAAAATTGTGTATTTAATTTATTTTCAAATATCGTTTCCACAACTTGGAACATTTCTTTACATTTCATGCAATAATTCAAGTATTTTTCTGTGTAATACCAAATACTCTTACATTAATATTTTGATATTAAAATAGCTGGAATGCTACAGTAAAGGCATTTACTAAAAGAAAAGCTGATGTTGGGGCAGCACAAGTTAGATTTTTACCACTCAAATATAATAAGAATCAGCATCTTAACATATTATCCAGCAGTTCCTTTATCACACCCACTTGACCACTTCCCACCAGTTTAGTCCCACCAGTGGTCCACTTAAACTATAAAAGTGCACAATGTAGAAATTAAGGAGACCATCAAAGGGTACATTTCCAAATGAAAAGGCCTAACGTGAACCTTCTGAATCAATATTTAACTATCTAAAATAAAAGCGCCTGCATCTCCAGTAAGTTATTTGCAGAAGCGCTGAGCACTACTGAGCCCCTTCTCTGTGAGACACAGGAGTTCAGCATCTTTGGAAAAAACAATATGATATTAATTAAGTCTGAGAGGTGAGTTTAAGGTCTTAAGATTTAAAATTATGAAAACATATCATTTCCATACAATACACCTAGAAACGTGGGAGGTGGCAGTGGGGAGGAGTGGCTCAGAAAAAGTGACAAAGGAAAGAAAAAACCCACCCCAAGACCCAGTGTAATCATTTAGAGAAATTAAGTACAATATAGATTACAACACACTATTTGGAATCTATTTTCTGTTAGAGATAAATGATTTCATTTACCAATTGCCTATTCCTGTTGTGATGTTCTTGGAGGTTATTACATTGCATTTTATAAACATGTGAACTGAAAAATTATTAAATGCTGTGTATACATAAAAAAAAACCTGCTAAAAACATGTTCCCATTTTCTTATCTTTGTTTCTTTAAGTCATACCGGGTACCTTTGCAGAAGTAAGTGAAGTATAAAACTAGAAATTAGTGTCATTACACTTGGAAATACAAACTATTGTACCAAAATGAAGACTCAAATTCTTCCTTCCATGTTAATTTGAATAGTTTTCACTCTTTAGTGGAATGTGTTGCTTTTAATTGCACAGTAACATGCCTGGTTTGTGGCCTATATCCAATGGAACAATTTGACTTGACATTCAAAAGATAGTATCAGAATTAATTTCTAATAATGTTGGGTATTCTTCTCTGAGGTAGAGTGATGTAAAAATATTTCTTTTTTGAGCTTTAATTTTATTCATTTTCAGATTATTCCCCATGAAAAGAAAACTGATAAGATAGATTGTTTTCTTTTTCTTCCTTAATCTCTCCTCCCGTGTCTCGTTTTTCCTTTGTTCACCCTTTCAAAGGCTTGGAAAAGGCTGTCTAGTCAAATATTCTCAGCACTGCTATTATATGCCATGTATGTACTACTTCATTTACAAGATTTTGATGAACTCTTCCTTTCCTAAATGAATGTACAAAAGAATATTTTTCCAGCTTCTAAAGAAAAAAGTGAAATCGTCTGCATTGACAGAATCAGCACTCAGGTTCTGAAACATGAGACTAATCATCCTTTAAAAGTACTGCTTTTTTTTGCCTTTGTTCTCTACTTCCCCCTCCCTCCCAACACATGTACTGTAAAAGTAGATCACTTCACAAACGTCTGACCTTAATAAAAACACATCCACATTTGTCATATTTTTCCTAGTAGAATCTTTCATTTACACAATCTGCAAAAGAGAATTTGTTTTTAAATTAAAAACTAAAACTTCTTCTTTTATGAATAATTCAATCAACTTTTGTCTGGATAAGAAAAAAAGTTTTCAGTCAAATCCTAGATAATCATACACATACACACACACCCTCCCCCAGAAATTAATTTGTGAAGCTCTAGTAAGCTTCTTCATTTCTGGCATAAATTAATCAATGCATGTCCCACACATAAAAATGACAATAACAACTGCCTTTAATAATGCTACTTTCAAAAGTCACATTCTCAATGATCCAAAGAATGGTGCATATGTACAAGAACATATAATTTCTAAATCAACAAAAATGTGTTAATTGTGACTTCCTCTATCACCAAAATCAGTCTCACTTACCTGTCTCCTGACAATAAGCATCCAAGAAGTATCAGCAACCAAAGAAATAGTCCAACAAATAAAACACAGGAAGAAAGGGCTGCTTCTAATTTTAAAATAAGCTAAACAATATTAAAAAGTACCACAGAGGTGCCAAGAAAATAGTAGCTGCAGACTTTATGAAGGTTTTTTTCAAAGTCAAAATACAGTCCTGGAGGAGTGAAGACAGAAGGCAACAGCTTGCATTCACAATCAAACTCACTAAGTTTCTAACTTAGTAAGAATTTCTAGGAGATAGACACAAAAATTTCTTCAGAATCAAAAAAAGTAAATACTATATGACTTAAATAAGGAGCATATCTCAAAGCATATCTTTAATAAACATTTATTTTGTGCTTAGAGTGCTTGCATATAAACTTTGATGTATACACACTGTATCTCTGCATCAGCACATGAAAATTAACTGTTGACTTTGAGAACACAAGAATTTTATTGATATGAATTACATTATTCTGTACAGTGCAAAAGCAGAGATTGAAACTAGCTTTCATAACAAAATTGGTTTTCTGAAACTCATAAAAAGTATATTTTTCCGTGTAATTATAGTTGAATATTCTGTTAAAAGAACCCTGTGTTTATAAGCTCTCTGGTTGTGTACTGTTGCATTTCTTCCATTAAATTCACATGATTTCCTAACCAAACCATAATAATTCATATCCCTTATAGCTAGTACCTTAGAAGCTTTATCATTATTTTGACTACTGGAACCCCAAACATATGCAATATTTCAGTTACTAAATGACTACGTTTATGCTGTTATAGAAAAAAAGTTTTACAAAGGTTTTATAAGAAATAGAACTGTAAATAAAGTGTATCATTTTCAGAACTAATGTAGGACTCCAAATTGTTTTTCAGCACTTCATTTATAGTGAATAAACATTTTGGAAGTGCTTCAAATTCCTATTAACAATTCTTGATGAGGATTTCGAAGAGTTCTATTTTATTTGCTTTATTTAATGCAAATATCATCAAAAGTGAGCAGAGGAAAAAAAAAACAATTTTCCATTTCTGGGCCTCAATGTTTTCCATAACTCTGAAGTTATATGCAACGGAGTCAGATTCTGAAAATCTAACTGCAAAAAAGCTTGCCACTCTCTTAACTTCACAAGGCTTCTGTCTTCTTCCTCTCCTAGACCTTCACCCTGACTATTAATATTTTACATTATTCCTCACCTGCCAAGTTTCTTCAACTTCTGGGCTTGCAAAACTATTCCCTCTTCCATGTTTTTGACTACATTCACCTGTAGGTGGTACCCCAAAATATTTCTTTCTACGTATTACCAAACCAGGCAACGTTCAACAAGGTGCATAATTCTGGGGAAAGCTTATGCTACGTTGAGATTAGTGGAATGAGTGAAACAAACAAACAAGCAAAAAACCCCACAACAAACCAACAAACAAAAAAAGACCCAACAAACAAATCAACCAACCCCATGTTATTCCCCCCCAACCCAACATCGGGGGGAATGACATCTCTCTAGACACATCTTGATTTTCAGATAATTTTTCTCTTTTACTTTGCTGTTTTGTCTGATCAACTTGTGAGTTACACATCTTACTTTAAGGACAGAATACACAAAGACTTGGCTTTGACACTGCAGGTCAAAAATCATCCAATTTTGAAATATAGAGTTAAAATAGGCACTAATTTCAAGGAGAATTTTGCATTCAGTTTGACAGAATTCCTAAAGCCTCCAAAGCTTTTGTTGCTTTATTTGCTATATATAGCACATCTGCTACTGAGTCATGGCACAGTGACATATATGATAGAGTTCATAAGCAATTTGGATCTATATTGGAAAGACAACAATGTACAGCCACATTAGCTACTTAGTGTTTTATTCCAACATACACAAACTAGTTTAAATTGTAATATTTGAAAGGTCCCACCTACCTGCAGTCAATTATCCATGTGGGCAATTAAAATCATATATACTCACATTTAAGAGAAGAATCATTAAATTCAGAGCTGCTGGTGGTCCTGTTGAATGGACTCAAAACACTGGACGGTCAGCTTTTTAGAGACTTCACACCATGGCTCCAGCATGTGGTTCTGCATAATATGAGTTAGGATTGGTCATTTTTACATTTTTGTTAAGTCACAGGAAGTTTAGAATTATAAAAGTCACTAGCTGGAGATTAGTTGGGTTTTTTTGTTTGTTTTGTTTTTTGTTTTTCTTTTAATAAGACAACTAATAGTTTTTGCCCTGGATAAAGACATTTTTTATAATTTTTAAAATAGTAATTCTAATAAACTATAGAACATAATATTTCTATGAATGTTTACTTTTGTACGCCCCATTGCTTTTTGTACAAATGAAAGTACACAGCAGAGTTTCATGAAATTTCGTGCAAACAGTTCCATAATTTAATTCAAACCTATTTTACTTCTCCATCAAATTTGGTGGCACAGCTGTTTACCTTCAGGGAATGAGCAAAGGTGTGAAAAAATATTTTATTATCACAATACACAGAAATATCAACCTTCGAGTAAGAAGGCATCTAACTTTCATCTTTCTTCTTTAGACAGTGAAAACAAACACTAAAACATGCACACATTACAGGCACATGCTATTAGCAGGACTAGGTAGTAGGAAGTAATGGCAGAAGTGGGAAACAGGTATAGTGTGGCAGCTTTGCAAATGGTTGAGCTGACATAAAGGCTTGTTGTCCTTTGTTTTCCCTGTCTTTCTGTCTTTGCTCCCAACCCTCTCATTTCACTCTTTTGCAATGAGTGTAGCAATGATTCCAGAAACCAATTCAACTCAACAGCCAAGGGGAAAACGTATAACTGGTTTTGGTCAGAATATTTTTCTACCAAGTTGGTGATTTCAAGTGGCTTGAGTGAGTAAAAAGTTGGAGGCAGACAACAACAACAACAACAACAACAAAAAACAAACCTCCCAAACCAACAAATAACAGCGAAAAAAAAAACCAAACAAGCAAATAAACAAAACTTCACAAACCAAAAACAAACAAAAAACTCCACAAAACGAAGTGTGTGTGACCACAGGGAGAGATGAGAAGAACTGGACAGGGAACCGGGATCTTTCAAAAACAAGCAAGCACTTCATCTTGTTTCACCTCATGATCTCAAGCTGCATCTTGGGTTGCCTGATTCCATGACAAGGAAGGTACAGAGGAAAGAAAGGGTAGTAAAAGCAGGATGTGACTGGATATTTTAGATGCCAAACATCTCCCAAAATTGCTATACTTCTTTGTGCTAAAGAATGAGGTCAAACATCATTTGAAGTGTTCGCAAGGTTTGAATCAATGGAGGTTCCTCTTCAACAGTGTCCAAACAGAAAGTCTTTCCCAAGGTGATGGTCAACACCCTAGAGGTTGGCAAGGCCGTCACCACTCAGACAAGTGTACAGGGACTCCTCTAGATCTGTTTTGGCAACCTGAATGACATGATTGCTGAAGGACCTAAGGACTGCAGGAGAAACCAGATATTAAATGCCAGCTCAAGTACCTGTGCTCCCAAGAAACAAGCAGATTCCCTAGGAAGATCAAGGAAGGGACAAAAGCATCCCGGTACATAACATTGCCTCATTTGAGCGTTCCCCATTGCTATGGACCACCCTCACTACTGAGCAACAATATCATAAGGCTGGATACTTCTCTGAATTGAGCCCTCTGTTGGAAGATACTGTTACATGAGAATGAGGACTGTATGTCTCATTACCGTAATAAAGTCCCTGCTCAGGCTGTCTTCTGTACTGGTCAGTTGCTGTAGCTCAGGAAAGAAAAGATACAGTACATTTCAAAAGGTCTTCCCAAAATATCTCTATTAAATTTTCCAGAGCTCAAACTACTAAACAAATAAAGAGCTTGCATGCATTTACATTAATAAAAGGAGTAAAGTTTTTTTCCTTGTTACAACTACCTCTTTTATTACAAAGGAGAGGAAAACCAGATTTCTACATCTGTTTTCCCATCATATAAGTAGTATACACATTAATTACCATCTTGCTAAATGTGTTAGTTCCTACTGAAAATTTCTGAGATTGGAGTCGAGAGATGTTCCTTAAAGGCAAGCATAATTAGATCCAAAAGTAAGTAATACTTTTTTACTAAAAGATGTCATATAACTTATTCCACAGTTTTTCATGAAAACCACTAGATTTCCATTCATCTTTACAAGTATATGCAATAATAACTGCAGTTATTGCTAGTGTACTTGTTTATGCTGCACAAGAGCAAAAAAATTACAGCAACCCATTTTTGAAAGCTATTGAGTGTTTTCCTCTCCCATCAATATTCATGGCTAGGCTTCGCAAACGAAGATTTACAAGGGCTCTACCCACGCTTGCTACAAGCACGCTGGTGGCTAAAAAG
>JAWWEE010000122.1:27077899-27215861 GCA_035221455.1 Xenops minutus | reverse complement strand
GGTGGCGGTAGATGACCCAGGATTCAGAACCATACAGAAGAGTAGACAGTACAATGGCTCTGTAGACACTAATCTTGCTTGCTCCCATCAATATAAATGAAAGACAATTACACACAACTAATCAATCATGAACTCTAGCTATTCTCATGAAACAATGAAGAATGTTCTAAAGGAAACAAGACAGAAGGAAACACCTTGAGATGATGCATCAGCCCATGCCATACTTTCTAAACTGCACAACGAATCCGAACATGCACTTTGGCAAGAAGAAGTGAATTGCTTACTGTGTCCATTCTGCCATCTATTTTTGCCCAGTGAAGGCAGGGCACCCTGCTCTGCAGGACTTGGTCATGTCATCTCCTGAGTGCTTCTTGGGGTAGGACTTGTCACAATAGGGTCTGATGTTCTTATTAAAAATAACTTTGAATACTAGACTCCCAAGAGCAATTCAAAGACCTCTTTCAACTCTGTTTCTCTCCTTAAAACTCCTGCCCAGGTGCATCACACCTAACATCTGCAGTCCTGCAGTCCAGATCCTCTAAACCTTAGAAATCCAGAACAGGGAGTCAGCCAGGTTTCCAAAAGGCACAAAAGATAGTCTCTCTTCCCAACACTACATCCCTAAATGCTATGAAGCTTCAATAAACCTACATACAAGTAAAATTGTTTAACACTTTAAGTACTGGATCAGGATAGAGCAGGGAAGAGATGCACACTTCATTGCCTAGCCTCGAAAGCTGACAGCAGCTGCTGAGGTCTTTGCAAGCTCTGAGCAACTAACATTGCTCTACATCCTCTATCCAAACAGATTATCTGATTTACACCAGGTCACTTATGGAAAGCCTGCTTTGCATTAGACAATTTCAAAATCACTGCCTAAATTGTGATAGCACAAAGAGAACAAGCACTCTCTCTCTGTCAGAGGGGAGGAAAGGAATGGGAAGGGGAGGCAGCGCTGGATGGAACAGGAGGCAAGTTTCCAGCCTCCTCCAGCTGCCAGAAGGTATGTGATAACCAGAGAACCTGCAGTATCTCTGGGAGAAACAGTAACTCCTGGAAATCAGGCAAAACTCCAGGCAAGTATGTCCTGCATACCTAGGGAAAAGGAAGACAGTCTTCAAGAAACTGCTAAGAATTTACATGCTATTGTAATATTAAGGGTAGTAATTATTATCTATCTTGAAATGCAGATGCATTCAGGATTTAAAGGAATTTCAGAAATTAAGAAAAATATCCCATTATGTCAATAACCTGTGTAAACAGTAATTTAAATACCATCATTAAAAAACCCCAGCAAACAAACAAAAAAAACTCACAACAAAACAAAACAAAAAAGGAACATTACTTAGTACACTTTTCATTTGCAAGAACATCAGTTGCCTAGTTAAGGAAAAGCATGTGAGCCACTATGATCACAGATACTGACAGTGAAATGTGAACACTACAGCAAAGTACATGGCACTGAATATCCTTTACTGAGCTCAAATCAAAATAATGAAATAATAAAGATAAAAAATATTTTGTTCAAGGTTCTCATATGCATATATCAAGCATACTTTGGTAAAATACTTACTGGGACGTTTGAAATTTAAGCTACTTTGCTTCAAATGTCTAAGCTTTTGTTCAAATATACATCATGTACTTAACTAAAAGAAACGCAAAGGCTCAGTGAGTCTTCACAGTAAGAACTAAGCACAAAATGATGAGCAATTATGTCCATGAACATTAAAACACAGGCCACATCATTCAACAGCAACCACCCAGAACTTGCACCCTTGTCGTGCAATAGCCCTAATCACCAGCCATGCTGGAGGTGCAAATTTGCAAATTTTGCAGCAGGAAGAAGAGCATCCTAAGCATAAGCACTGACCACAACTGCATTTAATAATCCTCCTACTATACCACTGTCTGATGCCACCATTTCCTTAGCTGAAAAGATTTCTCTCCAAAGATGAATCACCAGTGTAATTATTTTAACCTTGCTAGCCCCTTTTTGTACCTCATGTATAGATTGGTTGCAATTTACAATTCTGTATAATTGTTTGACAAAACAAAACCCACACAAAAGCCTGTTATTCAAAGCACAGGCTACCACTTCCACTGACACTTTGGCATCAAAACTCTAATCAAGTTCAATGAAAGTTAATATATTTGACAGTAGCACAAAGCAAATTTTCTTTCAAAGCACTTGTTAAATTACATTTTGTTGAACATGCAGGGAAAACATTTCCAGTGGACAGTTTATTCAGTAAAGAATAACATTATTTTCCTCAGTGTGATAACACACAAGAAGTTATTTGGAACCAGCTGTAATTATAGTTATTCTCCATTTTCACTGTTTCTTTAGCCACTTGTTCAAAAACACTTGCTGTTTACTTGCTATTTCTGCTTCCTATCCGGATGACCAGGTCTATGGTTGCAAAAGCTGCTTCTAGCCATAAAAAAACCTTGAACCTGTGAATAACTAGAAGTTTCAACTTATCAGGGAAAAGTAAACATTTTACAAAAGAACCACATTACACCATTGCTATGCGTGAATATCATCTTGAACATCTGTGAGTTTTATGATATTTGTTTTCTGTAAACACCTTCTGAAACATAATTGCCATCAAAAACATCTTTAAAGTGGTGTGCCTTTTAAAAAAGAAACAAAACAGGGTAGAGGAATAGAAAAAAAATCCAATTTTATTCATTTTGGTGCTTTTATTCACTTCTAATATGACGGCACTACTGCATTAATTCCTCTCTTGGTATGATTTTGTGTTTTATTACTCTCTAAGGGCTTTTTTTACCATATGTCTGTCAATATTGTTGCAATTGCAATTCAACTAAAGAGCATTGCAAAAATACAGGTTATAAACCAATAAAAAAGTTTATAGAAGAAATCAAACTTTTAAATGAATAATTTAAGCTTAATTAATATCATTTAAGAAAAAATATTTCTTTAGAAACTAAGCAAGAAACGCAATGAGAAAAAATTTAAGGTATAAGTTGCAGCAAATATCTGCTATGAAGAGCTGCTTAGAATAGCTGGTCAGGTTATGTCAAAACTGTGGATATAGTCAAAAGGAATAAGTATTTAGGTTTGACAGAAAAAAGGGGCAGCTGGGGTGGGTTTGGTTTGTTTGGGGTTTTTTTGCCTCTTTTTACATCTGCCAGGAGAGACTCTTTAACACTTGAAATTGTCTGCAATTAAACATAACATGAAACTGGATTTTATTACTGCTCCATGGAAAGAAGCTGAAATTCCCAGAAAGGCTGTAAGTTTTCAACAGCCTCATCTGAGAGCAGAGAAACAGTCATAGCCATTTCTCTGACAGACTGGGTGAGAGCTGCCAAAACCCTGAAAGAAAACCATTTTGGTTTTATCAGCCCCCATTCAACACATGGAAAATACAGCTGCAGAGCTGGTTCTCCTGGTCCTCCAGTTTCACACCCCTGTGGACAAAACCAGACCATTTAAATCTGTGGAGTCACCACCGTGACGCATGGCAGCTTAATGAAGCAGTTGTACCAGATACCGTGACTTGCAGAGAGAAAATGCCTGAGCTGCTAGCAAGGGGACACAGGAGACTCAGGAGCTGGCAAATCCTCTGAAAGCCTCCTCCCCTCACTTCATATAAACAGCATCCAGAATCCAGCTTTTCAGTACAAGCCCAAGAAGGTGTAAAAATAAATACATATATATACACACACACACACACATTTAGTTAATTAAGCTAGTCTTGGGAAAAATGGCTCAAACCTGTCATTCTTGTGGCTGGCTCCCCCACACTCTCTACAACAGGGCTACTCTGCATTGGCAATTCTATTTTCCATGGAAGCAACTTCCCACCTCCTCTTTGAAGCACAGCAGGGGAACCTGTGACATTTGTGGCTGTGGCAGAGAGGAGGAGATGCTGGAGGAAAAGGCCTTGGTGTCCTGGCTGGGCAGCTGCCCTGCCACACCACTCCTGTGGCTCCAGGTGTCAAGACCCAAAGAGGAGCATATTCAGCCTGTGGCTCCCTCCATGGGCAAACACTGGGCTGGGGTACGGGGCCAGCACTGGGGGACAGGGGCTTGGCAGCTGCAGGTGCCTGACAAAAAAACCAGAACACTCTCTAGTAATTGCCCTTGCTGTTCCTGAACAGCAAAACTTTCCAACATGACAGTAAGGAGGGAAGCAGGGACCTACACATCACCATTTATATGTTTTTAGAGTTTGGTGGGAGTTTTTTTGAAACTAAAATAACTGGACAACTTGTTTTATCTGCTATGAGAATTTGTTCCATGTCCTTCGTTTTTCACCACCATAGACCTGCACTAGAGCCAGCCAGCCCTAAAGGAAATAGACATGATGATGTAATCCCTACAAGCAGTTTTATTTGTGCTTAGTGCTGGTTTGATACCTCACTGGAACATGAACACTTGGGATGGCAGGACAGGAAAGTTCTAACTCTCACTCCACCCCATTGCCCTGCTCTACTTGCCCTAAGAGCAGGGAGAATGAGGACAGGAAAGAATCCAACATCTGACATGTCACAGAAAACTTTTCCATTAATTGCAGAAATTGCCATTCTTTCTCACTTAAAATACAAGTGCAATTATTTTTTTCAGAATGGCCATCCTCTCCTCACCTCACCATCGCTTCATTAGCCCAGTCAGCACAAATTATCTCTTTAGCAGCTTGTAATGAGAACAGCAGAGCCAGCAAGGAAACCCTAGGACAAGTAGCATGCCTATCCTCTGGGTTTATCCTGACCCTCTGGCTACTGAGCTGCTTCACATGGGCTGCTGCTCCTGGGCTTTTGGCAGGTGAAATATGCTACTGCTTCACGGAATGCAAGGCTCTTCTGCACAGTGCAAAAGGCAGGCAGAGTGCAGAGCAGTCATTACCACTGCTGGTGGAATTTCTTATAATTGGACTGAGATAACATGGACTTAATTAAAAAAAAAGCAAACAAACAAACAAAACAAAAAATCAGCACATCAGAAATGTCTGTTAACCCCCTATTTGCAAAGAGAATCAACTAAAAGATAAATCTGAAACTCTGGCATATGCGGATCATCAGCCTCATGTGAGGTAGAGTGTGTCAGATGAAGGGACCCCCTTCCATCATGTGTCTCTGCCTAGCAGTTGCCACAGGAATTCACACACATCTGAGTCTGATCTAAAAAAAAATCGCTCTGAGTTTATAGACCCTAATACTCTCCAAACTGATTTAATATCTTTAGTAGTAGGCCTTCCTGTACTGCTTTTACTTTTTGGAGGTCAGGTTTTAGTTCTTAGGAGGTCAGAATTGTTCCTCACATGAAGCTACAGTCACTCACAATTTCATTGTTTTATTTCAATTCTAGATTTACTCCCCTGGCTTTTACTCCCCTGGTTTGTACTCACAGACAGATGAGGCTTGAGCTTGATGTGCCACAGCTTCCATCCTACTGTCTCAGCACCTATACATCAGAATGTCATCACGCTTGGTGCTGCTACATAAGTCTATTTGTAAGCCTCATGGGTGGCAATAGGATCTTTCCACTGAAGGTTTCAACCCACACAGAATATTCATCTCTCTGCCAATGTCCAAAATGTGATTTGGTAACTGTTTTCTTTACGCAGTAACATTTGGCTCTGAGTACAGAGAATTTTTTTTCTTTTAATTACTCTAGATATTATTTTTTCAAGCGTAGGTATTTAGTTGTGGCTTTCTAGCACTTCAATTGTTCAGACCTATCCAAATCTAAAATGTCTTCTCCATGGCTATTAGGGAACATATAAAAAATTTTTAGCATTGCCACTCTAGCAATGCTGCTGTCTCTTTTTATCATCCACAGACACAGTAATTTTTCATTTACTCTCCAAGGCAGATGCTTTACAAAGTGAATCATTTTTCTCTGTTTCCAAGTCTACTATATCTGGAAGCATCCCAGGCTTAAAAAAAAAAAAAAAAGTTTTCCTGCTAGTTTTTCGTCTCATGCATAAAGCTTACAAAGTCTTGTTTGGGGATACCCTCCTACCAAATTTACCTTTTGGTTGTGAATTGTTGCTTTGCTATTATAGCCCAAGTGAAAAATAACAAAGTTATTTTTGCTGTTACCCATTGCCTTAACGCTTTATGCCTGCAGAATGAGTCTGAGGAACTCAATTTCTTGTATCACACTGCATTTTTCCTCCACTAGTTTCATTATAATGATTTTCTCTCCAAACTTTTCAAGAGTCATTTGAAAAAATTTCCATAGAGGTTGCTCTGGTTCCATTCTTCATTTACATGAGTAAGTCCATTATCTTCGCACATCCTGACAGCACTTAGTAAATTTAACATACACTATTTTACTCTTTTCCTTTAAGATATTGCATATTTCATCCTTTTTTTCCCCCTCTAATGTAACAAAATTAATTCCTCATACAAGGATCATCATGCAGGTCTGCCAAACTGTACAACAGAACAGTCTTCTGAACTGTTACTGCAGTTTCTTTCTCATGCTTGAATAAGGTTTGTCTTTCCATGGCCAGCCTCCTTAATCACTGACTACATATCCACATCCTTTTGACCTCACATTCAGGGGAAGAAGAAATCACCCAAACAGGGTAAAAACTGACCTTCAATACATTCTCACCTAAGCAAGCACTCTTCATGAAGAGAATTCACACAGTACCAGCTCATAGTGCTTCTTCTCACCACAGTCCTGGGACTTACAGAAAATTTGCAGGCAAAGAGCCAACAGTCTCCTCTGAAGACCAGCACTGGAAGCAGGGGTCAAAAGGAAGACTGATCCACAGAGGAACTGAAAACTCTTGAGAACACTCTGTCCTTTGTAAGGTCATTAACAGATTTCATTTATTGCTTTGAAATTAGCAGCAAGTTCACTCAGATTTCATCCTACTTGTCTCAACTGACAGCTGATCCCTGACCACCTCCAGCACTGAAAACTACTTTTCTTTATTGTCTTCTTATTGCCTTCACAATTCACAGAGCTTTGAAGACCTCTGAAAATGTATGGTACCAAATCAGCAATAAAAAAAAAAATCTGTATCTTAATGTACAGAAGTATGTGGGGCAGCTCATAGTAGGTGAGTTGTTTAATTATGATGTTCACTGAGGGTGGGTGACCTTTGTCTCTCAGTCAGTTGGACTAGATGGTAGTTGTATGTCCTTTCCAACTGAAGTATTCTATTCTGTTTTCATTATTTAGCTAAGAGCTACTCACAGCTGTTCATTAACAACTGATACTGCCCATGTGTCCGACAGAAAACACCTCCAGTTTGTCACTTTTCAATAGAGAGCAAGAAGGGTGTGTTGCGTGAAAGGAATGGAGTGAGTCTTAAAAGCTCTGCATTTCTGCATATGCTCCCTTAACGCTGCTCTCTGATCTTTTGAACAAACCCAATGCGTGGAAAACCTGAATGGCCAAAACAAACACCATGTATAATTTTTGTGGTGTCTCAAGCTGTTCCTTCATCCTTCACAACAATGAAAATAGTGAAAGTGGCAAAACACCACAGCACAGAAAGATCATGCAGTAACTGGTACACATAGTGCCCTATAAAAGAAAGAGCTCTTTATAGTTCTAGAGCTTTACTATGCACTCTTGATATTGACACAAGGTGTCTGTCTATAAAATATGGTTTTACTTCTGGGTTTAGGCAGACAGTGCCACTTTGTTTCTTCTAGTCTTTTAAATTGCCTTTGAGGTATAACACCTCTTGGTTTGAGGAGGGAGATCCTTAATGACTAAGGGTGGGTGTTTAATTAAAGGAAGTTCATCAGTTTACAACCATCTATTCTTCCGGCATTTTCTCCTTCAGGCCACAACATTCCTCAGCAGCATTCCTTCCCTCACCTTCACCTTGTCCTCAGACAACTAATTTTTTATCTTAGGCTTTCAAACAGTCAGATCCCCTGTGTGTCTTCCCAAAACCCAAACTGCTGGAAGTAGCATGAGTAAGTCTGCTTTCTCAGGGAGAATTGTGTACAGAATAACTTTTCTAATCTTACCTTGGCATCAGAAAACATCTGGAACACATGGATTAGGAATAAGGAAAGAAAAGTCAAGTGGCATGGTTGTTTTCCATCCCTCTTACACCACTAACACACTGCAAGTGAAAAAACCAAGTCATACTTCCCTAACCATGGGTCTCTAAAAGGAACTGATTTCCTAACCAAGGCAAAACTCAGTCCCTATATTCCCAATTAATCAAAAAGTCAGGAGATTTTACCTGTTTTCTGGTTTAATTTGTCTCACATGACTTTGATCATTCAAAATTGGTATAAGGACTGGGTCTTCATTTCAACTGAGCAAAGTCTTGGAGACTAAGCCCTATGCTCTCAGGGTAGAGCAAACATAACAACAGTCCTGGTCCGCTTGCACAATATGTGGTGATTTTGCCTTGGTTGAAAATATTTTTTCAAGACTACTTTTCAACAAAAGCTGTAAAGTTAGGGTTTTTTTCATAAACTATAAAGATGTGGCTCTCTAAACTGTAGTAAATTACTAGACTTGGCAATGCAAGTAGGACAGCATCTTGAACCACAAGGAGGTTAGGCATTATAAATATTTTCTGATTGTCTCCTTGCTCAAAAACTGTTCACTCAATGCAAAAGCATGTGCACCATCAGCAAGTTCAGTACCTCTGAGGAAACAATGCAATAAAATACAGTTTGGAATAACTGATTTTATATTCTGCTATAATGCATTTTCAAAATGTAAAAGATCTTAAAGTAAAGGCAAGTTCGCTTTTGGTCACATAAACTTCACTAATCAATTATTGCTTGACTCATTTCTGTAAAGGAGCCCTTGTCCTATGGCACAGCAAGCAGTCTTGCTTTCCCTGGGGAGAGCAGATTTAACACCAGTTTTTCTCACTGTCAGAGCAGCACTTACGAAGTTCTCTAAACTTAAAGACAGAGTCCCTCAAAGGCATGCCTCAATTTCCTCACTCGCCGTCCAAAATGCCCTTATGTCCAGGTCTTGGCCAGCTTGCTGGTTCCTCAGCACAAGGAAGACCTTCTTGACATGCTCCTAAACACTCTCCAAATTCCTCTCAAGCGAGGCTTCTCCCAACTCTCTTCCTGGCTCCAGCAAATCAAGTCGCTAGAAGGTCTGCTGCAGGATCTCAACAAGATTCTCCACCCATTACCTACATTATCTACCTACCCCTCCCCTCGGAAACTGCTCCCAACGTTGTCTCCTCAACTACTCATTTTTGAAGGGGCCACCTCTAGGCACACAATGTGCTTTCTTTGGACTCACTGACCATTAGAAAGAAGAGCTTGCATTCATAGTGATAATGAAATGGGCCATGAGGACTCAATATTTTATACATCTGGTCATAGCAAGCTTTTTAGTCTTTGAAAGCACAGAAAATAGTGGGATTTTAAAATATTAAACTAAAGGGAGAACTATTTCTCTCTACACTTAGAGTAAAATCAACAATGTGTCATACATGACTGTCCCATTGGACTGCTCTAAGCTGTTTCTGAAGCCTGGCAAACTTTATACAGACAGAGCAGCCTGCAAAACCACTGCAGGATTGGGCCAGGGTCTGCCTGCAAGTTTCCTTCAAAACAGGGCTTCAGCTGTAGAATTAAGCCTTTTAGACCAAAGCTGAAGAGATATTCCAAAATAAAGCCTTTTTTTAAAACAAACAAACAAAACCAAAACAAACAAACAAAACAACAAAAAAACCCACACCAATATATAAATGCTATTATTTATTAATACTAAAATAATCTCCAATAAGCTCAGGTAAGTATCTTTATAATGTTTGCAAATTAGAGTCCAATGTTATCTGGAGATTTAAACATAGCTTTTGAATTCAAAAAGGCATTTTGCTACACCTGACATGGTCACAAGCATCTCAGGAAACTCATTATTACTGGGGGTTTTTTTCACTTGAAGCATGAACAGAGCCACAGTCACTGTCACAACTGAAATGCATAATACAATAAAAGTCTTTTAAAAGTAAACTAAGCCAAGGCATTTTACTGCAGTAGGACCAAGTGGTGTCATAACATGCAATTTCCAAAGGCTTGACTTCTCCTGGCCAAGAACTCATTTCAGAAAAGCATGAGGCTCAAAAAAAGTTTTTTGCACGCCTTTTACCGTCCTCACAAACAGAGAAGGCAGTACCGTAGGAAAATCCTGATTTTTGGATACATTTTCCCTATGCCTGTTCATGGCCTAACCCTTGCCCAGGGCACACCTTATGTTGCACCTGACCAGGTGCACTGCAACCTCTGTGCACAACATGGAGAAGACCCTGAACCCACTGGTAAGTGGCCTGGATGAAAGTACTCACCCAATGAAAGTGTTCAGGAAAATTTGAAAACGGCAACGTTTAGCAATGACCCACATCTACGCTGCTCACCTGCACAGTTCTGTAGCCTCTAGGGGAGATGGAGCTGAACCCCTCACTTGTGGGGGCCATGTCTTGGTCCAGTTCACAGCATTTACTCTCAGGCTCAGCTCTAACACCCACCAAAGAAAAAAGTCTCAAAGTTCAGCGTTTACACACTGAAGCTGTGTCCCTGGAACAAATCACAGCAGATAAGCACATCTTTGCAGCCCCATGCAGATGTTGCACCTCATTCTCCACTGAGGGTTCCAGGGCAAGGTTCAAGTCCTCCTATAGAGTATTCATGTATGAGGCAAAATGTTTTCCTGGCCCATTTCACTTTCTAGTCAGCAGTTTTCTGAAGGAAAGGGAAGGCTCTTAAAGTCCATGTTGTCTGTGAAGCTTGAGCTGTGTTGTGTGTGCATACGTGTGCACACACACACATGGGGGAGCATACTTAGTAGCTGTAGGATTTTAAAAGTGATTTTCTCATTCTTTTACATGATGTCCACTTAAATTTGAGTGCTGGCCTTAGATCCATTTTAAGTGCTGGTACATATGTCCCTTAAATGCCAATTTTTTAAAAAATAAATTATGATTTAAAGACTACAGGCTTTTCAGTGAGTACTAAAAAGAACATGTTTTTTTCATTTATGCAGGTGCAACTTATTTAACAGGACAGTGCTTGAGCTTAAGTAAAAACATGAAATGTCACTTCAGCAAAGTCTTCAACACTTTTCAGTCATGACTTAAAATTATAAGTGAAAGGTAAACCTGATTTTACCACTATGTAAAAAGAAGGAAAAAAAAAAAAGCATAAAAGCTTTTAAAAACTTTCATTTACTCAAAACAAAGGGAAAATTGATTTATTTTTAAACAAACAACACCTAAAAATTTAATCAGATGCCATTTTCAATAATATAATCATATGCAGAAGCTTCCAGGCCTGGCAGTTATTTGGACAGCTGTCAATCAAAATGTCTCACAGCTACCCTACCGTGTCAGCCATCAGCTAACCCACACTTTCCCAGGGACATCTTAGCATGGCATCTTTGTTCTGTTTTCAGATAAACAGATCCAATTTCTCAACAAACAGACTGCTACAGTCCTTTTGATAACAATGTAATAATTCAAAACAAATGATTCTAGGCTTTGATGATAGCACTTTTATGGGTCATGAAGAAATCCTCCCACCAACATCTGTTTGATTTTATCTACTTGAACTTTATCCTCCAGTTGAAGATTTATAAGCTGAAATCATCCCAGCCTATTAAAGTCAGGCTAATGTTAAGGCACTAACACAGAGAATGAAAGTGCATTTTGCAGTCATCCACCTTTTGAAATCCTGTCGTGAGGAAAAGATATCAAAAGTTTGAGAGATGTATGTTTAAATATGCTAGAAGTCTGCATTCTGCACAGAGCCTGGATGACTTAGAGATTAAGGAATCTGTTGCCCTACTGTGGGAGCAAGTTATTTACAGAACTATTATTTAGAAAGACAAGATGAAAAATACAGATGTTGTTTACATTGAAAGACTGTTTTCTTAGCAAAAACCACTATGGGTGATGAAAATTCACTCCAGATTTGTTTTCCCCTCCTCTCTCTTAATTTCTGCATATACTGTAAATAAAATGCATGACAGCAGACTTATTAGAGTCACTTTTTACTTATTAGTCACTTGTTACTTATTAGCTAGATGGCACAATTTAGTCAGGATGCTTTTTAAATTCAAAAAAAAATGGCAAAAAAAGAGCAAGACTTTCCATGAAGAGTCAGATAAGACATGCCAAGAGAAAGACTATTGCACATTTGCTACGTGAAAACAGCTTTCTCTGAAAGGCAGCAAAAAAGAGAAAATATTCAGTTGTCCCACAATTTTTCCAAGAAAATAATTACCCTTTCTGTGAGTGCTGACTCTTCTATAAATTGCAATGATTTAGCAGTTGTTTTCTAGAATATTCCATCTAGATTTTTTTCAGTGTGTTTCAGATGACACTTTTTTTTTATTTACCTAAAAGTACAGTACCAATTACAGGATGTAGCACCCTGTAGAGCATAATTGCACTCTAAAACTTTGGACTAATAACAAGAGTATGCATCTCAACTATTTGTAAGAGGAAAAAACAGTACTTCTATACTTCATGTAACATCACTTGGAAAAGAAATATGAACATGTTAGTATTTGGAGGTGCATGCCTCAAGAAGCTTAACCTTTTTCTTTAAATATATTTATATATTTACACACCCCTACACAACTGTCAGACCTTCTTTGTACGCAGCAACTCAAACTTACTTTACACATGCTAAAACTATTTTACTACAGTAGGAAGAGATGACCCTGTAGATTAAAGGATGCCCTTATCACTGCTAATGTATACAGTACAACTGGAAATTGCACTGACTCAGTTCTAAATAAGCCACTTGGCCACTTTTCCACCAGTCTGAAGCAGCAAGACATGCACACACTGAACTGCATTCTGTGCAAAGAAAAGGAAAATCTATTTAAATACTAAGTTCTTAGGAGCTCCAATACAGAGTACCAAGCCATAGTCAAAAGACTAAGGAAAATGTTGGAACAGAATCCTAAAAGAGGCATCCCTGGGAGAAGCTAAGCATGACTCAGGAGAGGTTGCTTCACCTTCTGTTGCCAGCACGTCCCAGGTGGAGACTTTGTCCCTGCTCCGAGGGTGGGGGACAAGCCAAGCTTGCTCCAACAGGGTTAAGAATTTCTCAGACACATCCCATCCCAGCCCCTTCCTCTTTTCCTGGTACCAAAAGAGGTAGCAAAACTGCCACTGCCAGAGGGGAGATGCAAACCGCATCCTTCGCATCCAAGGGAGAGGCTCCCTGCTATTGCAGAAGCAGTGGAGAGGCAATGCTCTGTCTGCTCCAGGGATTTCTCCAGGCAATTAGTTTTGTGAACTGGGAGACATTCCCTTTCTGAACAGGCAACAGTCCGAGTTTTGCTTTGGGGATTTTTTTGGGCAGGGGGAGAGATTTAAAGAGGAGGCAGAGGGCTTGTTCTTTTTCTGACAGGAGGAACAGTTCAGACAGGCATGCTTAAAGCTCAAGTGGCAACATAAAGGAGCATAACAAGAAGAGGGAGACCGAAAATCCTGCATACCTTCCCTTTGACTGTCTGTTGTATGACATTTACCAGATGAGTATATATAAAGTACTCTGTAATTAAGTTCATCTGATCATAATAACTTCTAGGAAACTTCAAAAACTATGTCAAAACTCAGAAGCCAGAATAATTTGTATTTATTCTAAGTAGATGAGCATGCTGCTCGAGCATAAATTACACTTCCATTTAGCATGAAAAGCCAAATGATGTGGTCAGGTTATGGAACTGCATTTCAGATATGACCTGCCCTTTGCAGTAGTAACTGTGTGGAGACCCTCTCTGTTTCCAACACACAGTGTATGCCCATCTCCCTGACCTGCTCCTGCAGCACCAGCCGAACTCACAGCCTGACAGAGGAAGAAATTCAAAGAAGTTGAAAGCCCTGAAGGACATAATGCCAGGCAAAAATACCAAACTCCATTTGAACTTGGCCTTTCCTCAGGCATTTCATAGCTCCCATCTCACACAGGAATCATATTTTGCAAATACATGATCACCACAGCTTTGCCATATTGGTTTGTGTACATTGTGACTGCTGCACTCTTAATTAGAAACCTGTCCCCTCCCCATATTCAAGGGTGGAAGAAAAAGAAGTTTGTTGGGAGGAATAAATTTAGACAGCAGTGTATTCCTCAGCAGTAAGTCCAAAAATAGAAAACTAATCTTACCAGAGAGAACTAAAATGTAAAAATAAAAAAAAGCAACTGGTAAGGCATGTGCAGGGTTAAAATTCCTCTTTTGGAAATCTCTAAATTAAATTGTGCATGTGTTTCCTTTTTTTTTTTCCTTTAAACCAGTATAACTGATAGTAATTAATTATTGATAAATACCAAAATATTTTAAAAATCCTCAAGAATAAGTGCTGCTATGGAAGAATAGCAACATCCTGCACATCACACACAAAGCTGAATTCATCCTGTTTATCTAACTAGTCCAAATTAAACATTTGTAGAAAAAGACTGAATATCATCACCGTTTTCTCCCTTCATGAAACAGATTTTCTGAGTAAATACCATGTGTTTCCAAAAAATCAACATAATCATATTTTATTGCTGGAGTAGGTCTGTAGCAACTTTACTGCCTTACACTGTAATTTTAGCAAATGAGAGAGTTAAAGAAACAAGGGTGCAAGTGTTGCCCTCAAAGAAGTGGGCACACGAGTAGAATGGCAGCAGCAGTGGCAGCAGCTGTACCCCAGCAAAGCGAAGCACTCCTCTCTGAGGATGCTGTCTCTCCTCAGCTGACTTGATGTGCAAACACATCTGTCTCTCACTTTCATCTATCTGTAAAATAGAAACAGTGATGCTTTCCCATCTCAACAGACAACCTCAAAATCTGCAGATTAATAATTTATTAAAGGACAGATGCTGCTAATATGCAGTGTGAAAGATGCATAAATGCTTTACTTATTTTTATATTTGAAATACAGCATGCCTTGAGAAGCACAGTTTGCCAATAAGCATAAAAATACCACTAAGATGTTCAGATTGTCATATCCAAAATCTGAAACTGAATCTATCATCAGCTGTGCTAACAATGTATTTTCTGCCAAGTTGCCACGGGTAACAGAAATGCATGATGACAGCAATAAATAACTTTAATGACTGCTGATAATATCATGAAAAGAGCTCTGTGATACACTGACATCATTTAGAGGTTTACTAGACATTATTGAGTGTTGTATCGTGCCTCAGCTTGTCAGCTAATCATAGCAAATGGCTTTGTATACATATATTTGTATCCATCTGCATGTATATGTAAGACTAAATATTATAAGCTATACACTACATAGTTTATTCGACTTATTTTCACTTGAGCTAACTTAAAATAGAAGTATGTCAGTTACACAACAGTGGATGTACCTTTGGATTCTGAACAAACAAAACTGATTACTATTCTCACATCCTCTCAAATGATGGTATGATGTAGCAATACACACCAGAGTCTATTTATCTCATATGTTTGTCAATTTTTAACCTTTTTCTATTTGGCTTTCCTGGAAGTTTGCAGTATCACCATCCCTGCAAATAAGCCTTGCTGGGATCTCCAGGAATAGGGTGACAGGATTTTTTCATAAACACCTACAGTAAGAGGAGGTTCATCACCTTCAAGTTAAATCAGAGGTTGGATGACCTCACTTTTACTATTTAAGTTAGAAAATATTAGATGCTTTACATTTTATCTTGAAATGTCTTTCTCACCACCCTCACAGGACTACTACTACCGCAAAAAAATCCCAAACAAACAAAAACCCAAAAAACAAACGAACAAAAAAACCCAAAAAACTTTAATATTACTAATGCCATATAGCCCTAAAACACTATCAAAACAAGTTTAGACATTACATATTCTTCTCATACATGTTTTCATTTCCTTAAAGAATAAAATACTTCTGATTTTTTGTGCATCTCTTATATTAAAACTTCCCTTAAAGAAGGGAAAGATTTGTAGGCATAATATTCTCATATTTGTGATCCACCTTGAAGCAAATGTATTCTTAAATGGCAAAAATAAGATTTTAAAACCCCATTTTAAATCATGTACACCTGTCAGAAATACAAGTATGGCAAGATCCCTTTAAGAAGTGACATTTAGCAATACCTATTGACATGGAAGGACTTTGGGAAGATGACATAAAGGCTTGCAGATGCACAACAGATCAGGCACTTACATCTGCTTCTTTAACTCACATGTCACCCTTTTCCATCCACCATATGATTTGCACATCAACATGATTACACCAAGCTGGGTTATATATCATAAGATACATTTGCCTGTCAGAAAAGTACAGATATTTTTCTTTCTTCTCCTTAACAACCATTCCATGTGGGTTACATATCCCATAGCATTTAGATACAAGCAAGGGTTTTATTTTCTAGCAACTTCCAGTTCTGAAGTGTCACTATGATCGAGATTTATATGTTACAGTCATATTCAAACTATGATTATTAACTGTATTTAGTTTAAGGGACAAGATTCGCCACCTGCACAAACTCAGAAAGAAAATATAACTTAATTAATAACTGTTTGTGAGCCTAACCTGAATGTAGGGGCACAGCATGCAGCATTCCCTTTTACTCTCTCTTTTTTTTTTTAACCCTTTCAGTGGCCTGCAGAAACATGGCATAGAAATTTTAATAAAGTTGTAGAAACAGATATTTTTTGCATTTTACCGTATGCAAGTTGCTGCACTCATATAACAAAAAATCAAGCACCCCAAAAAGGCTTTGGTTCCCCCAAAGAATCACAAAGATGCCATTGTTTATTATAGGGTGGTCAGTAGTCCTAGGGAAAGTTAAAGAACGACAAAAGAAATGAAAATTTAAAAAATCATTATGTCTAATTATGTTGTCTCAATAACAAGTATCTATTAAAAGAACGTGAGCCTCAGTGCTGTTTCTGATAAAGCTTCTAGTACATGACTAAAGGATTTACAGCTACCAAGATTATGAGGTGGCGGGAGTCAGATCCATTTCTGCACCTCTTCTCAAGGGTCACTTAATGTGGAGGAAGAAAAGCTTGTGGGGCCTTGTTTGGCACTTCTCAGGTTAAGAAGTCCAAACTGAATTAAACGAAAACCAAGTTCCTTAATAAGCAGCACCCCTGCTAGGAAATCTAAATGGCCCTTTTTTAGCAGTGAGACTTTCTTTTCCCTCTGATGAAAATGTTCATGGAGCCATAACATGCCTCCAATTCTCAGACAAGTCCAAAACCTCTTAAGTGCTACCTCTGCTCCCCTTTCTTCAAGGGTTCTGAATTCGTGTGAGCAGTAGCAAACAGAAATTGGTTAGTGTTGGCAAACAGCATGACAACTGCAACACAAGCCCAAGGGGGGAAAATAAACAACCGTTCAGTCATCCCAATCATTGGAGCCATGTGAGCATTTAACATGCTGTGGGTTCCTCAGGCCTTGGAGAACATAAATTAGTGCAATAAGTGATACAATTAATGAATTTCAACAGTCAGATATAAGCACAAGTAATGTTTCCAGGAATAAATCAGACAGTTGTTAAACAACAAAGCCCTGTTGCTTTGGGCTACCCTGATTTCCAGGCTCTCCTTGAATCCACTCATGAAACAAAATCACTCTCCAGACAAAAAGAAACCAAACCAAACCAAACAAACCTGTAAACATACAGGGATGAAATTTCCTCTCAGATTCCTCTTATTCAATGCACCTGTTTCCCGACCTACCTTGCACCTCCCCAATAGAGATCTCCTATTTCTAGGACTGCAGAGAATAATTTTCTCCCTGTCTGGCTTCACACTATGTCTCCCAGCTCTAGATTCTGTTGAAGAAGGAAAGGATTTGCTTATCTAAACACTTGACCCTGAGTGTCTGCATTTTTAGACATTGTATCTCCATTCCAAAGACTGAATGAAGTCTGTCCCAAAATCTATTCCAGTAATTTGGGATGAGGGAATGAAGTCATCTGTGCCATACAAATCATGCCAGATGATTCCATCAGGACTGCAAAAAGTTCCAAACACAATAATACATAAAGGAAAAAAGGTGTTCATAAATAATCTGTAATCTTATCATTTTGATAACTACTCTCTACAGCTTTGCTACCTAAAGCAATGCATTTTAAGACCAGTTCTCTTCATCGTGCATATCTGCCTTGCAGATAGAAATTTGCTCTGCTTAGTACTTGAGTGCTTGGCCCAGTTAATAAAGGGTGAAAAAAAAAAATTACCAAAGCAAGAAAATCAGATTATTGCTGCTTTAAAATCATTGTGAGTGTTAACAAAAAAATGTGGGCAGAAACCCATTTTGAAAAATTAATTAATTCAGGACAGTGCTTGGGAAAGGGGTTACTCTCCTGCCAATCTTATGTCAAAGTTATAACATTTTGGGTAAGAGCCCAAAACATAAGGAGAGAGCCTTATCAAATCTTGGACTTTAACAATCTGGTTTCCTTTGTTTGAAAACTCAGAGCTTTGGTAAAAACAGGTTTGTGAATGAACAACATGGATTTCATACCCTTTTAAGACAAGCGGATATAGTTAAAAGAATCCAAGTCCATTTGTGCTCAGCTTTAAAGGGATTTCCCCAAAATTATATGTTTTTCCTCTCCTGTCATGTATGCTAGCCAGCCAGAGAACAGAGTAAAGCGAAGTGTAAAAATACAGTGCAAGGAAGATGTTGCAGTGAAGAAAACATCCATATATTTTAAACACTTGGATCAACCCATTACAGAAAAGCCTACTCCCCAGCTTTTCTGGAAACTCAATGAATAGACTAGAGAGTAGGACACCCATAAAACTTCAAACTAGTAAAATCTATCAGAAACTGACCTAGATAAAGTGGTCTGAAGTTTTGCACCTGGTTAAATCAAAATCCCTAGGACACCCAGTTTTCCTCTTCGGATTTAAAAACAGAGAATTACAGCTCTTTGCTGTTTCCTTCTTCCACCCCCTTGCTGTTTCCTTCTTTCCACCTCCTTGCACCTGTGGGAAGGTGTCAGCCAGTGGCTGTCCTGCCTGAGATGGGGCTGGGAGGGATGGTGGGGCACAGAGGGTCCATGTGAGCCTCTCTACACTCAAAGCCATAAGAGACAAAGTGTTCTGGGCCCCCCACACAGGCAATTTTCTTCCCTGTTACATCCATTTCAGAAGCCTTTGTGCAGAAACTACAAGGGGCATTCTAGGAGCCTCCCATGGGGGTGTGAAGCATGGGAAGAGTGAAAATAACCCACACTGCTTCGCATGTATGGGAGGAAAGCTGCTCACTGCTGGACCCTGAAAAGCAGTCAGGAGGCTTTCTCAGGGTGATGGCCAGAGGGGTTACCTGAGGATGGTGTGTACATGAGCTTTCTACCACACTGGTACAGATTCCAGACCTAAATATAGGCCCAGGCCATTGCCAGCTTAGTTCAGTAACCTGAACCTTGAGGGGCAGCTCCTGTGGCTGGCACCCTTCCTGTTGCTCACTGGCATGTGTAAAACAGCTACTTACACAGACCCCGTTACTGGGACTCCCAGTCCAGCACCCTCCTGACTGCTGGTGACGCTCTCTCAACACCTTCCCTGCAGCCACCCAGCTGGAGCAGAAGTTGCCTTGCCTGGTGGCTTGTCCCCTCAGAGACACGTCCCACTCAGCTGGAACACTGCAGAGCAGTTTTCAGGCTGCTTGAAACTCAGCCAGACAGAATCACAAGTCATCCGTGTCGCCTCAGATAAAGCAATCCCTACTCACATCTCCACACCTCAAAAATTGTGCTGAAATCTGCTATAGACAACTCAAATGTTGCACAAGTCTTCTCAGTGATAACTGAATTCTCGTTGTTAGGTAAGGGACAGAAATCTGAAGAAGAATTAAATCTGTCAAGAACAAAATAGACAGTGCATAGCAAAGATTTCTCCTTCAGGTTCAAGGAGAGAGTCCCAATGCATGAATACGTCTCACTCATTTTGGCAATGCTTCACCAGGTGAGGGTGAGCTGTTGGCTCTCCTTTACCTCCTCAGCACAGATCCTGCTCCTTTTTTTTTTTTTTAGCAAAAACTCACATCAGATGACTGAAGAAAATAACTATACAAGAAAATAAAGATGATGGGGGAAATTAAAGCATAAGAGTACGGTGGAAGACAAACAGTTCCAGACACAGGTGCCATACACAGAGGCTCTCAGCAAGGACTGAAGATTTTTAGTAAGTAGACAGGTTCCAGGACCACCCAGGTTTTAAATGCATAATAATAAGACTATACAAGAGTCTGCTGAAGACCAGGTTGAGCTCTTCCACGTTCATTTTATGCAACTCTGCACCATTTGCCTTTTTGAGTCTAGACATTTTGGGTGATGGAAGTCTGGAGTATTAACTGGTCCTCCTCATCCAGGAGTTCTCCCAGTTCTGTTGCAAAACATCCTCTCACTTAGTGTGTGGTTTCCTCAGATTCTCCCTGCCATGAGCTGGTTTCCCCAGCTATCAAACACTCCTCTGCAAAAACAAAGCAACACAAGAAACCCACCACTCTCCAGATTGCCACCAAAGCTCTCTGGGTTGAGCTGATTAGAACATCACTAAAATGCCATGCAAAATTGAGGTAAAGATAATACAATTCAAGTATTTCAGCACCAAAGACTTGTTTATCCATATTGAGTAACATATATTGCATATAAAAAGGCATTAGAGTGCTTCACCAAATTAACAAGACTACATTTATCCATTTTTATAACAATAGGTAACATAGATAAAGGGAGACAAGAAAGGTAAGAAAAGCAATGTGATGAATTGAATTTATATATGTATTTTCTTTTAAAAAGAAAAGACACCTTTATATTATATAGATCTCACTATCTTTGAAAAATTACTGCCAGTATTGCCTTAGGAAGGATACCAGAGAAGCATAGTATTCCGCATAGATGAATTGCTTCTCTGCATATTTTCCTTAAGATTCTGGAGCTCTTGGATTATGTTTTGTAAATCAGTTAGCTTCCTAGCCAGAGATTAAGGTAAATTCTGCTAAGGACTAAAAGTTGACTTAGAGCATTAAGAAGGATTAATGTTTAGCTGTGGCGAAGCTGAAGTACTAGGTTAGCATGTTTACGCAGTGCTGTAGATCACAATTAATCCAAAATTAGTATAAAAGATCAACAGCAACTGCTTTTGCATGCCAGCTTGGCTTAGTCCTAAAATCAAGACTTACTTTGGGGGCAATCTGTGTGCAAAGTTGCCGTGTGTCTGCCCTAATAGGTTTAAAGCTTTCAGAGGAATCCATGCATTTTAAATGTTTAGCTTCTTTGCCCTCTGCCTTGAGAAAATAAATGTTCAAGTCAGTACTTGAGGTGCTTCTGCTTTCTATCTGTGTCACAGATCCATCAGAATAGATTGGTGCTAGCAATGAACAAAAGCAAATACAATTTCCTGCCTTACAAAGAAAAGGTGCTTAAAATACATCCTTTCGTCCATCATCAAAGATTAATAAAAATAACAGAGATTTTTCTGGCAGAAAATATTCATGTTGTATAACAAGAATAGATAGAAGAAGTACACAGGGATGTCCAGATATATTCACAGACATATATTTAAAAAACACGCTTGTCTGTTCTATAACTATAGAGAATCTACAGTAACATATTTAAAGATATAACTGGAAGATCTATCTTAAATTACATGTAACAACGTAGTTTAAGAGAGAGAGGCTGGAGCGGAGGGAGGTGGCTGAGAGAGCCCTTTCTACTTCAAGGTCAGTTTAAATGATGATTTCTAGCTCCCTCCAGCAATATTTCTGTGTCTTCAAAAGAGGAGCCACGTAGCAACCTGCTGCATGCAACCCAGCTCAGACTACTGGTGCATCCTGGCTTGAGCCAGCCCATCCCTGTGCCCCTACAGATCTGCCCTCCTTAGCCTCAGGAAAGGAGGGCTGGCAAGGCCAGGAAGGGAGTCAGGAAGTGAGCCCATGACTCCAGCACATGGGCTACTACACCTTTGAGACCATTCAGAAGAAAGCAAAGTGTGCTATCAGGGGCTTAAAGGCAGTATGCCTAAGGAGGCAGGCTGCACTGCAGGTAGCCATCATCGGATATGATGGTCCTACAGTTATGGAGCCAGTGTGTTCAGCTGCAGGGTATGAATTACCCTTAAAGCAGAAAGCAGGTGGCAAGTTAGGAGATTGGACTAACCTGCAATATGTGAAATTAACCTGGTGAAAATTAAACCCATCCTGTTGTGTAGAATAGCAGCCCTGCTCTATGAGTCAGACTATAAGAGCCTTGAGATTTTCCTGGGGAGGGTCCACTCTGGGTGTTTGGGGTTTTTTTTGTGGTTGGTTTATTTATTCTCTTTGGAACCTTTTCCCCCTTGTCTAGAAATATATGCTTTTGCTTACAGTGTTGTATTACTTTAGTACATTAGTACAATCAGTACTGATTTCAAAGCTTATTGCTGAACTTGGTTACTAATTAATGATCTTTTCAGCTTTATTTCTATACTAAAGAAAAACCAGAAATGGACACTCTGGGCACCTATTTCATTACACTGAAATGCACTGAAACCAAAGGAACAGTGCAGTGTAGTATCAGGAAAGTCATGCCATACTTATCCCAGCAACACAGAAGATGCTGATGCCAAAACAAATGAGACATTTAAATCGAGTTGCTCTGTGCATTCACAGCTGCAACAAGCATTCTTGATGGGGTGTGCCCAGCAGTGAGGACTATTTGCAGAGCTGTTTGCTAAGCAATTTTTTCTGTTTCTGGAGTAGACTTACAACACTATTCATTGCTTCCAGTGGCAACAGAATACTGAGAGATGGTAACATCTGTGCCTATGTCTAGCTAACCACATTCAAGCTGTGATGGTGATGACATTTGGGAAACTTGATTAAACTTTTCTTTAATCCCATTCTTTATTTTAAGAACACACACACGAACAATTTCATATCCAAATCTTAAAGGAAACTCTAAGCTGATGCGATGTGGCCTCTCGCAAGAAACGAGAAAATTCCCTTTCTGAGGCCTGTCTCCAAGAGACACACAGGGCTTCCTGTTTATGGGACTATTCATGCCCACAAGCAATGTATAAAAAAAGAAAGGAAAAGGAAAAGAAAAAAAAAAAAAAAAGAAGAAGAAGAGGGATGCAAACATAACTCAGGCACATTCACTAAAAATTCAGATCAGCTCACTGTGGGCTTGTGCTGGATTCTTCTTTTTGATTCTCACAGAGGTTTTTTACTAAAAAGAAACACCCGTCATCTACCCTGGACATTTTGATCCACCATACTAAATCAGGCCTTTTTCAGCTTCTTTCTTGTGCACTTGTGGAGAGGCTGTGGTGGGTGATTTTCATACAATGACCCCATTCTTCTGCACTGCCTTCAGCCTTAAGTGAACAAGAGAAACTGCCAAAATACACTTGCACACCAAACACAGATTAAGAAAAACAACTTAAGGATTCATTTTTCTACCAGGAAAGCTCAGCTCAGGCACATCACACAGTTTTCAAAGAGCTTCTGCTTTACCTAGTTTTACAACTGTGTGAGTGAGGCAAGTAGACGTCAGCACATGCCTAAGGTCATGCAGAGCTAGGAGTTTGGAGTACCCAGCACGTCTCTGCATCACAAGCCCTTACTCTGTGAACAGTACTACCTGCTTCCAGTGTCCTTAGGTTCAGCAGCTACAGTTTTGCTTAGCAAGGTTAGGTTACATCCACAGGCCTACAAAGCCATGCAAAGCTCTTATAAACAAAACACTACAAGCAAAATAAATCTGGTGTACAAGTTGTTTTTCAGGAATCAATGCCCTCTTTGCCAAAGGTGCCTTCTTAGACAAAAGAAGGCAGTTATGCACACGTTTATCAGCTCTGCTCTGTATGGTCCTAATGTCTCCAAGCAATAAGCTCAGATTTTCAGCACCTGCTGACTAAGTGAAAGAAAACACACCTGAGATGGAGTGGACCCATTTAGATATTAACTAGCCTGCATCTTCGAAAAGCACATTTTTCTTGGTAATAAAAGACAGCCCTCATCTGAAATATTAGGCCTTCATTTCAAATGTTTTTCACTTGTTTTGTTTTACTTAGTAGAGTTACACATCCCAATTAGAAGAGAACTACTGTTTTGTGGTTCTAAAACTAAACATGGTTCTCTGCAGATCAAAGCCCTAGTGCAGAACACACAGTGGTGCTTGCCAGCTCAAAATGAAAGGGTTACTAACCTCTGCTTTCAAGTATGAAAGACTGATATGCAAATATGGTTTCTGGTAATGTTTGTGAATATCTTCTTCCTGCATGTGTTACTTTCACAGATCAGGGCTGTGTGAGGAGGCTTCAGGGGCACATGTGCACATTCACTGCTGCAGTTTGCTATGGAAGCCTTCCAGAAAGCCAATAGCTGCTTTGCACCATAAAACTAAATATATATTTTAAACTCCTCAGAATCAAGAGAAGCAAATAGTATATCAAATGCCTCTGGTCCTATGCAGCAAGAGTAGTGCCAAACCCCAAGCATTCAGGATAAACTGTGAGTAGGAACCTCAGGTCATGAAAGAGACCTTTAAAGAAATCGCAAGGTAGGAGAAAAATTTGGTCTCTTTTACAGTAACTTTTGGAGGCCCAGTTTTGAAAAGATACAGTAACTCACATTTTAACTGGTGTTTGTTGTTGTTGTTGTTGTTTTTGTTTTTCTTTTCTGAAATACTAAGCTCTAGCTCATGCGTTTTTACACAATGAAAGCTGTGACTCAGACCTTGCTACTTGTCTCCAGGAGCTGGGCTTTTTCTGAAAAAAAAAAACCTCCATAAGAAACAGCTCAAATTTTCAGTAAGACAGTAAACTAGCAGCAGAGAAGTTATCCAAGCAACCATCCATAGCACAGTCTTCTGAAGCCCACAATAAAACCTTCACTCCAGCTAGTCAAAATGTGTTAAGAAACTCCAGCTTTCCCAACAAGAAAGCATGCAAACACCATCCTTAATTTTCTAAGTATTTACCTTCTCTAGTAAGTGCTCTGCAACGCGGCGGAACAAACCCGGCTGTTTCCCATTAGGCAACTCTGCCACAGCCTTTCTGCACTCGCACTCGCAGCCGTAACTTATCACTAGCATTTCTGCACACATAAATTCAGCTGCAACAGAAGGGTGGAAAAAAAAAAAATCAAAAGCCATGAAACCTTAAAGCTGGTTACAGTACCTGCAAGCTCCAAGGCAGCACTCACAGTGGAGACTTCTCTAAGGTAGAGAGCTCAGCACCCTGCTCTCTATGGTCCAGCTGTGGACCTGGCTCCAGTATCCACATTTAAAGAGACAGAGGAATGAAACTACAACCCACCTGCTTTTATCAAGGTTGTTGCACAACAAACCACTTTTTTTTTTTTAGTGGATTGTTTTTGAAGAGAATCCATCAATAAAGTATCACACTTCTGCACCTTGGTCTCTCCTTAACCAACTGCAAGAAAACAAAAAAGTAGCAAATCACAAGTATATATCACAAGTCCTAAAGACTTGAACATGTGTTTGGAACAAATGTAAATATTCCACTCTCTGAGTGAGCAAAGTTCTTAAGTGTAGGCTTAATTTTATCTCTCCTCAATAAATCATTTTTAAGCAAGTACCTACATATAAGCCCAGGTTGTACTCTCATAAATACTAATAGGACTTAAACATGTGCTTAAAATTAAACATGTATTTATGTGCTTTGCTGAACCTGGCCAGGAAACACTGCAATTGTGTGAGTAGTAAAATCTCTCATATAAATTGCTTATGGTACCCTGTACATGCTGTGTGTACTTCATAGAGTGAGACAAGTAGCACCAGAGGATCTGAGCCATTTCGGGTGGATAGACCCATGACAGTATGAGATTATACTTTCCACTTTTTCTACTGCAATAGTCACACAGAGATGCCATAGAGTGAGGCTACACAAACCAGCAGATTTGCCAAGGCCAGGCAAATAGATGTTTCTGCAGCTATCTTTAGCTGAGGCTGATGCATGTGCAAGGGAGGCAGTGCTGGGAAGCTCACTGGTGGTGTATATCAGCTACAGCTGATATATTGCCTGCTACTCTTCAAAGTGAGGCTCGGGAGAGTCTGACTCCTTGTGGAGGCTGGGCTCTGCCCACAGCTCCCCATTCTGCTATCCTTGTCCCTTGTTGATCCCTGCCCTCATGAGAAGAGAGCCCCTGGGGGATCTGGAAGTCTCGGGGGAAACAAGGCTTCCCAATAGTTGCAGTGATCTCTGTGAGAAGAGAACAGGGGCTACCTTGTGCTAGACATTGCTGGTTCCAGGACAGAAGGGAGGGGTCTTTCCGTTTCACTGTCCAGCTCTCTATCCAACTCTGTTTTAACTGGCAATAAATTCAGTTAAATTTTCCCACATCAATCCTGTTTTACACATGATGGTAATTTTTAAGTGATCTTGTCTTATCTCAACCCATGAGTTTTTCCATCTTTTTTTCTACACAATCCCTTTGAGAAAAGGGACTGAGAGAGCAGCAGCTGGGTGGGCATGAAGCAGGCAGCCAAGGTCAACCCACCACTGAGCCTGAGATCCCAAATTGTCAAGCTGGTCCACTTAGGTCATAGTCATCTATTTTTCCTTCAAGAGAGATGAGAGGAGCAATTCATACATAACTAAACATAGAGACATAGCCTGTACAATGTACGTATTGCATTAAGGTCAAAGAGCACAAAAAATGCCTTCTATTCTATTCATTGTTAAATCCTTAAGGACTATAAGATGATTTTTTTTATGAAAGAAAAACATCCCTTTTGCAAATTATTTCCTTTATTTACAAAACATGTATTATCAAAGAACCACAAAGATAAAATTGGGAACTAAAACCACAAGAATATGAAAAAAAAGCACAACAAAACTGGTAGTTAGATGTTATCTTCAGACCCTCTTCACCAGAAAGATTATTTTTAAGAATTTTAGAAGCTGCTCATTTCACAGAGAAGCACAGATATGGCCTACGCTGTACTATGCCATACTCAGAGGGTGTAGCTGCTACTGAAACACACATATGCACATCCAGCCTAGTTCTCCTGGAATATATCTGTGTTAATACAAAGATGTATGGGATTATCAGATTACTGAGATGAGGTATTTTTGCAGAAGACCAATTTGGCACCTCTAATTTTGCGAATGGGGATACTACATCAAAGAATTTGGCATTTTGTGAATACGTATTTTGAGTGAGTCCATTACCACGGACTCACTAACACAGGTTGTTTCATGAGTATCCCAGTGCCCAGTTCAGCCTCCCAGAGGCAGTGAGCAGTGACAAACATCCTAGAAAATGCCCATTTACAGTTATAATCTGCTGCATCACTTGCTAATTTTATCAATCTGTCAGGGATAGTTGGAGCAGAAATAAGAGATACCAAGCTATTCTCCTGAACTCTGCAGCACAAACCTCATGTAATGCTAGAATGGCTGGTGGGTTGACCTAAATACAGCACAGTGGGCCCCCATGACCACTCCACACACACATGTACTATTTAACAGGTTCACCTCAAATCTACATGACTGTTTCATATTTAATGTTCTGCATGTGTAAATTTGCCCATCAGGTACTGTTTCCTAATTTATAACTTTATAAACACACCATAATAAGTTTAGGAAGTCAGTCTTTAAAGACCCTTGAAAATATTGCAGTGAAATATAAGTGGACAATATGAATTTTTGTGACCAACCTCTTCCTAGCAGACAAGTTAAACACAGTAATATCACTGCTTTCTTTAAGTGGTTGGTTTAATTACAATGTAACATTCTTCAGAAGGTCTGCTCTTTTCTGCTGAAGTACAACATAAAATATTTTAGCATAATAAATATAAATTTCAATTTCATGCTAAAGACATGGTATTTTTTATATATTACTAAACCCAGAATATCCACAGCTCCATCACCTCAGAATTCATTTCTCAGAAAAAAGAAAAAAAACCCAAACTATTCTAAGGGTTGTCTTTAAACAGCCTAAGGGTTATATAGAGAACAGATTTCCATGGAAATGCTGTTAAAATACATCTTTTGCAAGAAATTGAAGCATCAGGCAGCACAGGGGCCAAACCAGGGTACAGACACCCTTGAAGTGACTGAGCAGCTCAGTGACCTTAAGCACTTTATGGGAATCACTGGTGGGAAAATTCTCCAAAGGCCCCCCAAGACACAGATGCAGAAGGAGCTGGAAGCTTGTACCTCATACTTGAGACAAGATGACCCTGATTCAAGAAGAAAGATGCTGTCTATAATCTGGGGAAACAGTGACTCCTGGCCATCACAGGGCTTTAATGGATGGATTTCAGCATCCAGCTTGGAAAAGAAGAAATGTAGCATGGCAGCACCCTCATTTGCACAATGAATTATTATATCACAGATTTTCTAGTTACTAAAAAAATGCAAACTAAATGAAAGAGGAAAAATGAGCAGTGCATCTGTTCCAAGGCAGATGCTTTCCTCCCAGGGAGAAGGCCAAATTAAAAGGTTAATAACTGAATTACTATGCCTCTCCAGTGAATAGGTTTTTAGAACAGAGAGGAAGCTTTGAGCCTTTGGCTCAGCTGCTCACCCAGAGCTAGAAGCCATAGACAACTCAGATTGCGAGCAAGAGTAAGTGGGCATTGGATGCTCTTCTATATGGGGACCTCAGACAAAGAAACTCTACATCCAAATGAAAGCTCACAGTGCTAGAAGAGAAACGTGATGACAGTCACAGGCTACATAGCACAACCACCTGAATTCCAACCTTTGTCTCCCATATTCATTCTAGACTTTAGGTCCATAGCATTTCTCCCACTCAACCCACTGCATAAAGTGTACCTAAATGGAAGTTCTTGGGGAAAAAAAAAAACAAAAAAAAACCAAAAAAACAAAAACCAAAACACAAACCTACTTCCCCTCAGCTTTCCTGAGGCTAGCTTACTTCCAATTTCAGTTTTGGCCAATCTCTTTTGCAAATGCAGATCCTCAAAACCACTAATGAACTTCATGATGTTGATCAACATGTCATATGTGGTAAAACACCTCCTGCTTATGATGATCCAAAAAATATTTGTCACTGATGAGCAATAAAAATGTTTTCAGTCTTTCTCCATTCAAAAAAAAACATATCTCTAAATGCCCTTTGCAGCATAAATGCTACTGTTTGAATCCTCAGGGTCTGAGGCACCAGCCTACCTGGAGAACAAGCCAAATAAAAGATATAGTACTGCTACAAAAATTTGTTTTTCCAGTCTAGAAAGTGCTTCTGCATATTTATTTTTTTTTTGAGTACATGGTTTGTCTCAGTGTATTTCCTGCTGAATAACCTGTGATTGTGCCAGCAATTTAAAATGTGCAAAATGCTTGGCTTTCCTGTTGACAGAACTCAGACTAAGGAACACAGAGGAAAATGGCCTCAGTCCCCAAGTTATTTGGCATCTGAAATTTGCATTGATTTTTGACACATGCATAGTTCCTAATAAAAGCAGAGACTCAGCCTGCTGTTGTGCAATCAATCTCTTATTAAACATTTACCTCAGTACATTGGCATTTTTATTTTAGTTGCCAAAATGCAAATTTTCTAAATATCTTCACCATATTAGCGACCATTTAACTATGTTTACCAGTGAGTCTTCCAGGATGAGGGAAGCCAACAGATCTCAAATTAGGGCTGTAAAAATGAGATCATACCACACATTAATTTACTGCATACGGCTGCTCTGCAGAGTTTGCCATGAAGCATTTTGGGGAATATCAGTGCCAAATCATCTCTATAAAATGTTATTGCTGTGTATAAAGTCTGCTTTCTTAGATGTTTGTTGAATTTTACAAATAAAGTAGCTCTAAGAAAAAATCTTCCTGTAGCTGGCTCATCCCTGGGTTTTAAGATATGGCCTCCTTCATCATGGTGAAAAGACGTGGTGCAATGAGGAAAAATATGTCAGAGGAGGCTGACAGAGAAAAGCCATCATCAGTAATGTTACTTTGCAATAAAACTATGCATAAATCACAGGTGCCCTAGGGTAGCCTGGAGTCTTCTAAAATGAATCACTAGTATCTTTTCTTGTACCACAATTAGCAGTACAGAGAGAAAAACTTCCACTAAAAATCTGAAGTGTACAGTATTGTATGAAGTATTCATTCAAGACGATAAGTGGTTTTGTAAAGAAGTTGACAAGTAGATATATACCACTTTGAAGCAGCTTATTATCAGAGTAGTACTCAAGAAACTAAAGAAACAGAAAAAATAAGTTAATTCAAGGCTTATATTAGATGCCAAACTGAGTTGCTTGTGTGGGTGTGAAGAGATGCATAATAGTACCTGAGTGCTTCTTTGGTCCTGAAGTGTTTAACCCAGAAGACATCAAAAACGACAAAGTAAATACCTGGTCCAGAACTGTGAGTCTGAATTTTTTGGGTTCTTTGCAGATCAGAAAAGAAAACCCTAATCCTAGAAGCCTATATTTGATGAAAGTCCAGGTCACCATGAAAAATTCACTGTGCTTGTCTTTCTCTTCCAAGAAAAGGATGGTTAATTCTGTCACAGACAGCCATCTGTGTCAAGCTCATTTCTGTAACATACAAGACTAGATTGTGTGCATTGATTTAAAAGAAAAATAAACCCAAGACTTTATGCTCTTCCTCTTCAGCCCATAGCCACACACTATGGATGGTTTTTTAACTTATTGCTGAAAAGCTACTCAATGTCAAGGTTTCTGTGGAAAAGTTTTTTGCATTCTTCTTTCTATTTGAAAATAATAAAAATATTGGTTTAATACACATATATTGTATTAAATTAGTTGTTTTGGGAAATAGAGGTGTGAAAAATTTACTGCAGGATAATTGTTCTGATTCTGGCATGGGGTTGGTTTTAGTATATGATTTGATTATTAATCGCTTATAAAATTCTTACATGGAAAAGAACCTGAAAGTGGATATGCAAAAGCTTGCACTGTCATCATATGTTTAATTTGGGAAGATTTTTCCCAATAGTATTTCAATAAACTTGTATTTTTTTCAGAGCAGACTGTCACATGTACATCCTGCTCATCTGTCAGGGTATTTGTACAAATCATTTTCTAAAGGCAAAATTTTTTAGACAATAGAAATGAAAAATTGGTTGCAGTATTTAGCAAATAATGCATTAGAATTCCTTCAATTATGTCCTTATCAGCTTAAAAAGAACCAAAGAAAACTGATATGAAAACAAGGAGACATTGTGTTATGAATGAAAGCTGGTAAACTGACTCCTTTTTAGAAAAAGCTGAAAAACATGGCTTTAAGTTGTGGTGAGTAGCACAACAGAACCTGCTCTAATCATATACAGATGATGGGAATTTGTCTAATGTTTTATGGTGAATCGTTGATGAGGCCTGCAGAAGGAAAATTTGTAGAAATAAAATCACCTTGACAGTAAAGCACTAGGGTCAAAAAGCAAAGTAAAGTCAGTGTTCTTAGCTTTAATAAAAACAGTATGATCTGTCATCAACACAGCATTTTTACACTCTTGGACAATGCACTCTGGGAGCTCCTGCTGGGTTTCATTTGATTTTCACCAAAACCAACAAAGGACAGCTTATGGCTGGTAATTCATTATGACAGCAGAGAGTTACAAAAATACACATGTTTAGATCCCTGTAAACAAACAGTCCACACTCCAATTTTCTTCACAGAAACTGTTAGACAGCATAGGTAAAACATACCTATAAACTATAAAGCAGATCTGTTAGCTTAGGAGGGTTTTTTTATTTTGGATCTGTTTGTTTTGGAGAGGGATTTTGTGCCTTTTTTTTTTAAAACTGTGAACCTGAAAGTACAGACTTTTAGAATTTATTATTATAGTTTCTTGAAATTAATCTGCCTTCTGTGCTACAAGGGTATTCAAGGCACATTTGTGAGAAGAGGCTTGACAAAGTGCAAAGAGGAATTGTTAAATACCTGAAGGGTTTATACATACATTGCATCACTGTCTAAATACTGACTGGGCAAGATCACAAGGCAAAACAAACAGCACGGTAATTGAAAACATCTATGAACTAGAAGATCACAAAAGTGGGGTGATAGGCAAAAGATATACAATTCACTCCTCACTGACTGATTTTACACTGGTGTTAGTCCTGTAAGAAAGAAAACCAGGTAAGAAAAGAAGAGAGAAGAAAGTAAAAAGGGAGAAAGAAAAATAAAGAGAGAATTTTAATTTTAAGCTTCATGGTCAAGAAAGACATTTCAGAGAAACTAAGCCTCACGTCCAACAGTCACTCTGGGAAATCTGGACAGAAACAGCCTTAAAATATATAACTTTACTTAAACATTTCTATTTTTAAAACTGCAATCACTGACAAAATTTTGAAAAGGTAGCATATGAAGTTCTCTTTAAGCGTAGTTTTTGCAGGAAAGAAAATTAAGTACCTGCATGGATTCATGTGAGCACATTGTTTCCAATTCAGCAATGATACATAAATCATGTATGTGTATAAACAGATAGAGGGAGGGACTGGTATAAAGCATTTTGAAGAAGTCCAACCTGCAGGAATCCTTACTGTAGACACAGTTCTACTGACCAAGTGCAATGTGACAGCTATATCTGGTTTATTTGGTGGTTAGGACACAAAGCAGTAGAGAACACCATTTTGCCAGAAAAGACACACACACCACACTTCCTTGTTGTTTAATTAGTGGGATACAACCCATGTTGCTGCCCCCATGAAGTGTAAGCAAGCCCAGAGTCAGGAAAAAGGAAAAGAAAAAAAAGGAGGGAAAAAACCCCCAAACAATTCACCCCCCTCTCCCCCCTCCCAAAAAAAACCCCAACAACAACAACAAAAAACACCTTTAAAAGACAATGACATTATCAAAGAGTGATGTCTTTTATAAGGACTTGTGCTTTTCTTGGGTTTGGGACTCCTTAGTGTAACATGGGTAGTACGTGTGGTTCAGCACATGTACGCATACATGTATACTGAGACTTGAAAATTATCAGCTTTCAGAGAAAGTTAACAATTCCATCTGTTCTCACTCCTGTGTTGCTGTCCAAGCCTGATTGATGTGGCTTATGAAATAATTTCTAAAGGTTATTCTGATCAGATATCCAAAGGCACCTAGACCTTGGGTACTAATGAAATACTGTAAGACCTATATGACTCTCAATGCTGTAATAACTGGCCTTTATACAGACTTTGCTTTACTTCATTACTTTTTCTGTAAGTTTGAAAAGAATCATTGCTACGTTTCCACAGAGGGAGGAAAGGGTTCTGACCAACCATCCACAGTGCAAGGAATCATTCTGCACACATTCTGCCAGCAGCATCGCCTCCTCACGTCTGGAATTTGAGGAAAAGATGGTGTTGCCCTTGCAGTTTGGATAGAACCTGCTTGTGCCAGAGCACACTGAGCATCATTTCCCACAGCTGAAGACATGGGATTTGTCTAATCCCACCCAAGCAACCCTTGTTGTGAACTTGTTGTGAGAGTGCATTCCTGGATAGATGCAAATGTTTGAGCAGTTAAAGGTTGCCCACCAAGTTGCCAGGAGGGTCTGTAAGCACACAGGGTTCAGAAGCCTCTCTGCAGGGACTGCTGGCATGGGGCTTGATTTAAGCATTCAGATACCAAGTCTCACTTTAGATACTGCTGTCCTTTTCTAATGAGGTATTTGGGTTCCTACATTACTTATGGTCTGCAATGCTGACCTCGGCAGTATCTAAATGCTCTTAAATATCTATGATGAAACAAAGAGATGAAACGATTTCCTGAGTCTCAGCTGGTACTTTAATAGTTCTTTCCTTCATGAAAGCACACATGCTGCATCTACATATTGATGTGGATCTTACACATATTTTTCAAATTAATTCTCTATAATGAAATGGTAAAAACCTAACATAATACAGACATTAAAGAGAAGATTTAGCTTCACTGGAAAAGAGTAAAGACAAGCCAACCATCTAAAGGGGGATTAGGGTGAATAGCGAAAAGGTGCAAAACTAATTGACCTCATTATACAAATTATACTTGTCCCCAGGAAAGAAATTCTTCCTCGTCAAGTTCCCATCATTTACATGGGAACTTTCATTCTACACTCATGCATTTGGAGAAGCAAAATTAGTGGTAGGTTTTTTTCCCCAAAATGCACTAAAAGCAGGCAAGTGTGACCTCTGTCAGGAACATCCTGTGCAACAGTCTGGATTCCTCCACTTGAGTCTGGTTCTGGCTTTTTGTTCTCTTCTTCTGAGCACAGAGAACAGTTCTTTTACACTGACCCAAATTTCTGTCCCCACTTCAGCTCCCTTTCTATTTTCTGGAAATTTAATTTGCAACTGCATACATTCTCATTTTAAACATCTGGAGCATCTCTGCTTTCAAAAATAGCAACAAGCAAGACAGAATCATGCATTTTCTGGCATTATACCTACTTGCCTAGGTATCCATCCAATCCTCTCCTCCTCAACCAAGAAGCAAAACAGCTATCATTAGTCAAACACCAAGAGAAAAGAAGAAAGGGAAGACAGAAATCTCAAATGCAGGTTGCATCTACCCCATCACTTACAATTTCACATTTTGTTGTCCCATCTCAGGCATATATTTAGTGTAAATTTGTATCAAATTTGAAGACAATTGCACAAAAGATAGAATTTATGGGGTTTTCCCTCCTCTTAAGCCTCGTAATCCTTGAAAGAATGGCTTTAATGGGACTTCTGCCTCCATAACAACAGCAGAATGGGCCCTTGTGGGACAGCAAAACAACAGCTCAGCTCGTTTCAGACCTACGATATTTTATTGAGCTGGCGAAGATTTCATATGCAAGGATAACAGAACTAAAATAGCAGTTAGCGATAGTTCAGCCCACTGGAAATCCATGGGAGCCTTGCCACCAGCTTAAACAGAGCCAGAATCTCACTCACTACTTGTATAAGAAGGAGAAAAAGATGAGGGAAAAGAATTTAAATCTTCTCCCAACTAGGAATGATTGCCTTTCTTTCAGTCCTTCTGGAAGGAAAAATAATTATGCTTTTTAGCTGTCAGAACAAAATGCCAGGGTAATTCATAAGGTATTACATTAACACATATAAAACAAAATGAAAAACAGCTTCAGAGTATGACCTTTCACTCCAGCAAAAGCTGGAGCAAGTGTATTGCAGACTAAATTAATACCCATTCTACTGGCAAATAAATTCAAAACAGGGAGTCAGATTCTCCTCCCTCTGTGGAGACACAAGAGCTTCAGCAAGAAGAAGACATCAATTCTGAATAAGACTCAGATGACGGATTCAAAATACGTATGTATAACAATATTTTTAAATCTGTCAAAAAAAAAAATCAAATAGATGAAAGCAAAACCCATGGTATCCCAGTGATGTCAAAAAGGGAAGAGGGTTTTTTTAAATGTACCTTGTACCATGGCAGTATGGTCTGCAATTTTGGAATTAAGTTTAGGAATTTTATTTTCACCATCCTGGATCTTGGTCTTGTATTATCTTCAGTCAGAAAGGCTAGAAATCCAACTTACATAAGTCCACTTGTATACACATAGTTTAAGAAGAGGTCTTTAACCAAGAGACACAGTCTTGTAAATGGAGTGGAAATTACAATTAATGATGGTGAAATGCTCTGTAGAAAAATCTAGTGAAATCCCGTGATAATTATAACAAAATTCCCAAAAATCTTAAGAGTAAAAAAAATTGGACTTATGCAAAAATGTAATGAGGGAGAATCTTCATTCTTTACCAAACAAATGGTGCAGAAACTATTGATGTTGTAAGTACAGTATATTGTATAATTCCATACAAACAGAGGAAGTATATTTACTATAGTGGAGACAGTCTGCTATAGCTCTTCACAAGCAGATATTTAAAGTTTACTTTCACATGGGTTTTCACTTTTTGACCTGCTCTTGACCTGGGTAATACTTGCAGACCAGTGAGTTTAAGAAGGCCTGGGATCTATTAAAAGAGTAGTAGCTTGACTTTTACTGACTAGCACGCTGATGCTTTAAAGTAAATGTTATGGTTTGTCACAGGAACCAATTTGGTTACCGTTTGTTCTTCCTGCCCCTGCCTGCTGATATTTTTCCAAGTGTTTTTCATTCTTTAAATTCTATAAAGAAATCTGCATGCTGTTATTTTAAACTTCTGTATCTTTCTTTTGAGTAGTTCATATTTAAACAGTGGGTAGCACACCCAGAGTTTAACCCAAGTGCCATTTGGTGGGACTTGAACTCCATATGCACTACCATTGTGTTCCTCTTTTCTGGCCACTCAGTTATCATGGTAAGAGATCCCATTTTTAAAGGTATACATGGCTATAATTCTTCTCCCCTTAGATTAATCAGAAGAGAAGCAGTATGCTATGTATATAAGTACTTTATAGAGAGAAAATATTAGCTATGTTGCCTGTTCAAATTTTCACTTCAGTTATTATTGGTTTATTTTGTTCACATCACTGTTTCCTGTAATATTTTTCCAGCTTCATGCAATGTGTAGGATTTTGTTAGATAAGTCAAAACACTGAGAAACTTCAAAGAGTTTGGCTGGACAGAAGCCCAACCCATCCCCTAATTTTGCAAGCAGCAATTTTATACCTAGCTTCAATTTGTTTGCTTTTTAAAAAGCTCTATTTTCTGTAATATGACAAGAAAAGGTGCAAAATCTCTTTTTCCTCCTTGAAATTACAAGACTGTAAAATCCTAAATCCATTGGGAAAGGCTACAGTTATGGCACCAGTTAGCAACCTGCTTTTGTGATAGGAGAGGTACATAAGAAAACAGGAATTAATCAGCCTTCAACAGACATTAGCAGATACTTGACATAAAGGCAGAAGAGACTGAAGCACCATTTGGGTTGAGCCTTATGCTTGCCTGTAAAGCATTAGGTTCAAAAGTGTAGCAGTTGTGTAAATCCTCTAACTTGTATTTTTTTAATATCACATTTTTATTTGCCTTAAAACAAAGGGCTTGTGTAGCAGCAATGGCTTATGTCCCAAAATGGCATCAACTGTGTAAGTTTATGTTCACAAAACTAATCACTTCTGTTCTCCCAGCTCAGTGCAGAAGGGGATGGAGCACAGCTGAGAAGCTGCATCTCTTCCTATAGCAGGTTTATTGTCATGATTCTTCCATGAATTATGTCTGATATTACATAAAGGGGATTTTCTGTGGACTTTTCTCCAATATTGTGGAGTCTGTCAAAAAAGAAGAAATCTCTAGGTTTCTTAAGTTACCTGTATCGCGCCTTTAAACAGCAAGAAATCCAAACTTGAAAGGGTTTGTCTAAGGCAGAGACATGGACTAAAAGATTTTAAAAATTCAGTCACAAAAATATTAACAACTCTGAACAGGATTGATGAGAGTATCAAGTGACATTCTGCAAGCCCTTCAGAAATTAGATCGGGTGCAATCAAACATAAAGGAACCAAGCAGCTAAGCAAAAAGATGCAAATGCTTCTTCTTTCTCCTAGTCATTTCTTCTTCCTTAAGCAAGTTCTAAAACTGTCAGGCTTGCAGCCAGAATTTTTAAGATCTCGTCTTCATTTCTAAGGTATAATCAAAGATAGCTCCTTTGCCTCTTTTGTCAATTTGTTGTTCATAGATTAGATCTACAGAAAAACAATAAAAGAAAATTTCAAATCCCTAAAACTGTCTTTTGACATAAAATGCTTTTGGAGGTGCTACCATTGAAACAGACTTTAGTTTGAGTAGCAACTATCAAAAAGCAATTAAACCAAAGAGCGTATTTTGCTGAATAATTTAAGGGGGTTTTCCCCATGTCAATTCTCTCATCTTTATTAACTACTAGCTTTAGTAAGAAGCACCATACCTTCACATAGCAGCAGCACGCAGATCCCTACTTGAGAAGTGCAACAAGACACTACCACAGTAACTGTGCAGTGAAAAACTTACTGAACCTAAGGCAAGCTAAGAAGCATTCCACTATATAAATCACCTAGTCTTGGTTTTGCTCAAAGAAAATTCTCAACACAAATGTGACTAACTGAAGTAGATACTGTGATACTTCAAAGAAATCCCACCCATCCCATTCTGTGTTTTCTGGGATGTAAGATGATATCACTGCCTTTGGTGTCCTATTTAAGTCTGAGTAAGGAGTAAAACTACGCTATGCTCCTGCAAGGGATTTCTTGTTGCACTGAATGAGACTATTTGCTTTCATGAACAAATGTTCAGATACTTCAGACAATGAAAAAAAAAAAAAACCACATTAGATTTGATTGGTTACTGAAGGAAAGGCAAATGAAGGAAAAGGAAAGAAAAAATCCATACCCCTTCAATGCTTCCTATTGAAGAGTGAATGATTTCTGGAATATTTACAACTTTTCTTCGGCTTTAGTTTAACACACAAATGATTGATTCAGCAATTCAATCATTGATTCAATGATTGCAAAAGTCACTGGAGAACAAGCATTTCTTTATGTTTATGATGTTTTGAATTGTTCATTCTTTTTTATTACTTTTAATACAAAAATTAAGAGGAAAATTGTTTACCAGAATTTTCAGTTTTACAAGCTGCAGAACCATTACCATTCAGCTGCTCAGTCTATAGCCGAGACCAACCAAATTGCTACTCTTGCAGAGTGCTGTAATCACCAAAAGAAAGGCTACTTTGAATCTGATGAAAGATGATTTATCTGAACCACTACCTTCAAGATTCTAGAAACATGATTAGTGAGAAGAGCTTAAAAAGATCAGTATTGTATTAGCAATAAGATGTTTAAAAGGCATAGGCAACTTTCATGACTAGAATAAGCATTAGAAACAGTGGCTTACTGATGGTTACCCTATCCTCATGTATTTCTCAGTGTAATGGTGAGTGCACGCTCCATAAATGGAGTCTCAGCATTGGTTTCTAGGATTTACTTAGACACCAAGAGTAAAACTCAAAGCTTAAAACAATTAAAGGAGTGATTAATTTGTTAACAAAAGATCAGATGGGATTTTGCAGTTGTGAGGACAGAATACTAGAAAGACAGTATTTTATTTTCAGTAAGTCAACACACTAACAGAAGACAGACCAAAAAAGTCATAACATTTAAATAATTTAAATTATTTCATCAACAAGAGTAAGTGGGTGCTTTTCCTAATGAAATCAGAGAGTGTTGGAGAAGAAAGGATAGGCTTAGCTAGTATATTTTAAAAAATTAAATTAACACAAGTCACAACATTTGGCTTTGAATACAAATTTGTATTCCATCTTTTGAGACTTTGATGATGTTACCATCTGGGGTTTGGGTTCAAGGTAGTGTAAGGCTAGAAATCAGTCATAATCTGCAGATCCAATGTAAATTGTTCTCATTCTACACCAAGGTAAACAAGCCAATGGAGGAAAATTAACATTTTACTCAAACTTTAATCCAGATTAAAGGCAGTAGAAATTCTGGAGAGCCTAAGTACATTTCACTGCTACTTTCCATCTTGATCTGGAATTAAAAGTAAACAAAGCAAGTTTGATCCCAAAAACATTTGCAGCTAGGACTGAAAGCAGAGTTCACTTTTTTAAAACTCTTTCAATCTAACAAGAAAGCTTTTATCCCAGAACAGGCAGCTCAGGTCTGCAGAATAGAAAGCTTCTTTTCCAGATTCTGTGGACAGCAATGAGAAATTTGCCCCCTATTTCATAATAACCAAAATTCAGACCTAATCTCTGATGTGGGAAACATAGGCAAATTCCTTAGTATCAGGTTATAGATTGCAAGGCAGGACTGAGAACTGCTAAAGTATCAACAACTCTCCTTCACAAGAGTTTGGAGAAAAATTTTAAATGGCAGAAAGACTTAGCTCACATTCTCAACATACAAAACTGCATTATCTAAGACTTCTTCTACATAAAGACCTTCTCGTCTGCTCCAGAGAAGACAAAGCCTCAAAGGGCACATTGCAGCAAGGCTGCCTAATAACCAGGCTGAATCTCATAAGCAACCTCATTTAGAGAGGATGCATGGGGAGCAATGATGAGCAGGAAATTAAAGCAAAAGAACCACCCATCACCATGAAGCCAGAAAACGGGAAATTTAAAGGATTTGAAAATAAAATGGGCTTCCTGGATCAAAGCATTGTAAAAGTAACACAGAATTTTTAACCTTTGGGTAGCCAGTTCAAAATCCAGCTGGGGTCAAGAGGGATGAAAGGTTATCATCCTCTAATGATTTTCACAAACTTAATTAAAGACTCCATCAAACTTTTTGTGTCCAAGAGCATAACCCTTAGCTTCCACTGGAGACAATAGCAAAACTCCTACTGACTCAGAATGGAGCCAGCCTGTATCCATAAATAGGCATCATGTCGATGACCAGAGACAAGGTTATTAAAAAAAAAAAAAAAAGGTGAATACACTCCAGATGTAAAGAGATTTTGGATCTAGGCATGCATTTCACAATTTTAGTTGTAACTCAATGGACAGCCTTTCTGAGAAGAAGAAAAAACAAGCAACAAGCCAAAAGGAGGTAAGGCCCAAACTATTTAATGGAAAGAATTAGGCTATCCACAAAAGGACAAGCACCACAGAGGACAAGAACTAAAATAACTTGGCTTGTTGGGCATAAAGCTGTACTGAATCTCTAGTGGTCAGCACTTTTTTGCCACTTCACAAAAAAAGGGGTCTTGATCTCTGGTATCATAGGCTCAAGCAAAAGCATTTGTCATATAGACGTGGTTTTCAATGTTAAATCACATTTCAGCTTGCAAATGTAAATCTAAGAAGGAAGTGCCATGACAGCATGTTGATTAAGAAACACAGAGAGAACACTGAGCTTTGGGAGAAGCATAACTCTTTTGCAAAGAAATTTGTGTTCATTTACACGTTTTTGACACATATACACAAAACCTGTAATGTCTAAATCTCCATCTCATTTGGCTGACAAAGACTTTGCACCTAAACTCATTATGCTGTAAAGGCTGCATTATGTCATGGAATCCTGATGAACAGATTTTTGCTACCTCATAGGACCCCACTGTTTACTGCTCAGGTTTTCTCTTATTGTAAGAGGTTATTGTGAGCTAAACTTATAACAGTTGAAACCTTAAGAGGAAGTATTCAAGAGAAAACTGAGAAAGTTGGGAACAAAGACAACTCTTGAAAAATCCTATTTCAATGTATTATTAAATTTGCATTTGCCATTGGATCTGCTATAAAGACTCATCTAAGTAGTGCCACAGCAAAGATAAACGGGTAAAAAAAAATAATAGGGATAAAAACTGAAAATGTGGCTTTTAAAAAATGTAATATTCAGCTTCCCACTCAGCGCTAAAGGTCCTCCTGCACTTCATGGGAAACTACGGCCCTCTTCCCCATTGGTTTCCCTGTGTTGTTAAATGACAATGGCATTCTTCAAATCTCCTGTCACTGACTCAAACACAAGTAAAGATATTCTTAAGGGCCCACAAAAGTAAGAGCTGTGATACAGATCTGTAACATTTCCTCAATAATTTTGTGTAATGCAAGCATTTCTTTTGAAAATAATCTATAGTGTTCAAAATAAAATGGAATCCTTTACTGGTTTATGGTCAAGATTTATTTTTTGTAGAAACCTGAACAACTTGAAATTAGCTCAAAATAGAGAGGAAAGTGTTGATTTCAAAATGATTTCCCATTAATTCAGAAGCTGACAAAAAAAAACATAAAAGTATTTCTTTCTAAATTTTCATTTTGAAGTCTGAGGTTATAACATCAAAATGCTGAAATTAAAACCTGAGCTTTCTATTTTAATAACCATGGTTACAGATCTGTGTGTTTTGTGATTTTTCCCTGAAATATTCTAAGAGGATGAATGCATTTTTTTGTTGATAAACAACTCTTTCTTTAACAGCATACATCAAGGGAAAAATATTCCACCAAAGAATTGCACCAGTCTACCATAACCAGCTGTTTTTTCACAGAATGAAAGGCCAGCTTAGTTGGTAAAAACTTTGAAAATATGAAAATGTAAACTAAAATATCTTTTTAATTATTTATTGATGTTAGAAGCTAAAGTATGTGTTGTCATTTATATGCTGAACTGTTTACAGTACTTGTCTTTTCTGAGCATCTGAAGACCTCTTGAGAAATCAATGGCGGAAAACCAGAAAACAGGACTTCATTCCCAGCATTCCTTTAAGTCTTCTGTGGCAGATAACACAGACCTATTTGTGTAAAATCTCACTAATTTTCAATAGTTTCCTGTGGAAACAACAGCTCACAGTGACATGAGATATCTGACGTGACATTTGCATCATACCATGAGCTTCAGCCACAGTAGCTAAAGGACATCTGGGTTGAATCTTCTCTAGATTTATTGCATCTGCAGAACCTATACATAGCTTGGGAGGCTGCTAGCCCCATGCAGCTCAGTAGCCAATAGTCCAATAGTCAATGAATGGAAAAACCACCAGAAATTCCTCACATAAGACCCTACCTCTTCTCTATCTGAAGAATCCCTGAAGCTTCCTGCCTTCATCTCCCCTAGTCTTAAACTCAGAGAATAACAGCAACTGCTCCAAAGGCTTCAAATGCATAGAGTAGTACCAGAAAAAAAAATAAATAAAGCACAGGAGAGACAAAAAGCTGCATGTCTTTTCCAGTGCAGAGGACTCCTGAATGGTCATTGTGATTTGGTACCTCTTCCTAGGTAAGTCTCTATTCTGTTGTCTTTCTGAGCAGTCTCAGTCAGGTCATTTATCAAAGTAATTGCTTTAAAGACAGGCATTCTTAGGCAATCTGTTCCCTCTCTGTATTTCCCATTACAGTCATTGAAAGTTATGTATGCAGATGAAAATGATAACAGACCTCTTGTACTCTCAGAGTATTCCTTTTTTAAACAAACACTGAAAACTCTAACAGCAAACGTGGCTGAGTCCAGTCCAGTCTGACAGTACTCTGAGTAAGAAAATACAATAGCAGTATTAGTGTCAAGCAAGTGATTCCAGTTCATTGTTTACCCAAAAAGTCTGAGAGCTGATTAAACAGTCAGCTTAAGGGATGGAAACACGTTCAGCAATAGTACCTGTGGTTCTGGCCAGCTAAAGACAAATACTGCAACGACCACCAAATCCTACAAACAGTCTCCACCTTCCTTCTTTCTACTATTGAGAGATAAAAGTCAATTTGACATCAACAAATGTGAAGAAATGCTGAACTTACTAAACTGCCTGAAAAAAAGTAGAAATATTCCCATGCAAGACTGCAACCAACATATATAATCTATTCAAGTGAAATATAGTCAGCATTTGGGCTTTTGGAAAGTACTCTCTGTCCTAGCCCTCAGCCAAGAAGCATCATTATGAAAAGGAGGAGACATGATAATTGCCACCAGGTCTGGAACCCATCTGGTTTGTCCTCAGGTGTTGCAAACCATCAGTTTCTCATTGAGGACACCCTACTCCTAGACTGGACGCTTGGAACCACCTGTCCCCTTGGGACTGACATTTACCTTCCTTTAGCCAAGAACCATTGCACAGCAGACAAAGCAGCCTCTTGCAGTCCCCTTGTTCCCTTCGTACAGGATAGAGCAATCAGCAACTTCTAGGGGTATTACAAAAGCCCTAAGTAAAGGAATAACAAGATCTTCCCCCTCTTCTTTCCCTGCTTTTTATGGCTTGCTATTCCTTACAAAGAAGGAAAAAAAACAAGCGCTGAGGTCTTTGAAGAGGATGTTGGATGACCACCTCGGCTGTAGGGCTCATTTATGGACATGTTTGAAACAAGGCAGATCTAAAATTACCTTAACGTGTAAGGTGACATCGATGTCTAGCTCAGAAATAAAATATAAAAAGCAACACTAGGTGTCATGATATTATGACTAGCAAGATGTTCAAGCATTATATTAATAAATACCGGTAGATGAATGAGCATATTCACTTGGAAGTTAAACACTTGGCAAGATGTACACATCTAATGAAAAGATTCACCTGAAGGTATAAAAGAACATGTGCTTTTTCATGTTATTCCAAAAGATCCAAGTATTTTTTCCATCAATATGAAAATGAAGCGATGTGACATATTTTAAAACAAAAAAAAAATCAAAACTCCTTAATTATTCCAGTCACAAATTTCAGAAATTGGTACAGTTCAAAACACTTTTGTGCTTTGCCTACATTTTATTGCATTCCTGTATACTTTGTAAGGCATTACAATGTGCAGATTTAGTCCCCTTTAGTATTCTAAGCTTTCAGCTGATGTCCAGTGATATCAGCAGAAGGACTTCTGCTAATTTCTGTGACCCTTGAGATAGTATGGAGATATCCATATGCATGAATATATTGGCAAAATAAACCTTTAAGGATTTACATACTACTAGAGGATGCTAGGAAGTGGTATAATCAGTGCTATTCTACAATTATTGCAGCGAAATACCTGGAAATAAATGATAACTGGTGAAAAAAAAAATTTTGCATAGAGAAGTTCCAGAGTTTCACTAGAAATTCATAATTAAGCTAAAAAGTCAGCTGATTAAAAAAAAATAAAATCAACAATCTGATGCATTCGTAGTGTTTTTCCCTATGCTGCACGCACTTGAATTCACTTAAGTTCATGTATGAACACAGGTTTTTTTATTGGTGAGTCCTCTTTTCAATAACCAAATCTATATCACCTTTAAGCAGCTTGGCAAACAATCAGATCACCGTGGGCTCACTCCTCTCTCCCTGTGACTGATAAATCCCTTTACGTGATACTTTTCAGACTCAGTCATCTTGGTATATTTATATCGGCTTTGATAATGTGATCAAGTTGCTGACAGCTTGTCTGTGTTAAACTGCAGCTCAGCTTTGAGACTGCTGGTGTAGACTCTGTTTTGCTCCAAGCCTTCAAGAAAACTGCAGGAGCCATTTAAACACTAACAAACCTTCAGTGAGAAGTGTTATTATCACCTCATTTATGCTTACTTTCTTCATCACACACATTTCAGTGTTCTTTTCCTGCAGTATCACTTAGTTCTGCACAGAAACGTCTATCTGCTCTGCAAGGCAGCTCTCACTTTTTTTTTTTTTTTTTAATGTGGCTATTGCCATAAAAAAACATTCCTATAGATACATCATCAACAAAAAGAGAATATCTATCCTTTATTGGATACAGAGAATAGCGCTGTAACAAAGGCTGACAAAAAGACTGAGGTACTTCATACCTTATTTACCTCAGTCTTTAATAGTAAGACCAGTTGTTCTGTGGGTAGCCAGCCCCCTGAGCTGGAAGACAGGGACAGAGAGCAGAATGAAGTCCTAATATTCCAAGGGGAAAACGTCAGTGACCTGATACACACCTTAGGCATGCTCAAGCCTATGGAGGTGGATAGGATGGGATGGGATCCACCCAAAGATGCTGAGGGAATTGGTGGAAGTTCTCACAAAATCAATTCCCACCTTTAACAGCAGTCCTGCATAATGAGGGGAAGGCTGCAGATGCTGTTTGCCTGGATGTTAGTAAACCCTTTTTCACAGTTTCCCACAGCATTCTACTGGAGAAACTGGATGATCATTGCTTGAATGCATGCACTGTTCAATGGGTAATAAACTGGCTGGATAGCTGAGCCTAGAGAGTGGTGGTGATGGAGTTATGCCCAGCTGGCAGCTGGTCATTAGAGGAGCTTCCCAAGGCTCAGTGGTTGGCTCAACCCTGTTTAATATGTTTACCAATGATCTGAATGAGGGGCTTGAGCACACCCTCAGTAAGTTCACATAATTGTACAGGACACTAAATTGTACAGGAGTGTTGATCTACTGGAGGATAGGAAGGCTCTACAGAGGGATCTGAAGAGGCTGGATCCATGGTCCAAGGCCAACTGAATGAGGTTCAGCAAGGGGAAGGGTTAAACAAGCATCCTGCCCTGGATCACAACCCATACAGCAACACAGACTTGGGGCAGAGTGGCTGGAAACATGCCTGGAAAAAAAAGGACCTGGGGGTGCTGGTTGACAGCAGCTGGACATGAGCCTGCAGTATGCCCAGATGGGCAAGAAGGCCAAAGATATCCTGGCTTCTATCAGGAATAGTGTGGTGAGCACGACCAGCGCAGTGATTGCCCCTCTGTACTTGGTGCTGGTGAGGCTGCACCTTTAGAATTATGTTCAGTTTCGGGGCCCTCACTTCAAGAAAGACATTGAGCTGTTGCAGTGTGTCCAGAGAAGGGCAACAGAGCTGGTGAAAGCTCTGGAACACAGGTCTTATGAGGAGCATCTGAGGAAGCTGGGATTGTTTAGCCTGGAGAAAAGGAGGCTCATGAGTGACCTTATCACTCTCTGCAACTACCTGCAAGGAGGTTGTAGTGAGGTGAGGGTCAGTCACTCTTCAACAAGTGATAGGACAAGAGAAAACAGCCTAAAGTTGCACTAGCAGAGGTTTAGACTGGATATTAGGAAAAATCTCTTCACAGAATATGCTGAGTTGAAAGTAATCCATAAGAATCATCAAACCTAACTCTTAGTCCTGCACAGGACCAGGAGTTATTAAGCACTGGAACAGGCTGCCCAGCAAAGTGGTAGAGTCACTATCCCTGAAGGTATTTAAAAGATGAGTAGATGTGTCACTTAGGGACATGGTTCAGTGATGGACTTGGCAGGGCTGGGTTAAGAGCTGGACTCAACAACTTTAAAGATCTTTTCCTAACTTAAACAATTATATGATTCTTTTGGTCATTTTACTCCACCCATTTCATTCTCTATGACATGCAGATTAGCTCATACATGTAGAGCAGGATTTTCCTTGTTAGTTCCATATAAGAATTCCAGCACAGTTATAAATGAGTGCTTTCAGGGGAATTTCTAACCTTACAATAGTCCTTATTAATACTTGGGATACAATTCTAAAATATATTCCTTTCAATTTTTTCACACAGGTCCAGACATGTTGCAGGGCATTCTTAAATATTTATAAGTTATTCCAAAGAGATAAAAAAAGAAAAACGCTGAAAGCATCCCAAATGTTCCCATGCATGTTTTAGTCTACTAAAAATTCTTAAGATTCTCCCAGAAAACAGTGTTCTAGCAATGCAGGGTCATGGTCTTTGGCCTCTGCATTGCCCCAAGCATATTTACCATTATTATAAGATCTGTCATTCATCTCTTCAGATCTCTGACAGAAAAAAAAAATGTTTAGCTGTTTTATCTAGTTAGACAATATCTTGATGCAGAAACAAGCACTCCAAAGCCAGTGTGTCAGCCACAGAACATCTGTGCTTTTGTGCTGGTGATTTTGTGACACTTTTAATATACAAAGAAAAACTTCTTCCAACTTTTTCATCAAGGATGTTTTAAATATATCATAAAAATGTAATGAATGCAACATCCTTAATGTCCCTGGTCAAAAGGAAATCTGTGCACGGAATATAACAAGACAGGATACCCATTGTACAAAAAATTATTCCATATTCCAAATTTATCAGAGAATCACAAGTTGTACAAAAAATACTGGTTTATTGAGGCAGTAACTATTTCATTTGTGAGTGCGCTTTCAGGCAATGATTTTTTTTGGTGGGTCTTCTAAGCACTCCTGCAATAAAAATAACCAATACACTGATACAGTCCTTGTGAAATACCAGTCATGTCCAAGGCCAGACTCTCTTTCTCCAGACATACATCCATTAGTAGGTTACTTGGCTGAAGCTCAGTTTCTCTATTGAAACCTACAGGAACCCTAGCTATGTTTTCCAAAGTAAATTTAATTACTTTAGCCTCGAAGTCCACACATAATTCTTACAATTTGCATATATTCTTACAAGTATAAAGAACTCATTCAAGTATATAAGTGAGCCTCTTAATTCAGAGCCATTGGCATTTTATTTCTCTTGGGCTTTTAGTCCTGAGACCACAAGCCTGCCATCAAGCATACAACATAAAGCTGACTTGTGAAACTGTAGGTTGTTCCCTGGATCAGTCAAAACCATAAGACTTCCTGATGTTCAGAAGGAAGGAAGCAGAAACTATGGAGACACCCTTTTTGTCCCCCCCTTTATCATCACCAAGATACCTTTACCCATACTCCAAGATCACAAAATAGGAAAATTATGAACACCTTCAATTTTTCTAACTATCCACTGGATCTTAGCACCAATCTAATCAGAGCAACAAAATATGAAGGGATCATTGCAGGGATGGAAGATAAATTATGTTCATTTACTTCTTTACCTGAAAGTAACATCATGACCACTAGGACAGGCTGAATCAATATCTGGAAGATTGCACATGGTGACTCCTTATCCCAAATCCAGCTACAGAACTTCCATCAGCTTCTTCCCATAGCCACCTTTAGGTGCTACAATCCCACCCTCAGAGCAGCAGAAAAGTCACTTGGTAACTCTGCAGCCAGTTGGCCAAAAAAAACCCCGCCTCTGCCCTGCACTCACATGCCTCTGCTTGGCATTCAGGTATTGCAGCAGCTGGAAGATGAATAAAGAGAGGAGGTCTACAGTTTCATTTTGTTATTGTTTGAAGGATTGAGAGGATAAGGAGACATCAGCTCTGGGATTACGGGACCCTAAGACATGGTGAGAAAAGGAAGGGGGTTATTTTACTTCTAGCAGGGAGAAGAGGTATCATATACAATCTAAAAACATGAAAGCAAGATCATCACAAAAAGAAAACTTCCAAATGTTAAAGGACTAAAATAGATCATGCAATCTTCATCAGAAGTCAAAGTGCAAGGTCAAAATCAGGCAAAGTTAGGGAACAGCAACAGGCTTTCAACAGAAAATTCACACATATCACAGATTCAGTAAAAAAATGAGAAATAAAGAGAAGCAAAACATGAAAATTGAAAGAAATTTTAAAAGAAAAATGTTCTTCCAAACTAAACTTTTGCCATTTTCTCGATATTTGTAAATTATGGGAATTAAACTGTGACACTTCAAGGATGCACAAGACTAATTTTCACCCCATACATTCTTCTTAAAAAAATTACCCATTTCTCCTCAAAAGATTTTTTTAAAAAGCATAATTTTTGCTGATCTGATTGATCTATCGCTGTAATTTTTAAAGGATGTGTAAATTGCTGTGTGCATACTGATCCATAAATAATGGGAAAGAGGGATCCGCTCACCTCCTGTGAGCAAGTAGAGTCATATTAATGCAACAGAGAGAAGGAGGACATGCCATTGCATCTCAGCTAAACTGTTATGCAACAGCTGGGATGATGCAAGATCAGGCTTGGAAGTGGGAGCCGGGCTTCCTATTCCCCATCCTGAGAGATTCAGAGCATTGCAGAGGTATCTGGTGAATCTCCAGGGATAAGGTTCAAGCCTTGTCACTACAAATCACCCTCTGCCAAGCAATTTGTGCAGCAGCTTATAACAGCAGTTAAACAAAGGAGTCATGGGGCCATCCTCTGGACTGAGGGCAAGGCAGTTGCTACTGGGGAGAGGAGACTGGGAGATAAAAGCAAAGCAAACATGCCAAAGTTAATAGGGCAGAAAAGGCTCAACCTCCCTCCGTTCCTGGCTGCGTGGCAGGAAAAGACAGAGCGTAGGCTATGAATGGGTAAATACGTGAGGGCATCTGCACGAACCAGTCACGCTGACATCCATCATCTTCCTTCAGTGCTTGCCCGAACAGGTGGGGTTTTCAGCTGCTCTCTGGAGACGTCTATCCCCAGACTCTGTGCGGGAGCAACTTTCTGCAGACTTAATAAAGCAAACGCAAATTGATTTACACAGGGAAAGCTATATTTATAGCCGAAATGGAAAGTATTTACCACAGGTCAGGTTGCCTTCTACTATCATGATGTAATTACCAGCAGTACTAAGCAAAAAGATTTTTTGTCTTAAGGTCTTTAAAATAAAATCTTGGAGGCCACTAAAAATCATGGAAAATATTAAAAATTATCTGTTTTGGAGAATACTAGCCTGTTGTTCTTGAGATATTCCCTAATCACTCAGAGTATTTTCCAAAGTGCAGAATTCAGTTTCAGAGCACTTAGGACAGGTTTTCCAGACTCTGGTAACTCAGAATCAAGTGGTGGCTCCAAAAAATTAAGGATGTGCCTGAGGCATTTTACTTCAATAAACAAAAATACTTAGACTTTATATGTCATTCCAGATGCATTGCCTGTTTTTTGTTCTTATCCTTCCATAAAAGACTGTGGACAGAGAAGGGTTTCATTCCTGGCAAGCAGACAGTTCTTCCAAAAAAATTTCATAGTACAGTCTGTGATTCGCCAGGCATACTTGGATGAGGCCAAGTGTCCACATACTTAAAATGGTATTTTGCAAAATATGTGAAGATTAAGACAACTCAACTGGACCCACAAGCCACGTTAGTAAAGACTGTGACCTACAGACCTTACAGACCAAGCCAAATGAATCCTTGAAAGAAAGAGACCTAGCCAGACCTGGGTGGCCTGGGATAGCCTGTACCATTCCCACAGTGTCAATTGCTGTATTATCAGGTACACAGCCAGATTTAAAACACTCTCAGTGCCATCTCTGACTGCAGCTCAGACGTACCTGGTATCAATATAGGAAATAAACACTTAGAGAGACACATGAGAACTCAGCAGTTACTGAGTAGACCTCCAGGAGCTGCAGAGTTCTTGGTTTCCACCAGTCCAGCAGTAAGGGTACTGTAGGCAGCACAGCAGAGACCAGGTGAAGGCAAGACTCATCAGAGAGGTGCGATGAGTTGGAGAGGAAGGAGCTCTGTGGCCTTAGAATAAGAAGGTATCTGTTTTTACCCCCTGAGCTTTCAGGATTTACTTGTTTGTGAAAAGTAGAAATCACTCTAAGACTGATGGAGTGAAATAAGTTTAGGATTTAAGGGAGTGATTCCATATCATGAAGAAGTTACAATGAAATGCAGGGATTGCTGGCCTAAGCAACAGGTATGCACTTTTCACTAAAGAGTGGACCAAGATGGAATGAGGTTGATAACAAAGGAGTTGCAAAGTACTCCACTAGTCTTGTGCTGAATATAAATAGCTAAAACTGGGAGGTTTGTAATCTAGGGGTTTTTCCCTCTGAAAATGGGAGACGGTGGGAAAGGTAGCCTTCCTTTTCTTGTCAGCAGGGCTTAACAAGTTCAGTTCCTGCAGACTTTATCAACATGGTGCAGTTAAGGTTGATAATTTTCTTCAGGAAAAGAGAAATTTCTAGGTACGTTTCTTAAAACTTTTAAGAAATGAGTCACGGATACAATTTCAAAGTCATTAATAAGAAATGTCAGGAATTTTGGCAGTCTTGTAGTTCTTGATCCAATAAATTAGACAAGTATAATGAGCATATCTCTTTTCCATTCTTGTTTTGAAAATGTTTTAACATTTGAGAGATGAGAAATTGTAAAAAACAGAACAAAAATTCTAACCTTGTTCCAAGACTTTACATGAAATTTTCCACTTTTTATGTTAATACTGAATTGTTCAGATCATATTATAATCTTGATTTCACCATTTCATTTCTACTTATGTGAAAAAAAATTGCAATTCATCTAAACATTACATACTCAGTTGGCTAAATGGTGATGCATATGAGATGTTGAAATAGGAGATAAAATACTTCACAGACCTCAAGAAGAAACATTTTCCGTGAAATTTTCTCACAAAGGACAAGTTCTGGTATATTAAACACATTTTGCTTTTACTGTTACATATTGTGCCATAAACCTGACACGTTCTGATATACATAGACAATAAAATAGTACTCACTTATTTAAACTATGCATTAAAAATATAATAGATACTTAAAATCATTAAAACCTGAAAACATTACATGAATTTTTAGCAAAAGTAACCCTTTTCCTTAAGGAACAAGGGTCCACAAATGGATTATATTACATAAGTACTTTTGAGCCTCATTTTAGTTATAAACTTTTCAAAAACTTTCTGTAGGTCCAGCAATTCATTTGGTCAATATTATTATTCCTGAACATTGCTCCAAATTCCTGTCTAAATTGCTTAATACTAAACCAGAAGCACTATCCAAAAACCACTAGTGCACTGTATTGTTCCAGGGATGGATTTGGTACCAGTAGAGGAAATCCAGGGAATCTCTAAGGCTAGGACAACACCCTTTTCCACAAGCAGCATTATTTCTGTTATTTACTTTAGTAGTATTACTGCGATGACAGGAAAAATCTGTATTATTCATCATTGGTATTCCACATATAACATTAATCATTTGGAAAATTTTACACTGATCCTGCAAGCACATGAAGAAAGTAATCACATATGAGTGTTATTTTCTAAGGCTGCTTGCCCCCACCTTTGATTTCTTGTCTACAAGGTAAAGGCATAGCCTTTTCTGGAGCAAGAGGGTGTTTTATAACATGAAAATAAGATTCATAAACTGAAAATAATCTCTGAGTGTATGTATAAAAGTCTAAAGGCCAGTCTCTGAGTACATGAGTGTGCAATTAACATTGACTTCATCTGATGCTGTGAGACACTTTAACCCCACAGTACCAGGACTTCTCTGCAGGTAAACTGCTGCAAAAGGCAAAGTCTGGCTCTCCTTTACAAATGAAGCTGTTGATTTTAACAGAACTAAAGCATCAGGCCCCAGCATGCAAAGTGTTGTTTGCAAAGATTTCAGTCATTGTTGCACTTCAGAAGGGCCTTACAGGATAAAAAGCAAAAAAGAAAAATTCCTTCACAGAACAAACAAACATGCCCAATTCTTTTTCTGCACTGAAACAAAGTTTTTATCCTAATTTAATTAACGTGTTACCTTGGGGCAACACAGCAGTTCAGGAAAAGGTAGAAGGAAATTAAAAGGGCAACAGAGCAATCTTACGGAATATTTCTCTGAAGGAAAAACATTAAGGGATTCTGACAAAAGTTGATCCTTTAAGGAGAGATAAAAGAATTCGTTCAAGCTGGCTAAATATTTTTTTATTTCACATGGTGACTGAAAATAAGACAAAATCTGAAGACAATCATCACTGATTTTACCACATGAAGAATGGGTTACCAGCAAAGTTAAAAGTATAAATATATGCAGACACTTCTATTTTTGCTCTGTAGAGGCTATTTCTGGGTGAGAGGGGAAGATTATTTTCATTGGGATGCACTTGAGCTCTATTTTACTTTAGGGCCTAACTTGAGCACTTTGCATCGTATCTCATGACACAGCACTGCCAAGCCAAGTATTGCTTGTTTCCTGCTGTAGAAACCCCAGTGCCAACACTTCACAGCACCCTTGTTTCTGGGCAGTCTCACACTCAGGCCAGGACTTTGAATCCCCAGATGTGGAAGTATCCTGACCCAGGGATTAGTTTGGGGCCACCATGAAGACATGAGGTATAGACATGGACAACTTCACAGAGCCCATCAGTAGCATTAATCTGTTTGTCTGCCTATTTATTCTCACTTGGGTTGGCCAACAAAAGCAAACATGGAACCACCATTGTTACTCATCCAGCACCCACTGCTACTACCCTATTCCCATTGCACCTAAATCTAGGATATTCAGCTTAACTAGCAGCATGAGCTATAATGAAAAGCAGATGTAGACGCTGCCACCTTTTGGCGATAGCCAATTGGGTTATTACAAATTCCCCAAACTTACTGATGTTGCACCTGTATCCATCACAAAGTGATTTTGTCACTAGCTCCACCGCCAGCCCAGGAGGCAGCAGAGTTTGTCTTCTATGAATAGCTTTAAAAATACAGATATTTTAAAATTAGTTTTTCTAAAGTCATCTTGCTGTGTCAAAATGCTACTGCAGTGCTTTAGATTTCTTTCTGACAAGCGAAGAGAATGGCTACAGCACAAGTCCACCCCAACAGTTTGTGTCAAGCCTTGGCATGAAGAGAAATTAAATTCTTTACTCCTTAGACCTCTGGTCCTCAATAGCAATCTCTAAGAAAAACCTTGATTCTTTTTTTTTTTCTCCTAGAAGTTTGCCCAAGGTATCCTAAGAAGAAAGGGCAGAGATACCTCGGTAGCAAAAAGCTGTTGGGGAGAAACATTTCCACCTAAGTGAACAGAAATGATTCCACCATCTACGCTAATCCCAGGGATGAGGGTCAGGAGGGCAGCAGAGCTCACCTTTCAACATGCACAGCCTGGCCAGCAGGAGGTTCCCAGCAAACCCCTGCTAGGGTGCCAGCATTCCCACTCAGGACCCCCAGTACCCCAACATTTAAAAAGCAGGTTCTCCACCAGGCACCTTGCTCCTGCTTTTTACACCTGGGACATTGACCGGGGCTGGAGGAATATCAGTGCCTGAGCCACCACAGGCCTCATGCAGCAGCTCCTGAGCAGCACTGGAGCTCAGCACTCAGAAAGTTGAAAGAGAAAGGGAGAAGGGATGGAAAGGGGGAAGGTGGCACGCTGGCACTTGCTACCGGCAACATGCTAGGTAAGAGGTTGTTCATTTTCCTGAGGGGTATCCAGTGTCCTGCTGTCAAGAGAACGCAACAAAAAGGAGTGCTCTGCTCCATTCCAGGGCACCAGCAAAGTGCTCTCTGCCACACATACCCTCAAGGTCCCAACAGGTAATTTAACCTTTGCTGAGCATGTCCCTAGATCAGGGATCACCCTGTTCTCCTTACTGCCTGACCTGTGGCCGGCTGGGGTGCACTGCTCCTCCTTCCCTGGGATTTCCCTGCCTGAACACCAGCAGATGCGGTGCTGGGTGGGTCAAGAGGAGCTGTCACTCAGCCACCACAGCCAGGCCAACAAAAAAAAAAAAAATCAGACTCCCAAAGTTTCACTAAAAGCTAAAATTGACTTGAAAAATTAAATAAACAGGTCATTCTCTGCAGGCAAACAACAACAACAACAATAAAACAACACCCCAAACAAACAACAACAACAGCAGCTTTCTGAAAACATCTTGGTTGTACACAGCATTTATTTACCTTTTCTTTTTTTCACTTATATAGGCACAACAGGAAGAACCCAAAGTAAACCCACATTTACTGCAGAAGGAAATAATCTGAATAAAAGAGAAACATGCAAATAAAGGGTCTCCTAGCTGGGTTACCAGGCTATTAGCACAATGCCTCTAGCTGTCACAACACATCACCCTTTGCTCTCTGATTGTTAATACTTTGTCTCAGTTTCAGAGCTCTCTTTGCTAATAAACAGCCCTGTCCCAAGGCTTTGAACTTAGTTGTTACATTTGTAAGTGGTGATAGACTTTGTCACCACTACCCTGACTATCCAGCAGCAACCTTGTTGAACATTAAACTGTATTAGTGCAAGCACTCAGAAAGTTCAGAAATAGAGGAACAGTTAAGGATTTTTGCATTTTGATCTCTACACACCGTAAGGATGCTGACTGATTAGTAATACAAGATGTAAACTTATGGAGTACTGAGATTCAGTTTTCTTTTGAAGATGTACAGTCATTTTTTGTCTGACAGGGTGATAAGAAATACAAAAGTTCCCACAGATCAATCCAAATGTGGCTCATGGGCAAATAAACAAAACTGATACCATTTAGTGAGGGTTTACATTTATTAAAGTCAGTTCTCTCACAATACAACTACTTCTCTCTCCAGAGCTTTATGTTTGGGCTACAGCTAAAGGTTTTCATTACTTTTAAGTGAAAAACTGATTTATTTGGACAACAGAGTTTAAATTCAACTTTGAAAAATAGGGTTTTGAGGCTTTACACTTAGCCATGTATAATTATACTTTTTTTAAGACTTTTGATTTCTTCATTATCCTGGTGAATTAATTATATTGAAAGGACATCTAGTGCTAGTGATAAGTTTAAAATAAAGTGAAGACTGCCATTTGTAAACAGATACATTTAGGAGCTAACATTCCTAGGTATAAGTAAGTTGTGCTGCCATCAAACAATGAAATACATTTACATGGGTACTTTGTTACAATATTAGAGGTGTCTCTTGACTTTCTGAGTCTAACGCCATGTACAGATTTTTTTTGTTTTATAGGTTATTATGCATTAGCATCCGTGACATGTTATCACACAGGAGTGCATGCACCTTTCCAAGCCATGTTCCTCTGAACAGTGCTCATTTGCCATATATTAAAGAAAACTAGGTGGTGGAGGGATCTGAGCAGTAAAAGCCTCCATCTTCCTTCAGTCTCTATCCATGATTTTTCCACCTTTCACACTTTCAGATTCTGTACAGGACAGTTTCAAGTTACCCAAGAATGAGTGCCATACCAAAGAATTGGGCTACCTGTGTAGCATCTGGAAATATGGCTGTGGCAAAAGTGAGCAGCAACTCCCTGCAAATTGTCTTTGCACAGGGATTACAGTCATTATTTAACTCACACAAAAAGGTGTTTCAAGTGCTTTCTAAGAAAAACAAACAAAAAAAAAAATCAAACAAAACAAAATTCCAAACCTCATCTTTTTCTAACCACCAACAGGAACTGAAACCAGAGCAACAGAAACCAGACAAGCAGTGCCTTCACAACGTGCCACCATCAGATGGAAAGATACAAGAGATTGGAGAACTGCATGAGACAGCTATACCACCCACTGGACAAGGAAGAGCACAGAGCTCCTCTCTGTCAGCAGTAGGTGCCAATCTAACCTGCTAACACCAGCCCAGTTATACTTACATATTGGTTCATGACATTCACCTGGTACAAATACAGCTGAACTTTGCTTCCACTCTGGTCTTTTCTTCCCCCCTTGACCATATCTTACCTGCCCATCCATACTGGCATACTAGATCACACAGACAGCGTAGCCACCTCTTGCACTGCACCACTTTTTCCAAAAATGGTCTGAATCCTGCCAGTTATAAAGGTTTACACACAAGGCTGATAAGCTGACTTTTGAAGCTGCAGCAACTCAGGGCCCCTCCCAAGTCAATTAACTGGCCAGCTCCATCGTGTACTGCTATAACTTGCCTCACCAGTGTTTTGCAGTGTTACCAAATTTTTGCTGGAGACAACACTGGCAAAGATTCACTGCTAGTAGCAGTGAAATTAATTTTACAATATGAACTGATTTTAATTATGTCATGTACACATAGCACTCAGTCACTCACACCACTGTCACACTCTTACTTCTGAAAATCTGAGCACATAAGTGAATGTCCTCAAGAAGCTGAAGAAGTCCAGATTTTCAGTTTTGTGGTCTGCCTCCTTTCTGACAGAAAAGATACCTTTGTGCTCCTCTGGGCAGGTAGGAAGATTCTGTGAAATTCACACCCCAGGTTCTTCCAGGAACGACCTCCCTTGTGTGGGAAAGAGTATTGGTTCTTTGAAGTCTTTGCTCTATTCCTGCTGCATCAAATCCCCTGATGATGAGATATGGCATAAGGTTACTGATATTGAAGGTTTACCCTTGCCAGGCTTACTGCTTTTGCAAGGTTTTTCTGGGTATGGTTCCAGCTGCAGTAAGCTGATTCACAGACACTGACCAATATCCTCTCAAAAACTGAGTACTATAACATCATGTTAACTCAGCCTTTTGTGTAATTTTTTTCCCTTAGTAAATACTGACCTGAATTTAAACATACTGTATGTGAGCATAAAAAAAGTTACAACTCATAAAAGAATATCTGACTTTATAAACCTACTCAAAGCCTTTTACTGAAGAGGGAATTCTTGGTTTCTGTGAAATTGATAGATTTAATGAATATATTCCTGTTATAATATATCTCCTTTTTCTCTCTCATAAATACTTGTCAGGTTTATGATTTTTCACTCATTGGCCAGGAATTGTGTTGCACAAGCTCAGATTGTGGGTGTTCATACCAAGTTTAATTTCATTCACAAGTAGAGTTGACAAAAGATCACAGTCACTAAGCCCTGGAATTACCCTAGATATTGCCCTCTGTGCTCTGCAAATGAAATCCTACAGAAGACCCTTTGGAAAAGAAGAACATGATGGTTAACACTCAGAAATCCATTTTGCACAGGGCAGTGTCGGTACACAGAGCAGCACTGAATGACAGGCAGATCTGCCAGTTCCTGGATGAGGAAAGTCAGATGCTCAGCATTACAGTCTTGCTGTCTGTCCGTCTCAGGCCGTTCCTTAACCGCTTTCTCTTGTTCCTCTCTCATGCCCTTGATTAACTACCAGGTCAGATAAGAAATTAAGAACAGTGAAATCAGAACCAGACCGCACCTGTCCCTGGCACAGCCAGAACAGAACTGAAATAAAGCACTTACGAAACTGCTGTGATCATAACCTTCAAAACGCCAAACTTCCCCAGCTGTCTGCTCTCACGGACCAGGGCACTACAGTGGAGAGCTGGGCATGAGGGCAGGCCCGGCTAGCTATTTCTAATGAAATGTTGTCACTTTGGGAAAGGCTAAAGCAGTCCACAGTGAAGACCTGTTTTTAGCAACAAAGCTTCTGAAAATAGACATGACAGTACTATTTAGTTCATCAGGTTACAGACTCTAATAGAGGGATCACTTTACCGCTATTTAATTTGATGCTGTAAGGGGAAAAGATAACTGCTGTTATGAACACGGGACTACTTATCTACAGCAGCAATTGTCATGGCAAGTATTTATTGTAGTGGAACATGTTATTCTTGTAAGTTATGGAGAATACTTCAACCTAAGGATTCAACTACATGAGATGCATTGCAGGTCCTGGTTCTCAACGCAAAGTAAGCATAGTTATGCATGTATATGTTACATATATGTATAAACTCACCCAGTTCTATATACTCAACACTATAATCATCCTTTTGTTAGCAGTGCATTACAGGAACAGCCTAGTTTATCTGCTGAGTGTAGGTAACTCCCAACCTTACGAGATGATTGACCAAAGAGATCCTGATGTCAGAAGAAGCATCATTGTTGCTTCAGGTAAGGCATATTCAGATCACGATAGTCCTTAAACCCAAAGAGGTGCAGAAGAATAGCAGTCTGTCTGCAACCCAAGGCAAGAAACCAGGCTCCCAACTCCATCCTCCAACTCAGTAACAGAGGTAGAAGAGGAGAGGGTGAACCAGACTGTACAAGCAAGAAAGCAAATATTCCACTCTTGATCTTGCTCATGTACTTCAGTAAGGAGCCCATCTGCCCTCCAAATCAGAATATGCAAATCACTCTGACCAATTCTGTTAATCTATACCTCCACTTAGAAACAAAAGAGGGCAAATTCTGAAAGTATGGGTCAAAAACAGGAGCACCTTAAAGATGCCTACTGATCCACCACATCCAGAAAGCTGGAGACATAAATACAATTCCAGGAAGTGGAAGGAGCACTTGCAGAACTTTGTATTAGTAGATACAGCTAGAAACAGTATTTTCCTATTTCATAGAATATGCTGAGTTGGAAAGGATCCATCAGGATCATCGAGTTCAACTCATGAAATTACAGACACACCCACCTGAGCAACAATATCAGAGATATTTATTTATAATACTTTTGTTGATGAAATTTGTTTCATAAGAGATGATTTTTAAACAAATCAGCAAGATTATGAAAAATAAAACTAAGACAAACTCAGGAGAAAAAGTTACAAAGAAAGATTTGCATAGCAACAAAACTTCAGTCTTTTGATTGGCGGTCTGAGTATCAGTCCCAACCTTTTCCACCTAATGAACCCCTCTCTCCATCTTTAGATATGGCTTGTTTTTGTCACTCTTGCCCCTCTATATTAAGTATGTTAAGATGTCCTTTTCATTCACTGCAATTATCCTCAAATCGCAACCAAATACTTCAAAAAGTTGAAAGAAGTATCTCATACTGCTTTCAGCACTGGGCATTTGTAGTACAGACAAAAGTGTTGTACATTGTATAAAAGAATTATTCCAACACAAATTACATCACAAAATGACACATTGTAGTTAGGCATGGCTGGAATTTCCCTGGTGCTGACCAAATGAGTGGTAAAATATATGGAAAATAAAAAGTGAAGCTCAAAAATATGAACACTGCTGATGCAGAAGTATATCTTTGAAAATGCTTACAAATAGACTTCCCTTCTGAAAAAAAATCTTCCTGTAGTTGCCTCTATTGTAGGTACCATAAATGAACATTCCTTCTGTGAGCATGGATACTCCTATGTTGTTACATTCTGACTATTGTCTTCAATATTCATTACAGGTTCATTCAAACCTCACCTCATTCACCCTTTGAGATGAGATGATCTGATCTTGATCATAATTTACTTCTTCTGCATAGGATCTAAGAGCCTGACTTGAATCATACTGATTTATCACTCACTGGTGTGGTATCAAAACTGGTCTCTCTGTAAGCATGTAAATTCAGAGTGCTTGAGAAAAAATATCTATGATTAACAGTTGGTGTACAAAAGAAGAACAGCCAACATATTACTTTTTTTATAGGACACACAAGCTGCATTATGCAAGTGTTTTGCATTACAGCAGCATGTTCAGGAAAAACAATGGCTGAAACATCTCCACACCAAGATCCCACTGTTTTAACTACAGGTCTACAGCTCTTTCAGTGGGCTCAAGGCTGCTAAATTAGATCTCCAACTCTACTCAGTGCAAGCAGTGAACATCATCTGAGAATGAAAAAGTAAAAAAAGCTAATAATTTAAGTCCCACCTGCTTAGCATCACAAAGTTGTGAATGAAGTAGCAAACACAGCAGGGGATATCCCGGGCTGAGGTGCCTTTTATCATGGCAGTTCAGAATCCAAAGAACAAAATGTTTTTCTGCAGTATAACTACACTGTTTTTGTTTGTTTGGGGTTTTTTTGGAAGAAAAAAAGGGAAGGAATCAAACCATTTTTTTGAAAGAAGGCTGTGCAGCAACCCCTTTTGTTAAACTTCATGAGACAACCACTAACATAGAAACAAGCCCATTAAAATAAAAAAAAAAAAAAAAAAAAAAAAAAAAAAAAAACAGAAAAGAGAATGTCTTCCATATAGATTTCCCAAATTCACACTCCTCTTGTAAGTCCAATTATGCTGTTTCATGCTTAAGTGAAGTTATGAAATACTCCTCCTAGTTGAAGAAAAATACTGACAGATGTGCAACTAATGCTATACTTCAAAGCAAGAACATAATGTAAACTTGTGTGTTCTGAAAGAAAAAAAAAATAATAAAAGTGACATTTCATTAGGTAGCAGTCTGGTTTTGGTTTGTCCGGTTTACAACCGTAATGTAACCCCTTTGCTTATTAAGTTGTCAGAGGAACACAGATTACCACATAGATTAACAAGGAAAACATATACTACCTTTCTAAAGGAATTACCCATTTCAATTAATCACTGAGGTGTGAATGAAATCATAGGGCATCTGCAAAGTATTTTCACATACTCTCCTTTTGGCTTCAAGCACAGTTACATGTATTAACATACACATTTAAAGATCACCACTGGTTTGACTCTTCTGCTAAGTAAAAAGTACTAAATGACATGTTATAATACAAATAGGACACAAAGTTCTTTCTGAGTTTCCACAAAGAACAATAGGGAGTCATCAAAGGAACAAGTGGAAATAGCTGCATAGATATGAAAGAGTAGAACAGAACTGCATTTAGATATGGCTCAGGTATTTAATGCTGCTACTCAAAGCTTTTTAGTGGAAATTAAGAGACAAGATGTATGTACAGGTAGTTCCACAGCAGATCATTTCTTCCTGCTTGAAGGCAGTGGTTATGGTACTCTATTTATACAGACCTGTCATTAGCCTAGTCTGTATATAATACCACTGTATCAATATATATTACACTGTTAAACTCGCATCAGAAAGCTATTCTTAAGGAGAAAACAGGACATTGTAATGCCTCAACTCTGATGCAAAAAACCTAGTTCAGGATCAAGCAAGTGACTCTATCTCAGACCAAAATCAGGATAGAATGTCACTAATCCACTGTGATTTGTTATTCTCTAGGGTTGTAAGGCACTCTATAAGCAAGAAGCATTTTAAACAAATTTGTGGCTACTTAGGACTTCACAAACAGGTTCTTGAAACCTCCTATTGCAACATATGTTCCTGGCACCTTAAATATAGACAACATCCAGCTGTTAACTGAATAAACCTCAGCCACAGAGCTGAGTCCTTCATATCCCACCCAGCAGAGGACAGGGTACATGCAAGCATTACAGCTGGCAGGGATGCTAAAGCAGACTACTCACCACCACCCTCTGGGAAAAGACCTGAAAGAAGAACCTACAGAACAAAGAATCTTATAATTTATGTTTCTTTTTAGTCCAGAGCAAAAATAAAGTGAAGAGTGAGAGAGACATATTAGGTACACTTTTCATATTAAAGGGAGCACTCTGCACCTAAGACCATCCACTCCAGATTAGACTTTTCATACTACATGTGAGGATACTTTGAGAAAAAACCTTTTAGCATAAACAATTTTATATTTCACACTGACGTTTCAGCTAGAACAGTGGCAGAAAGGTTAATGGATGCACATAAGACTGTATTTTAAGTTTTGTCGTTGGACAATAAAAGTAAAACCCACATAACTCAGATTTCAAGACACTGTACACTAGGAGATCAATCATTATTTTGATGTTCATCAGCGATGGGATAGTTTCACTTAAAAAAATAAGCAATGCATTCAGTAGCCCTAATACTCTGATGCTTGTCTTCAGGTTAGAAATATATTGTAGATTTTCTGCCATTTTAAAATGAACAATAGATTTAAAACCAGAAGACTACGAAATTGCTTCTGGGTAATGCACAACTGCATTTGGAAAAGTGAATTCCATTTTACAAGACAAAAGCATAGAGCAACACCTGCAAAGGGGCTCAGTTTGAATAAGGTCATTCAGACTAATTAATGTAATCATTCAGACCAAACCTGAGTAAAATACAGACCAAAATTAAAATAAAGACCAATAAATTTTAACATGTGACCAGCTTTTTGTACCACATGATTTACCAGCCTTAGACTACTTCTACAGGACAGCACCAAACGTATGCTTGAAACTTTGTAGGACTGTGGCTGAAACGAGTTCGTTAGTAGTTTCTTCTCTTGCTTCACCAAACATAAGCTATGACCATAAAATTCATATGAAACAAAGTATTTCTTATTACTCTAGTTGTGTACTGAACTGCATGTTTCTCTGAATCTGTCAAGTGATTTTTTAAACATCTCCATAACTTGAGTGCCAATTCCGTTAACCATGAGATCTGTTTTGAATTTGAAATGAGGGGGGAGGGGAACGAGACAGGAGGGAGAGATAAATCCTGTGTTTTTTCTTTTTATTTTGCAAATTTTATTACTTCAGTCAAAAAATGTGACTGTAGCAATAAAATGTTACTGTTGCTCAGTGTAATGGTATGTGTTTGAAATACAACCCATTTGCTCTTCATTCACTTCATCAGAGTTTTGGCAACTGCTAAAGGCTTCAAGTATGTGTGTAGAATATTCCTTATGCTATCATATCCATACTATTTCTCCACTTACCATTTCTTGCCGAGCTATTTTTAACAGTTGCCCACTTATCAGTTTTCTATTTATGGCTATGTGCTTTCCTCTGTCTAAAAACATTTAATGAGATTTGTTTATGAAACCCGTTTGCAATGCTTTGAATGCTGGCAGCAGCTACAAGAGGGAGATCAGAGACCATAGGTGCAGCTCTTCTTCCAAATCCTTATCCTGACTACAGACTGGTGGTCACTGCCAACTCAGATGAAATATGGTCAACTATGCAAACCCAGCAATTATACAGATGACAGGATACAGCTTGAGTTTATACCATGACATTGCTCCATTGACCCTCTCTCTCTGACGTTAGGGACGCCACCTCCAGGAATCATGGAAAGCAATGGGAACGCTGAGGAAGTAATAAACTACAAGTTCAGTTGGGTGTTCAAGGAGCTCCAAAAGGCAATGTGGCAAGCTGATACTTAGCTACGTTGTTTATCCCTTATTCTGGCTCCCTCATATTTATCTAGCTGTTCATGGACACCTAAAAGCTCTAAAAGCTGTTTTCTTTGGCTCTGAACTACAGTCTATAAACTACTGCTCAGTAAGGGGATCATGTTTGTGGCCTTTAATACCTAGCCAGGTGCTCTTCAGAGTTGGCAGCAGTGCCTTTACTGATAACTTTGACTGCATTTTATGTCTTTTCCTTTACTATTACAATGCAGACTGCTGTTCAGCCTTTGCTCCCTCTAAATCACGCATGAATTTGGCTAGTGGTAAAAGTAAATCAAAGACTATTTCCCCCAAGCAGTATGCCATACCTGCTAAAAGAAAATTAAAAAAAATAAAAAAAGTGAGAGGAAAAAAAAAGTACAGACATTCCCATGTAATTAAAATGAGTTTGGGTTTTCTTTCCTAACTTCTTAGATACCTAAAGGGCATGAATTACATTTTGCCAAAGCATAATAAACCTCCATTTCTAAAACCAGCAGAACAAGATCAATGTAGGAAACACTACAGAGTGGTCCTCCAAGAATACATTTTGGTACAAAAATCAGTATTGCATTACAATCTTTCTGGCACATTTTGATTCCTAGTGCACCATTGCTATAAAGGACTAACTACTATTTTTGATATATTTTCCTTAGAAGGTAAGACCAAGACAGAACAATATATCCCAAAGTAGATCACCTCAAAACAAAAGAGGATGAATCTCTGCCATAAAATTCTGAAAATTTGTTTTCTGTCTAATTTCACTCTTTTTTTTATGTTAAATTTCCTGCTTACTTACAAAGTTCAGTGGCAGCCACAGCTTCCTTCCCTCCCTCCCCACTTCCATCTTAGAAAATTGCACATTTCAATTAGATTGAGTTATGGTGAATAAGTTACCGAAATTTTCTTATATACTCCTAGTTTGCCCTACTGCTTCATACAAACAGCTCAGTGGATATCTATAATATGTGACAGCTGTCAAGAAGGGCCATGTTCCTGGAATGTGGCACAGAATGCCATCCACAGCACAAGGATCATCTCTTCACATAGCCAGCAAGGGTACACAGACCTTGGCTCAGTTCAGACATGAGAGCTGACACAACAGGTTATCTATTCACCAGAGTCACCCAGGAAAACTTGCATACTCTGACAAGGTCTCAGGAGGTCATTCATCCTCCTTCAGAGAAGCATAATAGGACATTAGTTCCTAGGAGGAACTGTAAAGGCATTTTAAATAATTTCCAGATTAGAAGAAAATATTGGATAGGTTCTTCCAAGAACTACCTGGCTTTTCTGCAAAATTTGGCATAAAGTAAATTATGAGCAACTGAATTATAGACAAAAAGCAAATAAATTCACAAGGGTGGTGCCTACGGCCAAATGGAGAAAAAACTAAGTTCTGCTATTGCTCTTCTATTTCTCTTACAGCACATCAGTAACATGCAGTTTTTATTCCCCTGAACACCACCTCATTTCAAAAAACTAGTACAGCGTTCAGAAGGCACCTTTTGTAGCACTGAGTAAAATCTTCTGTGTGGCACATTTACATAAGTGATAGCTTATGTTCAAGAAAAAATAACAAACCTCACAGGAAATGTAAAAATAACTGATTTTCAAAAAATTTTCACAGTATTTCTTTTCCATAAAATAATCTCTTCCACAAACAGTTCAGAACTGGGTGGGGGAAAGGAATTTATAAAGAATCCTCAAATTTACAGATCATCTCCTTCATAATTAAAGATTTTTCTCTAGAACACAGGTCACTAAAAACCATATTTTGGAAAAACAACTCTTTTCATGGCAAGACCAGAATGCTATGCATGTTTGTAGCTATACAGGCATAGATAAAAATGGCAAAATAGGTAATTTCTATGACATGTATACATGGACACTATCCCTTGTTGACCTTGGCAATATTTCAAAGGGAAGCTTTCAAGGATTAACTGTTCAATCAATCAGATTTTATGACACACACCAACTGGCTTAACAAATGCACTTGCAATCAAATTGCAGGAATAACAATAAAAAAGGTTTAATCTATTGTTAGCTTTTACACAGGAACCCACAGACAAAAAAAGTTGCGCACTTTGGGAGGAACAACCTCCACACTTTAGACTCCTCACCTGCCTCAGCCTGTAGCAAGGGTAGACTGTGAACAGCTCTTGCATAGGGGTTTGGAAGTATCTTCATATAGGAGAATGTCTTTCTGTGCCCCACTCTCAGCACACTCAACTTACGAGAACTGACTCTTTTTCAGTCAGAGAAGAAAATTCTTCCCAATTGTATATCTATGCCTTCAAGACATAGGATAAGGCTACATTACATGCAAAAATTGGAGGCAGACAGAAGTTACAGCCTGAAAGAAACCTCGTGTACAGAACAGGGTCTATCTTATTCCTAGAATAATAAAATTGCATCCATGAGCCCTAATCAGGGCTGCATGCCCCTGGAGGTTGTCGTCGTATGCACAATCATGCTAAAAAAAGACAGTACTGCCCCCAAAGAGCTTAAAACTGAAAGACAGCAGCAAACAGGTACAGATAAGCCAACAATGCCCACCAAATCAGTTCACAAATAATGACAGTTATGAGAGAGGTGGAAATACAAGGTGAAGGACATGATCTTCTAAATAGCTCTTCTTTTAACAAGCGACAATTTTAGCAGAAGAGGAAGAAGTGAACTACAAATTCTGCTCTACAATGTTTTCTCAGTAAGAACAGAGCCTGTCATGACCCAAAAAGGTGTGCTTTATTTCACATATATATGTAATGCAATTGATTCCAGGTGATGTTAGCTTACTTCAGATTAAGCAAATGTGTAAGTGCTTTGTTGAGTGAAAGCCAAACTCCATATATTTCATTGCAAAATGTTTGAGTGGATCAAAACAATGGTAGTCTTCTCATGCTCAGAGAATCCCACAGAAAGTTTCACTGAACACAGTTATCCAGTGATAATAGCTATTCAAGATAACACTTCAGCTATTTCTAATGCTTCTTTATTCTATAAAAATAAAAGCATCTAGCAGAGAGACAGTGATAGGTTATTTAAGGGTTGGAGGGGAGAGGGTTGGAGGGGGGGGAAAAAAAACGTATGGATGCTCTGGTCCCAAATTCTTCTCCCTCTCTTAGCCTTCTAGGTCATAGGCCAGATCAGAGGATGAGACTAGAAAAATTTTCCTACCATTTTAATTGAGTCATACCAGGATATGTAGCTATTCTATCATATATAAAAAATACATCAAATACCCTTGTAATAGATACTATTAACATACACAAATTATCCAATTTTCTTTTTTCTTTAAAATAATAGTCTTCATTCTATCAATTTGTATCAAATATCCTGATTAAAATAGATTGGCTAAACTTGATATCTTTTTTTTATTTGCTTCCTTTTATTATGGCTGCAATTGTAGTCAGCACAGCCAAGAATCTGGGTAGAAAACTTTGACATGAGCAGCAAGTGATCATTCACAGCCCATATAACTTGTCCTGAATTATAGCTGTGAAGTCACCTTGGACTGCAAAATGACAGGTTTAGTTTAAGAGCTTTCCCCACATATTCATTAAAAAAAAAGTCTTGAAGACCCTCCTACAGCCATAGTTTTACTACAGTTTTCTGTGGAGTTTTCCAGAGGTCTGAGTAGAGAAAGACAGGGACTCTTGAACAAGGCAGCACTCTTTTCTCTGTAGTATTGAGGAGGAGAATATTAGACAGTCAAGCAATGAGAACCAAAAGAAACTTTTTCACTGTGTTACCTGTATATTTTTATTTCTACAATTCATATATTCACATTAAAGTAATTGTAAGCCCAAGAGATGTTGAAGTTCATATGATTATACTATGCAAAGAATTCTCTAGATGAAGATTTAATTCATAAGCTTGTGTCATTAGTACATGGAAGAACCATAGAATAAATCAGGCTAAAAAGGGAGGCAAACTTCAGACTTGGCTAGCAAGATAGAATTCAAGAAAAGTGAAAGGAAATTCAAATATGCAGTGATGCTACTAACCCTTTGATATCCAGGATAAATGAGAAACTTACCTCTTTCTCAAAGAGGTAAATTAATAAACTAACACTCCATCTTTCTTATTATTAGAGGAATTTTTTGTTCATGCTTTACCAGATGTTGCATGGATAAGAAGCAGAAATGTAGCCTTTGCTCCGAGCTGCTTACAGTTTAGACTTAGTTAAAATTTAGGTGAAGTCATTGAAAAACTCTGAAGCAGACTTACTTTCTTTTTAAGAGAGAGTGGCTAAAAGAGCCAGAAACAAAGGTCGCATATACATGTACTCACATAAATATACATATGTGAGGAATAAAGCACTTTTCCTCTCTTCAATTTACCCTCAAGTAAAAATAGTATCTTATTGTTGAGTGATTTGATCAGAGTTGTTCTGCGTAACTGGATTTAAGAAGTTAATGAGATAAGTTCATTCTTCTTGTAATTCTGCTTACTTTCCAGCCTCTACAGTCCAGAAACTTGGAAATGGGAGAAGAAGAAAAAAGAGGAGAGAGAAATCAAGACTGGCAAAAAAACACTAGATTGGACTGATTAACCTGCAAACTGCTGTGCAAACTCCATCACGGTCTAAGAAGTGAAACAACCATGCTGTACTTCCAAAAATAATATTCAGAAAATAAGACCCAAGATAACAACCCAATTTTGCAAAAGTCCTGATAGTTTAGTCAAAAATGAAAATTGCTGCCTTGTCTTCTCACTCTGCTTTTCTTGTCACCTTACCAGGTCTAAAGCCTTTGTAACTAGAGAGTAAATATTCTAAAATTCTTGATAAGGGAGAGTAGCAATCCTCAGATATTCTCTAGTACAAAGAACACTGCAATGGTACAAGCTGTAGCTCAGCTCAGAAATTCGCTCACTAGGGGAAGTAATCCATTTCTCTAGGAACATGCAGACACCTTTTTCTGTGGCATTCCTTTGGTTTCCCTTGAATGTGCTCTTACACAAAGAGCCAGTCCCTGCTTCACCTCCACTACCAAAGATCAAGTGTTGCAAAGATAATCATTTTGATCAATCATCATTAGATTTTTTTCCTCATATACATGAAAAAAAGGAAGCACAAAAACATGAAGGCTAATTAACATGCTGTGAGTGAAGAAGGAATAAAATTTACTTCCTGACTCCAGGCTTTTTTGAAGCTTCTTTCTATGATGGTTTTTACCCTGAAGCTATTTTGGAAAGAGAGTAAACTGAACAGTATTATAACCATAGTAGTTCAAAAAAGGAGGAAAAAGGCTTGTAACTAAGTAAACAATCCATCCAGAGCTTGCACTAAAGCCTAAGAGGTCTGTCTCAGGAGCCCTGTGGTTTTAAGGAAAAGCTAAAATACCCACTTGCAAAGTGTACCTGATATGGCTTTGCTGAGATTCCTGTGCACAGTGATAGCTATCCATTGCTCAATTTACTCCAGTGGAAGAGTAGGAGGTCTGAAGACTTGACAGAGCAGGTGAAAGGCACAGATGATAAAAAAATATCCTATGATGGAACCTTGCTTAACTCACTTTGTTACCAAAAAGAAAACAAACCCTTATGAATCACATTTTAAGCACGTTAAAATGACGAGGTTGCACAGTCAAGCACTCAAATATGCAGAAAAAAAAAACATAGTTAAGATTTAATGTGCAAATTAAATTAGTCTCATAAGACATAGACATTACAAAACTTATCTCTACTCTTAGGTGCAATCTTTCATTACTTTATCATTTTCGTCTCCTCTCTCCTCCCCCAAAGTTATATCAAATGCTGCTTGCCAAATTTCAAATAGAAAAGCATAAACACAGTAAGGTTGCTCCCCCTGTCCCACCCCCACACAGGGAATCAAGATGCAAGAAGTTTTCCCTTTGCACTATGAAAAAAAGCAATGTTGTTTTCTGTCAGTTCATTCTGAGAAGTACAGCAATAGAAGCTTAGCTGAAATCCCCTCCCTCCCCACCTCTCCTGAATGAAGATACCCATCTGGAAAATCTCAGCCCAAACAGTTTAAGCTTTGGCAGAGTTAACACAGACAGTTGAAAACATGACCTCCTGGCTGAAAGTGTTAAGCAACCTTAAGCATAGGTAGTGTTAGCAGCCTGTCCATCATACATAAACACAAACAGAAGAATAAGATCGGAATATTCTGAAGTTTTTAAAGTGGGAAGGAGATCCACTGTCAGAGCTGTATGAGGAATATATTTAATGCCTCTTCCAGCCAATGCAATGGCATCTGTCAGTAACAGGATTAACAATAGATATTTGCACATTTTCCTACACCATCTCTGCCAAAACAACTTAGCTCTGGCCTTCCAAATCTTTTGTCATACCCTCAATTACACTAACCCACCTCCAGGAAGACATAAAATATTCCTTTTCTCAATATATGCTGAGGAAAAGGTTTATAGCAGGGTTTTTCTTCTGCCCACATATGTGGTTTTCATTCCAACTGGAAGACTGCCTTTAGCAGTTCAGTGTCACTGAGATTCTCCTCTTTTTCTCTCTTCCTTGCATCTATTTACTGTTTAACTATTATACCACATGGGATGCTGTTTTGCACTGGAAAGTACAACTACAGTAGTATTCCTCCTCTGATCAAAAAAAAAAAGATATTCCTTCTATGCATTCGAAACCTAAACTCAGCTAATTCAGTCACAAGTTACTAAGCCAGGGAAATTCACTGTCTTATGCATCACATGTAATTAATGGCCCCTTCTGCCCTCCAGATCTATGAACCTCAGAATCTTTGTAATGAGCATAGTATCCAGAAACTTGTTCTGAGGTTAATGTTATTTAATTAAGACACATAAGATTATCAGCACTAATGGGTGGTTTGGTTTTGGTGTTGGTTTTTGTTTTGAAGGGGTTTTTTATTTGTTTTAAGAGAGGGAGCAGTGCTACTTTAAAAGCATTGCATCCAGGTGAATGGTAGGAATATAACAGTAATGTTCACTTATCACAAAAACAGGATACACACACAACATTTATGTCAAGCAATACTACAGGGAAAAGCCATGTCCTTCCTTGCTCCTGCTCTTCTACTGCAGAATAGGTTCAAAACAGCTGAAATTTGCTGTCAGGTATTTGCTCCCTGCAACTGGGGCACCCCAAAAGCTCTGCATTGCCACTGCACAGAGGAAAGACCGCAAGCAGGTGCTAGAGCTCCACATGGATGGCACCCACACACAGAGCTCAGCAGGTACAGGAACACTGAGGAGCTGCCCATCTGGCACTATTCTTAAGTTTCCTTGCATTGGAAAGTAGCTGAGTAAAATTCAGCAGTGAGCAGCACCAAGTGATTTTAAACTGAAAGCTCACCAGTCTTCAGTGCTGGTACTTCCCAGGCTGTGAAGCACACCACCACCACCTTTCTCTAAAATCTGCATCATTTATAATCATCCCTCATTTCAACACTACAATCAAGTAGACAGGTTGATCTAGTCTGGGGACAGCTTTACAGCCCAACATTCATTTCAAACTACTTCTCATCTCGAGACGCTCCTGCCATTCCCATCAGGATAGTTCAAGTTCATGGGCTAGATGACCTCCTAGACTGCCTGGCTTCTGTGCCTGCAAGACACATCACCTGACTCAAGACATCAGCAGAGGCCCATGAAATCACCCCCTGCCAGGATCAACACCTCCAAACAGACTCTGTGCTGCTTCATGTAACCACTTCTAGGCAGCCACAAGGTCATTTGGTTGAAGAAGGAAATGTTTGGTGTCAGCTAAAATTAGTTGGTGGGTGCAAAGTGTTCTTTTACTTTGCTGTTAGAAGCTTGAGAGTAGCTGGACATTCTAAATGGAAAAATTATTTCCTTGTTGTATTAATATCTTCCTTCCAAAAGTGCCATGTCCTCCACGTGGCAGAGAGCTCTCAGTTGTCCTATGTAGAATGGGATTTTAAGCACAGCAGGAGGAAGAGTTTAGTTTGGGATTTATTATTATTATTATTTAATGCATTTTAACAAGCTACTGCATTGAGTTTTGTAACTATTGTCCAGATAAAAGCTAAATGGGAAAAGAGCTATTGGAAACTAAGTACTAATGGACAAAAATTGATGTATTCTGTGCCTTTTTTTTCCTAGATTTTCTCCAGCACTTACTCATTATCTACTTTCCTTGATGAAAGAAATTTTATAATAAACTGTATGCAGAAGTGAGGGAAAGAAATGTGCTTACCATGTAACAGAAATAAGTAGCAAGCATTTATTTTCTTTGTGGTGTGATTATGTCACTTGGCCATCTGCAGCCAGCTTAAAATCAGGGTTTCCATAGAATAACAGCCCACACAAGACACTGTACATGCTGTTGCACTGCAAGGTCACTCTCCAGGCACATGTGCTCACAAGTCCCTGAGCAGCTTTTCTCCCACTGGGCTGCTGATAGAAAGTCATTCCTTACAAAACTTACCAGTGGGGCTCTCAGCAGAATAGGACTAGTACCCTTATATTCAAGTATATTTGATTATGTCTTGATATAAGCATAATTTTTCAGGTTTTCAACACTCTTCCCTAACTGTACAATTATTAAGGACAGTCCATTGCAAGCAAAGTCTGACACTTAAAATAATAATTTCTTATTTTCCCCATTGCAAAACCAGAACATAGATGGGCGGCGCACCTTGGAATTATGCCTTCTCTCTATTTTGTGCAGCCAGTTTCCCTCATCCTCAGCAAGTCATGATCCCTTCACTTACCTGCTTAGCTCACTGGCAACATACAGCAAATTCACACCTATTTCTGGGAGTTCTCCTTGGAGATTTTCTGTTCTTCCTTCAGATGCAGATGATTTCCTCAGAGTTCTGTTCCCAGGCACCCCCATCCAAATGGGAGACACGAAGGGTAAATGACGATTTAACTGTATTCTGTCAAATATCTAGGGATTACACTGATGATACTGCAACATGACAGTTCTAAGCAGGGATTGATAACAAGCATGTGGGCAGACTCCCTACATTATAATAGACTTAGAACAGATTTTGCACTTCGGAAACAAGGAATGATCTTGTTTTCACTTACTAAAATATGAAGTACAACATGAGTTACTTCACTTCCCTGTGAATTTAATTATTCTCTCTTAGAGGTATATTATTTCAATAATTCTGTCCAGGATAATCCATTATTTGGGATTAATAGTACTGAAACTTTTGAAAGCTAGAAAACCACTTTATTATGAGCCCTGGGAGTTGAAGAAATGCAAAAAGCCCCAGCTTGAGAAACTGACATTTTCATTCATACATTAGTACATGATACTGTGTTTGACATAACTTGAAGTCTTGGTGCAACTTATGCAACATCAGAAATTAATTACTTCCTATTTCTATTCATTTTCTTTCACTTCAGAAATAGTTTCATTAAACAGATGCCTGACTTTTCTCTAACTCACCAAACCAAACTGACTTAAACAATAAAGAAATCTAACCAAGTCAATCTATTACCTATCATTCAATCCATTTCAGAAATTTGCTTGATCTAAAGCATATTACATACACCCAAAGTATCCAGAGCTCTTAGGGAAAAAAACTGCATCCCTCAATCTTTCAGTGTAAGCAGTGCAGTAAAGGTGAAGGTACATCCTCAAAGTAAAAGTTGCGGTAACATTGACACAATTCCAACATTACATCAGTAGCAGCAGTTTCTACAGCATGAAAAAATGAAGCCCTGGCACAACAGTCCACCTTGATCAGCCAAGCTGCCTCCTCCGCTTTCCTCTTAGAATAAATCTTAACCCACAAAAGACAAAAGTTAAAGGTGCAGTCTTCCTTACAGAATCAACCTAGAATTTATCAAGACTTGGAAAGCCTTAAATGGTTAATTCCACATCTGCTTTTGTTTGTTGGCATTTTTTAATTCTAATTGGAAAACCGAAAAGCTATAAACTGGATGACAACCACAGCCATCAACTATTAATGTTTCTGTTCATTTGCCATGCAAAACAAGAATTCCCATTTACTACTTTATTTTTAGATATTGCTTGCTCATGAGCAGCCTTGTATTTTCATCTGTCAGTTTTGCACTTGAAAAGTTACACTGCAAATTGCATTTACTCTTTGCAGCTGATCTAGATATAACATTTTAAGTAATTTCAAAGGATATGTTTCCATGACCTTTACGTTCTACCAGATGTGGAACAGCAGAAGAATTGTGAATTTTTAAATTTATTTTTTTAGAAAAAATGTGTTAGGATCTTTCTCCATATCAGAGTTTTGCTTAGAAAAAAACCATAAAATAAATTGTAAAAACTAGAAAAGGGGAGAATGGAGAGATGATAGAGAAGTGTTGAAGTGCAGATGCTGCTTTCATCATCTTTGAGGTTGCTAGATGGAATTATAATGGACAGCTTGACATATGCTCTTAAATGCCAACCTGCAAAAAAACAAACCTTTGTATTCTTTTTATGTGTGTGGGGAGGTGAACTTGATTTTTCCAGTTTTGATTTTTCAGGCAAGACTGATCTCAAAATACTGTACATACAAGAAGATCTCTAACAAGGCAGATTCCTCAAGAATGAACAATGAGCTAAGTGACTGCGAGCGTTCTTTTTCCATTCTGGAAAGATATTGAGTCCAAATTTAACAAAACCACCAAAAAGTACAATAGTAATCTACATCTGGATGATCAAGGCAAAAAAACTGAAATGAGGGCAAAGACATTTTTTCCAATAGAACTCATAGTCAGTCAATGGCATACTTATCTCTTGGCATCTTCCCACACAGACTAGTAACTTTTTTTTATACTAAAGTACGTAACCCAAAAAGGTATGAAGCTCAACATACATAGAGTGAGGGGTCAAAATATAATGACCTATAACAGCTAGGAGCTCCAGGAACCTTATTTAAATAGTCTCTTCTTAACATCAAAGTCTTTGAACAGACTCATCAAGTTCAAAGAAAGAAATAAGGAAAAGTTAAGGACAGCTTCTCCTCTGCAAAGTTATAACGAAAGATTAAGGACAACTTCTCCTCTACAAAATTATAACAATGAAGTTTACTTCTCTTTTTACATAAATTATTTCATCCATAGAACAAAAATAAGTCTGGTTCGTAGCATCTAGCCATAAATACAATTCTTCAGGGTACAGAAGCAAAAAGTCTTCTAAAAACTGAGAAGAAACATCCACATCACACAAACACAGGCTAACTATCTTCTCTGTGAGCATTTATTATTATTATTATTATTTATGACCTAGTCTTATTATAGCAACATTCCCTGCAGATTTTTTTCTGTGTCAGAATGTTTAATAAATGTTAGGTACTCTCAAGCTATAGGTGCATGGTGTCAATAAACCCCACTGAATGTAACTTTCTTTTTCTATCCTGTGTTTCCAAATGACTTTCTAAGGTTTCACTGAACAGGTGAGAAACACACAATCTGACACGCAAGTAGTGCAACAATCAGACCCTTCAGTCTAGAATACAGCAGAGACTCAAACATATGAAAGAAGCTATTGTAGCTAGTTAAAATAACCCGTTGAAGATAACTAATATTTTAAAACATTTCAAAACATTTCATCTAAGAATGCACCTCATTTCAGCTGTGGGCATGTTTTGATTCCGAAACTGTATTCTAAACTAACAAAACAACTACATGAGCTAACAGAACAAATAATAAAATGCACCTAACTGAATCCCTTAATGTTGAAACAAAATAATCTTAATCATGTTGATATCTATGATTGTACCTACTTCAGTAACTTCTGAGACTGGACTTTTTTGGTTAATTACCAGCAGTCTTTTTTGGTTAATTACCAGCAGTCAGTCACAGACAGCTCATCACATTACTAAAAAAAATTCAGAATATTACCAGAAAGCTAATACTCTGCTAGTAGTATCTCTGTAGAGCAAGATAATACTGAAGGGCCACAGCCTTCTCTCAAAACATGCATGAAATTGCCATTGACATCTGTTGGGACTCATCGTACAGCAAAAGAGCAGGATGTGGCCTCACAAAGCCAACTGCTTCAGAATTGTTTACCAACAGCATACCAGCTTAGGGGGAAATCCTGCACCTCTTGCTGGTACAGAATCCCCACAGGTCAGCAGCATACTTTAGTCTATAAAAGCACTTCAGGAGACAGATTTTTATGTTATTAAAAGTCAGATTAAAAGATGTGCAGTTTTGTGCTTTCATTTATTTAGTAATTTTTGTTATGAAAAGTGTTTTCCCTAAATGAAACCTGTTACATGTTATAGTACTGGGCTATATCTCCTTTTCCTTGTACTTCATACTTATTAAATGCTAAGTAATGTGAACCTAACCATAGCCTTTCCCTTAAAGCTAAGAAATTCTGGATATTCTCCCTATCAGCAAATAAAGATAAGAGTAGCATGCTGAAAATGCCAATTTTACTGTGTATTTCAAGAGGCGATAATGCATTTTTCATGGCAAACTCTCTTTTCTCTATCCAAAAATCAATAACTTAACCATGCTCTTTTTCTTGAAAGAAAACTCTGAAATTTTCTGAAAATATCAGCTGCAAAGTCATCTTGGTATTCTTACAAATTTACAACATCTCAAGAGGACAAATAAGTTGTAATCATGGCATGGTGAGAAATTAGTAAATAGCCAACCATTTATGGTGGGAAAGATTTCAGGAAAACTTTACTTCTGCAAGTACACATGAAAATGCTGAAAACTTACTGAAGAATGTGAAACCAGAGGTTTTTTTGCACCTATGCAAAGGTTCATATTCAGCCAAGAATTCCACTCAAAGCCTACAATGAATACATGACATTTACAAATAAAAGCAGCTGGCTCTGAGGAGTCTCTTAAAACTAATCAATTTTCCAATACATTTTATTATGGTTGTCAAAAATCCAATGATTCAGGTTAGTAGCATGGAGCTATAAAAACCCACACACACAAGGGCAGCAGCATAATCTTTGCTTATTTGAAAGTCTGACAGTTTCCCTTCATTAAAATAAGGACACTTCATTATGAGTATTAAGCATTGCTTTATGAGTTATGTAAAGTTTATGCTTTTTCATTTATGCTTTAGAATCTTAACCACATTGTCTCACTTACGCATAATCCATCAACCCAGGTGACAAATAGTCTTCTATATTTACACACCAGGAATATACAAGAAGCATACTGTATTAGCAGCTGAAACTACAAACACCACTGTCAATCAAACTGGCTAGCATAGGACCATATTTCTTGTCACCAAGAGGCTTAAAGCAAAGAATCTGTGCCTAATTCTCTTAAACCTTACAGGTCAAAAGGTTTTAAAATTATTTTTGACACCATTTCTTTGCTTTGTCAACAGGCCTGAGTACTTTTTAACATGTAAAGGATATCAAAAAGCTGCTCATCAGAACAGTCTGGCATTAGCAATTTATGGGTTTAAAGTCTGGAGTGCATAGTAATTCCGCTGGTATAACAGTATGCCGTTCTGGAATGTGAGGATGGAGATGCAGCTGTAGGACTACTTTTATTAATGCAAAACCTCCAAACCAATCCCCCACACTTCAGGAAACCAGCACTTGCTGAGTCAAAGCCATCACAGAGCCTAAAGCTGCACCACAGTTCAAAACACCCTGCTGTCGTGCACAAGCTGTCATGGAGACACTTTCCTGCCTGGTGGTTTTATGCCTGTTTCCAGGTCTTGTTTCCCCACACACACTCCCAAATATACATATAGTGTCTCTAAATTGACAGCAGGGAGGTCCTTCTCATTTGTCAAAATAGTCTGCACATAGATGACAACCACTAACCTTGAAAAATCAGGGCTTTTTAAAATTTTCAGGAGCCCAATTGTTTGAGCCTTTCTTACTAAAGATGCTGTTTTGCAGCAGTTGCAGGCTCCAGATGAAGTTCTGGCCCCATCCTGACAGGTCAGCAGAAGGAAACAATTCCTTCCCAGTGAAGTTCACAGTACAGAAATTCTGAAAATACTAAATAACAGAAAAACAACTCCCCACACAAACTGCTGGCTGCAGCTCCCAGAAGATGTAGCCAGCATCAGGCACTGTAGCCAGTGCTTTCAAAACACAGTCCCTGTGATGTGGCACAGAGCGGAAACATGCCAGGCAGCATAGGGCTCTCTTAGAGCCAAGAGCTCGCAGGAGCAGAGCACTGACCCACCACCTAGAATTTACTACAGAAACCACTTCCCAGTTTGTCTAATAAAGCGAACTTGGTTCATCCTTCCAGCAGAGTGGAAAGCTTTTTGGCTGAAAACAAAGACAGCAGGCTGAGTTGGGAGACGCTGTAAGCAATGAAAACACCTGATGAAGAGAAATAGGGTGAAAGTCAAATCACAACAAGGGGACCTTGAAATTAGTGAAGCAAGGTTTGAAGAGTAGGAAAAAAGGAGAGCAGAATAGTGTGAAAGGAAAAAGGACCATGTGAAGTTAAAAAAGACAAGATACCAAGTAGGGAAAAGATGAGAAGGATGGAGGGGGCAGGATAAGAATAAAGTGACATACATTGTATTTACACTGAAGAGATAAGCAAGACTAGGGTTCAGTGACTCAAAATTACATTCAGACATCAGAATAAAAACAAGCAGCAAAAGAAGATTAGAAATTCTGGAAGAGGCATGCTCATTTGCCCAGAGATACTTATGGAATCATAGAATCATTTAGATTGGGAAAGACCTTTAAGATTGTTGAATCCAACTGTTAACCCAGCACTGCCAAGGCCCTACTAAACCACGTCCCTAAGCACCACATCTACACATCTTTTAAACACCTCCAGGACCAGTGACTCCACCACTTAGCTGGACAGCCTGTTCCAATGCTTGAAAGCACTTCCTATGAAGAAATTTTTTCGAACATCCAGTCTAAACTCCCCTAGGCACAACTTGACACCATTTCCTCTCTTCCTATTAATTGTTGTTTGGGAGGAAAAAATAATCCCCTCCTCACTACAAGCTACTTCCAGGCAATGGTAGAGACTGAGAAGGTCCCCCAAGCCTCCTTTTCCCCAGGCTAAACAACCTCAGCTCACTCAGCCACTCCTCACATGACTTGTGCTCCAAACCCTCCACCAACTCTGTTGCCCTTCTCTGGACTCAGTCCAGCACCTCAGTGTCTTTCTTGTAGTGAGAGGCTCAGAAGTAAATGCACTACCTGAGGTGTGGCCTCACCAGTGCCAAGTACAGGAGGACAATCCCTACCCTCCTCCTGCTGGCCACACTGTTCCTTTTACAAGCCAGGATGCCGTTGGTCTCCTTGATACTTCCCAAAACACGTTATGCAGGCTCCTTCTCTTTTGTTTATGGAAGATCGTGAAATGCTGGGCATTACAAGAAAATCAGGTTACTGCACAGAACAGAGATGATGCCTTGGTGATAGTGAAATCAGGGGTGCTTTTAGTGTGGTAAAGGAGGCAGTGATGATGAGAACAGGTGCTGGTGTTCCTTCACCTTTGCTTTACTGCAGAGCTATCATTGCCAAAGGCATTTTTCCCCTATTCTCAAAGGACTGTGCAACACTAATATACAGTTGTCCCCAGGGTTTCCCAAATGTTAAGCTTTAAACTAATTATTAACAGCACCAATAAAACTATGCAGTCTGGAAGACCCCAGCCTTGCTGGAAGAGGTTACCTCCACATTCTTTCCCAGCCTCAGAAGAGTTAACTCTCCTGTCTGCCAAACCACTTAGTTCAGACACTGGAGCAGAGGGTAGGGGAGAAGGAAGGAGAAAAGGGGGGGAGTGTAGCCAAGAGGACACTCTATGCAGCCCCCCCCGAAATGCTCTGGGGCTGAATTTTGGCCCAGAGCCCAATGCTAGTGAGTACCACTGGATTCAACTATATTAGATGAAATATTATCATAAGGTTATATCTATTTTCCTCCCTGCAATGTACATGTGCACTGAAGTCTGGTTTTTATTTTGGTTAAGGGCAAGGGCAGTGCATTCAACAACCCAAACCGACACTCCCGCTTAAAACACTGTATTTCATCACAACATATACACTGGGACACAAGCATCAAATCGGTGTCTGTTTAGATAAAAGTTGCCATGAACCAAACCAAAGGAGAGACAATGAGGTACAGAACACTCTTGCACACAAGGATCACAGCTCAGCCTTCCTTAACTTTACCCTGTCAAAGCCTTGCACCAGGACAACAGATTATCCCCGTTACACCTCCCTTCTTTTGCCCCCGTGTTTTACTATGTCAGCTTGCTGTGCTGAAATTCAGAAAGCAGCACAGCCATGAGCTTCTCAGATCTCTCTGAAGACAGAGATGGACACAAACCTCACCCCTAGGTCTGACCTTTGTAAGGGTTGCAACCTGTCTGTCAGGTTAGAGTAAGTGATAGATAACAGCCCATCCTAAGGGGCGGGAAGAAGAGAGGGAATAAAATGCATCTTCCACAGTGGAAAGCAGGAGAGATGAAAAGCAGGGATGGAAGAGTCCCATCAAGAAGTAAGGTGAAAGAGTTACACATATCTTGGAAGCAGAGACTGCAAAGTTTGTGAAAAACAGGAGAAAAGGAGACCCAGGAGACCAGAAGAAGAGAGCAGCCATATGAACCTGTTCCAACTTCAACAAAAGAAGTACAGGAATTTGTACTGTTACTGGAGCGGCAAAAAAAGTTTAGATGTTTACAAGGTAAGTAAAACTACAGTCTTGGTGGTGGATAACAAAATGTAATTCAACTCAAATAACTTCTGAGCAATTTGAAGGTTTTACGCTTCGTGTTTCCTTTACTATCTTTCTCTTCCTATCCCCAGATCAATTACACTTTCCCTTTTCTGTAAAACTAAAGATTAGGTTAGAAAAATAATTATCTCCCTTTCCTGAAAATGCCAGGGCCTTTACAACCCTTACTTTTCTCTCTCTTTCCCCATTAAGAGCTCCTGTGAGTTCCAGTGGGCTCCTTTCATCCGTATTGGGTGACATTACAGATGGTTCTGCTTTAGTGTAATGAAAGGGTAAGCTTTTCTGCTGATTTATAGTTGAATAATACATACATTGCTTACAATGCTACAGTTTTATATGTGACATAGAACTTCTTTTGGTCCTTAAGATGTCTCTTCAAAAAAGTGAATTACAGCACATTTTCTATATTGAAGGAAAGAGTAACACTAATACATACAAGCAGTTGTGTTTAGAGCTTAGAGAAAATTCCGGGAATTTCCAAGAAACTGAGAATCAGAAGCGCATGGGTCATGTGATGCCCTAGCTCAGCTTCAAAGAATTACAAGTTCCTTCCTATTGCATCATGCAATTGAATGCATGTCACACTCAGTTGCTGACGTTATCTGGTGCTTTCTAGGTTTTCCTTACCAAAATTTCTCTTGCTAGGGAGCTCTTACTCCTTTCAGCTCTTTCCATTAAAATAGTTGGAGTCCAAGGTGCAAAATTCTTTGGAAATGTTTCCCTTTGTTAAGAAAGGTACTAAGAAGTCTTACCTGCAAGAAAAACAAGTTACAAATTGGCAACATCAAGTTTCAGTAATAATCCCTTTTCCATTCTCATACTAATTCTATCTAATTCTAAGGCCTTTTGCTTGCCTAAGTTTGAGACACATCAGATATAAAACACACAGAAGAAACTCCCAAAAACAGAAGATCTGAAGGTAGTAGGCAGTGCAGAAAGGCTGTCAGACTTGTTAAGACAGATTCAACATTGATTCAGTGCGTACTCTGAGGAGGGCCCAAGAGCAGGCTTTCATCCAAACCTATTGAATTCTAGTTCAATTTGATGTTTAGGCTGAGGTTTGGACATGTTAATATTTTTTTGGGAGTGATTCATCCAAAACTTTAAGTTATCCAGGAAAAAATGTGGGATTAAATTAATCCTAGATGTTAGCATTTAAAAAGGAAAAACCATGTTTAATGTGATCTGAATGGCAGTAGAAACCTGAAGCCACAGAAAAATGATACATCTATGGAACAATAGCATAAATTACTAAAACCAGGGCATCTTAAATACCAAAATATATTCAGAAACAGTGGTCATGAGACGGAACATATATTGAGCAGACTTGGCTAAGAAAGTAACTCAAATCTTGCCAGCACCAGGACAAAGATGGAGTTAGAGATGCTTCACCTCTTATGTATATATGAAGGTTAAAAATTAGACCCCCTAATCGAGCTGGGTACTCTGTAACAGCTGCTTTTGGTTGCACATGCAATACAGGCAGGCATGGAAACCCAACTCCATTTTACTCCTTTGCAGCCAGCCCCAAATAACCCACAAAGCAAAAAAACTGATGCACTTTCTTGCCAAGATCCAAGACTCTGGGATTTTAATCTGGGAGGGAGGGAAGGAGAAGAAACAAAGTGAAGCCTGCAGCTGGTTTGAGTCTTGCGCAGAGAAAAAAAAATTGAGAAGCCATAAACTATTCTGTTCTTCAAGAGAAGATGGGCTCAGGAGTTTGGAAAGAAATTTCTGATTGCATTGGAAAGATTAAAATGGTGATAACAAAATAAGTTTCAGAAATGGAAAATGGTCTGGAAAAGAAGTCTCCATATCTGCATATCTAATCTGCTTTTCTTCAGCTGTCTAACCAAATGGTGATTCTGCACTGCAGGTTTCTATTAGAAAAATCATATGGAAGGATTGGGTGCCAAAACATATATTTCCACAGTGAAAGGCACATTAGGTGTTGAAAAGTTCATCAGTTTTGTTGATGTTTACATTGTGAACAGTTATGCTGTGGTAAAGTCTTAAGTGATTGTTTTTGTCATGAAAAGAAATGACATGACTTTGTCATGAAAAGAAATGACAGAACATTTGTATTTTGAGAGGATCTGAGTTTATCAGATTATGATTTTTAGCATATTTGTGGTCTTTCCCTAAAGCATATTGTTTGTGTGTGCATGTGCAGCTCAACTGTTCCTATCCTGATAGCCAAAGCATGTATGAAAGGAGGCACTTCTATTTTCTTACTGCGTCTGTCCTGCTGCATATCACAAGCTTTCCTCTGCCCACCCAGTTGAGCTCCACAAGCCACAGGATTCTGAGCTGGGAGTTGCACATCTCCTGACTCAGAAGACTAGTAGAAGGGAGTCTTGAAATCCACCTTGCAAGAGTTCAAAACCAACTTGGTTTACATTCCCACAGAGCACTCCCCATCAGTTTGTCTGAACACTTGCTTCAATTCAGTCCAGTTTTCAGTGCTTCAAAGACACATAGATTTGGGGGAGAGGGGGTGGGGGAAGGCTCCTTTACTGGCCATAAAAGAGCTTGTGGAAAGTATTCAAGGACTCAGCAAGTCAATGCAGCGTAGCAAAGTATGCACTACAGAGTTCTAAAAAGCCCCAAAGCACAAAGGTTACATGATCTTTTCTTCCAAATGCTCTCCCTTCAACACACTGCCTGAAATGGGGGATTGACACTCACCAAGCACAAAATCCTGGTCCCACAAAGCTAAGCAAGTCGCTTCATATTGCCATCATGTGTGCATGTCTGAGGGAAGGAGGCTGCCATCAGTCACCCAACAGGGGGAACCAGCTACACAGGGCAGCCTGAGAACCATCCATCCCCCAGTGCAACTTGCCTCAAATCCCTTTTCCTCTCAAAGTAATACACCACTGTGATACAGGACTTTTACCCAGAAAGACTACTAAGCACTGCATGCTGACAATGCACAGGGACAAAGCCCAGCTGCTGTGCAGACTTCTTGCAAAGGAATGCACTTCCGTGAACATTTGTGTGCACACCCAGCACATCTTAAAAGCAGAGGGGTGTAACTAAAACAAGCCTCTTTTTCCAACCTGTGAAGTCACACATACTCAATGTGTGATTCTCTGATCTGATTTAGTCTTTGGGTCTTCCTCCACTGGACCTAAATCTTACATATTTGCAGCCTACTGCTGTAACTGCTTTCTTCCCCACTGCAAAGACACACATCAATAGAAACTGCCCAAGAGATCCCGAAGCACCCAGTGTACTAAGTCAAGTAGTAAGAAAGAAACAAGACCTAAGGAGGACCCCACATCCACGGGGATCTGGTTTTCTGTTTCCTTTACAAATCAAAATGTTGCTTTTCTCCTTTGTAATCCACCAATTATTGGTGTTGTGTTCACCCCAATAATCAACCTGCTTTCTTCCAACTTAACTGTTGACTTCTCCTACCCCCATTTATTTAAAAATTGGAATGAAAATATAGTTTCCAAGTATACTATTTGTTTTAGCCTAAGTTCCATTTGGCCGGTTTCTTCCTCATGTAGACATACAATACTCTGAATTTACAATTAATTTACTATTTATTTACATGCAATCCCTCTATTTTTAAAAGATATTGCAAAAATCAGAGGGTACAAAGCTGATGAGAGTGAAGGAATATAATGGGAGGAACCTTTCATAAGTTTGAGAGCTGAAGCAGTTGTACATATTTCAGACAAGAAACAATGAAAGGCAGCATACAGGAAAAAGGTTATGGAGTGAGGTATGCAGAAGATGGTTACAACAACTCTTTTTCCCTACCTAAATTCAAAATCAAGAGGTTTGTTCAAACTTGAGAGCTCCTAACAAATTCAAAAATCACTCTACAGAAACACCATCATGCACTATACCATTAGACCAAGGAATCACATGCTGCAGAAATTATTCCAATAGAATAAGGTAGCTGGATATATACAAGTGGATAAAGAGTTAGCATTGATAACTAATTTTAGAAAGTTATTAAATCACATGCCATAAGGTTTAAGAAAAAATCCAGAAGAAAATTTGATGAAACACATCTTTCCACAATCTGTCTCAAAGTTCTTCCCCCAGGGGGTCGTTGGGCACTGGAACAGGCTCCCCAAAAACGTGGTCACAGCACCAAGCCTGACAGAGTTCAAGAAGCATTTGGATGATATTCTTGGGCACATGGTGTGACTCTTGGGGATTGTCCTGTGCAGGGTTAAGTTTTGGACTCAGTGATCCTTGTGGGTCCTTTCCAACTCAGCATATTATGTGATTCTGTGGTTCTTACCAAAAGCAGTAATCAGCTATCCTAAACTGGAACCCAATTCAAATTATTTTGATAACTGATAAGAAAAAAACATGGGCAGCCAGGAAAAAATTTTGGTGTCTGTGTCAAACTCAAGTCATAATCCTGTTGAGCCTTTCTTTATCTTGCATATCTCTGATAATGACATCATTTCTTCCAGTGCATCTCATCAAATGGAAAAGACTCCATTATGGAATGACATATTAAAGAACTTCATGGGCTATGAGAAAGTTGAAGAGGAAAAACCAAGCCAAAATCGTGTCTAAGAAATATTTCCCACTCACCTGCAATGGGGTGAACAGCACAGCTGGCGAAGCTGAAGGTCTGGATCTTCACATCACAGTCCTGTTGAAGAGATTACATGAATGGAAAATCCCATTTCTTGTGGATCATCTCTGCTGGAAACTGGCTGAAGAATGCTAAGGTTGCAAGGCACACATGCAGAGAAAATGCAGTAAGGATCAGTGGAGAAAATAAAATATGGAGGACGAATTAAGTAAAGCAAAGTCCTACCAAGTTCCAAAATGGCCAGTTCCCCTGAAATTGAGGAAACTGTAAGATAACCTAATAGAAAGGAAAGATTTAGGCAGAAATTGCAATTGAAAATTGAAATGCCAAGAGACATAATTTGCAAGTGAGTTTAATTGATTATGAGGACAACTACTTTGCCAATTCAAAAAGAGTTGATAGATTTAGAGAAGGAGAAAAAAAGTACATTTTTCTGGTTGAAACCAAAGGATTAAAAGTACTGCATAAAGACCTGGGATGCAGATTATTTTTAAAATTTGCAGAAAGTTTAAGTAGGTGCTGGAAAGAGCCAAAGAAACAAGTACTGGAGAAAATGTTCAGACTTTGAAGGCTATATCTGTTTAATTTATTAAATCAGGCTATTCTGATATCTTCACATAAAAATTACTAAATACTAAAGGACTTCTTTGAACCAACACTAAAAATGAGAAGTAGTATCTTGCAAGTAAAGCCAGCAAATGCAGATAAAATAAGATAGAATTATTTTGGTTTTTGAACAGTGAAGTTGATTAACCATGGTAGCAAAAAAAAAAAAATAGAAGTGGAAAAGTTTTCATTGTTTCAAGTCAAGACTGTTTTGAGAAGATGTGTTTCAACAAAAAACAAGCAATTGGGATCAATGCCTGTGTATTTCTATCAAGTTTTCTGTCCTGACCAACATAGACAAACCAGATCATACCATAATCTGTCCTGGTTCATAGTCCTCTGCATCTTATGCCTGCAGTTCTGGTTGCGTGACCCATAAGACTCCAATACAGAGATTCCATATACTTATGCCTAAGACTAATCTACATTTTACTAAATTTTCTCCTCTCTTTCTTGCAACTGGCAGATAAACTGTTACCATCTTCCACTGTCCACTCAAACATCCCTTTACTCTTTGTATGCAGCTCTTTATTGTGTAAATAGTGCTACCACATATTTTATGTCTTCCCCCTCTGGAAACAAAGATGATATTAGCATAGAGTTACACCATCCTGCACCTATCCCTCTGCTTCTATGTGGTTCAAACACTATTAGGAACTTAATATAGATCTAGCTTTTGAAGTCCAAGATCAGGACTGCATTCAATCATCCTGGCAAACACTTAATACTGAAGCAAGACTAAGTACACTTAAATTGTTCTGTTTAAAGCACTGTTAAGACCTACAAAGAGAAGGGACTCCACAGACTGCTAGGTAACCTAGGAAAGAACAGTATTAAGCTACTGTTGGGGGCTACATTGCTAACTAGTGTAAATGAACACTAACCAATAGACCAAAGCAGTCACCTAACTTCATGAAGAAGCCTGACAGGGATGATTAAGAAGCCTGCCATCCCAGTAATTTCAGTCCCAGAAGACAATAGAGCATAAGCTTTTGCTGGAACTCTTAGTAGCAACTCTGTCGTAGATGTGTTCCCCCACCAAGCAAACAATGAGGATGATAAGCAAGATGAGCAATAAACATCTCATCTGCAAGTCCATCAGCATCTTTCAGGACTAATATTTGCACAAGCTAACACTGAATTCCAAGCACTGTGCATTAAAATATGCTATTCACAGAGTTATCTCAGCATTTCCAGTTTTGCATATTAATTTTCTCTCTAAAACAGCCAGGCTCTAACATTTTTACAGGAGGTGTCATTTCAATAAGCCTGACTGATGCTCATCAGCACTTGTGAGAAGGCCAGCTATTCTCCTTCAAGTTCACTCATTAGACTTTAACAAGAAGGTCTTGCTTATCAAAGGACAGTTATACCACAGAGTTGCTTTTGCAGCTCACAGAGGTTTCCCCAGGCCCCATACTATCATGTTGCATACTGCCCATTTTCCTTGTGCTTACTCGCCCTGTCAGTTAATACATCGTTTGCACACAACATTTTCAACTGGTTTAATTTGTGCCCCCGCAACGAATTAGAAACGCAAATCTGAATGCTCTTGTTCCTAATTATCCTGTCAGCAGCAGCAGGCAAAGAATTATGGACTTAGGTGCTCAGATTTATACCACAGTTGAAAGAAGGAAAACTGAGTTAATTAAGTGAAACACCTTAGGAAAGTAGCAAGTACCAAGCTGTGAAAAGTACAACCTGAGCCACCGATGTACAGAACTGCTGCAGAACAGCAGTCTCCGACATATGTCAATAAGGATATACAAGTGTCCTTCACAGGATTTACAATGTATATATTAAGAAGCTAGAGGGATTTAACAAAATTGCTGTACTGACAACCTTAAAGCTAACTGCATATGTCTTGACATCATATATGGTATGAGAAGATACCACCACAAAGAGGTGCATTCCAGACAACTCATGCCCATGTTTTGAATAAGATATGATTTATTTTTACTTTTGTTTTGTATTTTTACCAGGAAATAAATAACAAAATAAAATATGTCACATTTTGTTTATTCTTTTTTGGCCTTTCCAGCCAAGCATGCTCTGAGTCTGCAAACATTTAACATATTCAGCATCAGTGCTTTTACCACAGAAGACATCTGAGGGTTATCCTCTTCCCTTTACTCCAATAAATTATATAACTCAGAGGCTGATCAAAGCACTCTCTCAACTTGAGCAAAGTAATGAAAGAAAAGTTTAAATTAGAATAATTTAAATATCCTCAGTATTGAAAATGTGGCTATCTATGGCAGAGAGAGGAGGGAGTTGGGGTTTTGTCACTGATTTTTTTTTATTTTTAAACAGACACAACCAAATCTTCTTCTAAAGTTGCAATTAATCCCTAGCTGGGAGAGGGCACAACACATATGGAATTAAATTTCTCTTTGTAAATCATGTGTTTGCATTCCTCCTATATGATGATTTTTACCACAGCAGAAACTTCCTAATTAATTGCAACCTACTTCACTATACTGAAACAGATGTAAATAAGATTTTTTTTTTCTAGTCACTAGAATCATCCTCCCTATTCATGTACATAAAGTAGGTACTATCGGCTCTGTGCACCTATAGACTAAATTGCATTTCACCACAGTCTGGGGGATGAACAGACTGAGAGCAGTGCTGCCAAGAAAGACTTGGGGGTGTTGGTGGATGAGAGGCTGGGCATGACCCAGGAACATGCACTCACAGCCCAGAAAGCCAAATGTGTCCTGGGCTGCATCAAAAGCAGCATGTTCAGAAGGTCAAGGGAGGGGATTGTGTCCCTCTGCTCCACTCTGATGACACTCCTGAGACCCCAGCACAGGAAAGACATGGACATGTTGGAGCAAGTCCAGAGGAGGGCTACCAAGATGATTAGAAGGATGGAGCACCTCTCCTATGAAAAAAATTTGATTTGTTCAGCCTTAAAAAGAAAGGCTTTTGGGTGACCTAATTGTGGCCTTCCAGCACCTGAAGGGAGCCTACAAGAAAGGTGGAGAGGGACAAGAGCGCGTAGTGACAGGACAAAAGGGAATGGATTCAAACTGAAAGAGAGCACCTCTAGATTAGATATACAGAAGAAATTCTTGATTGTGAGGGTGGCCAGGCACTGAACAGTTTGCTCAGAGAAGTTGTGGATGCTCCATCCCTTGAAGCAGTCAAGGCCACGTTGGGTGGAGCTCTGAACAACCTGTTCTAGTAGAAAGTGTCCCTGTCCACAATAGGGGGGTTGGAAGTAGATGATCTTTAAAGTAACTTCCAACCCAAGCTCTTCTATGTTTCTCTGATCTCATGCAGAATATCAGCAGCAGCCTCTTCCAGTTAAGCAAAGGAGCAAAGTAAAATTTCCATAACATTTTGTTCATTCCTACTCTTACTCTACTCCACAGGAAGTCAATGCTTAGACAGAGCTCTTTGAACAACCCACTGAAGTAACTGACTTGTAACAGAATGATTCTAAGGGATGCAATATAAAAAATGTGACTTGAAAAAGTTCCCCTTGAAGTATTGTCCTTCAGACTCAGGGGGATATTACCATAACCTGGGCATTTGGGAAAATCTGCCAAGTGACTGAGCTTGGTTTTAAGTAGAAAAAGGCTGGCAGAATCACAGGAGAGCTTAAATTATTGGATAACTTAAAAGTGAAAAAAGCTAAAGGAGTAAAACTCAATGAAAACAAAATTCTGGAGACTGAAACATGCCCAGGAGAGGAAAACATGGCATAATGCCAATCACCATCAGCTTGAAAGATGGTATTTATTAAGGAAAAAGCTTCTTTCTCCAGAGACTGTTTTGGAGTAAGCCATGGAATCAGGAAGAGGGTATCTCAAATGATGGATACTCCCAGTGGAATACTCACAACAGGCTTGCTAACAAAGGCCTCTGAAAATATTAAAAAACTATAGAGGAATATGCAATATTCTTCCAGTCTAGCTCTATTGTGGCATCTGTTTTTTTTATTGAGGTATCAGCAGTTGTAAACCTTGCCCAAGCAGGGCTTTCTTTGGGGTTGGAGGCTGAAGGTCTCCATAATAAAGAACTGGTGATTTGAAGGCAAACAAGCACTACTTTCACTGTATAATCACTGAGGTGGCACCCTTAATTTATGCAACACCACAAAAGGTGAACCATGACTTGCAATATCATAGACCAGTGCAGAGCAACCCTGAAAGGAAAGAAACCTCGTGCGACACAACCTACTGCACTTCTGAAAAGGACCATTATTAGGTTAGAAGAATTCAGTCAATGTGTTTAGTATGAATATCTGATTTTTAGATCACTTAAGGCACTGGATCAGTATTTGGGAAACATTCATTCAATTTCTGCCTATACCAGAGACTTCCTGTGTGACCTTGGGAAGATCACTTTTTTGGGGGGTCTCTTTGATTGCTCCTAAGAAAACATGGAGGATAGTTCTTCCCCACTCTATCATATTTATACCAATTGTAAATTTATACTGCAGATGTGTCAGTCACTTCTGTGGCACTTCACACTTGATTGTCTCAGGCCCTGTGGTGAACATTAAAATTTGTTTCAACATCCACTGTTTAAAAAAATTCTGGCCTTTTGAACTTTCATTGCTTCAGGAAGGGGTTGTCTGTCCTGCACTGATTCAATAGCTTGCAGGGGATTGTGTCTCTGTGAGTTTTGCAGTTTCAAAAGGGCAGGACTGCAGACCAAGGCAAGAGACCTTTTATAACACCAAAACTGCTTCACCACACAACCTTTTCCTACTTCTTTCCCAAAAACTTTTTTTTTCCATCATGTGCAGGAGATGTCTGGAAACAGGAAGACAGACTAAAACTCCTTTTTATAATAAAATCATAAAATGGTGGAAAATAATCTTTTTCAGCTGATTATCTTGCTTTGACTTTTATGCAGTCCTTCTCTCACTGATTATATTCAGGACTCTTTAGGGCTACTCCAATACCTTGGAATTCTTACTCAAGTTGTCTCCTTCTCACAATGAAACAGGCTCTCACTTTCAACAGCCAACACATCTCATTCCTCATCATCTGTTTCAGGGACTGTATAAGCCTCACAGCAGTGTCTTCAAAAAAACAACAACAAAAAAACCCCCACACCATATTTAAGAATATCCAACTGTTCCACATCTGCACAGTGCTTAGCCAGATTGAAAATGTGTTCTGAGTAAGTGATGGAAACAGGTCAGTGTAAACACTTGGCAACAACAACAGATATGGCAATGTCCCACGTTTTATTTCAAAAGCTAGCACATAGCCTGTGTAATGAAGAAAAAAAAATCATCACTGAGGACAAGGTCATTTGCTCCAGATAGTCATTCAGCATGCTATTTCGGTGTTCAGTCCTAGAAACCTTTTATTATGTAAACACATCTGCCCGGAGGTAGAATTTATATTTCTTCATTTATTTGATGATCAAAAGGTCAAATATACTTAATTTCTTCAAGTGACATTAGAACTAATGTCCTTTCATTAGCATTTTGAGCTTCTGTCGCTGAAGTCAAGCATTTTAACAGCACAGTTATTCCTCTCTTCCCCATCCCTTTTCTTCTAGTATTGCCCCAAAAAATTACATCAAGCAAAGTTATCAGTGTGATTATCTTGGAGTTATGCTTGGAAGGAACTTATTTTCACATATAAAACATACTCAGCTTGTTTAAGCACTCAGGACAGAGAGCAAAAACAGATAGAGACATTTTGCTTTTGGAAGCAGCCCTAACAATGTATAGCTTCATGGTAGTAGGGGGGTATGGTTTCAATTCTACCCTGGATCAGACTCTAAATATTCTGACATGGATCAAGCGGAATTGCCAAAACATACTCTTCCCTTTCAAAACATTCCACTGGCTCTGGCTTCATTAGGCAGTTGAAATGCAATTTCATTTTAAAAAATTAAAAATGTATTGCTAAAGGTTACATTGAAAGAACAAAATTACGTGGAACAGTACTACAGTGGCACTTTGATTATACAGCTTTTGCAGGCTTCAGGGTACCATGGTGTTAGCTGTCAGATTAAATTTAGGCATTGCCCACATGAATACCCTTTATGTTTATTAAGACCTTTTCTACCAGTTATTCTGGAATTACTAAAATTAAAACCATTGTTTTTCTCTGATGTGGCAGGTTAAGCAGCTTGTTATAAGCGCAACTATGAGACATACTTCAAGAACCACAGTTGGCTCTGCTTCAGAGTAGGATTGGATCAGATGAGTTTCAGAGATGCCTTTCAACCTAAATTTCTCTACAACATCTTTAAATGTCTTTTTCCACTTATTTTTCAAATGAATTTCCCAAGCATTTTCTCGTTTGCACTAGCAAATAGATTAGATTATATCACACACAGTCTCTACTGGCCACACAAGTTGCTCAGTCACATTTTTGGTCAGCTCGTTCAGTATTTAGCATCATGACGGTCTTCCACTGTCACAACTTACCTTTATATTTGGTTACTAAAGAAAGCATTCCAAGTGCCATTAAATAAAAAAAACCAACCAAACAAAACCCCCCATATGTCTATATTTCCTTTAACAAAGGTGTTAGAGTGTACTGGGATAACAATACAACTTCTCTAAGTATCATCTTACCCACACTTTCATCCACTTCCCTGTCACAATTTTTTGGATTTACCAATTTCACATTTATCTTTTTGCAGAACAAAGAAGGAAAAAGGACCTTAGGGTCAATACCACCATGAACCCATTATATTACTCATCTCCTACACTCCTCTCCCATGTGAAGAGACGTTCAGCACAGTCCTGTCCTGAATATCTTGGTACTCCACAACTCAGGATGAAATCCTAAATTGACCTGTTTGAAATTTATCTCATTGAGAACAGCAGTGCCACATTGCAGTGATTTAGACTGCAGGATGTAGCTAAAAGAGCACAGGTAAATTAAAACAAAACACCTCATCAGTGGTGGGTTCACCTAGTCACGCATCCGCAGGTAAATGGCTCATCGAACTATATGCCATTTATGCCCCTAATTGTAACAGCTCTTAAGAAACCACATTATTACAGAATTATAGAGGTCCTCTTACAGTCTAGAACTTTTTACTTTTTTTTTTTTTTTTTTAAAAGAAAATCAAGGTAAGTAAATCCCTAATAAGCTTTCATTGCGGAACCCTATAAGATTTTCTAAAAAATGTTATGCACATCACATAAGTAAACAGCCAAGAAAACAGTGGCAAAATTACACATGTACTTCAAAACAAGCTTTACATTAACTATAATGATTCAGAAAAATCTGGGGTCACTTGCAGAATGTTCTCCCAAGCATCAGCTGAATTTGAAAATTATTAGGAAATCACAAGCAGACAAACAGAAGACTATTGTATGAGCTCAAGGTTCAGTTTCTGAGAAAGTAGACAGGATAAATTTCATATTTGTGCTGTTATGATTCTGCCTAGCTGCAGCTTAACAAACTCAGAGACATGGCAAAGTACCAAAAGTATCTTTCCTCTAGGCCATAATGCCCATCCTTAGGTTAGCCTAAGCACCTGAAGAGTTGAACCACCAGAAGAATAAAATGCTTCTCTAACTTATTTTAGTCAGAACTTTTCATGCCACATTTTGCAGATTGGTATGATGACCTTGATATGCAGCAGATCTTTCCTTGCAGCGCTTAAAGCCCAACACATCAAGCTAATCCCAAAGCTACATAATATTCAGTCACAACAGAAGTCACAGTTGCACACTGAGAGATAAATGCAGAGATAACAAATGAACAAAGTTGTAACAAAATAAAAAAAAAAAATCAAAATTTCATTCTTCATAACAGGCTTAAAAAAAATGCAAACAAATTCTTAGCTCTATTATACTTTTAATGGCTATTACACCAGCTAAAAAAAAAAAGTACAGTGGCCTAGGCCAGAAGTACCAATTAATCTAGTTAAATGACACCAAGATATTCCATTCATACAACTAATGAGGATTAGCATGCTGATGATATTCTAAAGATAGCATTGTTAAATAAGCCAAATATACCCCAGGAATCAAGCTCAATATATAATGCCAATCTATGTCCATCAATTAAGATGACAGAGTGCTAAAAATATACAAATCCGCAACAACCATTGGTCCTCTGAACACAGTCCAGCTCTCTAAACCTACGGGCTATGGATACAGGCTAATAGACGTGGCCTGTAAAGTCCAATAGTATTTGTAGTCAGCAATGCTCAGTTAGCGCAGTCTGCCTGGAGCACAATAGTCTTTCATTACCTTTATCTCTGCAAGACACTTTGATCTACTAAACAGCTGAACATAAAAAGTGTATTACTAATTTTCCAAAGGGAATGCTTTTACGTAACTTAAAATTCATAATAGCAAAACAATTAAACATATCAACCCTCTCAATCAGCTTTTACAAGAAAAAGAATTTCTGGGAAACTAAATTAACAAGCCATTTGCAGAGTAGCCATTTGCAACAGAATGTTTCCTATAAGGAAACACATCCTGACCTGCACAGGCAGTGCTGAAATACCTCAGAAAAGGCCACTACAACCTTAAACTGCACATTAGTAAAACTATCTTTGTAAGGGATGCAACTTGATGAGTTCCCTGTCAAAGATGAGAGAGACAGATGGGCAAAGGAAACTATGGAAAAGGAGCAATCAAGTGAACCAACTTGAGGAAAAAAAAATCAGACCACATACTATTTCAATGCTTTCTAAAACATTTGTCCTTCAGTCATTATACATGCAGAGGCCGGGGTGGGAGTGGAGGTGGGGGAACAAACACAGCACACAGTTTGTGTTTATAGAAGTCTGGCTGATTTAATTTGTTAGTAATGGGAGTACCTGAGTACTGACAGCAAACAATAAAGATCAAAGTGAGCTGATAGAAAACCTCCTCATAACAGCTACCAGTATTGTTCGTCCCTCCAAAAACCAGCATTGTGACCAGTTCTAGTGAGAATAGCATAAAAGAGATGTAAGCCATGCGACACAGCTGAGTAGGAATACCTGGTGTATTTCCATTGCTGGCATGGGAGGAATTTCCTTCTGGTTTCCATGAACCACAGCGCTGCAGCAACCTTGACAACAGCTCTTAAGTGACTACAAATCAGTTTATTCTCCAGATCCTTTTTACTCAAACCTTGAAAGTGTGAGAGATGCCAGATCTGTCTCTAGGATATCCACTCTTCCTCTTACAGGCTGTGGTAACTAACTTTGATCTGTCATCCTTAGTTGCAGAATAGAAGCACCTTTGACAATTGTGCTCTCAGGAAATAAGCAAATGACCAAACATACATTATTTTTTTCCTTTTCTAGGCTCATAAACCAATACTGCCCTGAAGAAATTAATCCACAAAGAACAATGTGGTTCAAAAAAACTAATCAATTGTTTCAGTTAAACAACTGATCATCATCTTTAGCTGGTCACATGCTCAATTTCACCATTGTGGGATAATACAGCATCTAACAGTGAAAAAACAGCACTATGATCATCCTTCCTAAGCAAATCAAGAATACAGCTGTGCACAAACCTATGAAGATTTAAGATGACCTACAGTTTTACACAAGTATTTCAGACAGCTATTAAGTATGTAAATGTATCTTATTTTGCTCTTCTGCTGGTTTGGTTTTGATTGTGGGGTTTTTTTCTCCTTATTTTCAGGTTGCTTCTCTAATATATATTTAAGCTTTAAGATTACCTGATGTCTCCAAATATACCATATGTCCTACACTCTCATGTTATAAAGACAGCAAAACAGAAGAAAAAAACCCTGATCTTTGTGGCTTCAGCAATCTGTAGAGCCAGAAGTAGTCTTTTATCTAAGCCAGTTATAAGCATACCAATACGAGCCTGAGAAACTACGAGCAGCTAGACCAACCTGAATAAAGATCTAGCAAGGCTAACAGTGAAGTACACAACCAAGTAAAAAAGATGCAATAAAAAGAAGGTTGAAGAGAGCAACCTTTTCCCTATGTATACCAGCATTTTCAATGTTTCCAGAAGTACACAACAATTTTCAGTCCAGCCATTCCTTCTAATAGTTGCCCATGTCTCTACGTTTTACTGGTGCATCAAATCTCTCTGAAAGCATCCTTTAGAGAATTCCATGACACAGAACTCCACAACTGCTTTGCAGAACTTGTCAGCTTTTCAGCCTGTTGACCAATAATTCTACATATAAACACGGTGAAGATTTCATGGCCAAAACTAGAAGCTTACATGTTAAAGAACACTTTTGGAAAAAAAGTAATTGCAAATACAAGGTATAGACTTGCCTTAATACATCTGCATTTCCAATAATTGAGGCACTTTTCCAAAGTTATTTTTAAATGTACAGAGCATCAGTAAGTAGAGTTCTCAAAAATCCAAATGCCTCATTAAGTGATAGACAGCAGACGTCATACCTGAAATAGTCCTATATTTCCAATTAGGGAAAGTCTTTGCTATGACAAGTACATATTCAACACATTAGTATTAGGCATGTTTCCTTGCATACAATACAAAAATGAAATCTTGACCACCTGATTTTACTTTAACCTAAAAGCAACATTTCTAAAATGTCTGTAAAAGCTCTACAGAACAAGGTGTATTACTCCCTGTGTGTTCTTTAAATACTCTGATACTCAAAAGGCAAGAAGCAGACACCTCATGATAAGGGGGAGGTCACCTGCATTTTGACATTTCTTTGAGAAATAATCCTTTGCATCTATTTTGTCTTGTAGGGAATTTTTCTTTTTATTTGTTATATATAAAGTATTCAAATATGCATCAATGCAAGTCTGTAGCAGGGGTCATTTTTTATATTTAAAAATGGAAGTCTAAAAATAAACCGAGATGCTACATCTTCAAGTTTTGGACACAAGTACATGATTAACTTTTCATTATCTGAAAGAGAGCTTTCTTCCTGCTAAGAAAGAGACTGCATATATTTTCATTTTACTTAAATACTTAGATCCTGTTCAACTTTCTTATATAAAATACAAATTGTGAAGCTACCCCACTAGCTGATTTCAGGTTTGCTCACTAATGCACAGTGGAAAGATCTTTTATGGAGAGTGCTTAATATTTCTGTCAGGCTGCAGGAGAGACATGGACACCACTGGAGCTGAGATCCTTTTATTTGGAAAGGCAGAACATCCATTGCTTCAAACCAGCTGAAAAAATGCTGGAGGAAAAATGTAGTAGAATTTTTACTTCTAAGAAAGGTTATTTTGAAATTAACAATGAGTTACAATGTTGGATTTCAAGTGATTGAAAATTAACTGCTCTGCGTTAGAGAAATACTTCATGTTGGAAGAATTAAGTCATTTTCCTCAATGTGCAGATCTGAAAAGCCACACATCAGAATAAACTTTTAAGAACTGCTAGAGATGTTGTAAGAAAATCCAAAAATCAACAAAAATTTTAGCTTTATTAGGATATAACCAAATGTCTAGTAAACAAGCAGAGACAACTCTTTAACATTGATTGCAAAAGTAGGATGCCAATTTGCAGCTGTTAAGAGATGGAGTAGACACAGCGTTCTGCAGGACTGCTTCATTAACTTAGAGCCCAAGAAAAAAAATTAAGATCTTAGACCATGCCATAAGGGTCTTGAAACTGCACACTAGCGAAGATGCAGTACACAGAAATAAAGTGCTTTCTGAACATTTGCTGGAAATATGTATCAGATTTAAAACCAGCAATCCATTCCTGCTCCTTAGTGGTGTATAGCATTGCTGTGGACTGCTGAGTAGCTGTCATGCTATGCAGTCTGGCTGCTTTCCAGTCCTGGGTGAAGCAATCCCCACAGCATTTGCATGAAAGAAATGGTAGGTTCCTTTGAAGTGAATGATCTTGAGTGAATAAAAGGTGGGTTTGGGTTTTTCTGGCATTTATAAGAATTCTTTGTCAGTGCCTCTTGCTTACAAGTAAAAACCTATGCCAGGTGTCCCAGAAAATTATGTAAATGTTTAAGTATTCTCTCTGAAGCTCCATGTAGAAAATATCCATTCCTCACATCTTATGATATAACTAGCCTTTACAGATGGGATTGCCTTCACCTTTTCTGATAGCTGTATATTCAGGAATCGTCAGCTCCAAGTATGCTGTGAAAAAGACAATTCCTTTGATAGAACCCAAGTGTTTTTTATCGAAATGCATTTGTTGGTTTAACTTTACAGCTTTAGACAGTTTCTGCAAATAATTTTTGATAATTACTTAAATGTTATTTCATATGAAAGTCATTACTACTAAAATCTACAGCGTCCCACCAGCAAGAAAGAAAAAAGAAATGAGCAAAGTTGCAAGCACAGCTCATCTATTGTTTCTAACTCAAGCAGGTTTGCAAATGCTGGAAACTGTTGGCATTTTGAAATATCTGGAGATTCCTGTAGATTTCTAGAATTACATGGCATGTGTCCTTGGTTCTCTCAACACACAACAGCTGATTTACCAAAAAAAATGAAATATGCATTTCTCAAAAATGTGTGTAGTATACTCCATGCCTGACTGAAATCAGGAAATCTGTACACCCATGACTGGATAGTCAAGCATGCAGAGCCACATGGTCTTTCACGATGAAATTTAGAACAGGTATAAATTTTGCACCATAAACAACATATTAAAGAGGGTGTGATGTAGGATGTGCTCCAAATATTCATTGGTCTGCTTAAGTCCATCTCTACTCTGAAGTTTACTTGTTTGTAACAAAAGTCCACTAGCATTAGAAGCTTACAGGAGGAGAGGAACAGCATGTCTTCCATTACAAGCAAGTGTAGATTAGAACAGAATTCAAACCAATTATCTAGAAAATCATTAACCTTACCGGGAAGTACTCACAAACTGACAGTGTGCATCCACTTATAATTTACTCCTGGCTATAAGCAGCACTGGCAACCCTTGCAGAAGGTTTTGAAAACAGGAGGACCTTGCAGCATTCTGTGTGGAAATGAGCTGGTAGGAAATCAGTAAAGATTTTTAGTATCTGCACAAGGCCCTCGACCTTCACCAGTGAGGTCTGAGGTAGCAACATCCTCTCTTTCATGCTGGCCAATGATTACATTAGCCTGTCCACATCACCAGTGAAAATGCCCTGGGATTTGAAGACTCAGTCACGAACCAGGTAAACATGCTCTTGGCCTCCTTACCTTTAACTTCTCTTCCACCGCTTGTTTTTTTCTTTTCTTTTTTTTTTTTTTTGTGTGCCCCACTTCATCTGCATCTATGCTGTGTCAAGATGTCCATCACAACACCTGCCCAAGTGGAAAGGATAAACCCAGTTGGAGTTTGTTGAGAGCCAGCTCTACTTCTGGTGTGGAGACCAAACAGTCCCAGAGTTTTGCAACCTTCAAAGAAGACCTGGAGTGTCACCAGTTTTTCTAAGGTGCTTTTGTAATTTGCTTTGCAATGAGGTTGAAAAATAACCCGTCTAATCAGAAAGTGAGCATGAACCCAAAATATTAAAAAAGCCTAGAAAAGGTGTTTCTCCCTTTTGGAGCATGTGATTGTTTCAAAGGATGAAAAAAATATGATCGTTTCTAAGGTTTTCACAGAAATTTAGATCCAAATTCAGTGAAATATTTTGTCTAAGAACAAACCATTGCTTTAATAAAATGAGTCTTCTGGTAGATGCAGTAATTTCTTGAGGTACAAAAATGCAACATTTGAACAGAACTCATATTTTATGTCTTCCAGTGGCTGGAAGAACACAGGATGGAAAACAGATGAATTTTTTTTGCAAATGTCACAAATACTAGAGCTTTACATAGGCAGAAGATTAAGATTACAAACCTCTCTTTAGTCTAACGACCAAAACCTAAGCAAATTTAGTCTCCCAGCTCTGTAACCAACACAAATATCTATCTCTTCAGCAGTATCGAAAGAGAAAATAGTACTGGTTACTCAGGTACTGTACAATTTTTGGTGTTGCCAAGATTAGTGCCAAGACATTCTGGCTTTAACAAACTCATTTTAGTACAGGTTAAATCAATAAATTTAAGCTAAATGCTGGAAAATTATGAATGGGATGTCCAAGCAGAGCTTGCCTCAACTAATTTACTTCTCAACCAACTTGACATTTAACCAGAACACTTTTTTGTTTAGATACAACATACACACATTTCTGGGATAGCTTAAACATTCTTCAGTATGCAGCATTTATGTTTTCAAATGCTGTAGTACAAAAAAAAAATCTTCTTAAAATACACTGAGACTGTTAAGTTTCTATTGAATGTTCACAGTATTTTTGCTTTTCATTATTCAGATCAGAAAATGCAAAAAAAAATCATTGGGAAGGTTTTTTGAGGTGGTTGTCTCTTTGATTTTTTTCACATTTTAAATATATAGTTACATAGCCTTACACTAGTACTCTGAGTTTTCTATTATATCTTTAATATTCAGGCACAAACAAAATTCCAGTGAAGAAAAAAAATGGTTACATATAAATGCATTTCTGAAGCAAACAAATAGAAAAAAAATCACAATAAAAATAGTTGTTCAGACTTATTCCTCCACAGTGTTTGTTTCCCCAGCATTTTGACACCTGAGTTTAAGATATTAAAACTAACTTCTTGTTGATTTGTGGATAAGGAGACCATGATCACAGCACATCTTGGAGGGACAAAAAAAAAAAAGAATAAAACAATCAGAGCTGAATACTTGCATTACTCTTATGAAGTCCTACCAAGGACACAGAAGTCTTCTGTTAAATGAAAGTTACCTTCAACCATTCTCAATGCTCCACAATTTTCCCCTCCAAAACCCTTTCTAAAGCTCTCCTCTACCACAATCATCATTTAAAAAAAAAAAAAAAATCAACTTTGAGGCCCCTGAAAGGGCAGATTTTACATCTGTCTACTGTTGTCATTCGTTATGTTTTCATTGCAACCACTGTGACCTGTTGCACCTTTTTTTTAAACAATATCCATGAAGAATCTAGTGTAATAGAGTCCTAGGCTTCATAAAGGGACATCACTCAGATGAATAATATATTTAACCAATGGCACTAGAACCACAAGGAAATAATTTAGAAATGGAGACAATAAAGGGGGCTAGGGGTGAAAATCAGCCAGATACCTCCACAAGAGATTGGATAGGTTGTAAGATTTCATGCACCAAGACTTCACTGTAAGTGCCATTTCAGTGCTGAAGTCGTTAGGAAGGTTTATTCCATTAAGAATGGGTTTTAATGGTACCAAGATATACCCTGGTCTTGAAAGTAATAAATTCAGTCCAGTTTAATACTTCATACAATGTATTCAATTTAATTGCTGGATAAAGAATGTGCTCTTAAATTATGTACAGAGACAGCCTGGGTTTAACAAAAAATGAAGGGTAGTACAGAAATCGGAAATGGTAGGTGACTAATAGCATTTACATTTCCAAAAATCATGGTCAAGTTCTCTTTGTGTAGAGCTCTAGGATAAACTCAAGAGATGATTACTGTAATTAAGGAACTTACAGTTCTTCTTTAGAGACAACTTATTTGGCAGGGATTTACAGTCTCTTGAATACACTCTTTCCAATCCTCTGAAGTCACTATCTTCTGCTCATTAGATTCTCAACTAGCATACACATGCTACTGTTACTGGTGTCAGTCAAAGCCCTATCACAATCACATGGCTCTTGCAAATAGAGATATTTTCTAACATATGACCTCTTGAAGCACAAGAGGGCATTTTCAGTCCCAGGAAAAAGGCAAATTCCAGCAAGCTCCAACCCACCAGATACTCCCTCTTAACAGCAGTACACAGCCAACCACTCCAGTTACAATTCCAACTGCATCCTGAATGATACCAAGTAATTTCTTTGAGAACAGAGGAGAAAAATCCAGACTTACATAAATGTAGCTGAAATCAGACTACTACTTCTCTCCAAGGAGGTTACATTGCTCCAATCTAAGCCATTAGTGGTTTATATGACACAACTGGGTACACCACAGATATAGAAAAACAGGTTATCCCCTGCTAGGAAAGATGGGTTAGAGACAGCCCACAAGTGTGCATTATGAAATGTCTTCCTTACTGACAACTACATCTAAGATTTCACCTGGGAATAAGGGCATCTAGTCATATGCCATAGCTACATAAACAATAGTATACATCTTGAGATATGACCCACTTATCAATCCATGCCTTATCCAAAAAAGTAGTGAAAAGACCTCTTTTTGCTGTAGTATAGCCTATAAGTCTAAAATAACCTGTGATCCTAATTAAGCCAATATTCACCAAAGAAGTCACAGAATCAATGGAAGTTTCTAAACCAGTGATTTGGGGTTCCAATTTCAAAAACTCAAGAGATAGGATTTTGAGAAGATAGATGTCGAGAGATACTGAACTTCTCAGACTGTACATACAAACAATAGTTAGGCTATCACCATAGTTGGACTGTCCTCAATGAGAAAACGTGGAGAGAATAGCTGTCCTTATTACTACATTGTTATTACTCTATGAACCATTAAATTTGCAATACACTTGAGAAGGCTGATTCAAGAGGAAAGGGGACATTCAGTTACATTAGAAGATTTTACACTGTGTTTACCACCACTCATGCAGTAGACTCTAAAATCATCTGCCACAAGTTAAAAAAAAATAAAACCAAACACTACTACATCCAATGGCAGATCAAATTTGGACAGAGATAAGAATATTTTAGAGGAGTTAGAGTCACCAACCTAAGAAGACTGTTGGAAAGGATAAAAGCTCCTGCTTCAGTTTGAGTTCAATTTCTCATTAGAAGGGATTAGAATGAAATTTTCGTAGAAGCCTCTAATTCCTATGGGGTCTACCATCCTCATCTCAGGCATCTGGTATGGTCATCAGAGAAACACTAGTACATTAGGCAGACCACAAGCACAATCCAATATGGAAATTACTACATGTTTTCTTCTGCTTGATAAAAAGTTAAACAGTGCATCTGATGCTGCTGTCAAAATGAAATCTTGGAACAAAACACCAAATAAACATTTGTTTATAGACAAAAGACCAAATATGCTCACTGTCAATTTAAATTCAATTCCGGAGATGCAAGATTGCCTACCCAGACCATAGTCTATTCCATCAAACCCTTTGGGTATTCTTTTTTGAAAAGCTGCTATGTGAAATATTTCTTTAGATTGCAGAGAAAACAGGTATCACCACTGGGCTATATAGCTAGGTTAGAAAAAGGCAGAGTTCATTGTTTTATTTTTCAGATCAATGTGAGCATTTCAGTAGGATTTTGCTGTTCAGTGAGAAAGGGCAAAGGAACAAGCAGATGATTTTCTTTTAAATATCTTTTCTGTACCCTTGTGGAGCAGGCAGTACAGCAGTTGTCTCTCAGAACCAAATGAAAGAGAGAACAAGGTATATCTACATCTTGAAGTTACTAGAAATAAGTTTTAAGTATAACACCCCTTTAGCCAGATGGGTGGGGGAGAAAAAAAAAAAGGAAAAACTGCTATTTCTCACTGCTTTATCCAAAACAATTGCTTTTAGTAATACACTACAAAAAGTGACAAATACTACTCCCACAACCTCTTTAATTTCTTACTACTCTCACAACTTTTTTAATTTCTCTTCCTGCCAGCACAACTGCCTATGGATTACATATTTTATTACCTGTAATTCATCATGATATAACTTAGCAAAAATGCAATAAAGATCCAATACATTGCTTTTAGAGCTGAAGTTTAAATTAATGCTCAGATTCTGAGAAACATAGCCCGGCATCCTCTGTCAACCCTCAGCAAAATGCAGATACTTAAGTGTGACAATCACAGCAGACCCACAATGTCAGTGATGGATGTGCTCCCAAGCACTTTGTCAGGTGAAACCAGTATCATGTGTTAACACATAATGTTATGTTATTGCCACAGCAGTAGCAATAAAGCAATTTTACAAAACAAAATTTAAGAGAGCCTCTCCACATACCCATTGTATTTCATTCCTGACATCATACTTAGAGATTGAAGTGAAATGCATTACTGAGAAAAAAGAAAGAATGAGTTAAAAATCCTATCAGTTGTTTCAGACAAGAAGGCATGAGAGAGTTTTCTAGGTCCTCTTCACCTAAGAATGTGCTAAAACCATAAAAAATGTAATGGCAGAAGGAAGAATTGCAAGATGCTATTTTTCAAGCAGATGAAATGATATTGTTTAAACTGTACAACTCAGTACCTACAATGTGAAAAAAGTCTTTCTTGCTTTTGATACATATAGAATAGGGATTATCATGCAAGCAAACACATTTGTAAAGATACTTTAAAATTTCAACCAGTAAGAAGCGAAAAAGAAAGAAAACAAGAGTGAAATACAGCATTTCACAACACCTTCTGTGTCCTCTAATCAGAGCCTAGAGAACGGGACTCCACAATGAGAGCCCTAAAATAGTCACTTGAGTTTTATGCCTTCACTCCCCAGCCTAGGCAGGAAAACTATACTTGTCCACTCTTAGGAAGTGCAGGTAAGCTTGAAGACAATCGTGTATTCATATTTATTTCAACCACAAAAAAACTCTCAGCTAATCTAGACTAATTGGCTAAATGTTGTGGTGGCTGTATGAAAAACTGAGGAAGGCCTGAAATACATTTAGCACAGTCTAGAGCTAAGAACATGCATACACACACTGGATATTTGCTTATTCTTCCCTACAACAGATTTATTTCTGCATCTGTCTGAAGTACACTTGGAGGAGAAACAAACAACAACAACAAATGTCTGGACAAGTTAGAAAGACATTCCTGCACTCCCAAAAACACTCAGCTCTAGGAAGTAGAGGAGCCAGGAGAAACTAAAAACGGATAGCCTTTAGGAAGATACGGTGGAGCTGGAAGGCATATGATTAGTTCCATTTCTCAAAGAAAGGATTCAAGGATTCAGCTTTCTAACATATGGGGAGAGGTAGCTTGTATTGGGGGAGGGAAAAGAGTAGAAATCAGAGCTTCAGTTGCTAGCCTGATTCTTGCTCTAAGACTACCTTTTATGTGCATATTCTGTAGTAATCACCTAAAACTTTAATGTAACATAGACTTTACAAACCTAAAACATAATTTATGTTTTTTATCTAGGATGATCCATAGGAATGAAATTGATGGCTAAAACCATTATTTTTGATATCCATGAAATACTTCAACTGAAAGAAGTGAAAAGGGAGATTTTGTATCCACTAAGCTCATGGAACTCTCACTGAGAAATGTGAAATTATGCAAATGTGGACTTTAAGAGCAACAGAGGAACTTTCTTCTATTATGCACACACAAGTAGGAATAAAAGGTCACACAGTGCTTAGCTAAGCTTCACAGCAAACACAGCCTACTTAGGAACCACACATGGGTGTATAAAAACTTAGCATAAGTTATCAACAGCTACATCAGTGATGTATATTTGTGACTTCTCAAATGACTGCTAATTTTAGGCGATCTAAACAGGAGCAAGCTGCTGTGTTTCCTGGCCTCAGATAAGTTAGAAAATACCAGCACACCTTGGGCAAATGTGCTCACTCTAAAAAGAAGTTTTTGTTTCTCAGGTTAAAATTGAGCATAAACATGGCACACCCTAATTAAGATATTTTATCCATATTTAGTCAGTTATGCCCATAGCTCTTATTAATGTCTACATTTTTTTATTTTAATTATATTTGTCTGATGAGCAACACATGCAGCTTCAGGCCCTTGCATATTGAAATGTTTTTTATTAACCATTTGCTCACAAGATGAGTTAAGAGGACAGTGAAATATCACTAATTCTAGTTAGAAAAGCTGGGAAGCAAAAAGAAAAATAAAAATTTGTGTCACTTCAAGATCAAGGCCAGTAGTCCAAAATTCTCAAAAAGAGATTGACATTTTTCTTACAGATTTCTACAGCCTAGCTTTACATTTTATTGATATTTATTAATAAAATAAGCCACAACATGGTTTTCTGCTGATGTACATCATAATGCGGCATAAAAATATCAGCAGGTATTTAGTTGAATGATATCTCATTTTTGGTTCAGAGACTTTACTCCACACAGGGTAGATGTCTAAAATCACCACACTTCCCCCCCCCTCCCCCTTTTTAAGGATTCACAGAACTTTATGGACTTAAAATTGGGGATTTGATGTGAATCTAAAGATGCAAATATAGTATCTTATTAAGTGTTCCAAGATCACCAGTTCTCATTACTTTCAAACACAGTCTAGTGCTAGTAACATACTGACCTTTACAAGTGCCTTGAAATCACAGAATTTTACTCTATTTAAATTACTGCTAAGATGCATTTCATTTGCAAGAAATCCCAGACTTCATGCTGAAGAGTAAAAATAATATGATCTCTAGTAGAGAGATGTTGCCCTTAAAAGTGCACTGTACCTCACCATACTGGAGTATATGATGGGATTTTTTCATCCAAGTGATTAAGCATGAGAAAGAATGTTTGAGCCAAATGTACAAAATATAAAAAGACTGATCAAGTCTAATGGTTAGATTTTTCACAAGCTCTGAACTTTAACTCCATTAAAGAAAGTTAAAGACATCTTTGCTAAGCAGATTACTGTGGAAACTGGTCTAAAAAGAAAAAAATTGCTACTTTTTATGTTCTTTATTTAAAGAATACATTTGAAAATATTTTGGTAAACAAATAAAGGATAAATTTTCCAAATCATGTGACACAGCGACTTTCTAGGTTTTCATGAAAGACATGACCTTCATGAAAGTCATGACCTTCTTTTGCCACAGCAATAACAATCAAACACGCAGTATTAGGACATAAGGGAGGCTGGAAGGACAAAAGGGATGGTCATTTGCACCATTGGTTAATCACATCCTACGTGTCAGTCTACAGCATAATGTATATTAACAAAATTTTTACTCAATAGCTAAATCTGATGGAGTTTTGTGGTAATTTATGCCCTAATTCACATAGTAGATTATTTGAGATACCTTACATTATCTTTCATTAATGTATACAACAAGCTTCCATAATAAAGTAAATTAACCAGAGTATTTTTCAGCCATGTAACTCCACTCATTTGGATAACTGCATTGCCAATCACAAGCATTTCCAAAAAGCTTCCCAACGAGACAGACTTTAAACACAAGAATAATGGATTTTTTTGCTGTTATCAAAGCACCATCAGGTAGATAGGATGCAGAAATAGGAATTAGATCAGAAGTCCTTAAGTCTTATTTGCAACCACTGTAGCCTGTAAAGGAGTAGTGTCTTGCTTGCATTCCTTCGAATAGCCTATGGTCTTTCACCAACATTTTCCAACATCACGTGTGTCCTCTAGACTTTGCCCACTAACCTGAAATAACCTGCAGTGAGCTGGCAGATGCCAGTCATCTCCTACCCTTTCAGAATGGCTGGGTTTTATCAATATTGTACCTTCTAATAAGTAAAACTATTCAAGCTAGTTTCCTGTTGGCAATACATTATCTCCAAACATATAAAGCGATTTAGCACAGGACATCTCAACATGCAGAGACAGCTCTCCTGTGCTATTCACATGCACAACTGTCAGTTTACTGCAGAAATTACACTTCATTGCATTGAACTGGTTACATTTCCTTTGATTTTGCCCAACTACACTACATCTTCAGTCCAGTGGAACTTTATTCACTGTGTACAAAACTGGATTTGCCTTTGGAACTGCATCCACACCTACGCTTCAACCAAAGCTTTTATTAAAGCTAAGACTAATTTTAAGTTGGTCAATGCACTTCAAAGTTACAAGACCAAATCCCTGTAAATTCATCCCAGCAGCCTGTCTTCTATTCAGTGGCTGAAAGACTGACTCTTCAGGGACCATACACAGATAGGACTCCAGAAAAGCTTGCAAAATGGGTGTCATTGACACTTGTATACCACTACCCCAGTTCCAGCTATACTTCTAGCTTTACATATATAAAATGTTTTATCACAGAGAATGAACCACAGCTTTTTGAATGTTGTCATAAGCAACATCAAGAGGTCATTTCTATACCTTGCTTCCAACATAATATAAACCATGCTTTGATCATTCTAGACAAGTACTAACTTATCTTATTTTCAGTGTTCTCCAAGAACAGACTATAGAGTCTCCCAACAAGATATTTCAGTGGGCATTATTTTTCGTTTAGTTTTTAAGAGATTGTCACCAAAAACCTACTTCTAACCCATCTTTCTACAGTTCAAGTCCAATGCCACTTGTCCTACTCACCACAGAGTAAGACTTATTCTGGTTTTAGAACAGGCTTGCAGACTACAGTGTCACTCCCTCTGGTACTACCTTCATAAGGTTAAAGAACTCAGTCCATTCAGTCTGTTGTCATCCTCCTAATATCTTATGATACTCAGTGCTTTTCCTTCATCTCTCTGCAACCAGTTCAGACCCAATTGCCTTCTATGTTGGGACAACTAGCTAGACAGATGAGGGCAGAGCAGTGAATGTTGTCCACCTGAACTTCCACAAGGCCTTTTGACACTGTTTCCCATGATATCCTCATAGGCAAGCTCAAGAACTGCCAGCTGGACAAGCAGTGTGAGGTGGATTGAGAACCAGATGAATGACAGGTCTCAGGGTTTTTATCAGCTGCACAAAATCTAGTTGGAGGCCTGTAACTAGTGATACTCCCCAAGGGGCAATCCTGGACCCAGTATTGTTTAAATCGGATGAAGGGATAGAGTATCTCATCTACCAGTTTGATGAGGGTAAAAAGCAGGGAGGAGTGGCTGATACCCCAGAGTGCTGTGCAGCCTTTCAGAAGCATCACACACTGAAGGGATGAGCAGAGCAGAACCTTTTGAAATTCAGCAAAAACAAGTGCATGGTCCTGCATCTGGGAAGGAAGAACCTGGTATACCAGTACAGGCTGGGGGCCAACGTGCTGGAAAGTAGTTCTACAGAGAAGGACCTGCTGGTCCTGGTGGACAACAAGCTCTCCATGAGCCAGCAACGTTCCCCTGTGGCCAAGGCAGTCAATGGTGCCCTGGGGTGCATTAGGAAGAGCATTGCCAGCAGGCTGATGGAGGTTATCCTGTCCCTCTGCTCAGCCCTAGTGAGGCCACATCTGGATTGCTGCAAGAAGCTTTGGGCTTCTCAGTACAGAGAGAACTGGAGCTCCTGAAGCAAGACCAGCAGAGAGCTACAAAGAGGATTAAGGGACTAGAAAAACCTCACTTATGAAGAAAAACTGAGGGAGCTGGGCCTGTCCAGCCTTGAGAAGAGACAACTGACAGGGGAGCTTGTCAGCATCTGGAATCTGTAAGTATCTGAAAAGAGAGTGTCAAGAGGATGGAGCCAGGCTCTTCTTGATGGTGCCAAGCAATTGGACAAGAGGCAACAGGCAGAAACTGATACATGAAAGTTCCACCTGAATATGAGGAAGAACATCTTTACTGTGAGGGTAACTGAGCACTGGAACAGATAGCCCATAGAGATTGTGAAATCTCCTTACCTGGAGATACTAAAAAGCTGTCTGGATGCAATCCTGAGCAGCACACTCTTGGGAAACCTGCTGGAGCAGGGAGGTAGGACTAAATGATCTCTCCAGTGGTTCCTTCCAGCCTTACAATTCTGTGATTCTGTGAAGTCTTTCTTGAAGCATAATGCTCAAAATGGGACACAGCGTTTCAGCTGCAGTCTTATAATGACAAAAGAGAAGAAAAATAAATGATGTCCTTACTATTATAGTCCTGTTCAAATCTTTATTAATAAAGCAGCACAGCTAAGTCATATTTCTCTTGTGACTTAGCACTGGATCTTTCTCCACAGAATGTCTGCTTACTGCATTGCTTTTCATCCATAATTACACAAGCAATTACTACCATCAAATAATCACTCAACCCCACTGAATTTCACCCTACACTTTTCAGATCACTTCACTTCCAATTTACCAAAATATTTTGAGTTCTAATCTCACCTTTGACACAATTGCAGCTCACCCTATGTTTGGTTCATTACAGCCTTTAATAAAACAGCCAAGTCATCAATAAAATTCTCAAACAGAATCAGGATCCAAAGAGAACTTAAAAAGTCTCTTTGGTAGAACTTTTTATTTCAGCCACAAATAACTCCTCCATGGTACAATTGCCCAACTGATTTGAAGCCTACTATACAATACTTTCACCTAGCTCAGAAGTCTTGAATTTATTATGAAAGTATTGTGTAAGACTGTTTTAAAAGCTTTTCTGAAGCCAGAATACATAGGAATTTATTGCTTTGCCTCTATCCACAGATATTTTGCCCTGACATAGAAGAGGGTTCTCAGTTAAATATGATTTGTTCTTGAGGTATTTTTTGGCTGCTCTTCATCCTCTACTTCCTAGATATTTCTAAACTCTACATTAATTTGTTACAGAATTTTACCAAGGGTTAAAATCAGTCTGACTAGTCTAGAAGGTTCCCTGCTCTTTTCTTTTTACCAACCCCTCACTATTTTAAAATATAAACAATCCTCCCTCTCCTCAGCTTTTAAATACCTCACCCACTTTCTGCAAATTCTGTAGGTGCTTATTGAACTGAACAAAATACTACGGTCAAGGACAGATTCAAACAACATGGGAAAAATCCAAAGCTTACTTTCCTATCCATGCAGAAACATCACCCCTGTTTCAGGGTATTAAATGCACTGGCCAGCAGCATGCAATTGCCCCACTGAGTTACAATGGATACAAAACAGTTAAAAATTTGGCCTTCTCAGCATCCATTCTCTGAGGCACAAGACTAACTTTGTGTACCACATCTCAGAAACTTACTTTCCCCAACCGGAGGCAGAACAATTCCCTTCAACCAGCAAAATAGAGGAAGAAATCTTTCAAGCTTTCAGACCAGACTGATCACTCAAGAGACACAACTAACTCGGGTAAGTGTCCAAACTCCAGGTTGCTTTCTGAATTGATGCTCTTGAGGTTTGCTCATACCAATCATTAGTCACTCCCATTTATTAGCTTGCAGATAAAGTGAAATACATCCTGGGAAAGAGAGAAAAATATTCTCCCAGGACCTTGGTTATTGATTTTATTTATTAACTAAACTTAAGCTAAGGCAAAATTAATAACTTTCTACATGTGTAGCAGAAACTTGGAGGAGAGACTGTGTGAAAGCAGGCTTCTAGAAACTTGGAGGAGAGACTGTGTGAAAGCAGGCTTCTCCCATTTGTATACCTCTGAAGGGGTCAGCCTCTATCATAGGCCTCACAAATTCAGGAGCATAAAGATGAGTGAGCATTAAACAGCAGCAGACAGAAGTGAGGCACGCACCAGGTTGTTTGGGAGGCATACCAAAGGACTCCACCAGCACAGCCCTCAGAATTGACCCCTGCCACACTGATTCTTAGGCCCTAAACAAACAGGCATGCACGAAAAGACATTGAATTTCTCATGTCTGACAGATGGGAAATTTGGAGCTGACTAAACACATGCCCAAACCTACATCCTTAGGCAGATAGCACTTCATTGACCCCTGGCTGATGGAAATGCCAGAAGAGTATCATCTGAACGTGACCCCTTAATGTAGTCCATGTGTGAAAACCTTAAGACACAGTTCTCTTTCCAGTGGAGGCCAGGAAACGAATGAAAAACGTTCACTGAAGTCAAGGGATTTACACTGGCATAAATCTGACACACAAAAAAATTAGGATCCAAACTCTATCCTCCAAACTGAGGCCAAAAGATCGCAGGCAAAGATCTTCTACAGCAGTTTCCATGTCCTTACCCACAATACTCTGTTCATAAACGTAAAATAGCTAATGCTATATTCTGTAAAACTAATAAATACAAAATATTGTCCTGAAATAAGAGAAAGTTACCTATGAAGAACTTCCTTCCCCCCCCCACCATGTAGGCCTTAAAGGCCTTTCCAGCTTAACTAAGTTTACCAAAAGAGCCTAGGGGCATAAGGTACTGAAATTCAATAGAAAACTGGCCACTAAATCTTATTTCAAAAGTCCTAGTGTAAACTAATTATTTATTAAGAGTGGCTCTTCAGAAACATTTACTTCCCTAAATTTATATTCCAAATATGTATAATCTTTGCCTAAACAAATTTGTATTTCCTTCATCACAAACAGATTTTTACACCAATATTTATAGATTAGGCCACTGTGATTCATTATCAAATAAAGTCCAGTTTCTGTGCACACAGATGCATTAAAGAATATTAAAATTAATATGAACTTCCTGGTTAGTTACGGAAGGACGTCCTTTTTTTGACATCTTTATTTTACAAAAATGCTCCAAGAGATGTATTTGGCAAATAATATTGCTCTTGCAGAGCTCACTGCTTCAGAAACATGACTTCTCTGAGGAAACTCTAGATCTTGTAACAGAAATATCTTTAAATCTTTTAGATAGCCAGTCCACAGGGAAAGGTTTAAGAAAGGATCAAAGCTTGTCCTTTCAGCTTGAATTATTCCATTACAGCTGAATGTGACATAATTACAAAAGATGTTGGATGTGGAATCTCATCAGGATTATCTGACACTCATCTTTGTTGAAAAAGTCTCCCCAGCTGTTGCTCTGATAGCACAAATGTGACAGGAGTGCAGAACACAAAAGTAGTTGCAAGTGACTGCTGCTTTGAGGCTGGTTTAGGCTCCATGCAGCACACTTTGACTTCTCAGCCACCACAAATATTGAGTCTGTTTAGGACTGACTCACAAGTGAGAGGGAATACCAAGTATGTTATTGAATTTCCAAATAAGAAAATTAGTTTGAAGCAGCCCATAGACCAATATGGGCTCTATGTTATGTAGCTAACGGATATAAGCAATTAATCTTCTTCCTTATGCAAGGTCAACATAATGTAGTCAGTAGCTGCTCAGCTGCTTCCCCCCCACCCCATTTTAAAAGCCTGCTATATTGTCTGAGTTAATTTTCATTGGAGACCAGCACACAGTGCTGGTTGCAACATGTAACATAAAGCACACTCTTTACAATCTACATTTCTCTCTGCATTCCAAATGCATTGATGCATTCCAAACCAGTACATTCAACCTCAAAGAGCAAGAAACATTTCCTATAGTGCCACTATATTTGTGTGTGTGTATATTTTCTTATTTTTGTTTTCATTCTGTGAAAGGAGCTCAATTGTAAACTACAACATCAAACATCAAATCTTGAATAATTACCCATTCCAGAGGATTTGGTAGCTGTAAAAATACTTTTCTTTCCTTCCTTGTCATGGATTACATTTCCTTCATACATTATTAATGAAGTTAAACTACTAGTAACATGCCAAATGTGCTGCATAGGAGATTTGTGCCTAATCCAGCACAAAACAGGCCCAGTCACATAATGATAGAAAAAAAAGAACAAATGTCAACAGTTTCACACTGGGACTAGATTAAGCAGACCATACTTACTGATTCCTTACACAGGGATTATCTCACTTTTAGTGCTATGAGAAGACAAGCCACACTTCTATATTATTAACACAGAACTGCACCTCAAAAAAAGACACCAGAGTCCCCAAATCTGCTTACACACACAGAGAAGCCGCTGTTTATTGAACATGGCAAACTCTTTTAGATGACACTTGCAAAATCAAGATATTAATAATAATAATATATATAAAATCCCTCTCTTGATGTTTAAGATCTCAATCCAACTTTCAGTGGAATTTGTGGATAGCCCTTAAGAGGATATTACATGCAATTAGAGTCCAACTGAATCTCAATTAAAAGAAAATAACTGGTGTCTATGGTGTTTGCCTTCCTTCCATGGAAAACTTCCTTCACTTTAGGATCCAGGTCATGTTAACAGTTAACGTGTATTAGCTTGATAACTAAGGTGCTCACTGAGGGAAACAAAACTGTACTAACTCTTAAGTGTTTACAGGACCAAGCATTCGGCACAAAACTGCCTGACAGCTAAGCAATAATAATGTCCAAACAGAATAGCATTTGTGGGGTTTAATCTGCTATCGACAAGGTATATTCACTAAACTTCCTAGAGCGCAGGCAGATGTTTACCAAGATAGCATAGGTTTACAGAGATAGCATATGTATAGTTTTGCAAGGTGAAGAATATTGCTTTAAGATGCTTACTGTTCTATCAGAAATACTGAAGCCATGACACAGACCACAGAGCCAGTGAAAACTTGCTTTGTCATTTCAGATTTGTTAAAAATGTTCAAGGAGTAGCTGTCCCAGCAGACTAGGCAAGATCAGGTGTCACCCGTCTACACCACTCTTCACTTTATGCTGGATCAGGTATCGTCTCTGCTACCGCAGCTGGCATTGGGCTGGTAGCAACAGCACAGCTTGTGCTGCGTCTGGCTCAATACAGCTAACTGAGCTCACATGCTGATCCAGACCTAATTAGCATTAGCAGAGATCTGGCAGGAAGGATTGTTGAATCACAAACTAAATTTGCAGCTCCAAGTTGCTCTTTTACAGGTAAACATGCTTTAAGCAAATCTCTCTTTCAACTTCATCCCTGTTAGCTCAGAGCTACCTAGACTCTGGGAGATACCTTTGTCAAACATCAAAACATTACATGCACTCTTTGGGCATGTTTTACAGCCTGGGTCGCTTCAGAAATCTAGACAGGAACCTGTGCCTCAGTGACAACACAAGGGCAAGTTATTACTGATAAAGGCATGCTTTAAAGCCAAGTTCAACAACACTTATGGATAGACATCCTCTAATTGACCTGCCATCTAAACCAGGGGAAAAAAGTCCACTCTGCTCAGGGTCCCACAAAATGCATTGGAATAATAGAGCACATCATTAAAATCAAATGCAAACTTATTCAGCACACTGTACATTCATTCTGAGCACTTTTCCAGAAGCTTGGGGAAATCTAGTGAGCAAAAAGAAACTGGAAGGTTATCTTGTATAAGCTCCAAAGCATTAGTAAATCCAAATAATTATATAGTCACTAGCACATAAAAATTAATTTGCTCACTTAAAGCCTGGGCTTATACTCCCTTACCAAGAACATGAATCACTGCAGTCATGAGAACCCATGCCTTTAGTTTCTTAGGGCCTTCCACTAAACCCCATGAAGAAATCAATACATTGTGTCCACCAGACTACGTCCTGCATTTCTTCTGCACACGCAAGCCTCATGGCAGGAACCGAATGGGGAATGTTGAAGGCAGAAATAACAAAAATATATGTTCAGGAGAGATGACTGGAATGCATCAATCTCTTCTTTATAAAGAAATAATCCACAGACTGCTAAAAAGTGCAGCAGACACTATCTCCATGGAGTCCCTCCACTCCACACCAGGCTTAACATTTGTCACTCTCCTAGCACTGCAGGCTGTGTAAGTCTGTGGAGCTGTTCTGCTGGAGCTTTCTGCAAATACCCCGTGAAATGTAGTTTCTCACTGCAGAAGGGGGCCCATGAGCAAAATGTTAGTCAGCATCAAATTCTTTCCACAGCCTATGGACATGTATTAATCCAGCCCTTTTCCTCCCTAGTCTGGGGCCTCAGATTTCCCTAAGCTCCATTTGGACCCCACAGGCAGCAAGAAATTATGTTTCTGAAGAGGCTGAATATGAAGGTTAGGGAAGATCCCAGCATAAAGGTTTACTGCCTTGAAAATCTCATTGAACTACATAACACCATAGCATTGTCTAAAGAGGACATTGAAAAACAAAATATAAATTCAAGTTCATGAGACTTTTCTGGTACACTTTCAGTTACTAAACTATTCATTTTTGATCCCATGAAATCTGTTAAGTATAAAATGTTGGGCTTCAAAGCAATATAACAGCAAGAACTGCATGCTCAGCTTCAGTAAATACTAATTCATAATTGCAGCCTATGCTTTACCCAGTTTCAAAGTAGTTATCAAGTCAGAAAACAGTCATTACATTTCATTCAGTAAAAAGAACACATCCCAAATGAGGTGTCTTTAAAGAGAAGAAACAGGACAACTTGCACTGACAACATTTATCCTTTGTACTATGCGAAGCTCTCCTGATTCATCACCTATTCATCTGCCGCAGCCACATTACTGGCCTGCATCTGTTTGCACCTTAAGTCACAGCCTTACTGCAAACTCTCACCAGTTATGTTCCCTTAGGAAAGTATAAGTCCCATTCCAAAATGGTCTACTGGAAAGACATCTAGGAACTACTGGAAGATCAGGGCATAGATTCCACAATTATGGTTTTTTTCCTGTCTTAGTGGCTATTTCCCTAATTGTATCTATTCCATTTAATTTTTTACATTTAACTATTTATTTATTTGTTTTAGGCACCTCAGATCAGAAAGGCCCAAGAGAAGTACTTTGTTTTAATGTGGAGAGAGACTGTGTCTAGTATTACTCTGTTCTGGAGGGAAACAGTTGAAGCTCAGGATACTGGCCTTATTAATTTTTTGTTATTTTTTTGACCCTGACTTCCTCTCCCATACACCTAGGCCTGTCCCAGGCATCATGTAAAAATCTTGTAAACAAATACCTGTCAGTCATCAACAGCTTGTCAATCACTAGCTGTAGCAAAGGCAGAAAATCATAAGTAGAACAAGTTTTATCTGCTAACACAGAAAACAAACTAGATGGCTACTTACTGAAACACGTGGGCTGAGGAAGATAATAGTTGTAGTGAACAAAAATATCTTCTATGCCTTGTAAGCTTATAAAATTTTACTACCATTCAGTTTTTAGGCCTTTAATCGCTAATTTTGGCATGTGCACACAAGGTTTTAGACCACTCATATACTATAAAAAATATATTTACCTAGTGATGTGCAAAGAGACTTACACAAGAAGACCAATAGGGAACACATGATCCTAAATTGGAGTGCTTAATATTATCAGCCCATACAAGGGGTTTCTGAAGATACAGCCCATACATTTATGTCTCAGAGTTACAATACCTTGACTCCAAAGTTTTCCTGAGGAATTCTCACTATACCACATATTTGAACCATTCTCTGCTTAAGTCATTCCAGAAGAAAGAAAACCATCTCATTTTTCCTCATTCACTCCATTCTCCCTAAGACATAAATAACAGAGGCAATCTCCACACTTTCCTCAAATGCAACAAGCAAGATCACATGTGCAAGTAGACCAAAACTAGGAAAAGCTCTTTCCTTGAAGGACTGCTAACAGTTCCATGATGGACAGGAAAAGTCCCATGAGTCTTGCAGGAGAACATGTTTCACTTGTGCTCCAGGTAACATTTCCATATCAAAAAAGCAAGGAGGCTTGAAACATTGGAACAACTATTTGTTGATGTCTGGTTTATGTTACACACAGTACAATAAATTAAGCCATTCAATGTTCTACAAGTGTGATGTTAGTATTCTGTAAAGGATATTTCTCCATTAGAAAACCCTGATACTTAAAATGGATTCAGAGGGACTAATAAATTGGTCCAGTAGGTGTTAATCAATAACATAAATGAATAACCAATGAAAAACTGTCACTAGTATGCCAAAGGGGAAATCATCCAAGAATGAAATCTGTGTAGTAATACAAGTGCATGGTATCCTTCAACAAATACAAGTAAAGCATGCTGGATAGAGACCAATTCCCAGTACAAAGCCAAGTGTTCCTTTAGATTGCCTCAAAATACCTAATTTTATAAGGAATTTTTTATAAGATAAACTTTTTTTTTCTAATTGTAAGCATTGCTAAGTTGAATTCATAGATGTACGTATGCTTTACTTGGGCACTGGATATTTTGTTTAGATTTTGTAGGAGGGGGTTCCCCACACACACACATTTAATTATTCCTGCAGACAGCTTTTTGCCAGAGCTCTGAACCCTAGAGGAAAATCCCTGGAGATTTACATGAAAAAAGCTGGCGTTCCCTCTTATTTGCCTATTGAACACACGCACAGTGACAGATTGTTTGGACGAGCAAAGCCTATCCTGTTTTAACATCTGAAACATCTGTCCAAGATCTTCAGACAGTCTGCATGCATTTACAAAGCTCTGACTTTAGTCAGGTTTATAACACTCATTTTAGCTCTCTGCAGCTTAGAGTGCTGCCCACAGATTTTGCAAGAGTTGAGCTTCCTGATTTTTGCAACTCAAAATTCTCTCTCAGGTATAAACCATAAATCTCCCAAGTTCATTTGGCTGTATATTTTAGATTTCTGGTAAAAATCCATAGAACACCTGGCACAAATATGTTATATGTGAAATTAAATTGGACACAATCTACTTATGAAATGCTTGAAGTTATTGGAATTACTTCCTTTGATAACAGAGGAAGCTGAACTACATCCTTCATTTTCTAAAAGGGAGCAAACAAATGAGCTAATGCTTTCTAAGATTATTTTCATTCTCTGTATTAATCCTTTCCCACCACCACCACATAACCACTGGCTACTTGGCTGATCACACTTCCACTTTCTCCCATCCAAAAATAAGGGATTGGCTGCCATGAAGCTGGCAGAGGGAGTTTTGACACAAGATTGGCAATACTGATGCTGAATATTTGGATTATCATGAAAAGACAAATCAAAAATGCTTAAAACGCCCAGAAAAATTTTACACCTTGCAAGAGATATGGACTGCAATACTTGAAAGTTTTAGCTTCCATGAAACCTCAATGGCTACTCTTTGCCAACACTTGGGCAAGGCAATAAAATGCTCCTTCAGCAAAGTTGATCTTCTAATATTCACACAACAGTGTTACAAGCCTGAGTTGTCAAGACCCACACTTGTCTTGGAAAGCACTGAAAAGCAGCTTGTCAGAAAGGAAACTGCTGGTATACAAAGCCCTAAAGCCAGCCTCATGTCTAAAGCTGCTAACCTTCTAGTGAGTGACAAATACCTCTCAGAGCAGCACTGTAGTTTTGCAGGTACTGGTATGCAATAGTAGTCTCAGTGCCATAAAACCATATCACTACTCAAGTAAGTGAGAACTCAAATCTCACGGAATTTTTTTCAGGGAACTTTTGCTTGTATTGTTCATTTAGCAACTGGCATCACCTCTCTGCACAGGGAATTTGATGGCTTTTCTGCCTTATGCTAATATTTCTTTTTAAATCTGATATTTCTCTGGATCAGATAGGTGTGATAGACTATCTAAAACCAGGAAGCAAATAAAAAAAACAAAACAATAGAAAGCAACAAATACCTTACTTATCTGAACTAGGTATACCAAACAGTTGATATAAACTCCCCCCACCTTACCATGTCACCCTATTTTATGCTATTTCCCACTCATCCACAACACAACAAATTATATGGCAAGATCCCCACTGGAGAGAGCTTGGCCTTAAGTCTAAGCTGTCTTTTTATTGTGCCTGCTCAGAAGAGAAAGGTTGTAGCAGCAGTTTTATACTGTATTCACATTTGCTCTCCTTTATCCCTGGGCTAGTCCCATGCGTAATAGTTCACAGCTAGCTTCATATGGACTCAGAGTGCTCTTCTGGCAGCCAGGAGTTCCTAGTGCATTGAAATGTTACAGCCTACTCACTTGTGTTCAGGAAAGGGTGCTTACAGCAAAGCAGAAGCCTTCTCAGGCAGTAGAAATGCCATCTTGGTGACCTTCTGTCAACAGAGGAGTCTTCCAGCCATGGGTTAAGCCAACATTACAGCTACTTGACACTACCAGGTAGCTGAGCTGGAGACCCATCTGCCCATCTTTTGTGCAGTCTAGGAGAAAAAAAATACAATAATAATAAACAGGGGGCCTTTGACAGGCAGCACAAACAGAATGTTTTGTCAGTAACACCATGTAAATCTAGCAACAGATATGATATGTTGACAGATACAATAATGCGCAGCAGGAGCACAAGTATGCCTAGCCCTCCCACAGGTATCCAGCAAGCTTTTCATACTCAGAGCTGCAGCAACTGGACACATGCAGCAGGTGCAGGAGGTTTTAAGATTGCTCCTGCATCCCTGCTGCTCACAGTGATTTGCTGGCTTTATTTCAGGCATTTATCAAGCTCTAAGCCCTTCTAGGCTTGGAACTGATAAGTGCTAGATTGCACACAAGAAGATGCTCATTAGAGATGATAGTATGGGAACATCGGCAATCCATGCTTTTAAAATTATGTTCTTTGCTCATCTCCGCATTTAGGAATAACATTTAAAGCACACATTTGTGCAAACATTGCTTATTATAGCTTCAAAACAAAATATACCATAACACTAGACTCAGAGGATACTCAAAGCAGTGGATTAAATTCTCCACGTGAATAAGAGACATTTAAGTATTGCATAGGCTGAAAAGTGTATAGCATTTAATACTCTGCTTCAATGCAACTCAAATTTTGGGTTTGGAGTTTTTTTTATTAGCATTACAGAGAACTGTCTCCAGTCCCATAAAAGGTGATTTTTGTAGTTCCCATATCAACACTTATTTTAAGTAAAATTGACTCATGACAAAGTATACAATTTAGAGTCTCAGTGCATTAAAGAAAAAAAAAAAGAAAGAATATCCTAATCTATATACACCTACCAGACTAATATCTTTCAACCTGTTACTAAGCTGGCATATATTATCCACAAATGCACTTATTTCTAATGCAGTTTTGTTAATTTTTAATAAAGCTCCTCTACATTCAATGAATTGAACATATAATTTCAATCAATTCTTCAACAAATATGCAGAATTTTCTTAAATATTTGTACATTGATTATTCTCTTCAGATATTAGATTCAGATTTTATTTCATGTTAATGTTGGAGGCAAAAATTAATATTTCAGTTGAACTGACATTCTTAGCTATTCATCTGTCATTATGAAACAAAACCCAGTAGCAGTGGCTTTTCAAATATCAATTACACAAGTGTTCACTGCAAAATTTCTGTCCCTACCAGAAGCATGCAGTCTTGCTTCAACTCCTTTTCAGCAAATCTTTTAACTCCTCTTCAATTCAAATTACTTTGCTTAACCACATACAGTATCTCAGAAAATCTGCATTACTAAATTTGTTTAGTGTTAAATCTGACCTTTCTCAAAACTTTGAAAACTTTGGTGACTTTTGCCTGCTCAAGAATGTTTTCAGCTGTTAGAAAACGTATCATAACATTATGGTTTGCAGAGTGGTTTTCTGCGTTTATGCCTCAATAAGTGATAAGAAATCATCAGTTTGCATAGTTCAGGAAATGAAGCAATTCACAATTAGAATAAAATGGTCCCCCCCAGAATGGGGATGGCTGGTCTATGGTATTCCCATTACTCATTATTTGAGCCTCCAATAGATAAATAACAGACCACAAACTCAGACATCTGCACAATTCAACACATACCTTTTTTGAGACCTCTTATAAATATGATTCACATTTTGGGTTTTAAGGAGAGCAAATTAGATATAACATTATCACCACCTCCCTGCTTCCATTTTTACTAATTAACTGGACTTCACAAAGTTGATAAATGAAGCACATCTGCTATTTGGGATGTGCTCCATGCTTTCTATACCTGAATCTATATGCCTCTCTGAAAATATTTTTTTTTTGAAGTTACCACCTGCACATATGTTCTTCAAGAGGCTTTCACATACCTAACTGCAATCTTAATTGCACTTTCTTCAGCTTTGCAAGCCTTTGCCATGATTTTTGACTCTTCAGGTTTCAACTTCACCTGATCTGCAGGGTTTGTGTGTTTTGTTTGTTTGGTTTTGGTTTTTTTGTTGTTGTTTTGGGTTTTTTTTAAATAGTCAGTACAAATTATCTATATCTGAACCCTATTAAACTGGTAAAGTTCTCATAGATAAGGAATTCCAAAATTGGAACACCTTGATCTCTTAGCTCTGCTATGGAGGTCTCCAGCAATCTTGAGCAAAATAGACCATCATAGCCACTGTTTGCAAAAGTGCAATAATAACATTACTCCTACCTCTCAGCCCACAAGAAGCTTGTCAGTTCCTATCTGAGGCAATGCTACATTCTCTGAGGACATTCAGGCAAGTTCCCAGAGCAGTAAAGTTCCACACATAGTGTGATACAGGGATTCACAGCACTACAGCACCACCTCAGAATGGTGCCACTGATGTGGCCCTGTGCCTTGTTGACACAAGGAAGCTGCTCCCAGACTCAGCTGAGTTGGTTTTTGCTTAAGTAGACCACACTACCTGACATCACAAATATACACCAAAGCTGCAGTCATCCAAACACAACTATGGTGAGCCCATGAGCTGGCCATGCATGACAAAAAGCATTCCTGTCTCAGATTGGTCTACAAGTACGCTGCTATGCAGGAATACGAAAAGTGGCTCACACTGTCTGTTTAAACCACTTTCTGTGAGAATGGGTTGAATTTGTCCTTTGTTGAGGAAATTTTGTCAAGATCTTCAGAAGAACCAAGATTTTACCAGAAATCTTCACAAATGCGATTTTCCTGATCAGTGATACTTGACAAAAAGGAATATGAGGTGAAAAGAATGCTAAGAAAGTGAACAGTGGTATCTTCCCTGATGCTAGCAAGTGATTTTAGAGCAAGATTGTCATGGTTTATTGGACAGTTGAAAAGTTTACCTATTTACAAGGACTGAGCAGGCATAAACTTGTAAAATGTGCATAAAAAAACTTAATATGCAACTTTTGACCTTTAAATAAGGAGATTTTCTGAATTGATCCAGCATTACAAGACCTATAAGATTTTTATTGATAAAAAAGGGAGAAAAACAAGGGAGTTTGTAGATGCTATATATTTTATAGTCAGTGTAAATCAGCAGTTACACCATATATTAAGAGCTATTGGTTTCTTCCCTCCTACTCCCATGCTCACCTCCCACAGACAGGTAGGTAACTACTTCAGCCACTGCTTATTTACTTTTCTGGGAAAAGTAATGATATAACTAACTCTTCTTACAATTGCTCCCTAATTTGATGTGATTAATCACCAACAAGAATGATGGCAATGCCCATCTCTTCAAAAGATTATGTTATCACTGCAATACTTTACACTGCTAAATTCATGTGTGGTTCAACTCACACTTCACTTAAATATTCAGCTAATGAGAGCTTTCCATTGGATACTCCTTGCTGTAACAGCAGCCTTTCCAGATGACAGGAAATATCTGCAACCACTATTTAACTCTACAGTAGCCTTAATAATTGAGGGGTTTTAACCACCTACACCATTCTAAGTGGTAGCAGTTACTTACAAAGCAACAACTAAAAGTAAAAATAACATGAAATTTAAACATGCATTGAGACTCTTGCAGGGTCTCTCTGCCAAGTCCCCCACCACACTCATGTTGAACTGAACTTTGCACAGAGAAGTAAGGATCATGCAATGACACTTGTCTGCCGTAAGAGTATCTGTGAAAGATTCAGACCATCCCAGCACAGCTAGAAACATTTGGGTGTATACTTGGTGTGCAGTCTTTGTCACACTGTGGTGCCACCACAGCCACCCCACCACTGACATACCCCACCCCCCAGCCACACTATGATTCTTTGAGCAATGTAAAATATTCTGTCATTAAATACTCCTTGAGGATCCAGCCCAATTAAATCATTTAACCAATTCAGTCACATTTTCATTCTCAGAGGCCTGTAGCAGATAACATGCTCTCCATTTTCCATCACTTACAACCACCAAAGGGAAGCACTTCAATATCTTTTATGCAAAAGACACTGTCCACATTATTGAGGAACAAGATTATCCCTCAGAAACAGAAGGTCTAGCCCTGCTTGAAGTAGAGTTTGGGTGGGGGAAAACATACTGCTCTACATGACAGAACTTTGGTCACTACAAAACATCGAAGGAACATAGAAATGACCCCTAAAAGCCACCATGACATTCTGACAGTGATGCATTGCTGTTCCTTATGTCAAGTGAGTGCACATCTCAACAGCTGGCTGAGGCAGGAATTGGACACACATCCTTTTGCTGGAATACAACCTCCTTACAGGCCTTGCCTTCATTCCAGCCTGTCAGGAGAATTTCTTCCACTGCACCCAAACATATTTCAACTGTTTTGCCTGTTTGGTGAAACAGCAACTTTTCATTTCCTCACAGAGTGCAAGATGTAGCCCCAGGGAATCTTCGTCACACATGAAGCATTCATAGATAAAAATGTAATAATAAGCAAAGCAACAAGACACTCTTAATAGATGTGGGTTTTTTTTTTAAAAAAAAGCTGACCTAACTTTATGGGACACTTTCCACTTCAAATATGCAGAATAAACATTCCCTGTGGATTTTTTTCATAGATTTAGTTTGATAACTTTAAAATACATTGTTTATAACAACTCTATTGTGAAAACGAAAAAAGCACTTAAAAGTGTTGTTGAGTATTGGAATGTAAATCTCAGAGCTCCTTATCTTACTAAGTAAGTCTTTTTATGTGCATAAAATATAGTTCAATGTTAAGTATTTTCTAGAAAACAGAGGACAAATCCTAGTGTAATCTTTAGACAAAGTTATTTCAGATGTTTAATGCCTGTAAAATTATAGCTGTGCCTGGTCCTAAACTTGAGGGTATTTCAACATTTCCATTATAAAAGCAGTTTTTCAGGGGCTTATAACAACCAGAAAAATTTGGTTCAAGATGCATTTTGGCATAAGAATGTTCAGACTGAAATATATCAACAAGTTGTGCCAACAGATATGGGAAAGCACATTTTCCTCTGTGCATGGGGTCCAGGCTTGCTCTCTCTAAAAATATGACATTTGCACTTTAAAAATTCATATTCATGTCATTCACATACGTAGGATCATTTTCAACGGAATAGCAAGCAACCTGCATTTCTACATACCTGCCCTGTAAGACTGCACTGGACAACTGAAGAACAAGAGCCCTTGCTTCCTATAGTAAAATCATAATCACATAGAAACTACAACAGTATTTTAACATGCTTCAAAGAATAACAATGGAAATGAGCTCTTAAAAAAATAAAAAACCACACACACCTCAAAGCCTGTTCCTAAAAGATTTTCCTAATATGTAATACTGTTTTAAGGTTAAAATAAAAGCTACTTAGATACTCTACTAAATTCCCCAAATAACTATTTTTTGAACTTGATATGGAAAAGCATAAGAGGACAGGCCACCCTGATGAGGTCTTCCTGCTGGTCCTGGGCAAAGGAATAAGGTAAATTGAGAAGCCGGATCTGATCCTAAAAACTCTTTTCAACAACATGAGACTTTGGCAAGAGCAAAAGGATAGGCTGGCTGGTTATTTTAGCCAAGGCACATGTGCTACTGCCTGCAGCTAACGGCTGCTTAATTAGGCAGTGGGAGCAAAAAGACACAGGGGCAAGCATCTTTAAGCAAGAAAAAAAAAAGATACAAGCAGAAACATTTGGATTCGTATTTCAAATGCACCAACACTCAGTGGCTATCCAATCCCACGTCAGAGCAGCAAGAACCATTCTGCTTTCACTGTGTCCAGCCACAAATTAAACAGAGAAGCATTTGCCCACTCCACAGTATGGCACCTGAGGAGACTACCAGCTAGATAAGGATTAGGGCTGCCAAATCCAGGTAAGAGAAGCAGCCGTGGTTGGGAACATAGATGCCCAAAACCAGACATCTTCATTCCTGCTTTCTTGTATGTTTTAAGCACAGTGAAAAGCTACCTTCCAAAAATTATCCCTATGGCACAGTGGAAAGAAGCTAACCCTCCCTATCCCTCACCAGTTCAGGGTTTACAACATAACTGAAGAGACAAAATGCACACAGGTGTGACCCAAAAACCAAAATCAGCAGGGGACCAGGAAGTGAAAGGGGGCTCAGCTCAACCATTTCATGCTATTTGACTTTCACCAGTTTCAAGCACCCTTTTCAAACATCCATCTTTCCTTTCCCAACAACAGCCTATTTTTATTATATTTGTGGGTTCTGCTAAAGAGGAGCAGGGGGTCTGCCAAGAAGATTGCTGATCGTTGCTATGTCCCAAACAAGTCATGGATGAAATTATCTTTCTCCACTGTTTCTAGAGCTGTGCACTAGACAGCAACAGTCCCTTCAACTAATGCACACATACCTCAACTCTCACCTCAATATCAATCACATGACTTGAGTTTTCTTTCCCTGTGTCTTTGCCAGGTGGCTTCCATTACCTGAGATGTACTTGAGACATTAACAGGTGGCTCATCTTCTATCCTTTTATTTGTAGCCAGCAAAGGTATTTTAATAAAATGCACAGACTCTTTACTACTCACAGCTAGCATTTAGATTTCTGCCTTATTGAGCCATACATCAATACCCAGGCACCTACTCACCAAGGAGCTCCTAGTTCTTTCCAGAAATTGGTATGTTGTCACAGAAGGAATACCTATTTGAAATGGCAACTCTAAATTTTGCCATTTAGAATGAAATACAAATCCAAGTCAAATGAGCAACTGAACCACCTAAACTCAATAGAAATGAAAACACAGCTCCAGGTTTTGCTATGGTAGATTGTTTGGAGGTTTTTGAGGTCTTTATTGTTGTTTGGGGGTCTTTTAAAGGGTGGAATACTTATTAAATTTTAGTAATACAAACAAAATGCCTCTTTTACACTTGAAAACAACTTAAAACCTAGTGGGCAGTCAAGATTCTTTTCATTTCAGTGAATAGCTGTCTAAGTTCTCCTTTCTCTCTTCCTCTCCCAGGTCTTTTCATCATCACATTATTATGCTGTATCAGTTAACACAAATAACACCATAGCAGCTCAGTATCCATTAATTTATCCTATATTTCACTAATGAGAAAAATTAAGATAAACTGCCATGCCTTTTACTAACAACAAATTTAAGATACCATCTCTGTCATTTTATATACTTAAGTGCCCATTTTATGTGAAAAAATCTATATCACTGCTGTACAAGTGTACTGTAACAGACCTCTATGCCTATAGGATTTGTTGTAATTGTGTACTGCACAGAGTCAAGCATGAAGAAAGGATTATGTGCCTAAAAGCTTGCCTATTTTATCCTGCAATCCCAACTCAGCTGCCTGACTGGCAGGAAAGGTACATTTGTTTGGGAGAGACAAAATACCACCACTATATATAATCAAGTATAACCAGCATCTCATTACTTCTCTATACTTTTCTATAATAACTGATTTTTAAGGTGTAAGATTCCTTCTTTAATTGAAAAATGCCTTTCTGTTGGAAAAACAAACCATCTGGAGGTCTCTACATTTCTTAAAGCATCCTCTACATCTTCCCTATTAACGGACCTCAACTAATCAATACTCAATCTACAATTTTTTTTTTCTTTTTGAGACGAGCATGGATACTATACTTCACTTCTGCACAGAAGTAGCGAATAAAACACAGGAGCATACTAAATTTACAGAGTCTTAAATTCTGCGAATCCTCAGAAATATAGGTAGTCATGACAGGCCATGCTTGAAGAACACAGAACCTGAATATGGATGTATCCTTTGTGTGATTAAATACAGCTGCACTTATAAAAGTAGCATCCTGAAAACACAGTGGAATGAGATCAAAGAAAATATGGAAGAAGAACAGAAAGAGAAAAGGATTAGTAAATCACAAAGAAAAGAGCATGGGATCCAAAGAGAATAAGCACCAGCAACAAATTAACCACAGAATTATGGTCTCCTTGGACCTCTTAGGGCAATCATTGCATCAGCTTCATGTTGAAAACCAAACTTGAACACAAACACACACATCCCCACCAAAGATAACCTATGACAGGCTTGGTAAAGACAGATGCTGGCAAGAAATGGGACAGGAGGGAGCAAGGAAACCAGTTATTCAGGGTTCACTCCACCTTGAACAACAAAATGACTGTTGTTGCTCTGAAACTGTTCATGCTTTATTTAAAAAATTACATACTTCTGTGGTACAGGTCTACAAAGCACTTGTCTTCAAGCATTAAATTACAAAAGTCTGAAGAAAGAAATTACCTTAAAAATCACCATGGAAAAAGATGCTCGAGGACAGAGCATGCATGATGGCCTCACTAAGAAGAGCTTCAAGAAATTCTGTGACAGGAAGCACTGAAGTCCAGATATCAAGATTATCCAAAGTGTTCAATGCTGTGTTTTGCAAACTGAAAAGCATAAGGTCTTCACTGTAAATACTTACACATTTTCAGTACATTTTCACTTGAGGTGCTGCTACATTCACAACAGATTTCACTATTAGAGTTTGTGTGAATATTCTTTGGGGGGGTTTTGGTCAAAAGATGACAGTCATTTTCTGGTTCAAACTGCTCTATCCAAAGCTTTCAGAACATTTACAAATCACTTACCTTTGACTGTACACACAGTGTCCTTATGTGTGTGTATATATACGCATACACTTCCATGTTCTTATTTTATACATGGTGCCTGATAAGAATACTGTACTTTGAAACAAATATTTACATCACAATGCCTACTCAGACTAAAACTGGATAACTGGCTTCTACATAGCATTTAGATAGGATATAACAAAGTCAAGCTCTCAGCTTCTCATGCAAGTCCACAAATTTAAAGTATCTGCTTATGTGTTAAAGAAACATTAAAGGGTTAAGTAAACCATTACCATCAGCAAAATCAGAATATTCCTGAAAACCTTAATTTTTATCAAAAGACCAGAAGTTCTGTAGAAGATATTTTTAATACAGTCAGTAAACATTCACTTGACATGTTAAGATACATTTACACAGCTGTATAGGACACCACCAAAATTAAAGCTGTTTAGGACTGAATGCACAGGTACCAAGAGGTTAAACTATGTACTTTGGCCAATTTCCATTTTAATTTGCAGTAGATTTTAACTACGAGAACAAATCAAAATTCAAAAATAAAAACATTTTTCAAGTAAAGCCACAGTAGATTTTTTTTAAATACTCCCAGTATTCTTGGCTGCAAAATCTCTTCTGGCCAAAAGACAGACTGAAAGTGAATCAGAAAAGCAAATTTAAAATATGCCTGGTGGGATACTAGATTAAAGGAACTGCAGTCTCTTTTGTTGGGAATTTCCTAGAGTAGCATGCAGCCCCATTTTACTTTTGGCCTGAATGCCTCGACTAGTCTGCATTGCAAACCTTTGTTTGATTCGGCAATCTTAACACATTTTAAGCAGATGTATCATCAAATGCATTACGTGCCAATCTGTTTATCATTAAAATGAAAAATCAATATGTCCAATTCAAGCGTAAACAGGAGTTGAATGTTCAAGCTGTCATTGAAGATGACATAATTATAGAATATGATTTGTACTTGGCAAATCATTATTTTCTGAAAAGGACAACAGACAGTAGCAAGAAACTTTTCACAGCAAGTCGGTATAGTGCCACTTATAGCCAAGGAATTACTTTTATGAATGCAGAAAGATAGCAGTGCAGCCAAAAGGAGCAATGAGAAAACAATCACTGTTAAATTTAATCATTATGTGTGTTTAGCTGATGAGAGAACATGTAGCTTTATGTTACTGGGCTGAGTCCAGACTTTTATTTAAAACAGGAGTACTGAAAATAAGAACATCAAAAAATACGAGGTTTCTGTTCTGGACCATTAATTTTTCAGTCAAATCAAACTATCATTTAATTGAATCCTGATGCTAGAACTTGGATTCTACACGAAAAATTTGAAACTAAAGCATATAGAATAATTTGTTATGTTGAGCTATTCCACCCAATATGTCTAGGAAAAAAGCAAGACAAACTCAAAATAAAGTAAGTCTAGTTTCTGTGATGACACAGAACTAATAACAAAAGGAAACAAAACTTTGTCCTGGCCAAGAAGCTAAGTCATTAACTACCATTTCTTTCTGGCAGATGCTTAATTTAAAAACACACTTGTAAAATGACAGAAAATACTCAGGAGGAATACAACATCTATTCATACTGCTTGCAAGCAAAGAAGTTTCAAAGGCAACTAGCAATTTTAGGTATCCTCTTCAAGCCAGTACAAAAAAAGCTTTGCCCTTGAGAGGAGCAAAGAACGATTCCCAAACTAAGAAAACTATCTCTAAAACTGACAAATCAAATATTTAAAAGTATGGGGATAGAGTAAGAGGCCACTTCACTGCCAAACTCTTAATTTGATACCAAATTTTACTTTAGAAAATGAAACAGGAGTTCTCTGTCTCTGATTTTGAATTAAAATTTACAGAAACCTCCAAAACCTGACACTTTCAGGGTTCAATTAACATTCTGCTCCTTCTTGTCCATCTCATGATTCTTACTCTCTCCCACTACAGAGTCACTAGTTAGCACCACCTGCCTAATGAAAGAGAAAAAGGTCCCTCTATATCATTCAGCTAACCAGCTGTGAATTTTTCAGACAGAAAAGAACATACTGAAAGTATATGGCAGCCTTCAGCTGGGGAGCTGAAAGTATCCTGGTTCTGCTGAACAGTTGACAGCTTCTATTTGCACGTGAACCAAACCATCTCAGTCTTAAAATAGCCTTGGTACACCAGAGACCATCTAAGATTTCAAACAACAATAGAGAAGTCAGTATGCTTATAGGTCATAAACATCAACAGAAACCCCAAATCCCCATTTATTCTTCCTAGTATCACTCCTATAGAAGAGGACAAAAGGTAAGGGTGCAGGTTAGTGGGGAATGGGGGGAGAGTTAAGTAGAAACGAAAAAAAGAAAAAAAACAGCATTCTAATTACAGTTAACTCTTTTGGGTTCTTCTCGCGTTAGAGTTCACAGCTGCAGACTATCAAAAAAATTGGCATTTCTATTTTGCAAAATAGAAGAAAACATTAGGCTCTTCCCCATGTAATAGTCAGCTAGTATAACAAATTAAAAGTAGCACTGTTATCCTAATTAGGTGATAAGGAAGAGTAAGTTTTTATAATAGTACCACTCCACAGTATTTTTATTTCATTGACACTAATAAGAAAATCAAACACTAAACACGTCTACAGATTGTACCAGGAATATCAGAAGTTAAGAATCTGAGCATTAATTTTGACATGTCTGAACATACTCTTATTATTTAATTTTCCTCCTTCCCCTCAGATCAAACTTTTCACAGAACTAAAGGGTACATTACAATATCTAAATTACACATACATTTAACAAACCCAAATCAAAGATGCAGCAGCAGATACACATTTGATATTCTTGCCAATATGCCAAACAGAACAGTTTTCAAACAATATGTGTTGAATTAGCACAACCAGCTTCATTTATTTAGCAATAACACACAGATGTGCTTAAATATCAAAAAACATTTTTACATACTTAAAACAGAAGCTATTGTGTAACAGCTCAATGATTTATAACTCCAAGGTTTGCTAATAATTCTTTTAACTGTTGACCTGCTAACAAAAAATTTCCTAATACACTAAAATTCAGATTAACTTTGTCAAAAAGCACCATCTCCTCTATTACTACTAAAACTAGGACTGTCTAACCTTTAGGTAGATAACAGTGACAAGTTTGACATATTTAAGATATGCATAAAATAAGAGAGGATAAAGCTAACTATTTTTCCTGTTCCTTGCATTGTTATAAAAAAAGGAGCATGATTCTCTGTGTATGCATTTACACGTATTCAATATATTAACACTATTAAGTGAGAAGTGTAGGAAGGTAAATATACTCAGTACAGTACTAGAGAACCCAATAATAAAACCAGAAAGAAGAGGGAAAGAAGTCTAATTTACCTTGCTTTCTTGGGTAGGGGGAGGGCAGAGAGCTAAGGAAATTATAGTACAAAACAGGAAACTCAGCATCGCAGATATACAGAGAAATTGCCAAATCTAGGACTAAAAGAATTTATGAGAAGTGTAATGCTCAGTAGAAATATTTATTAGGTAAGACCAGTCCACAGGTTTTACCTACCACATCAGCCACATGTAAAATCCTCTTTACCACAGATCAAGCCTAGTCCGTTCCTTAAGTGTGTGTGTATTTCCTAACTCCCATTCTGTCGTATTAGCCAGCCAGAAAACATAGTATCCCACCAGCAAGGATGGGCTGGTCTCCTTCAGCTGGCACAACGCAGTTTCAAGAAGACATGAACTAATCTGAGCACCCACACAATGAAGCCACCCAAGAGACAGAAAAATAGACTAAGACATCAGCTGTATGCATTTAAGGTATCCACAGCATGCTTAGCTTTAAAGACCTTTTCTGGACATGAACTCAAAGCCTAATTCTGCTCATGATTAGGAATTATTTTGAAATGTGAGTAACTAAACATTACCTCAACAGAAAAAGTTTCCAGAAAACATCAAATCCACCAAAAGAGACAGGAGTATCAGATTTTTCTAGTGAATACATATACACACACCAATGCGTGTGCACACTTACACTAACCTGAAGAACAAAAAATCAACAGGAACAAAAAAATTGCTAAAATCAACTCTTCCTCCACAACATACTTTTGGCAAAGAACAAAGGTTCTCTAAACCTTCAGCTTTGCAAGAGGAACTGAGCCTCAATCCCAACCAAAATAGTCCTCCTATATCTGGTATTTAAAATGCCAACACCTGATTAGGGTTAACAGGTGTTAGGAGTTATGGAAATGGTGCTGTTGATTACTACTGTGTGTGTTTTCCTCTTACATTCGCATTTTCCTCTGTCTATCATAAGACCAGTATTCTTGGTCGTATATAACAATGCTAAATTTTAAGTGGGAAGACAGTACTTTTCTGTGTTGAAGAAGTGTTCTAGGGAAAAAGTTGTGATTTGATAAGCCACTAACTTATCAAAAGAAGAGGAAAATAAAATGTTGTTTCTCTCTTAAAAAAAAAAAAAAAAAATTAAAAAAAGTTTCCAAGCTTGAAAAGTTTCAGTGCACCAGTTTTTTTCAGTAATGCCTAGCATATGGGTGAAGGTAACATTCTGTACCAGGCTGAGTTTTCTCTATCTCTAGGAAAATGCAAAAGGCTGGATTCTAGTTCTTATAAAACTGTGTGTAAGCATCTCCAGAATGAAAACCCAAAGTAAAAGTGCAAGACCAAAAATCTGGAAAGCTGGTGTAAGAGACAGAGACCAAAAAACATGGAAAGAATCTCAAAAAGTGAGTCCACTGGCAGAGTGATGGGATAGGAAGATCACAATCAGGATCACAAGTCATTCATCCTTCCAAGGACAAAAAAAACCCTTCAGGAATGCCTAAATTATATGAAGATGCCTTCCTCTTGTATTATTATATCACCTGCAAATACAGGATTACTTATTGCTTGTACTGTAGCTCAGCAGACGTGACAAACAGCGCAAAAGAGGAACGTGTTGTGTTTCATTGTGCTTTGGCAGATTGTGCTTTGTTGTGTTTCATTGTGGGAAAAGCCACAGACAGGTTTTCAAAAGAAACAGCCTGTCATTTGATACAGACTGGGCAGCCACAGCCTCTGCTGCACATGAACTGACATTGACTGGCCTTTTAGGGTATGGGGCAGGTATGAAGTTTAGCAGCCAGTGATGCTGCTGCCCATCATTCTCATTTCTGTGCCCACTTCTGAAATTTTAGCCCTTCCAGGCACTACAAAGATCCCTACCTGCTTGCTCACTGGAAAACTTCTGCTGTAGCAGCAGCTGTGAGTCTGCTTTAGTATCTGGAAATCTTTTCCTCTCACCCCCCTGTCTGTGAAGTGCTAAGAAGGAGCCCAGCTGTTCAGCATAGCATTGCTCATTTCTTTGGAACGGCCTGGAGAAGCAACAAGTGGGCTGCCTTCCTTTTCTGTCAGAGAAGAGGAGCCTTTATAAAAAAATGAAAAAGGAAAATTAGCTCAAGATTTTTCATTGGTCCCTTGCCCTGTGTAAACTGAAGAATCTTAAAATCTTCATGCTCACTGTATTTTGAGGCTCTCTCTGCCATCTTGCAGGTCTCAGATTTGGAGGAGTGTCTCTGCCTATTAACGCTACGCATGAGGCAAAGCCCATATTTCAGGCTTCTCATCTTTTTGCAGAGATAGTGCAGTCTGCTACTGAGCACACTCAGAAGAGATCTTATCATGCCTTTTAAAAAGATTTTTCTCCCAAACCAAGCAAAGTAGGAGTGGCCAATGTCATCTATTTTCATGCCATGTTTTATAGCTCAAACATCAGATCACTCCTGCTGTAAAGTAGTTTATAAAGTGTGTTTGGAGGGAATGAAAACAAAGCAAAAAATTTGGTGGGTTTTTTTTTCTACTTGCAGATCAAAAGCCTTACATGTCATACTTTCACTACAAAGCAAATGTTTGTGCTAAGTAAACTCCCAACAATTGAGATTATAATGAAAGCACTAACAGCAATTCTTGTTGACCTACAGCTCACTTATAATCACAGGTATATTCAGTAGCTTTTAAATTCCAAGAAGACAGAAATAACTCCCTGACTGTTGTTATAATGCTGTGTTTTCTGAGCCTCCCTGCTTTAATTTGGGCTTTCCTTTCATGGCAAGGTAACAGCAAGTGTTCATGGCCACTTGTGTTTCCAGTGCTCTAAGGCAAAAAGAAAAATGAATTAAAGAAAAATAGGCTGTATGAAAATATTTGGTCTCAAATCCAGAGGAAAAACAATAACTAAAATGTGCTATAGCCTCTCAATAGCAAGGAGAGACAGAGAAATCAGCCACAGAAGTGTCTTTCTCCAGCAATTTTTTGTCTGCCAAATTTAAAAGGTCTCTTTCTTTTCTCCCTAAAATTTACATGGGGAATACATCCTTTTAAATAGCATGATTCTAAACAGAGGAAGGCAGCATAACTCTTATTCTCAGAAACAGTGGCGTGAGTAAACCCTGCCCATGATGGCAAAAGCCTACAAAATAAGACCAGTAGAGAACAGATGGGAAAAAAAAGTGAGATAAGCAGGTGTGGCAAGAATTCAGTCATGAGATCAATGGCTGTAGATACCACAAGCAACTCCATAAACATGTGTTCCATGATGGTTCACGGAGCATCTCTACTTAGGATCAATGGTGTAGGGATGACCCAGCTGAATAGAGAACAAGTTTATGTGGCATGCTGTCCTCATGAGTTTGTATCAGCAAAAGCAGCTGGAAAGGAGATTGCCTCTCGCTGCACCAAGCTGTCCTATGCTCACCAGGGTGGTACAACACTGGCAGAACCAGAGGGCACACGCTCTCCTGGTAAGCAAGGTTCCTGAAAGCAGAGAAATGTGGGAGAACAACCTGCTGGCAGGCTCTCCTCTTCTGCTTTCTTGTCTGCTGGAGTCATTTGAACACATTCATTATTCCCAAAATGAAATATTAAGAACATCTTACCTTTTCTCTTCAAGTCTGACCTCGAAGCCAGTGTTTCTTCTACCTGGGGCAAATTAAGACACACCTAGAGTGTACCTATAAATTTGTCTTTTAGTTTAGGTTTTGGACTTTGTGGGGTTTTTTAACCTGGCAATCTTTCCAACCCTATCCTGCCTTTTATTATACCCAGTTCTGTTTCCAAACACTTTTTGGTAAGCTGCCCAAACATGCCTGAAAATATGGCTTTATGTGATTGCCACAATGTCATCAAGAGCCATTTTATCTAACCTACCCCATTAAGCTAACCATAAATTTGACATCATAAATTCCATAAGAACACATATTTTTCTGAAAGCATTCAACATCTCCTCTGATGGAAAGTACTGAAAGGAGGAAAAAAATAAAGTAGGGAAGCAGCCCTCAGCTGGTGAAGAAAACCTAGTGTTACATTTCCAAGTGAAATACTTTTTAAATGCAATGTCTAATAAGGAGCCAGCACTTGGACACAGTGTATTACAGTGAGTAAGAGAGCTTGGCCACACTCCCAGACAGAGAACGACCCACCGGGTGCTGCCGTCTTTGCCCTTCCTTGAGCGATTTCCCCAAATGCTTTTTAATACTTTAACCTTTCTGAAGCATGGAAACTCTCCAAAGGCTGGGACATGGCCTGACCAGCCGTTCCGGCAGCCGCTATGGGTTGGTGGGAACACTGCCAAGGGATTGGCACCAGAGCAGAAAGATCTTCCCAGTGGGTCCAGGGCATCGGCACTGGAGCGTCCCCTCACTGCGATAGGGGCTACAGTGCTGTCCCAGCTAAACAGCTGGACTGCTGTTAAGGTCTGTTTCCCTTGTTTTCAGCCAGCTCCTTGAGCACTGACTCTGGTCACATTCCATCTCCTCACAACATAGAGGAAGGCAGCAGCAGGTATCCCTTCTGACACAGGAACCAGGCTTCCCTGGGCTGGGCAGACTTTTCCCTCCTTTTCCCCACCCCACTGCCTGCAAGGAGTGGGGTTTGTGAAACCCTACACTCCTGGATGGGTGTGCACATGTCCCAGCTATGGACGAGGAGGCACAGTAGAGGCAACCATGAGTCGCCCAGGGCCATGGGCTGGCTCCAGCCATTTCCAAAGGCTGATAGTCCTGCAGTAGTTCTGCCATGTGCCAAAACCTGACTGTTACATCCCAAAATTGCGCATCAGAACTTCAAAGCACACACAACACCCCTTCCCAAACATTCTTACCAGAAAAATCTGGCAGACAGGATGGAAGATACACTCCGGGGGCCTCCATGGTAAGGAGAGGCCAGTACCCTGAGGGACTGCAGCTATGGATGTCTCATACCAGGGCAGTGACGGCCCAGAGAAAGCAGAAAGGAGATAGAATGGTTTTCTGTAAGGAACGTTTTGAGATCAGACCCTGGCAGATACTTTTGGTGTGCATCTACCTTTCCAGCCATATTTAATTCATCAAAGATACCAAAAAACAGGAACAGATCAGGTGTAGGTCATTACACTGAATGAGCATGAAATCATGTGTGAAAAGAGAACAAAGCTCAAGCAATGCACGTTTACCTTATCTGCTTCAATAATCTTCATCACAATTACTTTGTGTCCAAAGAAAGAAAAAGTCCTGTTTTGTAACAAAACCCACAATATACAGGTAATTTAGGGTCAGCATTTCTCCCCCTTCTCCTTCAGAAACATTCAAAGGCCACAGCCAGAGACTACGAATTTTAAGTGGAGCACTTTGTGTAGCTCGAGGAATGGACTGGCAGCAACAAAGGCAAGTGAGACACAGGAGAAGCAGTCACTTGATGAGCATGACAGAGGCTCCCTGAAGAGGGTGAGCACAAACACTGCCACTAGTCATGGCATGAGGGATGGGTCCCTCCGTGCTGTGACGGACAGGAGGTGTGACACCTTGCCTGCTTTCCAGATCAAAGCGACAAGAAAGCTGTGACACTCCAATACTGGCAGCACTGTTGTGCTGTAGTACCTGTTTTTTGAAAAATGTGACATCCGCTTCAACCTACACCTGCAGCACTTACCAGAAGGTCTAATTTTACCACGTATGGATGAAAATGAATTAGGCAACTACACAAAGATCCTAGTTTTCCCTAAGCTTTGGAATAGGTTTATAGAGAGCCGTGTCAAAAAAAAAAAAAAATCCAAATGGCATCTCTTCTAGAATTTCTCTGCTAAACACTCAATCTTCCAAATTTGAATCCAGCTCCTGTAAGATAACAAGTGGTGGTTTCACTCATTCCCTTTGCTACAACATGACACTGGGAAGGAAGTTCAGTGACGGTATTGCAAAGAGTCAAGCATGTAGGGAAAAGATAGACATGTTACTATACTGTACTGGGCATGGGATGTGACCAAGCTATGGTTGGAAAAGTTGTCACAAATGACTGAAGCCATATACAACGAGGCTTGAAGATGAGTGCTAGGCTGTCTGATCTGTATTGATAGGTGGTGCCACCCTACAAACCAGATTTTTGAGGAGCTGAGGCTCAACAGAGAGTATAAGACTCGGGTATAACTAGACAGTCCTGGATCTTATAGCCAAGCAGCTGAGTCACTAGAAATAAGAAAGGGATGGCACACATGAAAAATAGGAACATCAGCAGCCCTGCTTGATGTGGAGACATAATCTGGTGGAACTGGCATTTGTTTGGGAAGGAGAATGTCCCTTCAAAATTAACAAGGGTAGAAAATACTAAGCAAAAGCCTGCTGAGCTTTCACAGCCTGTATCCAGCACTATTGTGAGGTGGGCAGAATCAGAGATGCCAAAATAGCTACTAATCCCATCCCTCAGCTTTCTGATACTAAAATAAAGATCAACCACACGTGAGGGGTGGTGTGTGTTTGTGTAAAAAAACTAGAAAGAAAAAAAGTGTGGGGGGAAAGATGATGCTTACAAACGATGGGTTTTGCTTTGTCCTGCAGAAACAGCAGTCAGAGCAGGAAGAAGCAATGTGCATGTGTGTGCACACCATGTGGGACAAAGGCAGTGTATTTCTCTTCAGCCAAGTGCACTGCTGTCATCTGTCAGCATTGTATTCCTGTGTACAAGCAACACTAAACACTGTCTGCCTTCCAGTACTTTCTACAATATGTTTTTTGTGTTGATTTCCTCATCTGAATTTTCCTTTTGGCTTCCCTGCTCAACGTGTATACATCTAGTTTTGATGACACTCAAACAGCTGGCTGCAGACAAGTCACAGGCTTGCATGTCTGGCCGAGTGTAACACACACACATGCAAACACACACACACACACACACACACACACACACACCCCTGGTCCTGACCTCTCTCCTCTTTTCCTCTGAGATCTGCTTCATTTGAAGTGTTTTCTTTAGCAACTCCCTTCCCAGGCTCGCCTCCTCGGCCCGCGGAGGGCTGTTCCCCAGACCTGCTTTCGGTCAGGGCGAAGGAAACGAGGGTTTATGGGGGTGCGCTCAGCCTTGGCCACCAGACGGGAGCGTGTTTTCACACCGCTGGCCCCTCCGCAGCCCCCCGCGGCTGCTCCACGCCCGCGGGCTCACCGGGGCGCTGTCCCCATGGGCCCAGAGCTCGGGGCTGCGGGGAGCGGAGGCTGGGACGGGCAGGGATGGCGGGGTCTGGGTGCTGGGCTGCGGCTACAGCGATGGGAGCAGGAGACGAGGAGAGCTTCTGAGTGGTTAAAAAAGTTCGGATAAGCAAATTCTGTTGTTGTCAAATATTCTCCCGCCGCCCTTTTTTTTTTTTTTTTTTGTTCTTGGGGGGGGGGGGGGGGGGGGGGGGGGGGGGGGGGGGGGGGGGGGGGGGGGGGGGGGGGGGGGGGGGGGGGGG
>JAWWEE010000122.1:26875668-27053884 GCA_035221455.1 Xenops minutus | reverse complement strand
GCACTTAGTACTCTCGGCTTCAGGTCTTACCGTTGTTACGTAGTATTTGCCAGTCCCTCCTCTCCCCCCTTTTCTCTCTCCCGAGGTCCCGCTGGCCATCTACTGTCCTAAGTCTGAGCCCGCATGCCCTGGGATCCAGTCTCTCCCCCCGTGAGGAGAGCGGAGCCCCGCGGCGGACCACCGAGGTGCTGCCGGCCGCAGCCGTCGGGGCGCTGCGGCCGCCTCGCTCCCTCCAAACCTCGGAAACGGGGGAAAACAAGCGGGACAGGCATGGCCCTTAACCCTCCAAGGCGGCAGGAGCCCGCACCCCCCGGGGTCAGCCTAGGTGGGGCGGCTCGCAGCTGCCCCTGCTGCTCCCGCCCTTCGAGAGGTCTGTGTGTCTGTGCCTGTGATAAGAAGAGCTACTCATACCCTGCAGCAAAGTTCTGTAAAACTCAGAAATTCTCCCGCCCCCCCCGTCCCCCCCCCCCCCCCCCCCCAATTCACTATGTATTTTTCTCGGGATTAGAAGGAAAAAAGGAAGAATATCTAATCTGCAGGGAGCTCAGATGCACATTCTCGGTGGGCTGGCACGGGTAAGGATCAATGAGCATGCAGCCAGCAATGCAGCCCACAGTTCAAATCTGTGCCTGAGATTTACACAACTGGAAAGGAACCCAAGGAACAAGCCCCCTGGCCTGTTGGGTGTGTATGTGGAGAAATGGCAATGCTCAGGAAAACACAAGGGTGGAGTCAAGCTCATCATTTGATGTGTATATTTAGTGTGGTGGTAGTCTCGCTGCCTCACAGGCGACTGCCTCTATGCTCAAAGTTATTCACATGCTTGAGTGATTTGCTGGATTGTGGCCATATGTAAAGCAATAAATATAAGTGGCTACTTCTGTGCAAGTAAGAGATCCAGAGGTCTCACAAGTAATTTTCCAGCAGATCCAGACCTTGTACTTTTAAGATAAAAGTGAAGAGAACTCTTTTCTTTCATTCATTTAAAAAAACCAACCCCACCAACAACCAAAGTCGTTGGGGCAATACAAGCATAAAGGAACATAAAGCCTTTCCTTTATGAAAAACTTGCTGGGTACTTTCAAGGCTGCATTATCCGGAGAGAAGCAGGAATCTATAAGCCCTGGACTGATGCAGTTGTTTTATACCTTCCGAGACACAAACTCTTGCATTTTTGTTGGATACAGAACTAGAGAATGAAACAATTTCTTGCAAGGCTGGAGGATAGTGTGTCAGTGTGAGTGGGTCCCAGTCAGTTTGGTGCTTCTTTGAAGTCTGGAGAGTCTGAGCTGTCAATGCTCAGTGCAAGGGCAGTTTCCAAGCAAACAGAAACTCTCCCTATGAGGTTCAGAGTGGTTGAATTCCCATGATTTCTCCAGGGAAGGTCATGTGTGCTTCCCACTCCTCAGATGAGATGGGAAGAGCAGTGGAAAAGGAGATGGGTCTTCTGCCCTTTCTCTTCTATATGCAGAGCCAAACTCTGGCAATTCTCATTTTTTTTTTTCCATGCAAAGTAAAACAGGGTTTGAGTAAATTAATAGTATCCAGCTTTTGGCAATGCTTCCTATAAATTCATGGCTTTAGCCTGGACTGTCTCATGGCCAGACTGTAAATTTTCATGTTCTAACTCCCTGTGACAAATCTCCAGCCTCAGTCATTGTTATTTCCTTCAGTTTTCACATCCTTCTGGCAAAAATCTCCAACTCTGGTATTCTTCCCCCAAAACAGAAATTCCTACCACAAGGGCCATCACTCTGAGAACATTTTTTAATAAACATGTTTGGAAAATGAAAACAAGACACATAAAATATATGAATATGAGTAACATCAAATGAGGACTTGGAAGGGGTTTCAAGTAGTATTACAAATAGGAAATAGCTTTCCAGAGATAAAAATACTCCATGTGTTTTGTTAACACCATCAGGCAGTCGGGCTTTATTCTCATGGTTTATTTGGATGTTAAGGGATACCTTTGTCCTACTTGATGTACTTGTAACTGCTGGCTGAGCCAGGAGGTCAGAGACTTTAGCTTGTAATCAGTGGGTGACCGGCAACATCCCTGACAAATACTGTCGGTGTGACACGATCAGGGCGACAGCCATTCTCACATGTCAACAGCTATGGCTCAGTGAATCCAAGTAAAGGACATGGGGAGGGATGTACAGGTCCTTATTTTGTCCTGGACCATGTACCTAGATGCTGTTTAAAACATCAGACCCCGATACAGAGCAGGAAGCATGGCTACCACTGACAGGGGTGGGTTTGTTTTATTTTGGTTTGTATTTCTTTTGCAATAAAAAGCAGAATTAATTCTCTTGAAAAGTGGTCTTATCACTCATTTAGTGACAGTTGTACGTTCTCAGAAACTTACAGGGTGTTTCCTTTGAATTGTCTAGGGCAAAGGACATGTTGCATTTTTCTGTCTTCTGAACAAAAAGGCTTCTGAAACTGGAGCACAGCTCTAACAATTCTTTCCATGACAATGGAGTATTTAATTCTTGTGATGGCCAGGCACTGCCATTTGAGACCACTCAAATTCCCTCTGGTAGAGCTGGCAATTCTGGAGACATAAATAACACAGTTTGGGCACCCAAGTGAGCATTGTTTACATGGAAATGTTATGGGCCTACACTGGTCAGTGTGGTGTTTTCCTCCTTGCACTGGAAGGAGTAGAAGCTGTGACATGCTTGTCAATCCAATGCAGCATGCATGCATATACTTAAATCCCATTGGCTTCCAATGGTATTTGAACAGGGTAAGTACAAACTCATCTCATACTGGAAGACAGCAGAAATTGAGCCTGTGCCCACAGAACATGCTAAATCAGGACCAGGCTGCAAGGCTGGAGAGAAAGGACTGGGAACAGTTTCCCTTCTTATGGTCTTAGACAGGCTCATTTAATCCTGCACAGCTGGGCAAGGAAAATAACTAGGAGGTACTACAGTACCTAGATTAAAAGAATTCCCAGCCAGAAAATAGTTAATCTCTGGTCACAGAAATCAATCATCTCTTTGGGACCAGGGTATGCCTCATGTTTAGGGAAATAGATGAATTAAAATTGCAGAAAACCTCTAAAGGAGCTCTATGAAGGCTTTCCATGGGGTAAGGAAGAGACCATGCTGCCCAGGCTATGAAGACCATGTTGACTCTGTGTAGAGGCTGCAGGCATGAGCAGACACCATGCAGACTCATGTTAGAAACACATGGCATTAGAAATCACAGTGTGGTTTCCTTACTTTTCTCTTCTGTACAGAGAAATGAAGTCAAAGGATGAGTAAGAAGAAAAGATGGGACAGCTTAAGAAGAAAAGAGACCTTATTTCTTGTTCCTGTTAGATGTCTTATGCAGAGACTGTCACAAGAAGAAACCTCAATTGAATACAATGCCACTGAAACCAATGTGCTGTCTTATTAAAACCAATCTGTGTGCTCTGTAGATCAGAGCAGGGGTGGTATGCTATAGGAGTGATAATTTCAAATCTGATTATTGGGGTGCTGTAACCCAACAAAGTTTGTTTTACTGTTTTATTTTAATGGCACATTGTCACTTTCTTAAAAGAAATCTAGTTGAAATAAGCTTGCAGAGGGAAAATGGGACAGCTAAATTGGTAATCTTAACATAATTTCTATAAAGGTAATGAAGACATAATTTATTCTTTGTTATTCTTCATGTCATCTGATTAATTTTACTGTAAAATTCAGTTTATACATATATACAAGCAGAGTGTGAGGAGTGCTGTGGGCAGAATGCCCATCTTGCCTATCCCAGAGGATTAGGAATGTCAGGCTGTTACAAAGAGAAAAGCAGAGCCTAGAACAGGCCTTAAGAAGTAATCCTCTGGTCCTCTCCTGTCACCTTTTCCATTGGAGGGAACTGCACGCTGCTTGAGAAGATACCTGCTCAAGGATTTGTCACTCGATGCACTGAGGTCTCCCAGAAATACAAAGAAAAAGCTTGTTCTATCCATTAGGAGATGTGTGATTTGAGGCTCGAAATATAGAGTTCAGCCAAATGAGTGGAAAGTATAAAATCACAAAAAGCACTTATTGATATCTTGGCAAGAAACTCAATAGAGTATCTGACACTCATCTACGCATAATGCTATAGTACAATACTACTTAACTCTTAAAGGCATGACATTAGATACGCAATCCTGGCTCCATGGCCTCTGTGATTAAAATGATGTCATGCAATCCAGCTTAGAAACTGGTGTTGGACACACTTACAGTACCCCAAGGGGCTCTTGATGTTTTACACCGTAGCCAAAAGATTCCTGCAACAGTTGCTGTGGACTGGAGACACAGTAGTAACCTGTCTTTCAGCTGCTTCCCATTCTCCCATATTCCTCTGTGAAATGCTTACGGATGGGATCTCTCTTTCCTCTGAAAGTGAATACTTCTTACCAAGTACCCCTGTGAGCAAACAGTAAACTGCCAAGAGAGCTTGTGTCTGAGTTGGGTTTGGGCCCCCAGCACCAAAAGAATGAGGCAGTTGCTGGATGCCTTTAGCACAGAGGATCAGACAAACACACTGTGTCTCCTGAATGCTGCCACATGTAGAACCCTCTGCCATGATGTTACTGACCCATCCTGAAAAATGGCAGCTCCTAAAACTGAGCCTAGCTAACTAGGTTGCAAATAGGCTGTACATATGCTGAGCTCAGTGAAATTCAGGATACTAGCACCATGTTTTGAGCACACAGGCAAGGTCCAGCCACTATGATGGTGTTTAAACTGAAGAATCTGGTATGCTTCCAGACATTCAGATCCAAGTGCATATCCTGGCCATCAAGATTGCTTTAATGCTCTAAGCAGTCAAAACCATGTTGAATAGTCCTATGTATTCATCCACGGGAAAGAAACTAGGCATGAGAGCAAGATAAGAGGAAACCACAATGTGTTCTCATCAGGTCCTTGGTGTGTGCCAAAGGAGATGGGAATCTGGAAGGTCCTGTGTAGTTCATATGCAATGAAGTCTTGGTTAATATGTTCTTTTTCAGCTGCCCTTATCTGAACTAGAGCAACAATTGTCTTCCATGTGATGTAAAGATAAAAGTGCATTGGTTGTTGCAAAATCCTCATCTAACATGGTAAGGAGGAGCACTTCAGTACATGGACAGAAAACTAAATCCCTAATTTCTACCTAGAAATGGGGACTTACTGAAGATAATGCACACTTTATTTTTTGTGTTGTGTTTCTTGGTTTCATTTGATTGGTTTTGTTTGTTTGTTTATTTGTTTTAATGCATTATATTAGCAGTTCCAGCTCCAGATCTTTTGTTCAGGTGATAAGCATTATCTTCATAAAAATGTCTAGAGACAAAGTGGCTTGTCTGCCTATCAACTGAAAGTTACCTCCCTTCACTAAACACCACAAAAGGTTTCAATCAAAAAGACAGGTATAGCTACAGGAAAAAACTGATTTAGAATGAAGCAGCTACCTCACTGCAATATCATTAAGGAAAGACTTTAATAGGCTGGGACAGATTTATAATAATTAGTACAACTTGCTCATTATCTGAGACAAGGCATGTACAGCATATAGCATGTCTCTTTGTGAAATTGTAGACAAGTGTAAGCTGATTACATTACATGTAAGTAGCAGGGTGAAGCAGGACATTTCATCCAAATACATGTAAATAGAGTACCTAATAGTTTAGTTACTATGCCATGAGTGATTTATACCTCCCTACTTTGTCAAATCATGTTGACCAGGTTAGACCTTTTCATTTGGTCTTCCCCGGAAAAAAAAAGCACAGCATTTTAGGGACTCATCTCCAGAAAAAGTGCCACAGTGGTAGAGATGCCAGCTTTTCATTTTCCCAGTGGGTGGTCTGCAGCAAAATTCCCAAAAGGCAAAGGATCTAGAGCTAGACAGGGCCTCCCTTAAGCTGAAGCATTTAAGAGATTTTTTTATGTGTAATTTAAGATGTTTGCTAAGGAATAGAGACTCTGATTTAACTATTTGCAGCTTATGATTTTTCCATTAGAAAATCTTAAGGAACTATCAGCACATTCCATATTTGACTGACCACAAAATCACAATTTTTCCCCTCAAATCTATTGCCCCACAGCAGTGTCCTTTGTTCTTCTCCTTTCTCATTAGGCTTGTGCTTATTTGGAAATTGTCGAAGACATTTAACTGCTGTCATTCAAACTAAGCAATACAAACATCTAAAAAGATTGCCACTAGCTTCTTTTGGGGCAATTTGCAAAGCAAGGATTTCATCTGGAAGTCTGCATGGACTGACATCCCTGCTTAATGTTTAACACAATTCCCCCAAACACCCACGGGTTTCACTCACCTCTTTCTGTGCAGAGCCCTCTCTTTAAAAGCCTGGAAGATCAAACTGGAGAGAAGTCAGTGGCATGCAGCATTCTCGCATGCATAAACCTCTGACTCATCCCAAACATATTGGAGCTGCATTGCAATAGGCAAATTCAACTACATCTAATCGTCTCCCTTATTTAAGTATTGTATTTTTTGTAGGAAATATATAACTTTTGTTTGACAGTGCAACAGGGTGGTCCTCTTTAAGTAGCCAAAAGGACCTGGAGCCAGTTTTCCCTCCTGCTCCCCCCAGTAAGCTCTTTTTAAGGAAATAGATGTGTGAAGGAACAGCAGACAAGATAGAGACTGGAGCCAGATGTTCCTCTGAGAGCTGCCTCCTGACTGGGATAGAAACCCAGCTGTTTGCTGACTCAGGGGGATTCCAGGCAGAAAGCTCTGGGATTTGCCATGTGTGTGCAAGAGAAAGGCACAGCCTACACTCCCCTATGTTTACGGTCCCCAGCTTTGCAAATGGAGGGGGAAAGTATCTTCTTGGCTGTGAAAAGGATGCTGCAAGAATGGTGACCGTGTGCCATACAACCCCTTTGGGAAAAAGTTTCAGCTCTCCAAATTGTGTCGATGAGATAGGCAGGCACATTTCTCTTGGGACCTGCGTTAAGAAATCCTGTTCTGTGAAGGGAACTGCTGCCTTAAATAGCCTGGGCATTTGTCTGATTTATAGAAAGAATGCTCCGCTATGGATGTGCTGCAGGCTGACAGCTTGCACCTGGGTTTGTAAAATATATTAGTTATTTCTGGACAAATTTACAAACAACTCCTAGTTAGGATAATAAGCTGCCTGGCCAAAGTCAATATAAGCTGTAGCACACATATCATCAACCAAAAAGTTCCATCCAAAAATCATGGTTCAGCCCCAGAAAACCTCTCTACTCCAACTTGTGTTTAATGCCATTGATTCTGTGGTAACACAAAGCTTCCCTGCACTATTGGTCCATAGGTCACAGTCCCTAACCAAGAGTCTGGTGGGATGTGGCTCCACAGCCTGTACAGATTGCTTGCTCAGAGATGTCTACAGATAATATGCCAAGAAAAATGAAGAAAAGTTCATTTAAGGGGGTTTTCATGTTATACTTTTCCCAACTTTCAGGAATAGGTGTCACACATGCAAATGCGCTGCTAAACGGCTAGATGAGGCTCTTGCATATAAATTCTGGAGAGATGTACCATTGCCCAGGACTCCAAAGGCATGCAGAGCAAGCATCTCTACTCTGTACCTGGTCTTATTCACAATGTATTTTATTATGAGACACTGCCAGTGACAGTTATCCACACTGGAAACACTAGGACAAGCTGTGGCTTTTTGCTGCTGAGCAGGCATGTCATTCAGCTGCCTCTAAAATACCTCCTTGGGCACAGATGTCTTGGTGGGGGATGAACCACCTGGGTTATCTGTCCTCTGCCACTGTAAGCTGCATGTGCAGGTTAAAGGGAGAGAGCTTTGCATGCAGGAATGCCTGTGGCTTTGGTCTGTCTGGCTCAGCAGGGCCGTGTTGCCTGTGAGCCTGATCCTCCTTGGAGCTGACCATTACCAGAGGTACCCAGCCCCTGGGATAATAGATACTGCCAACCTGGAGCTGTGAATATAGATGTCTGAGGTCCAGCACTGCAGACAGAGGGAAACCTTGGCAGCTCTGAAAGCTCACTTTCACTCATGGCCAGGATTAGAAGCACCTCTCATCCTCCCTGATAAAATGCAGCATGGGAGTGGATTTGACCTGCTCCTAAGCCAAGAGCACCACAGCTTGGCCAGCTCTGCTTCATGCTGCTGCATCCCACATCTTCATGGTTTTGAGGCTTGCCTCCAAAAACCTTGACCATAAAGTGGCAGCATTGTGGTGCTGTGTTCATTGCTTCAGCTTCTAGGTGGGAAGAGCAGCAGAAGTGAAGTACTAGAAAAGGTGGCATTACTGCTCCTCTAACTGCACTAACGTCCACTCTGAAAAAAACAGCATATTATTTTATCCTAGTATTTTATCCTAGTGCTTTTAATTGGTAGTTATTTGCTGGCTTTGCAATACAATAATCCCAAGGAAGACGGGTTCACATTCAGCTAAGCACTGCTAGCTAGCACAAGGTGAGAAATTCCCTGCTCAGAAAGGCTGCCATTTAGATAGATAAGGCAAATTGTAGGAGGAGAAACAGAGCTAGAGGAAAGTGAAAAGACTTGCTCAAGGTCACATGGCAGATCAGTGGCAGATCAACAAAGCAGTCTGGTTGTCTGACTTGCCAGTCTACTGTCCTGCAAAATCTTTGGAAAAAGGTCTCTAACAGTTGTAGATATCCACGTGTCCATAGTGTCCCTCTGCAGATGATACCATAACTCAAATTCTGACATCCCAGAAACAAGAATTCCATATTTTATGCATTTGGAGTATGGTCCCCCAAGGTGGCTAATTTGAAAATGAAATGATTTGTTGGATCAGTCATTTCTTTTCAAAAATTGACTTTTGGAAAGCATAGATGAACTGAAGTTTATTTTTTTCTTATGTGGTGAAAGGAACATGCTGGTGACCATAATCTTGGCTAAAATATAGGATAAGGAACTCTTTGTCCTTCCCCCCCCATGTGCTATTTTGAGTTGGCATGTGTTTACAGAGATAACATTTGATGTCATAGTTGCCACATTTGACAGAGAAAAGCCTGAGAGAACCATTAACTATAGGACAAGTCAGCAATCTAAGGCATCTTTGTCCTTTGCTAAATGATTAGCTCAAAGCAATGCTCCTTCTGAAGTTTCCAGCCCAAGAAAATCCCACAAACAAACATTCTAATAGCTATTATAAAATAAAGAATCCTTTATATGTAACAGAATTTTACAATTGTGCAAAATCAACTCATCTTTACTGCCTACAAGAAAAAAATACTTATTTGTATTCATTTCTAAATGCATTATAGCAATGTTAACTACAGATTTGAAAGCATCAGTGAATGAGAGAATAGAAACTAGACATAAATAAGAATCAGGATGCCAGATGTCTATTTCTGCTCTACTATTTGATTGTTTTGTAACCCTGGGTATGTCGCTTAACATCCCTACCTCAATGCATCTATATGCAAAAGGCAACAATGCTTTATCATTCACAGAAATATTCTACTTCTTCTGGCATAGTTCCAGACCCTTCACCCTTCCAGGGATCTGCTTGTGAAGATTTTGGGAGAAGTTTTTTTTCTCCCCAATGAGGTGTCAATCCTATGGGATTATATTCAGTAGACCAGACATTGCCATGTAAAAGAAGAATTGCATGAAAACTACAGTCCTAAGACACTACTGGTCATAGATGCTTTGAAGACCCTTGAGGAGAAGAACTATGCTGATCCATGAAGAAGCTCCAGACCACACTTTATTCCCTTAGACACCTTAAAGCAAGCAAGCAGAGGAGCCACTGATTTTCACCTGCAACTCAGATGGTTTCTTGCAGCCATAGTTGCAAGAAGGGAATATGGTAACAGGATAGGGACAGCTTAATTTACCTGTGTAGGGGAGAGGAAGACAGAACACAGGAAGTTCTTTGGATAATGGGATCTGAGCAGTTGGGGGAAGATCCCACTCTGAAACATATTTAAGTTTACTGCTAATGGGTTAAGAAAAGTGAGAAAATTTTTAACACACTACTTGGGAAACATTTTTCCTGTTCCTTGAAGAAGTGCTTTAGCAAAAGGTGTGACACAGATGCCTGTATTAGCAAATGCTGTTATCAGGAAACATGGCACTACTTTGCATCCATAAGAATACAAAGTTGCTTATGCAAATGACGATTTTAGGCACTTAAAATTTTTCTATACTTTCCTTCATACTAAAACCATCCACGAAACATGTCATCTTAGGTTGTTGATTTATTTATCTTTTGGTTAAAGATTCAACACAAATGGGTCATCCAGTGTTTCCAGGGATAAAGAAATTAATCTATTGTTTGGCTCATTTTCCAAAGGGAGAAAAACACCTTTATTCTGCTGCAAAGCACTGGTTTTTAGGTACTTAGAAGCAAGCATGTGATTTTGCTGAAAGAGTTATTCTGGTGTCAGGAACATTCCCTTTCCTTTCCTAAATATTATCAGCCAAATTTGTGAAATTCTAGTTTGGACCTACTCTAGAGAGACTTAATAGAGTTAGGCAGCTAAATTATCTGAAGCTTACATGTGCGGTAGCCCCCACCAGCTTGCATCAAGCTATGGCTGCTGTAGGAAACATGCACTGATGTGTTACAAAGCCAAATTGCTGCAGTACATCCCAGCCGTACTGCGCTGATAGTGAGATGGGGGCTGCTCCTTGCTTCTCAGAAGCATTCAGGCATCTGTCAAACAGACCCGCAGGCTGTCCTTCTGAACCCCAGCTATCCAGCCCAGGCTCCACTGGGCTGGGCAAGCTTTTTCTTGGCCAGCTTGGAGGATCTAAAGGAGAGTTTGTGGCCAAGTGATGGCTGGAATCGTTGCTTTTTGTAAAGCAGAACTTGCCAGAAGAATTAAATCATCCAGGCCAGACTAAAATTTAGGGAAGGCTGAGTGCTTTCTCCATGGAGATGGTGGGGAACTAAACATTGTTTGACTCAAAAGAACACTCGCAGCCATAGACTATGAGACACAGCACAGACAAGGGCACTATGGCATTGGGAAGAATTGCAATGGGTCATATCCCCTCTGGAGTTCATAAGTGTGAGTAGCAAGACGATCAGTGTAGCTAAGGAAGGTGACAACAGTGGTTTTGGTTAGAGGAGATTTTCCACTGTCATGGTGAAGAGCACGTTGGGGGAAATGGTCAGCATGAGCAGGCCCTGCTGCTTGCATCATCTCTTCTACAGCCATGCAAAGCCAGGTTGGCTGCTGTTTCTACCCAGGAACGGCTCAGATGGCAGCAGTTGTGGCTGGCAAGGAAGTGGGTCTGCCACTATCAGCTGGTCTGGGAGTGACATGCCTCCGTCCCCAGGATTTTGCACACAGAAACTGAGTTTCAGCTCATACCATTTTCTCTTCCCTCTGTATGGCAAGATGGGCTGCCTCTGTCTTTGCATTCTTATCCCAGGAGAAGAAAACAGTGTTTTGCTCCACAGCTGAGCAGCCTCAAGCTGAATCTTTACTCATGGGTAGGGACAGCGTGCCAAAGAGCCGTATTGGTGTGCAGCCTTCAGCTTCCAGGACGGTGCCTACATGTTCAGGACTGACAGCACTTTGGACTCACACAGTGCACATGTCTTTCTCAGTGATGTCCCCAGCCCAGGTCAGGTCAGGACCTTGCTGTGCAATACTTCCCATGCCTGGCATGGAGCTTCAATAGGCCCTGGGATGGAGACCTGAGGGCACACAGCACCTCTGCCATAAGTCAACATGAGCAGCTAGTAGTTTATATCTATACACAAGCAGTTCTATACCTGTGCATGGCAATTATTACTTGTTGTTACCAAGGCTAGAGAAGGAGATGGAATTTGACAAGGTTTGTAATCAGTGCCACCCACATCCTCATATGACAGAACAGGTGGCCATCAGAAGTGTTGGCCCTAAGGTAACACTGAACAACAGAGTTTTCTGCAAAATACTTCTTCAAACCCTATTTCGTCCAGACACATTACTGGTGAATAATGCCAGTGGAATTTGTATCATGCTATGGAGAGCACATGAAGAATTCAGTGCCACCTCTCAGATAGCCCAGTTGTGTGGAAACTTCTTGACTTTAGCCTCTCTATGCTTACTTCACCATGATAAAACCAAAGACAATACTACTCCTTTTTGTCTTCCCCAGGAAAATTTTATTTGCCTACTAAGCTCAGGAAAATAGAGACAGGAACAAGAAAAAAGAAAATGAAAATAAGCAAACAGAATTAGATTGGTTTTTTTCTTAAAAACATTGAACATTTTAAACCCCAAACATTTTTCACAAAAAAAATAAAAAAGCTCACATCTGTTATTTATAAAATTCCATTTTTGTGATTCTTTTTTTTTTTTTACTGTCTCCCATTCAGATCACAAAAACCCAAATCAGACACAAGAATTACGTGTTGTACCAGTAAGTACTAGATTCCCTGAAAGAATAGAGCAGCGATTAGTTTTTTACTAAAGATTTGGCAACAGAGGTGTGTTTGGAAGAGGGATAGAAGGAACAGAGGTAGCTTGAGAACAAAGAGAAGGGTGATTAACAGAATACAACCCTCTTTATCTTCTTTGTCTCCAGATACCAAAAATATTCAGGTGAGCAATGAAAATGGCAAATACACGTTACATCCCTGATGAGAGCCTCAGTCAAACAAAACAGGCTTTCAGATAAATCTTTTTTTTTTTTTTTTCAGATGAATATATTCAAAAAGGTACAAGCTTGTCAGCTTGGGCACTAGACTTATTTTTAAACATTTATCTAGTCAGCATGCCAAGCTCCTAGATATGCTCACAAGCAAAATTCTTAAGCCCAGTGCTTTATAACAGCAGAACGGCACTGTTGTCTTCCTTGGGAAATGCATTATTTCAGCTGTGTCTGCACACAGAAGCCATGTTGCTTCGACCACTCGGGCATAAGAGCACAAACACAACCATTCCCCTCTCCCCAACATCGTGACTGCCATTATACTAATATAAAGACCCCATACCGATGTTGTTATTCCTCACCAGGAAAAGGAATAAATTGCAAGCACCTTCCTGCCACTGTAAGTGAATTGATACCAGGAGCTGTAGATGCAGTTAAAAGACCCCCGTTGTGCTTCCCTCACACCAGGTCTCTCACACAACCGACACAGTTACACTTGTACAAAATCTAGCTATAGAGCAGGCTTTCATGAACCAGGAGTCTTTACCCTTTTTTAATCCACTTAGACTAACAGCAGTGCACTGCTAATTCACATGGCAAAGGGCAAAGGGCTTTTTGCAAAGGAAAACTTTTTCTTGTAGCAAAAATAGATGAACCCACTTTCCTCCAAAGAATTGATTACTGGATGCCTTTGTGGATTTTGTACACCAACCTGGCCGTGTGAACTAGGTGTAGTTTGGTGGATGCAAAGGCTTAATCCCCCTTCCTCCAATCATATGTGGGAAAGGAAGGAATTTGTGCTTAAGTTTAGAATTGGAAAAAAATACAACAGCTCTCTAATTTTAATTTTCTTTTTTACACATAACCTACTCAGTTTTATATGTAATACCAAACATTTTAAAATAATAGCAATACAGAGCACTCTGAAGTTTTCCTAAAATGTTTGTAATGCTAAGAACCTCGATCTCTATTAATCTGGCAGCACATTTTAATGGGAAACATACAAAATCATAGATTTGTTACGTTGAGGGCTAATTTTGTCCTGTAAACATTGCTTCTAGTCCAAAGGAGCCTTGGCCCATAAAGAAGTTTCTTATGAGATGAACAACTAAATATTACAGCTTTATTAAATATTAAAGGATTATGTGCACTTTACAGACATACTTGTTTAAATTGGGTTTTAGGCCACTCAGGATTTTCACTAATAGAAATCAAGCATTTCAGAATCCAGGCTATTGCTGCTGCCTCAGTTGAGCTAAGCTGCTAAAGGAATTTTTAGGTGTGACAGGTTCTCTTATGTCTACTTACTACTCAATTACACTGAATTTGACCTAACACAATAAAGACCCAATGCAATAGAGATAGGTGCTGCAATATGTCTAAGAGAACAGAAATATACATACATATACACGACGACAGGTGCCACCAGAAATGATCATAAGCTGGAGGGAAGGCATGTGAAGGCAATTTGTACCCATGTTCATTTAATTTTTTTAAATCTCCTTTAGTATTCAGAATTATCTTTCTGTAAATTTTCTTTGAGCAGTGGGAGACCTTTCAGCAATTAAATTAATATGCAAATATTTTAAAATTTCTAACAGTAGGTATACATATATGAGCTCAGTGACATCCATACAGTTAAAGTTAGGCTTGTGCTTCATTGCTTTGCTGAAATAAACAAATTTTCCTCTGCTTTCCCAGTAAAAGGAGTTACATTGATATTAACAAAAAGACTTTCTGTATGAACTGGTTATTAGTCATGTTCTGTTGCTCTATCAGATTTTGCTTCCTCCTTGCCTGACACCACATTTACTAAATCTCTATTTACCTGTAGACCGAGGCAAGTACAATAAAGCAGGACTTGATTTTTTTTGTATAAAGTATTACCAGAAAATCTCTCTGCAACAACAACAACAAACCAAAACCGACCAACCACCACCACCAAAAAACACAAAAAACCAAATAATATAAACAAACAAAAATAAAAAAAAACAACAACAACTTTATGGATTAATAGAGATTAAAACCATAGAAAGTTATTTTCTTCCACTAGTCAATCACTTTTGAAGGTAACCTTAAATCTGCACTCACTTGTGCTTAACATTCTTTTCAAATTTTCCAGTGAAAATTGAGATTTGATCTTCCTGACAGTAAAACGTCAGCAGCAGTAAAAACGAGGATTTTCTTGCAGGCTGTGACAGAGGTGCAAACTGCACAGCTCTTCTTTCCCTCTTCCCTTCCTTGGGCTCAGTTTCTTACCCTGTGATAAATGGCACTTAGATCCAGGCGGATCCTGCTGTATCGCAAGCAAGGCTTCCTTAAGCATAACATTGTGCTCTCTGTACCAGTGCGCGGCCGGAGCCACATACCTCCATCCTGAAATGCAGCGAGGGTATGGGTGTAAGCCATCTTTTTGTGTGTGTCAGATCTGGAAAATAGCAACTAATTTTTGTTTCAATAAGGCATAGAGCCAACTTCATCTCCAAAACAGTGATGCTTATAGTTTTTGTTCGTAACAATAATTTCCATCTAATATATATTGGAGGGGTTGGGAGGTGCTAGTGATGTTATCTCACTTACTAACACACAGAACTTTTCAGCTCTCATCCTGCAAATTTTATCACACAGTTGGTGCTCCATAGAAAGAAAGCTCCTCTTTAGAGGACCAGATAGCAAGTTTAGAGCTTTTAAAGGTTGTATCCAAAACCCACCAGAGCAAACAGACTCCGTAATTCTGCATCCAAAGGTACTCCTTTTGCAGGGCACATGAAACAAAGACCTAGCTTCTGCATTCACATATATACACAGAGCTCATCATTTTGCCTTTGTGAGGAGGGATTAATTCCTGGTGGCTGTGTTGTGTCTATGGGACAGTGGTGCTCCATATAACTGCACCTCAGGGAGGTTGTTCTGGTTCCCTCCTAGCCCAAAGACACCCTTTCCTCCCTCCAGACTGAGCAGGGGGCAAAGCAGAGCAGTCACATTCCCACATTTCACCCCAACAGAGTCAAGACATAGCTGAACCAGACAGCAGGACCCAAGAGCTAAGCAGTACTCAGGGTCAGACTGCATAAACACAGTCAGTATTAAATCTGTATTATTTGCTTTTGCTGCAGTTCCTCAGGTCTCTGAGAACCTTACTGTGCCAGGCACTGTATGAGTCCAGAACAAACTTACCCCGATATAGAATTTGAATAAGGACAGTATTGAAACATGACAGATTTAGAACACAGCCTTTAAAGATATCATTAAAAATATTTTAAACCCCTGAGTTGGTTTTTTTTTCTTTTTTTTTTTTTTTTTTGAACAACACCATCCCCCACTGCTTTAGAGGGGAAACCTTGTCAGGCACTAAATAAATGTTTACAGAAAGGTGTTTATGACCCAACATTAAATAATAGTTTAAGATGGAAATGTTGACAGAACCTGAGTGCTAGCAATGCTTCTCAGAATCTCGATGCATCTGGGAATTTATTTCCTTTTACAGCCTATGATAAAAAAGAGAATAGCTCTATCCATGTTTTAAAATTTCATATAAAGGGCCAACAAAAATGATCTATAATCCCTGAAAACAGGAATCTCTTCTGGAAACAGGAACAAAACCTCTACTGTAGATGTTTCAGCAGGAAAAACAATGTAAAAATCATCTCCATATGTTGCATAGATTCCTTTTTCTGTTTACAGCTCATTGTTTCAGAAGCTGGGATTTTTAACTAGCACCGTCTTTTCATTTTTCTATTCCCCCTGTTTGTCTTTTTATCTTAAAATGTGTATTTGCTTCAGAAAAGTCTTCTTAATTTTGACCCACTGGCGGCCCATCTAAGCACTGAGCTAATATTGACTAATATTTCAAAATAAATTGCTCCCTCTAGTGAGATCACGGCAGTACTGATGTCTAGCAGATGTGACTGAAAACATCTTGAATATGTTTCTCTGTACCACTCGATTAAGCAGTTGGGTCATTATAAATTTGATTCTGTGCTTCTTACCCCCACAAAACTGCAAATGATCTCAAGAGAAGACTTGCCTGAGCAAGGAGTGCATGATAAGGCCTTCTGCATTTAAGATAATAATATTTACAATGGCTTATACCTCCTACACCATTAAATTCTTCCCTTAAACACCGTACCCATTAACTAGCAGACCTTTGAAGGAGCACTGCTTGCAGAATGCTAAAGCCTTGGAGAACGCTAAAGCCTCTTGCTATGAACAAGTTTCATACAAACAATAGTTATCACCATTTCCTTAATTTCTTTCAGCTCCAAGCCATTACAAAAAAAAGAAAATCCAGTTAAAGGTAGACCTCATTCCAAACACGAGCCAGATGCTTCAGTTTGCTCCCCTACATCCAGCAGCTTTGAAAGTAAAAAAAAAGTATATATAGCATATTTGGTGGCATCTTCAAAGGTCTCCTGAGGAAAAAAAAAAGACATTTAAAAAGAACAGCATTAGCATTCATCACCTTCTAGCACGTTGGCATGGTAGTAGCAGAGATAAAGCATTTCATAAGGAAACGGGTATCCTTAAGGAGTAAGTTCCAGAGAGGCCAGGACCAGGGTGCTGGGATGCTTTTCTAATTTGCATGAGCTAATCCTTAACAGCATTATCCCAAAGCTGCAGACACCAGCTCCCTCCCTGAGCATCCGTGCCGGCCATCACCTGCGGAGGGCCCCTCAGCACACCTGGGCAGCAGCTCCAAGAGCTGGAAGAGAACTGGGAAAGCAGCCCCTGGCGTATCACTATCAGCCACCCTGCCCTCTGGCCCCTGTGCCCGCTGGCGGGGCAGGTCCGGGGGGCTCCCCGCAGAGCCACCCACCAGCACGGCCGACCCGATGCCGAGCGTGGCAGCGCCGCGAAGCCGTGCTGGGGCCCGCACGGTGATTTCATTATCGGCACAGCCTGATTTCATTAGCAGGATGATTGGATTAGCATCCGAGGAGCGGCGGTAATGAGCGGCCCCCGCCCTGCCGTCCCGGCGCACCAGCGGAGCGGGGGGAGCCCCGCGGGAGGTCTGGGGGCTGCGCACCGTGAGGGATGGCACAGCCCTCCCGTTCTCTATCCCATGCCCGTGCCTGCTGCGTGGAGGAGACACAAACTCTTGGCAGGCTCCTGGCTCCCTAAGAGAAGTCTCCCTTCGTGGTGGGGACCGCCAGGGGCGGGAGGTGAAGCCAGAGCCAGGCTGGGTGCAGGAGGGGCGCACAAGGCAGCTCTGCTGTGGCTGAACCTCCACCTGCGCTCTGAGGGACAGAGAGGTTTTATGCTTTGAAACAGTAAACCAGCAGCTCAGCTGGCGTGAGATGGTTATCTGAAAGAGACCTCAGCCGCCTCAGACTGTGTAAGAGCAAAGCCACCACACCACAGGTAGGTGTGAAGGGAGGCAGGAGACATGCCTGAATGCAGGGACCTGGTGTTCCAAACCCTTGTTTCCATCAGGGCAAACGCTGTCCCACCACTGGCCTCAAGGCATTGTTCTCCATAGCCTGTGTAAAGTCGGTCATGTGAGGGAGCCCATCCCTCTGGCAGCTCTTCGTTCTGGCCCGGCTGCCTGAGAGAGGGGCTGCACTGCGTGTGCCAGGTGCTGCCCTTTAGTGTTGGGATGCTTTGCAGCTGTCCTGCCTAGGACACCATTCCTCCTCGTTTTGGAGCTTTCCAGGCTCCCTTTGTAATGCTGCTGAACCACTGAGGCTATGGACATTATCATGACTGTGAGCCTGGGTTCATTTTCTATATGCAAAGCTTGACTGGCTGGAGGAGTTTTCCAGAGGTCGGTGCAGAGGTCTGCAGGAGAGCAGCCGCCAAAGGCATTGGTGGATGAGTTCTTCTGTAAACGAAGTAATGACTTAAAGGCAGGTGCTCAGGCTTCTTAAACAAATATTTCCTAACTTCTTTTCAGCGAGGAATAAAAGAACGTATGATTCCCCAAAGCAATAGATTAAAAAAACCCCAAACATAAGCCTGTTTTGGAAATGTTGAGGGTTTTGTTGTGAGCTACTGGCAGGGCTGTGGGGGTACACTGCCTCTGGGAGGAACTGGCTTTGCCATTACCTGCCACACCTCTGGCAGCCAGAGCTTGTTCCCAACTGCAGTGTGAGTCCTGCCATAAGCCCTCAGCGTCTTGCTGAGCAGTGAGTTACCCAGCATGATCACAGGCAGGCGCTTGGTTTCCATAATGCCTCAACGCATAAGAGTGCGTGTGTGTGTGTGTGTCCATAAAGAAAGTAAAGATGTAATATCTTCTTAATGTCTCAGTTGCTATAGGTGAAATAAAGTAAAAAATACCTGGCTTAGGATGACATAAGGGAGTTTATTGGCATTTAAGATTGTTGCAAATTACACTTGTCTGATTTTGCTAGGAAGCTTTTTTAGCTGAAAGCAACTGCTTGAGGTAAAATAGCCATCATGCCAGAATCCAGCACACTTGCTGTATACAGATGTCTATGCAAGATCACTGTGACTATCTTCAGTTCTTAGTGTTTGGCCTTTTGGTTCTTCATGGCAGTGCCTACTGCTTTTTGAAACATAACTTGCATTTCTCAATTTCTGATGATGAGTTCTTCAGTGGTCAGTATGGGGACCAGTGCCGTTCCACATCTTTGTTGGCAACATGGACAGTGGGATTGAGTGCGCTCTCGAGACAGTTTGCCAACACCATCAAGCTGTGTGGTGCAGTCAACACGCTGAAGGGATGGGATGCCATCCAGAGGGACCTTGACAAGCTTGAGACGTGGTCGTGGATGCACCTCAAGAAGGACAAGTGCCAAGGTCCTGCATGTGGGTGTGGGTTGGGGCAACCCCAAGCAAAAATAGAGGCTGGACAGAGAGCGGATTGAGAGCAACCCCGAGGCATGTTGATGGATGAGGAGCTCAATATGACCCAGCAATGTTTGCTTGCAGACCAGAAAGCCAACTGTGTCTTGGGCTGCATCAAAAGAAATGTGGTCACCAGGTCAAGAGATGTGATTCTCCCCTTCTACTGCACTCTTGTGTGATCCCACCAGGAATACTGCATCCAGCTCTGGCGCCCCTGGTGTAAGAAGGACTTGAACCTGTTGGAACAAAACTGGAGGAGGGTCACAAAGATGATCAGAGAGCTGGAGCACCTCTCCTATGAAGACAGGCTGAGAGGGTTGTGGTTGTTCAGCTTGGAGAAGAGAAGGCTTCAGGAACTCTTATAGCAAACTTCCAATACCTAAAGGGAGCCTACAAGAATACGGGAGAGGCACTTTTTGCAAAAACATGTAGGGATAGGGCAAGGGGGAATGGCTTTATGCTGAAGAAGGTAGGTTTAGATTGGATATTAAAAAGAAATGCTTTATTGTGAGGCACTGTGACAGGTTGCCCAGAGAAGCTGTGGCTGCCCCATCCCTGGAAGTGTTCAAAGCCTGGTTGGATGGGGCTTTGAGCAATGCGGTCTATTGTAAGGTGTCCCTGCCTGCAGCAGGGGGGTTGAACTACATGATCTTTAAGATCCCTTCCAACCCAGGCTGTTCTGTGATTAAAATTGTCACATATAATCTTAAAAAGTGACATGGAAGCGTATTTTACGGTTTGGTTGTTATTTTTTTTTTGTACCTATAAACTTTAGCTGTAATGATTACCATTTATTCTAGGTTAAGTAGTTTTATGTGATGTTGCTCAGAAGGCCCTTATGTGCCTAACGACTGGTGCTGTTCATAAGGTCTCTAAGGCAAGTTTGGGGCTGTTTTGTTTATTTTTGAAGATATATTATAAATAGTTAAGGAACTGTTTCTGTAAGCATGGCCGCCGTGTTAAGGCCGGTATAATTAAATGTAATGGCTACCGACTGTCACTAGAGGCCGCTCTTAATACACTGTGAAGAAGTAAAAATGGGAAAATATTCACTGCACATCTCCTATAGATTTTTTCTTTTCTTTAACAAGAGGAAAAAAAGTTAATCACCATGATGCATCTGCATGTTATCCTCTTTATTTCCATTGCTAAATACTCGTTTAACCATGAAATCATCCTAGCTACTACAGTCCAGTACAAGAACAAACCAAGTTTCCCAGACCACCAATGCTCATTGTTTTTCTATGCACACAGAAAACAGATCAAAATTTTAAGGCATATTTGAGCAACAGCTCCTAATAATAGAAGGAAATGTTTGGTTTTGGAATAATATATTTCCCATAGTAAAAACTTAATGATACTTATTAATGTTTTCTGATGCCTGCTTTTTTCTGTCCCTAATCTTCCCCATCTGATTTGTCTTTGACAGATTGCATTCATGTCCTATGCAAGAAGTCCTAGCTAAAAGATAAAAATACCTTCAATATTTTGCAAAGAACTCTGAAGAACTGTTAACCTCTAAGCCAAATGTGTTTAAATAAACAAAACAAGCTGTTTGTGTCGCTAGGACATGGCCATCAGCCTGCTTTGGTAATTTAGCTGCCTCTCTATTCCCTTGTCCCACTGTTTCCATGTTCATTTGGACAGCCCAGAAGGTACCCCAAAAATATCTTTTTCCTAAGTTAACCCACCCATCCATTAGATCAGAATGAGCAGTTTTGGCCAAATGAGTTGTTCTCTATTCATTCAAAATGCAAAGATGGCCAAACGTTTCTTGCCCTGACCTGTTCTCTTCTAACTGTGCATCTGCAGATGTGAATAGGGCACGTGGGGTGAGGTCTGTCCAGGGTGCAGAGCAGAAGATGCCCTGTTGGTGTGTTAGTGTAATACCATGGTTGAATGAATAATGCTGGCTAAGACATGCTCTTTAATATTGTTCCTCATTTCCTCCTCCTGCCATCTGAGTTTAGCCATGGCTGACCTTCTCCTTGGTTGTGGTGTTTCAATGCTAACTGTGTATTGTTGGCTCTGCTGGCTGTTCCAGTTTTGTAATACTTGGGGCCTGACTCAATGTTCATTAAAGCCAGCCCCAGCTTGCATCAGCCCTTCTGAAATTGCTCAGTTGTGTGCTTCTGTTTGTGGCTAAGGTGATACCTGAGCAGGTGGTTTGCTCTGGTTCACCTCCCACTTTGCACCAGTTGACTTTCATGCCTGGAACTTGTCTTTCCTCTGTTGGAGTCTGGTTGGAGAGCTGTGAAGTCAACAGTCCTGTTATTTCAGGGCATTCACTGGAGGAGCAGAGTTTTGTTTGTTTTTCTCCTGAACTAGGGAGGAGGGAAGTGAGTCTGCGCAGCTTGAACAAAGCTTTGTTTTCTGCTGAGGAAATCAAAAACCGAAGTCTTGTCCCACCTGACACAGAAATATTCCTTTTCACAGGACTGAGCCTTTTGGTGTGGAATCCTTGAGGTGGTAGAGTAAAAGAAGGGCTGCATTTACAAGAGCACTGGAGGAGAGGAATACCTCTTACATGCAGTGGTTGGAGACGTTGTGTGGGAAGTGGAAGACTTGGTGAATTATTGTTTCTGCTGAAGAGAATTTTAAACCACATGTCTGCCCTTTCAGGCTATTAGTCAAACCACTGTACCATGGAATAGTGCTGCCCTACACTTTTAATTACTTAGGGCCTATTGATGCAGATCTGAGCTTATTAGTAACCTCTGTTGAAGATATCCATCTTTACTTCAAGTAATAATAAAATATTCTGTAATAAAGTATTAATAAAATAGTCTGGCAATCCTGTGTTCTCAGGTGCCCATGTGAAGCACCAAACTAGGAAGTCACTAATTTGCTTTTGATCCTGGCTATTATTTAAGTACCACCAGAGAATTTGAAAGACCAGCCTCAGTATAGTCACGTGGAAGAGTTCATGTGCATTTCTACCGGGGAGGCAGAACTGAGCCTTGTTCTGTTTGCTTTCTTTGCAAGTGCTCCAGCCCAAGAAAAAGTGGGGATGATAACTTTTCATCAGGGTTTATGTAGCTTCAGGTCCATAGTGTTTTATTCAGCTGAATTTGCTTAAGGAACCTGGGTGGGCCATAATTTCAGATTGCTGAAAGTGACTATTTGCTAAAATAAATTAATCCAATCAGTTATTGGCTACCCACCAGACACCTGGAAAATCTGCCTCTTAGACTGCCACAGCAATGCCTTTGGCTTATAAGAACTTGACCTTACAGCTTAACAACTTCTTTTGCTGTGATATTCCGTAACCTTTGCACTGGTTAATAGCTATGTTAGCTACCCTCCAGAGAGCATCCTGCAGTTGTTTGGTTTCAGGCTCCCTCTTTGAGAAAGACATGAAAAAAAGCCCAAAGTTGCAGATCTGCTACAGGTATGAGCTCTGTAGCTCAGTTGTGTGCAGTTTGGCTTGGAGAGTCTTCTTCACGGACCTGTGGTGTGCAAATAGATTTGACAGCAGGTAAAACAGAATGGGAAATCTGGAATGGCAGAATCTTATCATCCATGCTTAGCATTGCACTCCTTGGAAGAAGTTGTGTCAGTGACCAGTCCCTTGTCCACTGCCAACTGTTAAAAAAAATTAAAATTCAAAACTGCTGGAAATGACATTTAGAAGTCACCTGGCCAGTACATTAATCTCCAAAAGGATATTAACATTGATTGATTAAGCTGGGTGAAGGTTATGTGGTCGGTATCACATATATAAATGTAACATCTACTTCAAAATAACTTTTGAGTCTTACTAAGAATAATGACCTTGTATCCCCAGGCTTCCTTTTGAGGAATTAGGCTCCAGCCCTCTCTCATGCCTAGATCTCTTCCATTCCCTGACCACCTGCTTCTTGAGACCAGCCATACACATTGTTTCAGCATCGTTAAACCACTAGCAAGCAGATGTCAGGTTGGTAGCAGTCTCTGGTCGTCAAGTTGTGAAGAATTGGGGGTTGATACGGAAAGGTTTTCTGCAGGAGAGGGATTACTGAGGCAACTAGTGAGTGCCACTTATGAATGGTGACTCTCCGATACTATCCTGTGGTCCTGTTTTTCAGGATTTGCTCTTCCCTCATGACTCTTCAGAATATACACTGGGAAGCCAGAAACTCTCAGACTTATCTGAACCATATATATTTTAGATGCCTTTATAGATGTATTTGTGAAGTTTTTTTCCTGAAGTGCATCTTTGAAAAGTTCAGGTGTTTGAGCAGCCTTATGAGCTGTAGTGCCTGTGAGTTGGAGAACATTTCCTTAGTTTCATATAGCTGTATGTTTCTATACCAGTTTTCTACATACAGGCCTACATTCAGCTACCATAGGTGTGGATATGAAGTTGAAATACCTCCAGGTCAACTCACTTCAGTCTAAACACTTGGCAAAGTAAACGCTACCTAATGTGACTAATTTTCATTATTGTATACATGTAGCATAAGACAAAGTTTACATCTGGTGGTCTGATATTGTTGCTGCTAGCAACAGGATAAGGTCCTATCCTTCAGACTCTGTTTAGATAGACTTTCCTGTGCCTGTCACAGGCTAGCTTTTTCCCCTTCACCTTGAGTCCCAAAAACTGCTGGAAGTTGCCATCACCCAAAATACCAAAAAATGGCGCTGGTTATTGTGGAGTACTTCTTAGTCATGTCTCATTTCAACAGACATACCATATGTGTATGGTAGGGGTCTTTTTTTATGTCTGCATACTGTGGAGTGATCTTAACTGCTGTTTTGGAAACTGACTCGAGGAGTTGTAGATGCCTTGGTGCTATTAATTTTTTGCTCTGCGCAGTAATACAATGTTTTCAGTTGTTTCTTTACCTGAATTATCAAGATAAAGCATTTTCATGTGCCTATCAGGCTTACAGCCTCCTGAGGCCCATGGGCTCAGGCTCTACAGGACGCGCAGCTGTGGCTGATATGAGAAGGATTTACAGGGCTGGTGTAAGGCAACACTGCAACAGTTAGAAGTGGCCCCTCTTTAACTTCACCACATTTCACGTCGATTACTCAAAGCATTTCTCTGCCTCACAGTGTGCAATAGCTCTTGCTGTGGTACAGTAGGAACAGTGGAGCCTCAAAAAGCTGTGTGGATCTAAGGGGCCAGCTGGTTCTGTACTCCCTCACTTGGCTTTATCAGTAGAAATTCCTTTCTCGCTGATCGAATGACCGAGGGAAAATTATCTCTTTTTAAAACAGTTCACATTTCTTTGGATTCAGTTTCAAATTGGCATTCTTAAGCTTATCACAGACCATTTGTAAATGCACTAGTTCCTGACCGAAAGATTTAGCATGTACCAGATTTGTTATCCGTCTAGGACAAACAGTCTGAAAGAGGCACATGCCATACAGTACATTCTCCATGAGCCATTTAAAGGTAGCAAGAACACTGAATAATCTAGAGAGCATTATTTAAAATTGACAGAACCTTTACCCCACCATAAAAGCAGCTGCCTTCTGGGGCTTTTGGACTTAATTCCATGTTCACCTACCCACTTAAGATTGGTGTAGAAATCCAGCTAACCTTTTTGTAACATCAAAAGTATCCAAGCACCCAAGCACTAGTCAAAAGTCTCTCTGATCCAGTGTGGCTCAGGCACAAAAGCTGCACTTGGTCCCACCTTCCTGAACAGAAGGAGAATCAATGATAAGTGGCAATTGCTTGGTGCACTATTTAAATCCCTTTCTCTTCCCCATTCACCCAGGATCATGAGTAGTTGTTCAGGTTTGTCCTCTGCTTCTCTCTCTTTGCCTCAGTGATATGTTTCTGTTCTCTCTCTCCGATTGACCTTTTTTATTTTTTCTACTACAGTGATACACAATGCTACCAATATGTGTCTTGTCTGAAAGTGGTATGTCTGCATGATTTGCATGAAGGCCACTATAACTTTCCAGCATGATATAAAATCTTTGTTACTTGCTATGTTTCTTTGATGAAAACCTACTACTGTAGCCAATAATGTTGGCCAGCCTGGGCCAGCACAGTGGTAATAGAAACTACATGTAAAAAAGAATAAGCATCTCTTAAGGTAACTACCTAATCTTGTATTACTCCCATACTACTCATACTTTTCTTTCTATAGCAAATTGTGGCAAAAGTGTATGAATAATTAAAAAATCAGTTATTTTTGCCAAACTTCATTAAATCATCTCTGAAAGGGAGAACAACTGAGCTACGTGCCTGGATATTTTCATATTGGTTTTGCATTGTTGCACATCATGGCCACCTGGAGTTAAAACCTTTCAATCAAAACATACTGAGAGTGCACAGAAAATTTTTCTGAGATGATTGTACTACTGTATAGTCAGTGATACAGTGTGCTGATAGTATTACAGTGTGATGCTATCAAACTAGTCTGTGACCTTGAAATTAAGAGAGTTGTTTGGCTTCTACTCCTTCAATTCACTCATTGAAACTGTAAAATAGTGAAGGTGAGTTGTCATATGTTGTACTGAGCAGGCAGCTGCCCAAGGACAGTCTGCTCCCCATGTGCTGCTGGTAGTTTTGGGTGTGGAGAGCTGTTTCACTTTCACTGTCCTCTGTGTGTGAATCTGAGTAACAAAAAAACTGGAAGAAATTGCCTGGCCCTTTGCTGCTTCCTCACCTTAAAGAGCAGCCTATATCTCTAGCAAGTTGTAACCACTGTTAGTCAAAATCCTGCCATATTTTATTTGGAGGAGGCAAATGACTGACATTTTCCTTTGACGGGTCTTGCGTTTTAACCCCAGCCAGCAACTAAGCCCCACACAGCCATTTGCTCACTTCCTCTCAGTGGAATGGGGGAGATAATTGAAAAAGTAAAAACTAAAAAACTCATGGGTTCAGATAAAGACAGTTTAATAACTAAAGCAAAACAAGGAATGCCTTCACCACTTCCCATTGGCCTGCAGGTGTTCAGCCATCTCCAGGAAAGCAGAGCTCCATCACTTGTGGTTACTTGGGAACACAAACGCCATCACTCTGAAAGTCCCTCCTTTCCTTTTTGTCACCTATATCTCTGTATGCTGAGCATGACGCCATATGGTATGGAATATCCCTTGGGTGAGTTGGGGTCAGCTCTCCCAGCTGTGTCCCCTCCCAGCTTGTGGACTCCCAACTTCCTTGCTGGTGGGGTGGGGTGAGAGGCAGAAAGGGCTTTAATTCTGTGTAAGCGCTGCTAAGCAGTAAGGAAAACATCCCTGTTTTATCAACACGGTTTCCAGCACAAATCCAAAACATAGCCCATACCAAATTAACTGTATCCCAGCCAAAACCAGTACAACAGGACAACTGATGTGGTCATCAGATTTGTCTGGGCTTGTTGCATCTAACTGGGTGTCCAGGGAGAGACCCAAAACTGTACCAGCCCTAAATCTCCCGTGGAAGTGGGGTAAAGTGTTTCCATCTGGGACTGTATAGGCTTCTCTGGAGCCTTCTGTGCTGTACCAAGGCCCAGAGACAGGCAGAGCCTGTACCCTGGAATTCCCATACCTTAGAGCCTCTTCCCTTTCAGTAGCACTGCACAGTGAAGGGAAGTGCTTTTCCATGATTCTGTCCTTCCATCCAGCTGCAGAGTTTCCTGACAGCTGTGCCTAATCTCTCCCAGGGCTGCCTACTGTGAGATGCTCTGTGATCCTGCTCCCAGGACATCCAGACAGACACTGGCTCTAGCTGGTTATGTTCTGCAGCACCCTTCCACTCAGGAGACTGGGGAGAAGGCAAAGAGGTGCTCACATTTGCTGCCCATACAATGTCAGGACACAGCACGTGAAAATCTGGAATCTCCAAAGCACCCCAGCTTCCAGCTTGGGACAGGCAGGCAGAGCAGCCCGGCTGCTTTCTACAGCATCACAGTGGCAGAGGGACTTGGGGCTGAGAGTTGTTTCTTTGTGTCTATACTTCTGCAGTAGACTGAATTGCCGCACTGGGATTCATCTGCTCCCTCTGACTGCATTTGCCATTTTTCCTGTGTTTTCTCAGAAGAGAAAATAGATTTTTTTTTCCCCCTCAAAAGTCCCAGGGGGTATATGTATGGCATAGCTGGGCTATGTAATAGTTGCTTTTCTATATGCCAGGCAGTTTTATCCCTTCATTAGAAAGAGACTGAGATTTCGGATAGATTTTTTAATTTTATTTTTCCATAAGAAAAGAAATAGGAAGTAAAGTATGTCTTGTTTGCATATTGGCTGCCTGAAGGTTGTTTTTTTTTTGTTTTGTTTTGTTTTTGTTTTTTAAGAAGATTTAGAAATAAGACAAAAATAACCAAGACAACGCTTACCCTAAGCTACAGAATCCCAACTAATAACATTGAAAAAGAAGCTGATAATATTGATCCCATGTGTACTGGTAGTTAAACTTAAAAAATCAATGCAGAGGAAAGCTTAACTGGCCTTTCTGAAGTAGCAGAAAGCAAATCTAAATCCCAAATGTAAAATTTTTACAGCTATAAATATAGGGGATGATTTTCAAACAGTGCTAAAATTACTGCTTAATTCCCTTTCCTTCAGGAGAAAGCTCCTATAAGGTGCACTTGGAAAGGAATCCCTGAGTGTACCCAGATAGACTTTCATGCAAACCAAGAGTAGCTTTTCAGAGTGGTATTTGTAAGGAGTGAGACCAGAGTGATCAGGGAGGACCTCAGTTCTGCTATCACTTCTGCCTTGAGTAACTTTAAATGTTTGTCCTGTTTGTTCAGGCAAATGCAGCTCTCAGAATATGAAGCTATTCCTGCTAAGCAATTACACAAACACTGCTCTGGCAGTGGTCTCCTGAGTGTTTGTAGAAAAAAAAATATTAGGCTTTGGTCCTCTAAGGTTCCTAGGTGAGAAATCCACATTGCTAAACATTGAAGATCTGAGTTGCCTGGTCTTTTTAACAAAGTAAGACATTGAAGTCTTACTGCGCTTCTAGCCACTTTTGTATTTCCTCCTTGTTTTCTTTTAGCCATTCAATGTTGCTCTTCACCTGCTCGAGTGACTGACTCCTGGGCATTTCTCCTGCCCCAGCATTAGGATATTTTTCAAAGAAATTTTCCATCTGGAAAAGAGAAAAAGAATTGATGTGAAGTAACTAGTTCTGTTATTGGGCAAGTGGCTCTTTACAGGGACATGGTCAAAAGCAATTTTGGCTGGAAGAGATATTTAAGCTATGCTAGTAGCACTGAAATAGTTTTACAGTAACCCCTGCTGCTTTACACATTTAGAAGATAAAAAGTCAAGTTTCCTGGACAGAAGATTTTTAAGTATATTGACTTAAAACCAAGAGAAGTTCTGTCACCATACCTGCCAAAGCTGGAGCTCAGTGTTGAAGGTTTGGGTAATAGTTACTATTCGACCGAAGGTTCTGTCATTGATAGTGAATCTAGAAAAAACAATTTAATAAATGATGTTTGATGCAAAACTATTGAAAGAGAAAAGGCACAAGCATTTATCTGAAGTTTAAACTTATTACGCTACAATAAAACAGATACATTCAAATTTCAGTGTTTTTTGAAAATTTTGAAAAATAGTACTCCTATAAAATGTCTGCTGTTCTTAAATATGTTTAATAATGAAGTTATCTCTTATGGTGGATTTTTTTCTTTTTTAAATAATGACTTATTGTCTCAAGCTGGAAGTTAGGTATGTTGCAAATGCAAATACTGTCCAGTTCACAGCTCTAGGCTTGCAGGTATGTGCTGTTTCTGTGCCCTCATCAAACACTCAGAAAGGAGATGTACAGAGAGGGAAGTCACTCAAACAGGAAGGATCAAAGCTAATGGGTTTTTGCTATTACTTCCACTGCTCATCTGTGTGTCTGCTGCCTGCTGTTACTACTAGATGAAAAAGAAAAAACCAAAATCTATACACTGTTTTCTTGTTATGAAATCAGTAGCAAGAGTGGAGACACGAGTGACTAATTTCCATGCAATAATCAGATTTCTATGGCCTTGGTAGAACTTTCTGTACTTCTGTACTTCTTCATCACAATTTACTATAGCAATCATTTAGGGAGAGAATGGTTTTCAAGTTAGCAACAAAGTACTTTTTCACAACAGATGGATATACTTGTGATGAATACACTTTCAGTTTTGATTTTGCAAATGCCAGTGTTTATAGCTTTACAGTGAAAACACAGAAAAGCTTGGCATGTAACAAGATTTACAGATGGATGTAATGCCAATGAGTTAATTAGAGTACCTGTCGATTAAGTATTGCCAGTTCAGTCGTATCCAGTCCCAGGCCATTGTTTTCCCATAAGTGTTATATGAGATGTATCTCAGGACTGTGAACACATCTTGGCTTTTGATGAGACTGCTGTTGTAAATATATTTCAGATACCTAAGAGAAATGCCAAAAGAATTGATGAGAGCCATTTTCAAACACAAATACTAATTTTTTCCTATGGCATTTTAGAAGTGAAGTACGTGGACCTAAAACATAATTGTGGCTAGAGATAATTGTATTGAAAGAAATCTAGGCAGTTAGGAATCTCTTTGGAGAGTAGGTAGGGTTTATGTCTCTACTTGAAAATAGCTAAACACAATTATTCCTGTATTTTAATCACGTAGAGAAAACAAGATTGGATCCGTCAATAGTTCAGCCTGTTTGGGCAGCCAAGTGCCAAAAAACGTAGTAGCCCTGGCTATAAAGATCTTACAGGGACCATGAGCACAGACACAGGTGACTTGCTCACACTGACATCTGCGTTGTTTGTTTGGATACTTTTATCCATACAAAATTAAAATTCATTTGGGCAGAGCATGCTTGCAAGTGCTGCCGTTATACTTCCAGTTACAGCACAAATGGTTTTGACTGAGAGTGGAGGGATCCCCCAGCACACACATTTACAGGGAGGTGAGAAGCGTGGTCATGGGTTCACAGCAGCAGCTGCAGAAGAGCACTTTTTTAAACTGTTGTGTGCTGGGACAAAGGATTGTCTTCTTTTTTCCTATATGTTAGGGGCAATTTTGTTCAGTCTCTTCGCTCTTTTCTCCTTGCTTGTTATTTTAATAGTAAATTAAGTGACAAGTTTTCCCTGTTTTAGGGGAGATTTTTCATTTTGTGCAAATATGGGCTGATCTAACTAACTAATTCATGTCTTAATCATGTCAGTTATTAGTTATTGAATGGCTTTAGATTATGGCTGTTGAGGTCAAAAGAATTTAGGAATATACCTGCTTCCTACAACTATTTTCATTACTCCAGCACTTATATTTATTCTTCCCAAACCTCCAGTACTTCGTGGTTTCCCCTCATTTAAATGTGGAACTCTTTCAGGCAGAGACTGTTCTGTCTTATGATATTTAGACAGGGGTCCAACACAGTGGTGAACAGCCCTGGTGAAGATGTTTTCCTGCACCTCAGTTACGTTATACAACTACATGCAAAGTTATGAGATAAGCTTAAAGTAGCTGGTGTGCCTACACAGACTGACAGTGTGGTGAGATACTTGTGCAGTCTGACAGCTGGACTGGCCTGGAGCAGCATCCAGACTTCTCATCACTGCCACGGCAGCATGAATACAGTATTTTTTGTTCTAGCTCAAGTACCTCTCAAGTACCTCTGCACAACACCTCAGGGAGCATTGCAAGTTCACATAGATGCCTTCATAGGGACAGTTAGTAACAATTGCTCAAGGTTGTTTGCCTAATTTTGGCTACTGAGAAGGCTAAGCAAACTCACTCTGGAGCCAATGTAGGGTGACTGACAACACCCAAAAGCAATTCTTGCCATTGATTTTAAGCACCTTTCCTGGTCTGGGATAAGCAGTGCTTTGGACGTCCTGCCTCCCTTCACTGATTACAGAGGAAACAGATGACTATTTTTCTCCTGATGCTTAACTATTAGGCAGCTAAAATTGCAGAGGGTGAAGGTGGAAGAGCTGAAGACTCTTGACTGTGTGCAGGAACTACCACATGTTCAGCATATTTCCACTAAAGGAACAAAGCTTTTATTCTGCTATAGTACAGTCTTGGAGGGAAGCATTAGATAACTGGTCTTGAAAAGGTGTTGTGTTTCCTCATGCTGTAATCTGACAAAAATGACAGCACAGGGGAGAGGAGAAGGGAATGAGTAAACAATGACCAGTTACTTCTCTAGGAAAAGAGAAGACTCTGTGTATTTAAATTACCTGTCCAAAAGGGTGATGTCCTTCACTGATGCTAGGCCATATAGCAGCTTTTCTTTTTCTTGGGCTAATGTAGTTTCTTGGTATTTCTGGAACATGTAATTCCACGATGTCTCATTGCCTGAGTTCTGCATCCCATAGCGATATACTATGAGTCGGAGATTTGGAGCAATACTAAAATAAAGAAACAGTGCTTAAATATTCTTCTCCCTTTCCTGCTTGAGATCAGTGACAAAGTCACATACTGTGTTCTTCACCATGACAAAAGCTGTGAGCACTCACGCTTTCCCTTGTAACCACTGATTGAAGAGTTCAGAAGCATTTTTCAAAGAGTCTGTGTCATCCATACTGCAGGCAAAGTCTAGAACAGAAGCACGAAGAAGCCTTGAAAAGAGAGAGGGAGAAAGAGATATTTTCCTACTGCTTACCCTTCTTTGAATACAACAATAATGTGAGAAGGAAAAAAACAAAATTGTTCCACCTCTCCAAATGGCTTCCAGAATCATCCCAGCTCAGTTCATCCACAATGGGCTTTACCAGAGTACGAAAATGTCTCTGAGGTAGAAAAAGGGGGTTGGTTACTTGTGTAGATTTCTTTAAATAATAATATATTTGTGTTCATAGTTTATTCTCCTCAGGTACAGCAAGAACACACTGCCACAACTGTTTTCCACAGATGATGCCCAGTTTAGGACACTTGTTTTAGTGAACATTAAATTATGTTCAGTATTTAGGTCAGCTAACAAACCTGCTCACTGCCACATTGAGATATAGCCATCCCTTGTGTTTAGGACAGGTGTCAGAGATTTTGCTGTATCCTATATATGCTGCTTTATTGAATGCAGGACAACCTTGACTAATAAATGTCTGTACTGTGCCTTAGGGTAATGAATTATAAGAATAATTAGGCATAATTTCTTTTTTCTAAGTGCATAGTCCTGAATTCAGGTATCACTATGAAACAGTTTTTAGCATTTAGAGTTTTTTTGTTGTTGTTTGTTTGTGGGTTTTTTAAGAGTGCGGTAACAAAAATTAAATACTGATAATTCAGCAACACTGAAAATCACTTGAACTTCAGTATTATTCTTGTTATAAGTCCCGAACTGTCAGATTCAGTGGTCCCATGCAGGAATGTGGGGTTTTGTTGTTGTTTCATCACCTGAAAGAGGGGATAGAGGTTTGTATCATCTTCAAGCATGTTTGCGAGGTAAGTTACAGATGATATAACTCTATGCCAAGGCAAATACTCTGTTTCGTTTCTTAGGTATTTTGTGAGCTCCAGGGGAACAGAGTAATCCACGAGTCCGGGTCTGTGGAAAGAGAAAACATAACTTCTGTTATTTTAAGGAATTTGAAGAACTTGCTTCTTCAAAGAAATTAGATTTACTATTTACTTTAGAAGGCCCGAAATAGTAAAATTTGTGGAATGTAACTCAGAAGGTGTTTGCCAGAGAGACACCAAGGATCAGTGTTGATCAGTGCCAAACCACAGGAATTGTCACTGTTGTGAGGGGACTGCTCACATTGTGCAGCAGCCCAGTGTGCCCAGAAGTGGGCAGCCCTTAACTTACTACAGTAACATCACACAAAAAGGAATTGCTAGCAGCAGATATCCTGAAAGGATAAGGAGACTTAGAGGCTATTACAGAATTGTCCCTTAAAATTTATCTGTGTCAGCGTGGCTCTGTACAAGAGCTACGAGTTTCTGAACAAGTTTCTGAACAAGACAGCTGAGGTGGTAGATACCTAATGCCTTCGTATGCATGGTAGGCATGCCTCTGGCTTTCTGGATACCTAACGTCTTCTGGAATGCTCCTATTATTGTTACTTACATGGTAAAAACACCCCTTTCTAAGACCTGTGCAGTTAAAGCCTGCTTTTTTTTCTTGCCATGGAACTAAAAGAGCATTTGTCTGGATTGCACTGGTAATGCAAGTTGCCAATGCATACTTAAAGTCGCCCCTTTTGAAGGACAAGTTAAAGCAATAAAGAATTAAGACTTTTAACAAATTCAGAAAATGTTTTTCAACCCCCCAAGTTAATTCTAATTATTAGGAAATGGCAAATGAAAAACTTGTGTTGAAATCGCTGCAGGAAATTAGTTTACCTTGCTAAAGAAAAGGCATCATCCAAAATTCCTGCACGATCAGCAGCTGAAAAGTCCTGTGTAAAAAGAGGACAACAGGGATCAAGAATATATAGATTATTTGCAGGAAAAGAACAGCCTTTACGAACCTCTTCCACCAGACAGGTAAACATTACAACACTCACTTTGTGGTTTAGGAACAGAAGAGAGCTTAGTTTGGCCCAGTTTTGACTATCATAATTCACCCGGTAGAATCCTATGTGGTCTGGATTGATGTTCAGAAAAGTATCAGGAGAAGCTGTTATTGTAATTCCTGCAAAACAAACAAACAAACAGGGATCAGTTTGTGCATCTTATATGACACAGAATTCACTGGAGATTCCTTGACTCCAACAGTATTATTTGATTTTAATGAATATCAAAATAAGATTTAAACATTCATTTTATTTATTTATTTTTAAATGGCTGTGAGGAAAGATGAGTTATTATAGACTTTAATGAATGCCAGCACTTGTCTTAGAACAATGACTTGTTGTAATTACTTGGGCCAGCTAGTTTGTTAAATTTAAAATGGAGATCATTGTGACTAGGGCAAGGACAGTGAGATTTAGTGTCATTGTAAGAAGTAAAAAATTGAAAAGAAACAGTTCTTGCAAATATATTTTTAAAAAGTTTTCCATCCTCATGTTTACTATTAAAGTTATCATATTTTATACTCCATTCATTTTTCAGTTTGTTTCAACTAACTTTTTAAGGGTTTCTTCTCTGCATTCTTCACTAATTCAGTTTTGTTGGGTTCTTTTGTTTTGTTTTGGTTTTTTTGTAGCTATAGATAAAGGAATTACAAATTAGTTTGAGACTTTCCTCAAGCACTCATGTTTAAAGATTTTCCCATTTAAAATGAATACTTGAAAAAAGTTCCTTTCTCAGAATCTTGGGTTGGCCCAGTTGGTGATGGCAGTTATGAAAGTTTTTCTATTGCCCATTGAAAGCTGTGGTCTTCAATCTGTGTTTTGAGGGTGGCTGTAGTTAAAAGCACATTTCTGTTTGGGTGACCCATACAAAGTATTTCTAAAGGCATTTTTTTTCCCTACAGTTGCTGTTTGGTCTACTAGCCAAGAATTTTGTGGATGTTGATGCAAGCACGTAATCATGTCTTTGCAGGCTTTGTCAAGTTAATAGCCCCTTGCAGCCCACTGTAATGTCATGTGGAAATTAGAGAAAGAAAATTCCTTCTTCTGACTTGCATCATGACATAAAACTTTGTTTGTTTGTTTGTTTGTGTTTGCTTGTGCATGATACTAAAAGCAACGAGGTGGAAAACAAACAAACAAAAACCAGAACAAAAGACAAATTACATTTTAAATAAGTAACATTCAAAAAAATAGAAGACCTGATTATAATATCTCTGAAATTCCAGCATGTGATGTAACTCAAAAACTAAAAAAAATTTTCCTCCCATTTTTTGTCCACTAGAGCTAATAACTGAAAGTTAATTCTGTGTTATATTTCTTGTAAAGGAGACTGAAAAGTTTCAACCATTCACTATCCTTAAAAGAGAATAGAAAGTTTACCTGTAGAATCTGATGCATTGTAGAAAGTATAATTTGTTGAACTCCCAAGTCTCCATTTCACTGGTATATTCCATTTGTAACTGAAATTATTTAAAGGGAAAGGAAATCAAATGACATTTGAAACCAATTGGTAAAACCCCCCCACCAATATGTCTTTTGTTTGATTGGGGTTTTTAATGCTTACATCTTGTTTTATGAAGCTATGTGCTTAGGCACACATACATTTACAATATACGCCTTGTAACAAAACAGTGTTTTACCAAGAGCTGTTGTTTATGTTGTAAAGATGCTTCTATGCTATGATACTTTTTGTTCAGGCAGCAAAATGTCAGATAGTGGTGTGGTATGATTGGGGCAGTTTTGATCTTTCTTTAAATCATTGAAACTGCTAGGGTCATGTTCTTCTGAATCCAGTTCTCACCTCTTGGTGACTCCATATGCTGGAGCGGGTGATAATCACCCATAATCAGAGAGAGATCACATCAATGAATTTCCACTGTGCTGTACCATGTAGCTTACTACCACAGCTCTGGAACGCACAGCCCTACTAGGCAGTATCTTTGTCATGGCTATAATCTATCAGTAAAAGATGATTATATGTGCATGGTTGGTGTCTGTTAATGTTGATGTGTCTAGGGCTTTGTGCAGACATCAGTTAATCTTTGCAACACTGACTTGAAACAAGTGGTTAAGTATTAGAAAACTTCTTTTACAGATGGAAAAAAATATGAAAGAGTTTAAACAACCAGTGCGATACAGTCAGTTGGACCTCTTGCCTTTTCCAGCCCATTTTTCTTCTCCAAGACAACCCTAATTCCTCCATTATAAAGCATTGTTAGCCAAATGCCTCTTGCTGCTCAATTCCTGCAGACTTCTCAGTTTTTGGTATGCCCAGGATGAAGCTGAGAAATTTGGGCAGGGATGGAGCCACAGCACAGCCTGACCAAGACTGTGACCAGGCAGTCAGGGAAGTGGGACAGAAGAGCATGCTGTAAGCATACCTGCACAGCCACCTGCATAGGCCTGCTAAAATTATTGAGCCCTTTTGAGCAGTCAGCTGCTACTCCATGGTAACACACATGATTTTTCTAGGGAGATTTTTTTTGGGAGATTTTTTTTCCAGGGAGATTTTTCTTTCATCTTAAACCCCATGGTGACAACTACTATGGGAAGATCTAAGTCATCTTAACAACACTGGGTTAAGTGAATGGTCATTAACTTTCAGAAAATATAAAAATTAAGGTTATGGTATCTCCTCCTGCCTCCAGGAAGAAAGATCTATTGTTTTGTATCTGCTAAACAGATTATGTTATCAGATTTATACACTTTTAGGTTTTACTAGTTCTCTTATGGAGCTTACTGTGATGGAATTTAGAGATGTCATTGTTTGGCCAGGGGCTCCAGCATTGTGTTTCCCCAAGGGAAAGCTCATATATGATTTTTTTAAATAAAAACCTGACTTTTTTGTAGATGCCTTTAATGAGAACGTATGATGACCCACTCTTAAGTGGTAGGATTTTATTTAGTTTTCCTTATATCTTCCTGAGATAACATGCATAAGTACTTTTCCTGAGTGTAAGATATAATAGCTGTGTCCTGTTAACTGTGCATATGGAGTATGTATTCCTAATATGCTGTGCTGTACCTGTGTATTTGCCCAGTAGCACTACTTTAAGAGTACAGGTTTTTGAAAATCCATTTTTTTGGAGTGCCAGGATGCAGAAGAGGACTTTTGCAAGCCAAATAAGCTTGGAACAAGCCAGCAGCTTGGGAGACTGTTCCTGCAGAATAGAATAAAGCATACACAGGACCTGGAGTTTTCACTGCTTAGATGAAACCCTGCACCTGGACACAAAACAGGCCAGTTTCATCTGGGGCAGGATCTCTTTAGGAGCTTCTCATCCCCATCTGTGGGGGTGGAAGGAGGCGGTCTTGATTTTTAGTGAATTGACTTTTTAGGCAAGGGAGTAAGTCACTCATATGATAGATAATATCAGCATTATGATATATATTATGGCTTTTTTTTAAGTAATAAAAACTACATATTCAGAAAAAAATTCCCCTCTCACTTTGGGAATAGCAGGGACAGTAAACAGCTCAGTTTCTTAGCAGAATAAGGTAGGAAGGGTGCTAGGATTTCTACTTTAGAAATGACAAATCGCAACATACTGTAAATGCTGAAGTCAAGTAGTTCTGGTTCATAATGGCAAGTTTTACTCATTTAATTGATTGGTCCAGAGTCCAGTTCAAGGAACAAAACCTTCCTAATATGGATTAAATTGAATCTGTTTCACAAACTGTTAGCAAAGTTGTACTGTCTCAAAATTGGGGCTGGCTAAGAAATTACACAATGCTGGATCTGAAAAGTTACTCGGCTAGTTAGTGCCATGGTGCAGCCAAGCCATTTTTCTCTGCAGGTCCATCACCCTACAGGTAGAGTTCATTTCCCTTCAGGTCAGTCATCTGTTATTTAACAAATTTGCTCCAATACAGTAACCCACCTGTCTTGAACAGGGTAGATAAATGTCTGCAGATGGGTGTCTGGCCACATAAGAGCCCAAGATATCTAACTTTGACTAGATAACTATCTTTTAAATGAGTAAAATGAAGCAATTCGATCCTAAGAAAAATAGGAAAAAAATAGCTCTCGATGAGGATTAATGTAATTTATACACAACCAGCTACTTCACACTAACTCATGCTTTTAGGACGTGCAGAGAAGACCCTGTATTGTGTGTGAAAATCTTGTGATGTATTACAGATTCTACACCATATAGGAAAAGGAATAAACTACTGTGGTATAAAATACTTGGATCATGGTATCTGATTTCTGGACAGAGACAATTTTGTGTCAGTTTTCTTAGTCTGAGAGACTATAATTTGTAGTGATTCAACAGATGACTTGCAGAATCTGAGCTGTCTGTGTGCAAATAAGGTTTTCTGAGAGCCTGTCCAATTTTACTCTGCTGCATTTGAGAAAGAAACCCTGAGACAAAGGGTTGATATTTTCCTAAATTTGAAATACTTGTATCTGACTTCCTCCTGACTCTTTTTAAAAACAAACACTGAAAGTTTAACAAGAATGGGTAAAACACAACCTACATGTATGTCAGAAGAAGAGGGTATAGGTACAGTATTTCTGCCTGTTTTGAATAGACATTTACAGCGGGAAGTTACCCGAGATCAGAAGGAGGATGAGAAGCATTTGCTTTGGGATCCAAGAGAAAACGTTTCTGTGTGAATAGTGAATTATCTCCCATCTCCAGAACAGGATAGCCCATCTGCCTAGTCCATGTGTCCATGACTTCCTTCACAGGTTTATTACTTGCCTATGAATGAAAAAGGTTGCAGTGAAAACACAAATTTAGTCCAAAGAAGGAAAAAAAAAAGTAAATATCTCTGGTATTGAAAAAAAGAAGAGCAGAAAGGAGCAGGTTTGGTACAAAAAATGCTCCATTAAATCCTTTTATGGTGCCCGTTATTAAAAAAAGAAATTAGTTGGAAACTTGAACACAGATAAGAAATGAGAATTGGTCACTAACATCGTCAAGAAATACTGAGGAACCTTTGAGGCCTCTTGCATGCTCTAAGATCTCTCCATTTCTTTCTAAGGGAGTAACTGAACAGGACAAAAAAGACACAGCAAGACTTTTGAAGCCAGAAGTCTTTCTGCAGTGTGTCTGTTTTCAGTGTGAAGAAAGAGCCAGTATTAACCACTAGCAGCTGCACCAATGTAAAATTTGATCCATTTGATTCACTGTGTGAACTGTGAACTTGTGTCCTAGGAACTGGAGCCAGAGAAAGCTGCCACTGCTTCCCCAGGATGCCACCTGTGAGGAGAGGTATCTAGGGTGACTATTTCCTTCTCCAAGTGAGGTAGATGGTAGGGAGATGCAGAGCATCAGAGAGAGAGTAGAAAGAAGTCCTGCTGAGCAGAAAGGAGTCTGGGACCGAGGAGAAGATGGGAACTAGAAAAGAGACAGAAAAGGATGACTTGGACAGTGTGAGTGTCCACAGTGGTGGAAGGAAAGGAAATAATATCAAGGGAGAATCTGGTAGTACAGGGCATTAGGGGTAATAAGATAGACCAGAATGAAGAAATAGCCCAGCCTCAAGGCAAATGAAAGATCAGAAAATGGTGGCACAGACAATGACCCAGCTGGGACTCAGAAGCTAGAGAGGGAGAGAAGCATCGAAGTTACATGGGAATTGATACTATCGATAGCTTTCAAGCAGCTGAATCTGGTTAGATAAAAGGAAAAGCATGGGGTGCAGGTGTGTGGTAGACAAGAAGTGTTTTCACATATGAAATGAGTTCAGGTTGTGGCAGGAATGTTTCAGTTGCATACTGTTAGTTAGCAAGGCCTCATTTCTTGTTTCTTATTTCACTTCCAAGGTCTTATGCAAGGAAAAAAAAAAAGAGAGAAAATAATATATATTTGCTAGAAATAAGATATATTGGAGTATACTGGGAGGCTGCCTAGCTTGTGATCTCTCATTGACAGAAGAGCTACAGAATACAAAAAGTTTGTGAAACTGAACTCTGTGGGTGAGATATGAAATATGTATTAGCAAGGGTTTGGGTTGATGAAAAACATACCTCTTCCAGAGCTTCCCAAAATTGTTGTGTCTTGGCATTCTGGAATTGGTATTTCTTTAAATATGCCTAGAGAGAGTTGGAAGACTGTGAATATACTACCAGATCTTTCTTCTTTGCCTTTGAAGACAATACACATATTCATCTGTACAGAGTACTAATCAGTTGCACAGAGTACCCATAGTAGTAGTATCATGAGTAGAAGGTTAAACGGATCAATGTTCAGCTGATGAAACTCCTTTGCTCTCCAATGCATCCCATAACTATAAAAGTCAGCCTCTTCCAGTGTGACTTGTTAATATGAAATAAATTTGTACTCGAAGAGTTGTTTGTATTTTGTTTCAATGGACACTAGCCGTGGACTCAGAGTGGAAGTAGGAAAGTCTAGTCACCTCTGTTGTGATAGAAACGCCTATTACAAGGAATAATGGTCTCCAGCGAAGTGTTTGCACTGCCTAAGCTCTATTCCTGTCCTGTGTCTTACCTGTGTGCTTAGCGTTTTCCTACCGTGTTACCTGACCCTGGCGATGTTCAGTCAGTAGATGGTGCTGTTAGTTTCGCTGTTAGCCACAGCTGCCTACAGTAATGCTCGAGAAGGCTCTGAGTAGATGGAAGTGTTAGGCTCTCGGGGACAAGAGGGCTGTATTTTCCCATCTTGTGTAACTGTCCTGATTGAATATATAAAAGCGAAAATAAAGGGAAATACAGCTGCCCTTGTAGCAGCCCATAAATGCGCTCTCCAAAAGCAGGGGAAGTAAGAACAAATATGGTAAACCTGCAAAACTCTTTAGAGGTGACTGATGTTGGTTCAAAGTAAAGGATAGATAACTTTCCTGTTTCTGGGTGGGCTCCTTTCTCCCGTTTTTTCTTTCCATAATTTTGTAGCACTACATTTTTCCTCCACAAGAAAGAACTATGAACTGTGCAACCTTTTACTACTCCCTATTACGTTGGCTTTCTAGGGTTGGGTGGGTCCCTGCATTAGGGCATGGATGAGCTTATGCCTCTAAGAGTCTCCCTATATAGCAGGCTTGTGTGGGGTTGGAGGATATCCTGGCCATATGAAGCTGCAGACATGCTTTACAGCTGAATGAGGGAATCCTAGCTAAAAACAGGATAACAGTGGCTTGGAGAGGTTTCTCCACTAAAACCTGTCATGAATTTAGGTCCTCACTGTCTGGCTATCAGATCTTAGTGCATTTCATATTCTTTCTTCTGTGGGAGCATGGAACTTCTTCCCCTCCATGTTGTCCACTCAGTACTGAAATGCATGAAATACTTCTGCTACTAATACCAGGATCTCTTGATACTCGCTTTTTGAATAATGGCTTTGCTACTGTCACATAAGGACAGGCTGTATGTCTGGTGGATTTTGGTGTCACGCTTACCTGACAGCCTTTCTGGAAGAGCTGTGGTGTAATCCAGTCTTGAATCATTCTGAGGATTGATGCACCCTGACAAAAAAGGGAAAGGGGAGAAGGTTATTCCACACAGCTCTAACACTGGATTTCCATTAATCTAAAAAGCAACATGTGAATAAGTATTTTATAAGGCAAAAATAGAAACCACCCATCAGACTAAGGAAGCATTTTTTCTGATTCCTTTGTGGCATGGCATGGCATGCCTGCCTGGTGGAGCTTAATTCTGGATGTGAGAATTGGTCTTTAGTTGTGATCAGACATTTGTTCCTAAGTTCAGCTGTGTTAGGTGGAAGGGCACCTGAGCCCTGCAGCTGGGGGTTACAGACCTGCTGCTCTGCAGTTTGTGTGAGCAGGGCTCCCTGCTTCATTTTGAACAGGACAGGGGTGAGGGCAGGGGGGGAACTAGCCCTGTTATGGGAACAGCCTGATCAGTGCCTTCAGCTGAACATCGAGCAGGTAGGGAACTCCAAAACTGCTGCAAGTCTGGGGCTTTACATGGTGGGGATGCCATCTCAAGATTAAGAGTGAGATTTGCTGAGGACTGGTGCAAGAGCTTTGGCCTCTTAGGTAGGGTAGAATTCAGATCAGAGAAGTTACTTACATGCGTCTCACAGGAAAAAAAAAACAATTAGAGCCTTGAAAGAAGAGAGAAAGAAAAGACTGGATAGAGAAGTTGAAGAGTCATGTGAAACAGAGAATGGAGTGGGCATAAAATGATAAAAAAAAAAAAAAAGCAGTGCAAACCCAATCTAAAATGCAAAATATGATTTTAGGATTAGCATGTTTTCATTTTCCTAACTCAATCAAATGGCAGCTCAGACCCTAATGCTATGAATAGTTCAAAAATCCAGTTGTCCCATGAAAACAAGAATGTTATCTGAATTCTCGGTAAATCCTGTTTCCTCTCTTTACATGTTTGAGAATAATGACTGCAGGAGTCATGGATATGCCTCAAACTGCTTTTCAGGCTACTGTTGGAGAGTCAAGGTGGTCAGCAGATGACTGCTTTCTGATACAGAAATTTAATGTGTTTGCCATGGAACATGTTCAAAAACAATTCAGTAAAATTTAGAACAGATATCCATTAGTGGTAATCATAAGGCTGCTTATGATTAATGGTGATCATAAGGCCATGTGTATGCACTAGGGTACCTCAATTCCCCAAATTTATCTATCAGCCACTTCTTATCTGATATCACCTCTCATAAACCATCCCCTCCCATTTATATTAAAAGTCAGAGTAGAAATACACACTTATGCATGCATTTGGGAACAGTGGAGATTTCTTTTGCTTTGAACTGTAATATATAGTTAGTCCCTCACATCTACTACTGTCATTCCTTCCTTCCTTCCTCCCTCCCTCCCTCCCTTCCTTCCTTCCTTTCCATCCTTCCGTCCTTCCTTCCTTCCTTTTCCTCCTTCCTTTCCATCCTTCCTTTCCATCCTTCCATCCTTCCTTTCCATCCTGTCTTCCCTCTACTCTTGTCATTCCTATGTAGTCCGTGATGGAGTGTGTTTGAGAAAAACTCATCCTAACAAAATCACTGATTATAGGAACTCCAGTGCTTTAATAACTTACCTTTCTTTCAACTGTTTGGGGAGCCTCAGGAAAGTGCCCTTATTTGAATAGCTGACCTACTCTGATCGAGATGTAGGGGGAATCTTTTATCAACACCCACAAAACTTCTAGAGAGTCACAGTAATTGCCAAGTATATGACAAGATTTGATTTTGGCAGAAATAGGGAACATGAATCCTCAGCTTCTTTAGCTGGAAGGCTCAAAAAATGTGGGGGCCCAAGAGCAAATTTCTAACAGAATTTATTTAAGTATCTGTTTTCTGAAAAGGTTTGCAGTGTTTGAATTCCAAAGACAAAAATTCTCATTGTTCAATAAAATCCTTAAAACTAATAGAGAGGAATAGACTGAAAGAGAGGTGAGATGCAATTACTTTTTAAGAGCAGATTTTAAAAAAATCATATACATTAATTGTTTAGTCACCAGCTCTACTGTAGTAGAGCTTTCCTAGGCATAAAATACCCTATGGATCATACAGCAGTTGGAGGCTCCCTTACAGAATACACTGCAATGACTCCATAGACCCTTAGGCAATTCATTAGACTTTTAGGATTGTATAAGCCCTGTAACTGTTCTGGTAAGACTAACAGAGGGCATTCCAAATTATTCTTTATTTGTTTAGTGATGAATATTATCAAGAGAAGATTGTTTTTATAAGAAAAATGCAAAAGCGGAGCCAAAATAAAGAAAAAAAACAAGTAAATTTTGTCACGCATTTGTATATAAATACCAACAGTAATTTGAGCTGAATCTACGCAAATACTTTCTCTTTCAAGCCAAATTATATTGCAAGCCAAATTATATCCCAAACAAACTGTTCCCAAACAATGCACAAGTCCTCAAGTGTTTTTGCTTTAAAAAATGAGTTCATGTAGCAATTATCTAGGCACAAAGAGATGAGTAAAAGCTAGAGGGTTTTTTTCCTCCATTGTTTTTTCAGACCCCGCAAAAGTATATCTCTTGCTTAGCTCACCATTGAAATATATTTTGGTCCAGAGTATTTGATTTACCTCTGTATATTTCGTGACTTTTGTTAATATGATTTAAAAACAGTGTTACACAATGCAGGTTTTTGCATGGTTTATGATTTGACTGTGAAGCATTTATGATGCAATAAATACTGGTTGTATTGTTGGATAGAGGATTTAACAATTGAAAACAAAACTGATGGAAATGGATGGATCAAGTCTAGGTAATAAAAGTAGTAACTCTGTTTACAGACTGTAGCACAGCTAAAGCTAAAGTCAATGCAATATATACTCTGTTTAGCTGATAATGGGAGTTTTGAGGGAAAGCAACAAGCAGTATTTAATAATGGTGGATTTTGTATCTTCAGTAGGAACTTGTTATGGCACCAGAGAGGAAACACTGACAGTCATACAAGAAGCTGCCAATAAAAACATTGTGTATCAGGTTCAGATGCAACATGGGAGATGGCTGATTGAGGAAAAGAGTGAACAGAGTCCCAGCTCCTTCCTCATCTTGGTGTCATATGTGGTGGTGAGAGGGAAGAGGGACAGGGGTGTTTCCTCCTGTGCTTCTTTAAACTTGTCTCTTGATGCACTGAAAAAAAATCACTAGAAGGAACAGTGTTGTCAGGGTGCTTGAGTCAAGGGACATTCTGGTTAGATACAGGGGGAACACTTGCTTTGTTCCATGTCTGTGGCTTGTCTAAGGACAAAGTGGCTTTGGCTATCACTGATATAGAGGGAGACAAACTGGCCTCAGCCTCCTAGCCTGGGTCTTGCAGACCACATCAAACTGCCAATCCTCAGAATGGCTGCTCGTGTCCCTTACAGTCTGGACCTCAGAACACTTTTCCATGAGTGCTGAGGTCCTGGCTGCTGCCCCACATGGCTAGTACTCCCAGAGGCCATGAGCTCAGGAAAGCCTCTGTGCACCCTGGTCACAACTGCAGCTGGATGACACCAGCATTCCAGACAGACCCAGGGTATTCTTTCAGTCAGTTCCAGCTAGTTCCTGAGGGAACCTTTATAGGCACAGGTCTTGACCACCACTGACAGGGACAGGTTGAGCAAAAATCTTGTCAAATACCTAATGGAGTGTCCTCTACCACCTCGTGGGCTACAGACTATGGTACTCCAAGGCAGTCTTGAGCTTTGCAACTGTCAGTGAAATGTGGAGATAACTTATCCCCCAGTTTAAGGCCAATGCCAGTAGAGGCTGGTGTAGCTCATCTTTGCTAAGGCTTTTTGGGTGGCTGGGATACTGTGAAGGACTTGAGATAAAAAGTCACTTTCCTGTTTTCACTGCTTGGTTCCCTGCCTTGCTTCCTCAAAACAGAAGTTATACTGATCTGGAAGTGAGATGAAGAAGTGGGAAAGAGAACACCTGGACACCTGCCCTTGCATCATCTGCTGTTGTGTTAGATTATGAGGCTTGACATAACTAGGCTGCATCAGCACGTGAGGTGATGGGATAGGTATGTGTTTAGTATCTGCTTTAGTTTCATTTTGAAACCAACAGCTTCTGGTGGCAGAAGCTACTGACACTGTGTTTCCCCTGCACCTCTGCATGCTGTGAGCAGGCCTGCATGGTGCACAGTGGCTGACCGAGGCTCTAGTTGCACTGCTTCTCTCACACCTGCTTTTATCTGCATCATCACTGACAACCCTTGGGAATGTCCCAGAAGAAAGATCTGCACAGACGCAGCTCAAGGGAGTCATGATTATAAGCACTCCTGACTTTTATCTCCCCTCCAAAGCCTTCACTTTCTTTTACATCCAAAGTCACAACAGGAGGATATCCTACCTTACTGTAGGATATCCCATCAAACACAGAGGTGATTTCTGCTGGAGATGACACATCGACCACAATTGGGTGGGAAGAGAGCAAAGAGTCATCCTTCAGTACAGGAAGCACATCTTCAATTAAAACCTGTTCAAGCTGAGAAAGAGAAGACATTAAAATAGAAACCAAGGCAGGAGTATACGCCTAACTTCTCTAGGGAGAGGCAGTTGGAAATGGAATGCAATTTCATGCCCTCTAAAGAAGAACTTGCAAACTCCTGGTTTACCTCTGAGTAGGGAGCAACACAATTTTTCCTTAGCTAGGATAAATTGCCTTTTGAAAATCCTATTTTCCTGTGTATATCATAACAAAAACACACCCAGCCTACTCTCCCTCCACCCCCAGTAAACAAAACAAGTAGGCTGTGTTGCTGATTTCAGCAGTGTTGACAGTATTTGCAAAGCATTATGGGCTTCTCTTGCAAGAACGGAGCTGGTAGAAAGGGAGGGAAGAAGGAAGGAGGCAGAGTTCCCCATCCTAAGGCTTATTTTTTTTTAAGTGATTTTAATTTTTTTTTTTAAATATTACGTTGCCAGAAGTCAAAATACCCTTACCCTCTAATCAATATTGACAAAACAAAGCCTAAATTTCAATTTAGTTTTCCTCTTCTAATACTTATGATGATGATAACATTGAATTGTCTCTAGATCTTAAATGAATATGCTATCTAGATAGAAAAAGGTCTTTTAAACTCAGTAATTAAAATTTTTCTTATGTAGTGAACAGATCCTCTACTTCAAAGTGCAAACATGATCCAGTAATGATTTTGTTCTCAGCCTCATATAAAATGGATCAGAAGAGATATTTATGGGGTGCAGCAAGGGAGGCAGGGAAAGCACCAAGTAGGCACTGCCTGCTTCTAAAGTCACTAGGCTAAGGGATTAGCAGATTTCAACAACAGGCTCAACCTATGCAAAACCTACCCTGCTTCCTTCCACTGGTATATGGTGTATATTTCCTAGTAGCCAGAATCTCATTATACCTGGACAGCTGGGGGAAATATGCATGCTATGTGCCGTCACATCTCTTTGGCAGGGGAGGAAGGAAAGAGCAAGAAACCTCCCTTTATTCACACTGCTATCATTCCTCAGAGTCTAGCACATATTTAAGGCTACTCTATTGAAGGCTACTCTCTTCCCCCCTTAAAGTGTCTGGAGTTGGTTTTGCTGCACATCTAGCTCTGTAGGCCATCCACAGTCATTATCTATTTTTGCACTACACAGAGTAGAGAGTGTCTGAGTTGGAGCATTTGAAATGATACTTAAAATGCTGGCAGAAGCTGAACGGGAGTCCGATATTTTCCTTCACAAACAGCCCAAGCTGTGGAGACAGGCCCAGGTTCCCAACCCTCACCAGATAACAATACTAAGTCCCATGAAGAGAGTACAGCTCAAATAAATCTCCTTTCAGAGTTAGATTTTTAAACAACCTTGCAAAATTGCTATGGCTCCTGAATCCACCTAGGTGCTATTTGCCATAATAATAACCAAACACTTGACTTCACTTGTTAAAAAAGAATGACTCTGCCCTGCAGACTATAGCAGTCAACTAAACTTTACAAAGTTTATTTTGACTAGTTTCAGACCATAACACAAGTAAAAGCTTAAACCAACTTCTTCTTTATGTTGCACTGCACTGTTAGTTTTCCATAAATACACTTTGAGTCTTCATCGTCTTTGTCTATTTTTTACTCCCTTTTGAAGTGCTCCTTCCAGTCCCACCAGCCCTCCACAAGACAAAAATAATTACCATTTGCCAATCTGGTTCTGCTGCATTTGCTCCCAGGAACTCAAAATAACTGGCAAATCCTTCATTTAACCACAAGTCATCCCACCAGTCCATGGTTACAATATTTCCAAACCACTACAATTATAAACATAAGATGTAGTGTTAGCTAAATAGTAAATGTACATTTCAGAATCTCACATCTCTACATAGAACATTCATTTGTTTACATTTGTCCTGTTGCCAGATGAAAATTATCATAATTCTGGGGTTTTATATAGGAATTAAAGCCTTGCTTTGTGTTAAAACATCACTTTTATTATATAATTACATATTACAGGGAAGATTGCTAATGATTCATGTGCCACAAAATATTTTTAGTTTGTCCTCTTGATTTGATGATTTGTGCTTGTAAAGAGGTTTTCAGACAGCTTCCACAGTGTATAGTTGTCTCTATTTGCTTGCCCAAAAGAGACATCTGCACACGTAAATTAGTTCCTCTAAGATATTTCAGACAGATTTTCATACGCATCTAACTTCCTGAGAAAAATTCCAAGGCAGTAGTCATGGTATTTTACAGCTCTGATGGGGATCTGTTTTAACATGATGTTTTGCAATCAGATTGTGAGTGTATATAGAAGATCCTGAGATGGAGTTAATGACAGTATATTCAATATTAAAATATTGTGACTATGTATTTGAAACACTGTAAAAATTAATCATGTCCTACAATGTACCTGATGAACGAGCTCATGGGCTATCACAGCAGCTACTCTCTGTTTGTTGGAAGTGGCTGACTCCGCGGGATCATACAGCAGGTTTGTTTCTCTGTATGTAATCAGGCCCCAGTTCTCCATAGCACCTGTCCCGAAATCTGGAATAGCTATTTTATCTGCATTGAAAGAAAGAGAACATGATTACCATTGTATCCTTTAAGCCACTTAGCTTGTCCTCTCTCTGTATATTTACAGCCTCTGTTCCTTACCATTTGTGGTTCTGGCTTACTACTGGGGAATGCAGGCTACAGTCTGTTTAAGAAGCAAGGAACTGGCCTATAGCAGCTGATAGCAAGTACCCTGGCTCTGCTGAGATTCACAGAGCTGGGATCAGTTGTCCTGGCTGAGGATCTGTCCTGTGAGGTGACACTGTGCCACCTTCTGGGAACATGCATATCATACATTACTTAATTTTGGCTCCAGAAATTAATACTAGTGTCTGGGGATGTGCTGTAGGCAGTAAACCTCCTGAAACTATTTGTAGCATAATGAGGCATGACATTGTTTGTCACACTGTTGTATTAAAAATATTTATTGACATTTTAACTGAAGTAAATCCCCCATGTTGTGAACAGCATCTGTTTCTACGCCTGGCAATTTGTAGGGGTCACTCATTTATGGTCAGTAATCAATACAGGTTTAAACGAGAATTGCAGATTCAACTGGACTGGCATTTTCTTCTGCAAATAATGACCACAGCCTTTCTCCGTGGGTTAGTGAAAAAGTACAGATGGATTTAAAACTGAATAGAATCAACAATTCTCACCCTACTCTAAGAGAAGATAGGTGTTACTTGCTTTAAATTAAAAGGTGATTACAAAATCAAAGCTGATAGTCTGGCAAGAGCTTCAGTGATAGTCAAAATGAGAATCACAAGAAGAATGGCAATGCCAGAAGCCATAAATGAATGCAAAACACAATATTTAAATAAACCATTATGCAGAAACATATTTGATTCATCAGTTTTGACCTAGATAACTTCTAATAATGAGCGAACAACATGGAAAGTCAAGATTTGTGATCCAACAAATAAACATTCTGACAAAAACAGTATAAAATCTACAAAAGTATTTATCTTCTGATACTGCTGACCTGGGGATACAGACCACTCTGTAGCACAGACAGCCCCTTTCTCATATGTTGCAATGGTAAAGTCAGGCAAATCAGGCTTTCATAGAAATGAAAGGCTGAATATGAAGCATAGCCCCTGTTATTATTGGGGACCAGTGTGTGAAAGAACAACATGTTGTACTGGTTTCCCTAATTCAGTTTTCACTGAAATATAGAAAGATATTTACAGTAAACTCAGATGATGTTTTGAAAGGAGGAAGTAAAAATCTTTCACTAAAGTAATATAAGTTCGCCTGATAGGTATAGACAAATAGGCAATAAAAAGTTTGCATAGCATTATTAATTGTTGTCAAAGTTTGGGGTATTTTTTCCCCATTACATTGCCTTGATTTGTTTGCATCCATCCTTTCCATCGTTTTAAGTTCATGAACCCAACTGAATTACTTCTTTAAAGGTCTTAGGACGGGGCATTTCCAAAACTGTTACATTCCCAGCTTTATCAGTTCAAATTGCACAAATCAGATCCATAGTCTAGATATTCCAAGCTAAAGGATGCCCAAATGCACTACTTTCTTTCTGCTTGTTTTGTAACCATGGGCAAAATTTGACAGTGTGCCTGCTCTTGTTTATTTCTGGATCTTTATTTAGCTCAGCAGTAGAAACTACAAATTATATGCTGGACCACATTCATATTTCTAAGAAGTCTCTACACACCCACTTTGCACTAAGGTTAATAAATAATATGACATACTCTCTGGCAATTTACATCTTCACTTATCTCAGTGCTGACTTTTGTCCAGAAGTTCCCATGGAAGTAGTACATATTTTTCTGAAACTTCTGGCTCTATTTTAACTTATGATGTTCCTTTGCTGATGACACCAATGCTTCCCCTGCTTTTCCACAATACTCTTTAAAATAACCATGCGAGGACCAGTGCTTCAGTTCAGCAAACTGAACTGTGAGAACTGGTAACTGAACTGTTACTGAGACCAACTCTCCCATCATGACATATAGGAACATCTTGACCTACACTAGTACAGTTTTAAAACATCCTGACATAATATCAGAAGTTAGCAACCAAATGCTTTCATGCTGTTTTCCACTAAAGCACAGTGACTTGTAGACGCAAAATAACCATGACAGTGAGCATAATGAAAAATATAAATGTTAATAGTTACCTAGTTTTGGAAGAGAGTAGCTCAAATTAAAATACTCTTCAAAGAAGTCGAATACAAGTTTTGTTACATCTGCTGCATATTTTGCCGTGTGTATTTGCTGTGGCTGGGCGTAAACTCTCAGCTGTAAAATAGAGACAATTAGAGCAGTTTTTAGTTAAATGAAATCAGAAGGTGTCAAGCATTGAAAAAACACTGGCCTGAACACTGAATTCTCTTCCCTAATACATTTATTCAACAGTTATTCAAATGTTGCACATAAGAGAGACCAAGTCAATATAATCTGTGCATGCTTTCCACAGAATACCTAAACTGTAAAACTGGCAAGACTCATGTTCAGAAGCTCACAGTGGCCAAGATTGGAGCAGGGTTTGGATGCATGTCAACCCGTTTCCTCAAGAGCTGGCTTTCTCTAGAAGGAAACCTGGGCTAGCACAATCAAAAGGGATCCACTAGTTCTGAGCAGTTAATTGATCTTGACTGATCCCATCAGAACAATCTTTAGGAACACATGTAGTGAAATGTGTCTGAAGCCCATAACACCTTATTTTCTTCAACTTCTTCCTATCTTTTCTACCTACCATCATCACAGTTTCCTCTTGCCCTTGTATGTTTGAAGGTCTGAGACCCCCTGAAGACAGCACATTTACCAGACCCAGACTCTGACCCATGCAGGACTTTGGGCCATACAGTCCTCCAGTCACCACTGTGGTGCCCGCTGGGCTGCTGTGCCCTGGGAAATCACAGGCAAAAATGAGCTCGCTCTTTTCCCACCAGGCAAATCAAGGAAAACTAGCATGTTTGATAGCCCTGTGTGTGATGAGTGACTACTTGAGCTCTCCTCTTGCATATCTGAATGTGAAATAATGGTGAGTTGAATGTTGACCTTTCTATCCCTGTGGCTTGGTGCCTGGGAGTACTTTGGCTATTGCTGCCAAGCAATAGGAAACCTCAAGCTCTGGAGGACTAGAGTCCTTATGGCACCCATATCCATGATGAGGAGGGCTACAGCTTGAGAAAACCTTTTGGGATACTATCTCCACAATGTGAAGACAAAGTTTGAGTTCAGAATTATGGAATCTCTTGTCAGTCTTTCCCTCAATCTCTTTATTCCAAAGACTGAAGGAGCTGTAGGCTGTTCTCTTTACTGGCCCCGAATATTCCGACTGTGGAAAGTAGGAGATATCTACACAGACTGAAGTTTCTGGTTTTAGGAAAACTGATCCCTCGCAGTTTGCTGGCTGTGTGACTCTTATGAATGGGCCACATTCATCTGGCTGTGTCGGTGTGGCTTGTTTTTTCCTCATCGCTGTCTTACAGCCAGATATTTAGGGCCCCAGCTAAGCAAAGGAGCTGGTCTATTTTCAGAGCTCTCTTGGAGTCTGACAACACATTGATTTCAATACCATGAAATTACACTTCCTCCAATGAGAGGGGAGGATGGGAAAGGGGTCAGAAATAAAGCTGGAATGAGAACAACAACAACAACAAACCAAACCCAAAAAAAGCTTATGGGGTTCAACTGGGAATCCATTCCAGCCAGGGAATTTCCCCCAGGGTCAATTTGCAATTACAGTCTGCAATTGCCACTTCTGTAAGCTCTTTACCCAATTTAGCAGTCTTCAGTCCCCTAGCTGATTCATATTAATAGTTTCCAAAACCTTCAGCATGCTCCAGAACTGACTCTGGGTCTCATTTGTATAATCTCCTCTGTGATTTTTCAAACCAGACATTTGGTACCTGACAGGTAACTGCTCAGGAGCATTGTTTCCAGCTGTAGGCACATTTCCCACCATTGATTCCGTTAATGTGTTCATTAGGGCTTTCAGAGTGAACAACAGAGTTTTTAAATAATTTACCATGTCATGTGAGCTCTATGTTCTTGCTCTTGTTTATGACAGTAATTTAAAGATCACATGGATACCTTCTGTTGGACTTTATAGCCCTAGAAATTTACACAGCAAACTATGGTATGTTCTCTTCAGCAGCTGGTGAATCTAAATACCTCATTGTTCAGCTGGGCTTCAAAGTTCTTGGACAGGAAACTTTGGAAAGGTTAGAAGAATGACTTTCTAAATATCTGATTAAAAACTAAAGATAGTCTGGTTTTCCTGGGGAAAAGGTAATTTTTAGTGATAGAGTTTATGTGACTACCTTAGTTAAAAATAATCTTGCACATGTACTTTTTATTGGTAAAACTATGTCCATGTTAAGAGAAAGAAAACAGTTATAATTTTTGCCTCACTTAAATCCCAAGTTTTCTAGTGCAGGCAAGTCCTCAGACATTGTTTAGTGAACAGCATTAATAAAATATGTTGTAATCAAGGCCTGAATTAGATGTTTCTTCAGGCAACCTCTGTACTGACACAAATACCTCTACACACACACACTTTAATTACCATGTTTCAGTGAACACTCCCTTCTATTTAGAAAAGCTATAACCAGCCAGGAACATTGTGGGCTTTACTGTTTTGCTTGGGGAGAAAAAAACAAATATTGACTTGAGAGCCGTACTCTGGAGCGTGGCATGGACAAGCAGAAAATGTTAACTTTTGCATCTAGAAAATAGTGTTACATACTTCTTCAGGACTTTTTTTCCCCCTACTGCACTATTTTCTACACAAAAAGCTACACAAATTCTGCTTGTTAAAATAACTAAACTCCAGAGAATATCTATTGAGACCAAATAGTTAAAGTCCTGTCCCAGACAGTGAGTGGATCAGCTGCGCTGAAGAACAACTGGTTAATAAAATTGTGTGACTGGGTGGCCTAAAATGTGCTCCTGTTTTGCAAATTATTGAGCCAAACAGCAGGGAACTAAGAATATTACCTATCTATCTCAAACTGGTTCCATTTGTTTGTCTAAGAGTAATTTAGCCTTAGTTATTTGTCAAGAAATAATATAAGCATACAGCATGATATTAGTGAGGGCACAGAGGAGGGAGGCCTCAGCACAGTGCTATGCCAGGAAGTCTTTGTTAAGAACTGAATCAGAACTTTGAAGATTTCTACAAGACAGGCTTTCACATCAATGAAAAGCCTTAAATAGGGAAGGATTTGCTGAGCTTTTTTGGATAGGGAAATTCGGGAAGAGCTAACTTGCTAGGTGGCCTGGCTGGGACTTTGTTCTAGATTCCCTGTCCTTTTGTGTCACTCACTGTCTCCAGAAAACGAGGAAAGCACTGCCAGCTCAGGTGAACCACAAGACCATGTGTTACATAAGGGGAAAGGAAGGGGAAGCAGCAATAGCATATAACCCTGGCATCATCCTTTGTGACAGATGAAGAAAAGATCTAAACCAATAAATAATTAACAGACGGTTGAGAATCCCAGTCTAGGTTTAGTCTAAATGAGGAGTTTATGTTGAGGGCAAATTGTATTTAGGATTCCAGTTTGTGATTCAACATAGTGTCTTGTGATCTCTTTATACCTGATCAGCTGTACCTTCAGATTTGAATCTAAGCAAGAACTGGATTGGACTGCCTATTGCATCTAAATAAAGGAGCTATTTTAATTTTATGGATTCAGATTCAAACCCACACACTTCATTAGGGCACCTACCAAACATCCAGCTGTTTAGGCAGACACTCTCACTTCTATGCTTATTTGTAAAGAACTTACATTGGACAGTTGCCTGTAGCAGCTATTGTAAAATAAAGAGTATTACAGCCAATATATAATGGCACATAGCACTGTAGTCCTATGTCTCCATGGCTCTAATAACATCAAGTGCATAGATTCACACTTCTTAACCCACAGAAAACTATAAACTATTTGTATCCATGGCCTGTGACTGTCCTGTACCCCTTGACTTGTACATTGCTTCGGACACTGGGCTTCGAGTCAGGGATGAGGTCAAAGAAACGGTGCTTCTTCCTCACCTACGTGCCCATACAGAAGGTGCTGACTGAGATCACAAAGATGGGAGACAGGGAAGGACTGTAAAACATTGTATGTAGTCAAGGTCAGAGGGACCACTGTGAACACCTAATCTGATAAAATAAGCTGCATAAAACAGGCCATAGGAAAGGAAAAAATATGTTCCCGATTGTATAAAAATAGATTTTAAAATGCAAATCAAGGTACATCTGTTATCTGAACCATGTTTGGGTTGCATCAGAACTTACAGGTTTTCCACTAGTGGATATTCTTTCTTCCCAGGCAAACTGATGCACTGCAAAGCATACCAAGTAAGTGCTCATGGGAACTGACTTCTCAAAAGTTGTTCGATTCCAGCCACCACCAAGCTGTACAGTTTCCTGCAGAAATGGAAAAATAATCAATTTCATTTTTGGAATCGCAAACATATGCAGAAGAGGGTACAATATTTGTATGAAGACTGCAACTACATAGGAATGATAGATCACATCTCCAGGTTCACCTCTTCTGGCATCTCATTGCTGAAGGCATGAGAACAGACAACATGGTTGTTGGTTTTTTGTTTTTGTTTTTTTTTTTGTTTGTTTTGTTTTGTTTTGTTTTTTAATACAATACTGCAATACATGAAATGAAACTTTGTTTCTCTGCACTAAATAAGTTTACCTAGTTCTAATTTTCATCAGAGATTTGAAATCATTCACACACACAGGAATTTTGCCAACAGGAGTGTTATGGTATATGCTACTCTGCTTTGTTCTTGCAATAGCTACATAAAATAACACCACTGGACAGATCAGAGAAGAGACCGAATTCTCTCCTCTCCTAAATATATGCATCATGTATGAGTCAGGGGTTGCAGAGATGCTAATTGGGATAAAGACCAGTCTAATGAATCTATCCTGAATTCATTCCAGTACAAACAAGCACTGCTAATTGGTTGGTTCCTTAAATGTACATGAGATGTAGTGCTGATCATAGTTTTTATTTTGCAAATCAATTAAAAACCATTCTTGATTTTCCCAAATGTCCTTAACTCTTGATTGAACTATATGGACAAATCTGTGTCCTGTTGTATATCATTCCTCCCATAATTGTCTATTTCTGTTATTAATTTTCTGATATTGTCTGATAATTTTTGTGCTTCTGACTGGATGACTTCAAGAGGGCAAAGAATATAAAATACATTAGCCTTCTAGAGATACAATACTTCATGATATTTTTTGTTATAAACACAATATAAGTAAGGCACAGACAGTGAATATTACAGGTAATATGATTCCATGAGCAAAAAAACCTTTTCACAGATATATTCATAACCCACTGTTACAGAGGTGTTCACAGTCTACTTTTCCATTATTTGCCTCATCTTGACTCTATCTTGATATCTTTTGTTCCTTCAACAAAGTCGGGACTGAAGTGGAAAAAATTTTTTTAAAAAATCAACTCCAGTGAAAAATGCAAATGAAATGTACAAGTTTCTGAGCTGATTTCGACAGGTTGATTATATAGCTCCACACCACCAAAACTGCTACAGAATGTGTAACACACAGCATGCCTTGCATTTACAAACTACTACATTTCCATCTGTTGAAAAGATCTTTCTCAAAGATTTTTCACCACCAAGACAAGAACTACTGACCTTGTGAGCACACCAGATATAAAAGTGCCCTGCTATAATCCCTAGTCAAACCTGATTATGAACTCAGCATAATCCACATTTTCTTATCTGTACTTGTTTTTTAAGTAATTAATTAAGAAGCTGTAGCTAGCCCTTAAAAACTTACTCTTGTATGTCCATACTACAGGCAAGGTCCACATGTCAAGGTGCAAAGTAAATCTCAAAAACCACTAAATCTTGATAACATCTCTTCTCATGCCCTTACCTTCCTTGCTGGTACCCACACCTATCAGATCTGTGAGGAAAGGTACAGCACTCTCCTTTCATGTGCCAAAAGCCTGGATGCTGGAAGCTCACTCTCTCTTTTCTCTTTTCTCTCTTTTCTCTTTTCCTTTCCCCTCCCCTTCCCTTCCCCTCTTCCTCTCTTTCCCCTTTTTCTCATTCACTTTTCTTCCAGAAGGCCCAGAGGTACATAATTGATGTGGTTGAATTTCATACAAAACTTGGAATTTGAGACACTTGGTCCAGAAATGGATTACTTACAAAATTATAGACATAGGGGAATGACAAGTATCCACACCCATGAACTGACAGATGGGATTTCAGGTCCTGTATTATTAAAAATAATAATCTTTGACTTTCCTGCTAGCAGGATTCTTTGCCATTAGATTGTGATCAACAGACCCTCACTTTGGATTATTATGTAGTTTAAGTGATTATTTTGGATTTTCCACCTGGGAAGAAGCTGTCTTCCAGAGCATTCCTTCTCAGAATCCACCTGGTTTGACTGAAGAACCTGCAATTATCTACTTATAGTTGGTAGGAGACACTCACCTAGAATATCTGAATAGAGGGTCAGCTAGCTGACAACAGGAGATATGTTTCGTTTCTGCTTTGGATTTGACTCTGTATAGCCGTGTTGAGTCCTGGTAGACCACTGTGAGTCCTAACCAACCAACCAGTTGTGTTCTATAGAATATTTTTTAACCATTAGTTTTACAGTGTCTGGGTGGTAGAGCCTGTTAACATGCAAGGACCTTGCGATCCACGCTACCATTCCAGTAGCTTTATAGAACCATTCCACTTAGGCTGCAGAGCGGGGAAATACATACCTGTATAGGCATGTTTGAAAGTGCTTGGTACGCATCTTGATGGATGATAGATATGTTGTAAGTTGCCTTTTTGTTTGGCTCATCAAAGCAGGGAAATGATTTCCGTGCGTCTGTTGGCTCATGATCAGTAGCTGCAATGCTCCTTAAACAAACAACATATTGGCAAGCCTTCATTATATAGCTTTGAAATCTTGTCTCTAACTTCTAAGCATATTTTTTAGCAATTTCACAAACTAAATTCAACTAGAAGTATTTGTGTGTACTTGTCCATTCATAAAAGCAGGTGACATCAGAAATGCACAAGCTGACATCACATAGGCACGTGTAACATGTAAGTCAAAGTCTGTCATCAGCATCCTCTAGGTTTCAGAGCAAAAGCTAAAGCAATTAGCTTATCAAATATTTTGAGGAGTCAGGCAGTTAGATAGGCATGACCCCTCCTGGATGATAAAAATTTTGCTCACCCTCCTGATGAGCTTTCTCATTGATTTATGCACCTAAAATAAACTACTGATGATATAGTCTGAAAGGAAATCAAGTCACTCCATGTGTCATTTACCCACCACAGCATATTTTGGAATTGCAATCTTGAACATATCCTGAGGCAACACCTTGACATTGTGAAAATGCCACTAAAATCTTATCCTGCCTACGTGTTTCTTTTTCTGCATTTACCAAATACAGTTTTCTGTCGGTGCTCTTATGCTCCCCTGACTCCCCAGACATTAGTGAAACTGCTGGAGAAAGCAAGGAAAGTTCAGATGAACATCCTAGTGCACAATTGATGATATGCAAGCTGTGTTGTGGGGTTTAGAAAGTCATCTCAGTTAAGTGAAAACAGCTGGAGGAGCTGAACAGTAGGGGTCATGTAAAAACGTAAGGTGAAGGTTGTGAACATTCATATCATGCGCTTGCTTCTTGCAGTGACATTGGGCTTTCCCAATTATGAACCGTACAGTGGCAGAGTGTATTCTCAAGTGATTGATGGTGAAAGGCATCACAGATGCTTCTTCAATTAATCTGGAATGCTGAGCATTTTCTGACAGCACTTCTACAGCTGCTCCAAGTATATTAAGGTAGTTTTTCTTTCCAGAAAGTAATTAAAAGTCTACATCATAAATTACAGATCTGCAGCAATCCTACCAGCTCACTTGACAACCAATCTTTTAATGTTTCTGTTGCCCTTAGTATTTCCCTGTGACAGTTAAATACTAAACTGGTCATTAGGAACTTCTAGCAGCAAGGATCATTTACCAGCCTGAAAGAGGTAACGTAGCTGGGTTCTCTCCGTTCATGTTCACTGGAGTAGTAACACTAAAGTTCATGAGCAGGGATCATAATGAACATTCACCTTAACATAATTTCAGACTCTGTAATAGAGTTTCTTTTGCTTGGTGCATTGTTTGCTGTCACTCTCTACTTTTTGTAGGACTTGAAAGCTATTTCACAATTAAGTTAATTCCAAGCCTCCAGGGCAACACTTCTCAGCTATTGCTTAAAAAATTTGCTATATATTTGGACACATTTATGTCTTGTTACAACAGATTGATAACACTGTGATATCTGTTGATTTATAAGGTCATAATCCATCTATTCTCATATGCTTGTGGAGGCAGCAGACATTAGGAGTGCAAAGCCTTAGCACTACCATTCCTATAGGCTAGAGAATGGGAACTCCAGACTATAGCATGCATAGAAGTGGCACTAGAAACATAAAATGTTGTAAATTCCTTTAAAACTGCATAATGTAGTTTTTAGCTAAGATTTTCTTCACTCTTTGGTGGTTTCTGCTCTTCTACTTGATGTTGTTGTCCAGATCTTTAAATGTGAACTAGAGGTGACAGTTCTAAATATCATACTAAGAAGAAAGGAAGATCTGGCTGAGACTGTATCCAGCTGTTCTAAAATAAAATAGTGATGCATTTAGAACGATGATGAATTTTCCTTCTCCCTCCCCCACAAAAGTATAAGGCATTAGTGCAAAACCCCTCCTCCCCTTGAGCTAATTAAAACGTTTTTTGTCCTAGTCTTTCCTAAAATCCCGATTTGTTGCTTCTTCTGAGAAATCTTTCTCGTTGAGGAAGAAAACCAGGAGTGCTACTTCTGTACCCTAAAGAAAATACTGCCTTTCCCTATTCAATAAAATCCTAAATGCAAGTGTCCTGGTCAGCTATGTGACCAGCCTCTTGTTCTCTTATAGACAACAGAAAGAATTCCTATAAAAGGGAAGCCATACCTTGTCACTGATAGTAATGCAAAATCCAAGCCAGCTGCTGTGACATGTTTGTATTATTTGTAATATTAAGGAGAAAATACAAGGGGGCTTTAGCACATTTCTTGAGAGAAATTAATGTGCTGAAATAACCCATTACACCAGGCAAGGACTCTCCTTGTGCTTATTTCCCTAATATCTAAAAATAACACAACGGAAATGTAGTTATGCTCACTCCATCATGCAAAATATGGAAGGACTTATATTCCCTTTTCATCAATGGGGAAATTAAATGTACAGAGGAATAGTTTCACCAAAGGACTTAAGTGCTTACCTCTGGATTCAGGAACACACAGGAGAATCTAGGCAGGTCTGTGTCCAAAATCTACATTCTCAAAGTTTCTGCTTTCCTGTTCCCTACTTGTACGTGCACATCAATTTAAATAATTTAAATAGTGCTTCCAAGGTATCTCAAGATCTGCTTCTGGGAATGTCCAAAAGCACCTTTGTCCTGATGGGGATTGTGTGATCTGTCTGAACAGGATTCCCAAATGAGATGTTCTCCCTAAGCCTCTCAAGGATCCCAGACTTATAGGCATGTTCAGCACATGTCTACCTGTTTTCCACAAAATGTAGTGGGAGATTTGAATCTAAGCAACAGCAGAACCTGGATATGTGCCCAGTTTGTAAACAAAAGGCATTACAGCAATGCCTTGGCAAACCTTTGCCTTCACAGATAGACAGCTGGGGAGCAGCTCAGCCCTAGGAGCTGACTTTCCAGTTGTTATAAATTCTCAAAAGGTCCTGCTGTTTCTAACACTGCACAGAAGGGAAGGTTGAGTAGGTTAATTACATATTGGATCACATTTTCACCTCAGCCCCCTGCCCTTTAACGTCCCCTATTAATAGACTTGTTTGATCATTGCTACCTGATCTGATTTGTATTTACTTGCAACTTGAGAAGAATGGAACTATCTGGGTTGAAATTTTCCAAGACTGATGTCTACCTCAGGCAAACGCAAAATAAAAAAGCTAATTCCAGTCAGCATTGATTTTGAATAGAAAGCCAGGGGGAAATGCAGTTTTACTAAGTAAAACTGTCCTTTCTCACCCTGTCCTACCACCTACCCTCATGCCACAGAGCAGCAGCTTGGCTGGTGGTTGCTTTAATTTCAAAGCTGTGATCATCAGTATGACATACATCACCCCTTCCCCCCCCGCCACCCACCCCCACCAAACAATCTGCCCAAACTCAACCACATGCAAAACATTTCAGAATTCACCATTCACTGATTCTTATTAAAGCCCTTCTCAAGCCTAAGAAACAAACTCACATGTTCAAGTTCCTTTCTATATTTGAGAGTTTTCAGACTGATGGCTAGGGTCATTCCTGCAACTATAGCTGCCAGCATCCAACTCAAGAAGTAGGAACAGTCAAAGTGAGCTCACATTTTATGCTTTCTTTAGTTTGTGAAGTTCCCCTTTCTTCCTGACATCAGATGCTTAGCCCTTGTCTATACTGTCTGGATTTGAGGGAAAGGCACTCACCTCTCCTGCTCTGCAACTCAGGAGACCTGTGTTCTGGTGTTGTGACAGATCTGAAGCTATTAATTTAATATCTAGGTATCCTTCCCCAATAAAAAGGAAGTAGCACACCTCAACTTAGAAGGATGATAAGAGGTTGCACTTCAAAACTGCTATGGAGATGTCAGATGCTCAAAGTATAAAACCAAAGCACATTTCAGGTTAGAGCAATACTGAGGTCAGAGATGGAGAAAAACAAAGGGGAAACAAAGAGCCGTCTGGTGTTCAAGCTGTTCTCTATATAGCTTCTTTGCAGATCAGATAACTATGTTTAGCTAAGAAAAATCAATGCTTGCTTTATTCTCTGCTTTTCGGATTTGCTGCTGCCAGTGCCTGTCACTGCTACTACTCCTAGCATCGCTTGTCAGTGGTTGAATGGAGCTGAAGCGACTCTCATTTATCACACCATTGTCCCAGGAGGGCAAACAAGTCCCAGGGAAACACACCAGTGCTTGTCTCCATATTCCTGCTACAGGGCCTTGTAAAAGTCTAGCCAAGTTTATCTTCTGGCTTAAAGGCTTGAATGAGATGGAGCACAAAAAACCCTCAAGTCAAAGATAACCTTAATTGTTTGGATTTTGCTACAAATAATTTAAACCAGCTGCAGGAGAGACAGAGAAGTTCTGGTTTGAATATTCTTCTGGCTTACAACATCAAGGAAGCATGGTATCAGAAAAACTATCAGAAGAGTATTTTACACCAAAACTGTTACCTTGGGGAGTGACAGGAAGAGAGTGGTGATAGTTGTATGCTATTTATTGTATTAGAAATAAAAACAGCCCTTTATCCCTCCAGCTCTCTGAAAGAGCCATTTATAAAGTTCAAAGGTAATCTGGGACCACTAGAGTATGAAAAGGTTTTTTTAGAAAAATAATAATAAACTCCTCATCTCTCCAGCTGACATTCACTAGTCAGCACCTAAAGGGTTTTGAATACAGCATCTCCCTTAGGGGAATGAGAAAACTAAAGAACAGCCCAGAAATGTCAGCAAGTCGGTGAGAGGCAAGACTGAAAAGCTGAAACAGGAATAGAGCAGGCCTAAGCAAGCAGAAATAGAGAAGCAAGTTTAATAAATAAAAGAAAAACTGCTTTACTTGATCTGTCCATTCTCAGTATAGGTGGTTCTATAAAACCCCACCAGCGAACCATTCAGCCAGCCTTGAAACTTCAGGGTGAGCATATAGGGATCATTTTCACCAGTGACAGGGAGCTCTGCTGCTGCCTTCATCACTATGTATTCCTGTGGCTTGTACTCAAAGCAATCAGTCAGAGCAATCTGCTGTCCTGAAGATTTCTGGAGTGTGGGCATCTCTGTAATCTTGGTTTCTCGCAGGTGAAGCCACAGGTGGCTGGTAGGTTTTTCCAAAGCAATAGAAATACTGACTGTCCCACTGTAAGTGTCTGCCTCCATTTCAGGCTTGATTTCCAGATCATAGTGGATAGGCTTGACAGAAGTGGGCAGTCTAAAATGCCGCCAGTCTCCAGTGTCATCATCTTTGGGAGGACAGGGACCCAAATCCACAGGGGGATGAGGCTGATCTGTTGTTGGTTGATCTGTTGTTGGCTGATTTGTTCCCTCTGGAAGTTTCTGAGGTTTGGGTCTGCTCAGTCCCACACCAAGGCCCACAGCAAGACCTACAGCGACCACAACGCCACAGATGATAGCCACATGCTTTGTCTTCATGCAGTACTGCTTGGACTTCCTATCCTCAAAATCCATGCCCTCCATCTCTGCTTCTGGGTCTGTTCTCAGAGCAAAACATTAACTACAAAAAAAGGTTATTAGTCACTCCAGTACTTGCATTCAGTAAACTCAGCAGTCTTGGTTTGTATTTTAATTGTGTAGCTATAGCTGTTCTCTGCCTGTCTCCAGCACCTTGCTTTCCACGAGACACTCAATTAATTAAAGACAACATGCACTTGGAGGAAATGTGAATGATCAAAAGAAGTGCAGCTGGGCTGGGAGACGGAGGAACTGACACAGAAGAACATTGTTCCTGCCCTGCTCCCCTTATAAGCAGTGGAACCCCACCCCCAGCCCCTCCTGTTCTGGCCTGAGTTAAATATAAAACAGTGCTATGTTAATCAGCAGTCAGGAGGGGATCAGATGCCAAAGCTCTGTCAGCAGCTTTCAGAAAGAGTTTGCAGATAGAGGTGTAACTGCTCCAAATCCTCAACCTTCACCACAACCTCTTCCTTTTTTTCCTCTGCTATGTTTTGTTTAGGTTTTTGAGGTTTGGGTTGAGTATTTTTTTTTCCCCTCTTACTAACAAAGATTTCCTTGAGCTTCCACCCTATAGGTTGTGAAATGACATCTTCAAACTCTCAAAAATGCAGCAAAAATCACATACATCTTTCAATTGTTTCCCCTCTTTTCTAGGATCATTTACCTTTGCCAAGTAATTCAAGGCAGTCACGGACAGATGAATGCACAGTGGAACACTAAATTTTGATCATTGACTTTAGACTTTAAAAGATGCTGAATTCCTCTCCCCCTCACAGGGTCAGTTTTCCAGGAGATTGATCATAACCATGCATGCAAGCTGGTAGCCATTGCTTTGTTGGTCACCACAATTACAGTGCTGCCTGTGAACTCTTGCTGTGAGGGACATTGCTAAATATGCTATTATTTGATTTGTGCACTAAAGATCTAATTTAGCATTTATTGCTTGTCATCACAATGTGGCACTTCATTGAAACAAATTAATTGAATAGAGCCTGATTTTGCCCGAGGGAGCTTATTGTGAATAAGGCCTTACTAAGCCTGCAAGCAAGATGTTGCTAATGCAGTATGAAACTGAGCACAGCAGTAGTCTTGGCCTTATTTGATACTGGACTAAAGGAAAATAGTTCTGAATAGAAGCCTTAGTCCCTGGTTCTCTTAACCCTTTCACTCCACTTATGTAGACCATTTGAGTAGATTTTTAATTAGGCACATCAGTTTGGCTTCATGCCTCCTGTTTTGGTTTATTAGGAGACAGATTATTATTTCTCCTTGCATTAGTTGCAAATCTGACTACTTAGCCGTGACTTTTTTTCTTTTATCTTTTTTGTTTTGTTTTTGTTTTGGTTTTTTTTTTTGTTTTCTTTTGAGATGGATGAAATTTCACCTAGATGGATTGATTTAGGCCTTAGAATTAGTTAACACATGCTCCAAGTGAGATGCACTGAACTGGGGAAGGAGCTTTTCTAGAAAAGACTTTACTCAGTCTGCCTAGAAATGTATCTGCTCATAAGTCTCATTTTGAAATATCATCAGCCATCACTGGGAACTTGTCCCCCAGTTTGCATCAGCATTCTTCCAGCACACTGGTATTTATATAGCATCTGGTTTTAAAGGCAAGGGGTTCCTACAGAAACTGAGAAAAGGTCTTTTTAGTTTGTTTGTTTTGCACAGCATCAAGTTAACTGTTACTCTGATATTTTCAAAAGTGAGAAACTGATGCAATAAAAAATCAAGCAGAAAACTAAAAATCTGTTTCACATTATGTCTGTTTTTATTGTTTCCCATTTCTCTGCTGTGATCAAAACTAGATATGACATGGGAAACCGGAGCCCTTTAATGGATTGGGTAAGAATTCAACTTCTAGCAACAGAGCCAGCACTGAGGATCATAGTCTTAACATTTAAAAGCATTTCATATTTTCTTTTGTTCTGATTGGACAGGACAAGGAAAAAGAGCTACAATAGGTTTTAAATAAGACATCTTTAGCCAGAGCAGGCCATAAGTGATGACATAGTAAATATGTCTTGATTTCAGACATGCTTTTCACATCACTTCCATTTGCATTCTCTTTAGCCATGAACTTTTCTGTTACATTTTTAATCTGAGGATGAAAAACGCTGTTTGAGCTGAGAGACTGCAGAGCAGGTTATTTACTGTAGTTTTGAAAAGACTTGCAGATTTCTTCACTGGTAACAACTACGTTCTTCAGGAAGAGCTGGAAAACACATGTAAATGAGCTGGTCCCAAAGAGCAAATATATATGTATTTCTTATCCTAAGCCTTGAAAACAACACTAGTAGAAAAATCCATTGCAAGCTGTCAGTCAAGAGCACTAGCATAGTTACACATAAGCTCTAGCATTGATCTTCTCTGTATAACTGAGGCTCAAACCAGCTGCAGCCAAAACTAGATATATTTTTGACAGGGGTAGCTATGAGCAGAATTACTCCTCCCATAGCAGAAATGTGCTTTGTTACAAGCTGACACTAATGGAGTCAGTGCTAAGCACTGCCAAGAAGTGGCCCAGCTGCCAATGACCCAATATACATGTCCAGGGGTAAGCAGACATCAAACTAATGATTGCTCTACACAGGAGCAATGAAGGAGGGCAGAGCTGCCAAAAGCAATGGCAGCATTCTCTGCTTGGCCCTCTTCAGGCAGAAAGGACCTGCCTCCCCAGAGAGCACAGCACCATGGCCTTCATCAACAGCATATAGATACTTGGTTTACCCTCTCCCCATAGGAGATAAGATGATGAATCTCCACATGGAAGGGAAGTGGAAGAAAGTCCACCTCAGGCTGTTTCTGCACAAACCACAGTCATGACTGCATGCAAGTGCTGGCCAAGCCTGGATGGATTTAGATTGTTTTAATTTGATATCTAGGAGACTGAAAAGAGATTTAAACATTCTTAGCGGTCACCTGGACAATGCTAACACCTGTTTGTTTGGTGTTGATTTTTGATTGAAGCAATTTCACCTAAAGTTAGGATTTAGTTCTCAGTCTGCACTAGAATTACCACACGGGCTTAACCCTGCCCATTTGACTCCCTAAAATGGAGAGAGTACGGAGTCACCCGGCTCTGTCATGGCATTGCTGCTGGGGACAGGAATACGCCTGTAAAAGCAGTACACAGATATCATTTCAGACAACTACCAGGAATGTAATGAATCCTAATTTTTATCCACATTGTCAGTCACTCATTTCTGATATAATTTCCAATTTTAAGTACAGAAAATGGAATAAAATTTCTGCAAGTGACAGCCAGGACCAACATTAGCAAAGGCCTGCTCTAGGCATGCAGGGAGATGTCACATACTCTGGGGATATCCTTAATTCAAGCTGACAACAAGAAGAGAGCTGCTCTGGAAACATCAAAGACATGAAAATAAATGAAGTATATTAAAATAAAAAAGGGGGGGGGGGGGGAGAGAAGAAAAGAAAAACTGCTCTGCAACTCACAACAAATGAAACTCCTCTGAGCCAAGTCATCCTTGGAATAACATGAAACGCCTATTGTGCCTATGCCAAGGAGGTCTTTGTCTCCCTGTGTCCAGGGACTTTAAGGCAACATGAGGGCAGCAGAGTCTAAGGACATCTGACTCCCTTCTGCTCTCTGAGCTGCCCTTGCAGCAAGACTTAGGGATAATAAATGGATCCTCTCTGCCTCCATCAGGAGGAATTTGTCTCTCTTTATGCTAAAATAACGCTCCTTGTTAGATTTTTCATTGGGAAAAAAAAAAAAAGGGACATGTAGTGACTGCTTTCTGGCAGAGGTGCACTTGTAGATTTCTCCCCTGTGGCCCTCTACCAAAAGAAATCTTTAGGACATGAATTTCTGAAACCGAAGACTGGTTAGGGTGTTGCTCCACTGGGTCTCAAATGAACTGTGTCAGAAATAACTCCCTTGTCCAGTGTTTTCCTATGTCTGTAATGACTGGTTTTGTCTCCCATCTTTTGGCTTTGAACATCGTCTAGCAATCATTAATCCCCTGGAGTTCACAAGTCTTAGTAATTACTGGCTTGCAGTGGTACTTGTTCCACTCACAGTCTTTTATATGACAGTTTTTAACTCCAAAACAAGTTCTTTTGGATTTTTGTTGATTGGAAGTGCAAATGTTTTGAACTGATTTGAGAAAGACAGTGAGGACTTCTTCAGTTAAAATTGTTTACCCATTTAGATCTTTAAAATCTGGACTCAGCTGTGGGACACTGTTGGCTGCAGTGCCTTGGGAGGACTGTGTTATTTTCTGCTGCAGACTGACAAGCTCTGTCTGTAACACACCAGCTGAAGTGCAGTGCAGTCCCACCACTTATTCTGGGTTCTGCTGTGTTCCTCCAACAGGTCAGTGCTAGATGTTTTATTTATCACTAGGGTCAAGGCTGAAGGGAGTTACCTCAAAGCCTGTTCTCAAAGAAGGACTGTGAGTTACCTGTAGTAGAGGGATTATTTCCTTCCTTTCTTTTTTCCTGTTTCAAATTCCTGGATGTAGATTCTGTACCTTGAAATGTGAATGTCATCTCTTATACTATTTATGTAAATAAAGCAAGACAAACTGTATTCATTTATTTTGCTGTGTATCATGTCTACAATACATTATCATATATCAAATGAATGCTTATAGTAAAATCATAGAATGGCTTGGGTTGGAAGGGGCTTTTAAGATAATCTAGTCCCAATGCCCCTGAGGTGACCAGGCACATTTTCTGCTAGAACAGGTTACTGAAAGCCCCAATACAACCTGGCCTTGAACAGTTCCAGAGATGGGGCGTGTCTCACCACCCTCACAGTGAAGAACTTCTTCTTAATATCTAATCTAAACCTACCCTGTTGGTTTAAAACCATTACCCCTTGTCCTGTCCCTACATGACCTTGTAAGAAGTTCTCTGCAACTTAATCATGATGATATGGTTTGATGTGATATCATATCATATCATTGCATCTTCCACTGCATTGCTACCAAGATCCTTCTGTTCTTTCATTCTAATGATTAACCTTTAATACAAAACCAGAATAGTCTGCATCCTAGTGAATATAGTTCCAACTTTCCAATTCTATCATGCTTTATTATTTTTAGGTTTTTGTATCCTTTTTCTTGTCAACAGTTGTCATTAAAATAGATACAGTTTACGGCTCTGCACTCTTCAGCTTCCAATGTGAAATTTCCTTTTTGTCTTTAAAAGCAGGCCTGAGGACAGTTCTACTGTATCAACAAAATACGATTTAACTTATGCAGACATCTTTTTTCAAACTCACTCAACATAAATTTTATTTAACAACTTCCTAAACAAAAGTGAGAAAAGCAACAAGCTCTTACAGTGTAACTTCCAGGATATGTTGGGACACCAGCTGGCTCATGGGAAAACCAAATACTGCAGTTTAGAAATTCTGTGTGAAATTCCTTCATGACATTTTGGAGGCATTTAATGCTCTTTGAATGAAAAACTTGCTTTCTATTCTCTTCACTCTGTTTTGTGAGTGAGCATGATATCTTACAAGATCTCCTCTCTCCACTTGCAGTTCAGGGCACAACTTTTAATCTACCTGATATGAGTTGCAGTTCCCTGAGATGCCACCTCTGCCCTTGAACACTGCTCTGTCATTTGGTGTGCAGTTATATTGATCTGTTTCTACATCTAGATAGCAGAGCACAAGAAGAAAGGCATTTTGATGGAGGAGAGGTGTAAAATTTACTTCCTACCTTGACTGGCCCCAGCCTGAAACTGTTAACCTTCAGGGAAGGCTTATTTGTACTTGCTTTCTGCTTTGGAAGCAGGGGGAAGTTCAGGGGCCAAGTGAGTGAAAACAAATCATTAGTCAGCCCAGTAGTGGTGTCTCCTCACCATGCAGCAGATAGTATTAAATGCAAGTATGATACCACCTTCATTGAGCAGGTAGTGGAGATGACCGTGAAAACCAGTATTTTCTGTTGAAGGCATGTTTTCATTTACAGTAAATTTTGGGTTTCTCATACTACTGGAAACGAGATAGTGGAAATAAAAGAAGTTGTCAAACTAAATGGCAAGGCAAACAATGGTAGGATCAATCATCCTTTTAATCACTAAAGAGATTAAGACCCTGGATCTTGCACTCTGAAAACTGTGTCCACTGGGAACAATTCCACAGGGGTCCATAACAAAGTGCTTGAGAATCTGAAAAAAGAGCAATAGCATATGATAACAGTGTAAAAAGAATGAGCAGCTTAGGTTAAGATAGTTTGCCTATACCATAATAGAATATCAAGGGAACTCATAGGACTTTCAAAGGCAGTAAATTCGGCACAGATTAGAAAACCTTTCATCTTAGTCTCACATATATCTCATTCATAGTGAGGAGCCCTCAATGCTCTTTATGAAGCATCTAATGCAAGCCACTGAAAAGTAGAATAGTGGACCAAGAAGATTTCTGATCTGTTCTGCTGTATAAATTTGTGTGGTCCTTCGCTGCTGAAGGTGAACCAGAAGTCGTTCCAAATCACAGAAAAATAACTGTTCCTGTGATTTCCAGCACTAGAAATGTCTCCTAAATGAAACCAAGGTAATGGAAAAGGATACAACAATTAAATGTTTTTCCTAGATTGGAGATGTAATCTCAGGGCAATTTTCTGTCAATATGTATTTAGGTTACTCCTAAGTCTGTTACCTGTTTCATTTTCTTGGCCAAGGTGATGAATCTGATAAAAATGAAAACAAATGCAGTTGCATAAGCTATTTCATACATTATTATATAACAAAATTTGTCTTTTTTTCCCCTTTGCAAACAGGATTGTAGTTATATTAAGGCACTTCAAAATGAATCAAGAGATCAGGGAATGAAAAGAAGTCAACAATTATAGATCTGGCCCCCTTCCCTTCCTCCCTCCCAATTGAATCTGTTTGGCTGCAAAACAGTAATGGAACAAGCTATGTCCTTGGGACTTCCACCACATTTACTTCATCTGTTTTGCCCTGCATGCAGTCTGTCTCTCCTTCAAGACTAGCTCTGTTTTCATCAGTCCTTACCTCCCCACAGCCACTGCCAACAGGTGCTGCAGTGGTTGGGTAGAGCAGGAGATAGAGATCAGTGGACTGATTCCCAGACAAGTTCCTAAATCGCTCACCACATACACTTTCACAACCAGGTGTGTATGTGAGGGGTGGCAAGGTATATGCACTGGAATGCCAGTTAGCAAATTTGCCTGAGAGAGGTGTCACATGAGAAATGAGCAATATTTATTTGATGTTATTTGAGAGTAAGGTCCTTCACTACATACTGAGCAGACACCATTAATGGGCCAGCTAATACTTCATTTCAATGTTTTTGACCTTTGAACTTCCCCCTGCTTTTAAAGGAGAAAGCAGTCCTTCAGATCAAGAATCAGCCAAATTTTTCACATAGAAAGAACATGATAAAATATTTCCTTCTATTTTAGCAATCCCAGGCTGATCTGGGAGCAGGATTTTTTGGCCAACAGTCAGTCCTCATATTTAAATTAATTTTTATTATGACCAGCAGCAATCAAAACAGTAGGTGTTTCCACACCACACAAGGATGAGGACATCTTTACTCTTCAGGTATATAACATGTTATTTTGAGCTTGTGTGGAGCAGTACAGGTTGCCAAGGTTATAATTAACATCAAAATTTAGCACTGAAGAAAAAGCAGCATAAACAAAATCAAAGAAACACAAGGATTTCAGACCTTACAGATGATCAAAGCAATATTTCATCTTCCTTCTAAAACCACCTAAGGAGTCACATCCTTTATATCTAATGCAAAATGAAGCCAAAGAGGCTTACAGTTAAGGAAATAATCAAATAGTGTCTTGGACTATCTGTATCCTATTCAAGGTTTTAACCCCTTGTCCAAGACCTTCTCCATTGATAATCAGATGTCAGATGAGATTGGATCTTATGCACCAATTCACTTTTAATTTTGTAGGATCACTGCCTCTGCTGTCCCTGGAGACGTTTGAGTACTGCTGTTTTACAAGATGGGATATTTTACAGCCAGGTATTTCCTGCAGAGCCTTCTTTCTTTCTCACTTTAATTCACTTTTTATTTTCCTTTTCCTTAAAAGCCAATGACAGACTTTAACAGAAACCTTCCTTTACTAAAAAGAACTTTCTTCCAAGAGCTTCTGGCAATTCAAGCTACAAAAAGTACCAAGGAACAAAAATGATGTAGCAAAATAATATATATCATGGGTAGCTATCATAGATATATATCCATGATACATATGAATATAAAAGACAACTTTTCAGCCTCTGTCCTAATGTCTCTTAGAAACACATACCACAACTTGTATATGCTGTTTTCAGGCTATTTCTGGTTCCTTCTGAAGTCAATGATACAACTTGTATTCATTGCAGAGAGACCAAGAACTGCAGGCCTTGTATTACTACCTTTGAGGGCAGTGTTTAGACATAAGATAATTGATGAACTTTTTTCTATTTGTATACATATGTTCAAGAGCAGTCTAATGGTTTTAGACAGAGTAGAGGCTTGGTCCTTGCCCAGAGACTGTATCTACCAGTATGAGATGCAAGAAAAGAGTAGGTCACTAAAAAACAGAAGGGTAGAATGAAATGAAGTGATAGGACAATTATGTATGTGCTGTTCATCTTGATTGTTCGTAATGCAACATATGTAATTTCTTACATGTAATTCATATTACATGCTTTCATTCTGTTGTCTTCCTTCTCATAATGACACAACTTTAAATTAAGTTCTTTTAAATAATTCCATTAAAATGTCTGCTCAGCTAAAAGAGCACTTCTTGAACTCTCAGACAAAGCAATCGCCAACTGAATTATCAAAACTTACATCTATGGTGCAGTCAACAATATTTTTTTAATTCTGATAAGTCAGTGTAAAGATTAAAAAGTCAAAGGACAAACTGTTCAGCATAGGTTTACAATAGTCTTACCTTACTTTTCCAAGATTAGAAAGTTGTTTCTGAAGCATATACTTAGCATAACAATAAAACAAAGTGCAATCTTTTGAACTTCACACACCTTTAAGTTCAACGTGACTTATGGAAATAAGAATTTTTTTGAGACAGATACATTACTACAAGGACACACATCAATAAAAAGCTATCTTAGAAACAGAATTTCAATAATTTTCTTAAGCTTATATAAAAATGTGTGCAAGTTGACTATGATATAAGGGCATCTCTGTACAAGACCTGAGTCTGTCTACTCCAGCTGTTTCTTTTTCAAAAGCTCTGCCACCCTCTTCCTTCCATGTAGTTTGGTCTGTAATAGCTCTGTTATTGACAAACATGTTCAAATCTTCAGACATGGATTGCAGGAGGGAAAAAATGGAAAAGGAAATAAAGCTAATCACAAGTTATGGAGTGACTCAAAACAATACTGTCTTTGTACTATGTTTTTAACAAAGTTGGAACTGAAAGGACACTGAAATCTATTTCCATCACCCAGTCCTTCCTTACTTTTCTGATTGTCCATTGTCCCAGACCAGGATAGATATCTGAATAGCTGGTATTCTGGAGATGTTTCGCCTAGATTGCAAAGGAATGCTTCTGATTACGTGGAACATTTTAACAGTGCTGTTTTACCAGGTAAAGACCCCTAAATGTTCTAGATACACAAATAGAAAGGCCTTTTTCTGCTTTGCCAAGATGGGGTTTGGTTTTCTTAATTCTTATCTTCCTCCAAGAGACAGCTGCACGTTTAGTACTGGAGAGAAAGCAGAGTTCAGAGCTTTGCCTTCAGGCAGACTCACTGTAGTTTAACATGCTGAACAAGCTGTTCCCTATCGTCCTGTGGCAATATTTTGGCACACACTCAGCTGAGACTCTCAGACTCACATGAAGCATTTTAACAAGCAGCCCAGTTTTTCAAATGCTTCCTAGTGAACTCAAGCATCCAATTTAATGCTGAATCTCCAGAAAAAAATAAATTACTAAAAAAATGCCCAAACAAATCGTCCATAAAAAGTAAAATACCAGAATTTTAATTTAATTTAATATTTTTGTGACAAAAAAGCAAGAAAATATAAGTAGTAAAAAGAAAACTCAGCACCTGCTTTTCAAGGTTATCCTGAAAGCTTATATGTATTACATACTGCAGCTCTGCACTCCTGAAATCCTATCAAAACCAGTATTATAACCCATGACTATCTAGGCTTGCAGGCTTGCAGGGAAAAATACTGTCTCATTTTATTTATTATATATTTATTTATTATAAATACTCTGACTGTGTCTCCCTGATCATTTGGCTTATTGCCATTGCCATACTGAGCTGGGTATCTGCACTCCCCTTGTGCCATCTCTTCCCTGCAGTATAGCAAGACTCAGGACTTTCTGTCTCCTGCAATATACTGAAAAAGTCCTGCAGACAGGAAAGTTGTTATATTTCTTCAGGTCATGCACGTGACCAGTAGTGTTGTCCAAGCAAATTTTCTATGGCCTATTGTGCCTTTTATGTGATGACTGTAAGTGCAGGGCTCAGAGAAGGACTCTGGTATCTGACTCCATTATTCCTCTAGAAAATAAAATTCATCACTAATCCCACAGCCTCACCCAGGCCAGAGCACCCAGTGTAGCAGGGATTAGTGTGATTCTCCCAAGCGGTACTGATCCCACATTCAGCCCTATATCATAGCCCCTCTGAGTAGCTAAATTGGGTACTGTCTGTCCCAATAAGGGATGCTGTCTGTCCACAGTGTCTGCTAACCAAGTCCTTGGGAACTAGCTCTGTTCAGGCAGACTATCATTTTTACTGTCCCTGATTCGTTTCTGAAATGCTAAATATAATGTCTCCTCAAAGCCTTTGAATTCCTCTTTTGGGGTCAGTAAAGGCCCTCACACATCAATGCCATTATCCAGGGGAAAAACTATAAAATTCAGCTTCTCAGGTATTTCCCAGTACACATCCACAGTTTTAGGGGTGTCAGAAATGGTTGTAACAAGGGAAAGAAAGTGTTTTATTCAGCAAATCACTAAAGCCGCCTTCCCCCTGGGAACAGCATGAACCAGTCTCTTAAATACAGTTCTAAATCCCTTGATCTGCTGGGATTTATGACCTCACCCAGAAAGCAAGAGGTGAAGCCAGGCAATGACCAGGGAGCAAAGGAAATGGCCTCGACAGCTCTGAATAAAAGCACTGGGAAGAGAGTGGTCAAAGGAGGTGATAGCTAAAGGAACTTGCTTTCTAAGGTGAGGTCTGATGGCTGAGGTTTCTATATATATGCTGTGGAGGTTGGATATGTGTAAAAATATGCCTCTGGTTGGGCAGTTAATGAGGCAACCTGGTTGGTTTTGGTTGGTCTATTTTTGGCACCTGTGTGACTCAATGACAGATGTATAACACTTCAGATTCAATTTCCTCTTCCACATGCTGCGTCTTGTGTGCATCTCCCATCAGTGTAAGATCTGTGTTTTTGCCTGTTCTCGGACCTGTGTGATTATTTCTACACTTTATATAATCAAATTCCAAAAGTTGTGAGCTGAAGTAGCCCAGCAGCATTGGAAATGTGGCTCTGAGGGATTTTTGTATCAGATTATGATTTACCTTCCCGTTCCAGAATGTGGAAACCCATGCTGCTTTCCTTAGTTGCCTATCTTGAAAGGGTACTTTAGCTATTCTCGTGAGGACAAGCTTCTATTGTCTTACTCTGTGGTAACTCCATTGCTCATTTATAAATAGGAACAGATGTTTCACCTATATATCAATGAAGAACAGGTGTGGAGAATAAAATTATTTCCTCCTGATTTAGTATTGTTTCCCTTTCTTCACACTAGCTTCTCTGTGAAAATAATCCACTCCACTGTTGGCCAGTCACTCAGACTGAATTGGAAAAGGCAGACTCCTCCTTCCCATCCATGTTGCCCTGAGAACATCTGTATTTAACACTCCTGTTCTCTTCACCTCCCAGAAGCATAAAAGAGATGACTTTGCAGCTGTATGAAGGTGGCAGTGAGCAAGCTGTAGTCAATGTGCCTGGTTATGCAAATGATGTCAAGTTACTGTCCTGTTTTAGACTTGTGCTGATAGATTTGAAATATTTTGAATATAGGTAGCCACAGCTGTTGGCTGTAAGTACAGCACATTTCTTAAACAGAAACTGGAATTCATTTTCAGAGGGATTCCTGTACTGTAGTATTGCAATTAGTCTTCCAGTTAAGCAGGTTAATAGTTCACTCAGGACTCACATTTTGAAATGCTAGAAATGGTTCTGTCTTTTTACATGTAGTTTGACTTTATTCTTTCATCAGGAGCGGGTCTAATGGTTGTCAAATTGCACAGAAGTAGCATTTGTGGTCTCACATATGGAAAGTGGAGCTAGCATAAAAAAATAGACTGATATGAATGCTTATTACCACAGAAACATTTTGAAAAGAGACCTACAGCTAAATAACCTCAAAGTTGTATGAACACGGCCCTAAGTTCCAAATGCTGTTGTGTGGAGACATTGCCGAGCACATGACTGTTAACTTCTGTGCCTTAGGTACATCATTCACTGGTGGTTTTTGCTAAAAAGACTCCAGCAGCTAAAAGGATAGGCTCTTACTGGATCTATATGACCTCTTCTGTAGCTCATATTCCTCATGTAAACAGCAGAATGATGATGTTTCCCTGCCATCCCATTCTGAAGTCAGATGTTTAATCTTGCTGATACTTAAGGTGCACTTGATCATTCTGCTCCTCAAATGTTCACTTTTTATGAAGTGAACTGTGGTACTTCTTTTTACCTAGTAATTTTTAGAGCTAGACTCTATTTCTTTACTACATAACTTAAACTGTTCCATTTGTTGTGCCTGATAGCTGTTAAGTTACTTGTCTGTAATGAAAAAGGAACCTACTCTGTTAAAATGCTCAAAATCCTGACAATACACAGGAATCTTTTACAAGACAATATATAGGCACCCAAAAGTTTAGCTGTTCAGATGCTCAACACGTATTCTGGTATTTCTAAAGGAAGTGCTGTACTTTCTGGAATATGATCAAGAGGTTCCAGTTCACACTTTGCTGACACTATTCCTGTTCTGGTCATTTTTCTAAAGCAGCGAGAAGTACACTCATGTCAGTTGCTTTCTTATTTTATCTGAAGTTGTTTTCCTCAATTCTATTACGACTGCCTTTGTTCAATCTCTGACTCCTGATCAACAATATACCTGTATAACATTTCTTGTCAAAGTCCTAATTTTGTCTTTTTTTGTGTGTGTTTTCCAGTAGGCAATGTTGATGCTTCTTTCAAAGAGTTTTCAGGAGGGAGTGCTTGCAGGAGAGAGTTGTTTAGTAGAGATACTTAGAAACATTTGTTCATGCCCAGGGCTAAAATATTGTCTTTACTGGCAGTTTCTGAATGGTGGACAATACAGTGATCTCATTCTTTAGGGAGCAGCTCACAGGAAAATCTTGCAGGCTTTTCATATCAGACAGCACAGCAGAGAGCACAGCTTGCCTTGACATGAATTTCATTGACATGAAATGCTGGGTTCCGAGCCAGCAAAGCATGCTGCTACTCTGGGATAGCAAATCAGAAATATCATAGGTATATTAATTTTTCTGCTGGGGGAAAAAGGATGTGAAATCAAGGAAGACTCATTTTCATATTGACCAACTGATAGGATACTGAATGAGAGTGTAATCTGAGCAATGAGCAGAAGGAAATAGTGCTATGAACAAAGGCAATGTTCATTTAATAGGAACAGTGTGAGTCCTGTCTTGCACTGCTTTAAAGAAATAATGAAATTACTTGACATAACATTTTTCTGAAGTTATGCTAATGACGATTAGTACAACACTTAGTTTTCATATTCTGGAAATCTCAGTACAAAAAGAATAAATCAGTTTATCATAAGTATGTTGACAGTTATTAATGAAATAGTCACAATTCAGGAACCTGAATACAATTACCTCTTAAAAAAATCAAATCCAATGCTCCTATAAGATATTCTTTGGTTATTGCTATGCCTGGGTACAAAACAGATGTTACAAGACCTCAGTTTGCATGATCAGAAAGTTTTTTGGACAACGCTCTCAGGCACGTGGAGTGATTCTTGGAGTGTTCTATGCAGGGCCAGGAGATGGACTTGATAACATTGATGGGTCCCTTCCAACTCAGCATATTCTGTGATTCTATGATTTAACCTCTGCCCAGCCCCTTCACTGCCTAACTTTCTGTCAGAAATAAGTGTACAAGTGTTCCAATTAACATTATAAACAGAGGAGTCAACATCCTTTGAGCCCCTTTGAGCCAACTGTAAAATTGGTACAGCATTGTGACTTTCAAATTAATATATATTTCCATAGCATAAGTGTGGCAGCATGACGAGATATCATACCCATTACTGGCACCTTCCAGCTCAGCATATTGAGGCATCTGCTGAGATAAGATACTTTTATGCAAGTACTTAAAACAAGTAAATCAATGACAACTCCAAATTCTTATGTAATGTTAACTGAAGACAAACCAATAAAAAGTAACATTGTACCATAAAACAGAGTATAGCCTTGGAGTTTGCCTACATGTAAGTATTGCTAAAAACATTTCTTCATCCTGGAAGTAACTCAGATTTAAGATTGAAATTCTCTCTCTCTCCTTACCCCATCTCTACTAGAAGGTTTGCAAACCTTTACATGGTCACAAAACAGATATTTAGCATGTTTCAGAACTGGCAATTTTCCCTCAAACCCCAATTATTTCTTTGGCTACAGTTTTGGACTTAAGAGTAGACTGGTTTTGATGCCAAGGAAAAGGTTATCATTCCTCAGAAGGAAATCCATAGAATTCCTGGTGTTGGCACTAAAAACTGACCACCCCTTGAGGAAAGCCCACACCCTTAAAAGGGAGATTCTGACAGAGCACCAAGACACCACACGGGTGCTAATAGTGGTGAGGCAGGGCTCAGGTCTAGCTGAAAAGTTAGTCCACAGCGTGAGAGTCCTTGGCTAGCTACAGGTTGTGACAGAGATTGAAGAAGGGAGTAAAAGCCCAACCTGACCTTATATGGGACCCAATGGGTAGGGATATGAGTGATGGTCCTAGATGAGGCTGGTCAGGGCCATAAAGACCAGTTACTGCACTCAAGGCCTCACACAGGTGAAAAAATGGCGTGTGTTTCTTGAAAATCATTCAAATTGCTATTGTGTGTTGAGGCAGGGGAGGGCAGGTGAACTCCACATTTCTATCACTGCTAAGAGATCTTTGAATGAGGACTTGATTTTAGGAGAAATAAAAAGGGAAGCTTTGCCAAAGTGCTGATTACTGTGATCAGCAGCAATGATTTCAAAACAAGGAAGGAAAAAGTCAAGTTGCAAATAGGAATGTGCTTAGCAATAAACTCCTTTAAGAAATTTAAAGTACCTTTAGCCATGCACCACCTAGCAAAATCTAAATTACAGATGAGACACGCACCAGAGATAAGAAAATGCTAGCGCAGGAAAAAGCATGATATGCAAATTACTTTGATAGCTATTTGAAAAATTTATTATAGCAATTTCTGCATGGCTATTGTATATGTGGAACATACACAAATTGGAAGAGGATTCAACTCCTTAACAATACTGCAGAAACCTTGTATTCCCACTGGAGTGATAATTTGTGGTAAATTGGCCTATACAGCATGGCACACAGCTGCATAAGGACACTCAAGCCAGTTTTGAACAACCTGGTAGGCAGGGTCACCTACCTAATGACCTCTGCTGCTTGCCTAGGAGTTGAATTGGGTGCTTCATTGACAATGCGAGCAGCAGAAGATGGGTGCTGAGTTTGCTTGTGTGGCTGATAAGGGGCTGGGGAGACTCCTTTCTGGCAGGGGTCACTGTCCAGAGGGGAGGATGATCTCTGAATGGAGTTGAATGCAGGAGAGGTATAGGGGCTTTTTGCTTCCTGCCAGCAAGACTGACAGTTTCTGATTATTACTGCTGCTGTGGACTAGCACTGAATGTGTTCCTTTGCAAAAGAGATCAGTGTACCCCATTGCCCTTATCTGTATTTTATGTTCCTCTTGAACACTGCTCACTCTCTTATACTAGAGTAGCTGAGGCATATGTTAACCCTGAATCCAAATGTAAGGGTAGTAAGAAAATCTTCTGGAGGCAGAACTTTGAATTTGTACAGTTGTTGCCATACTAAAGTTTATTGTTAGATTACTTTGCCGCTCTTACAGCACAATAAATACAGAGATATTTGCAGATGCAGAAGGATATCTCCTGTACGTTACAGAGTAAGATACATACTCATAGCATCAAGTCAGTTTTTCTGTACTGTCTAAACCAAGTAATATTCATATAGTACAGATATATATCAGAAAATTCCATTTATTTCTTTCATAGTTTGAAGAGATGTAGTCTAGGTTGAAAGCATGCAATGGTGTTTAATTTAGTCAGAGTATGTCCTGTTTCTTAGATATTCTTGTGTTAGAGATCAGTATTATTGCTAACACAAGTTAGTCTTACGAAACTTAAAGGCAAACACAAAAACTTTAACAGAAGTGCAGGAAGTTCATCTCAGGAATAGCCTCTACTATTGTAACACTGAAATATGGAGGAAATGGTGAGATCAGATCAGAAATTAGAGATTTCATCTCTACTGTAATTTGGTCCTGACAGAAGGCAGGGAGATAATCATTACCAGAATTACTGCAGTAAAGATTATACCAAATATATGATATTTTATTACTCTTCCCCTAGTGTGACAACCTTTAACCAACTTCCCCTGATGAAGACCAATTTAGATAAAAAAGGAGGACTGCAGGAAACTTTCTGAGGCAAGGGTCTATTTCTTTGTCAATCCACTTTCTTCTTTCGAAACTCTGATTTTGCAGTCTAAGGGTTTGCACAAGTTTTGTGCACATCACTCATGGTATACAGCCACTTTCTTCGTGGTAGTGGCCTGGTGTAGAGGCCAGGCTTCTGAACATCAATTGTGAATTAATCTAAAAACCTGGAATCCTGATCACAGGGGTATGAAAGGGTCAGAGAACAAATTACAGGTAAATATTCTTGTTTGTGTTTCCAGGGACCTCATTGAAAAACATTCTCCTTGTCTTCAAAGAGGTTATTAATACCTGCTAGACTTGCACATCTTTGGTAGTTATGCCAGATGGACTCATAGTGGGATCTTAGCGAACCAGGCAGCACTGTGACCTTGCTAGGAAACAACCAGGTCCTCTTAACAATGAATATGAACCAAAAACTTACAGTGAATTGTCACTGATTTTTTTTAACAAGATCACCAAAACTTGAAGAGAAAGAGTCAAGAAACGCTTGTTCAGAGAGGTCTGTATCACAAGCACAAAAGCTTCTTCCATGGTGGGAGACTTGTGTGTCTGAAATTTGCATGTTTCTCTTACAAAGAAGAATTTTAACACCATTTAAAGACTTACTTTTCTGCAAGTCTTAAATTCAGATGCAATGTAAGGAATTTTCTTCTTGTCCTGTATGTGGAAAGACATGCTAGGAAGCAAGATCTAGTATTACCTTAACATCTCCTCACAGGACTGGGTCAAAGAAGGGTCTGGACAACAAATGTTGTTTTATTTGTAAAGCTCTGTAAAGTCTCATCAAACTGGGATGAATGGACTGTTTTAACCTCATCCTTCCTTTTTTACCTTCTTTCGTCTTCTGTAATTCCAGTGATTTTTATCATAGTAGGAACTTTTCCTTATTGTATCTTTTAACCCCTGGCCCATAAACCAGAAGATTAAAGTCTGCTGAGACTAAAAGATTCAAAGGTTTCTTGCAACAGATTTTAAAAGCAGGCCTTTTCTAATACACTCATAATTAGAAAACTTCAGTAGATATAAATTGTAGGCCAGCTAACTTTGGTGTACTCCTAATGTGTTCTCTTGGCTTTTAGGCTGGGGATAAGATCCATCTCATTCTTGCAAATAACGATGTCCCAGTTGTTGAGAAGAAAGGGGTTCATTGCTACCTTGGAGCATCATCTCAGGATAGTGGAGATGGCTCTATTAGTGTGTTTGACTTCCAGCTGTGATGTGTGGAATACTTCACTGCTTGGAGACAGGCCTTTAAAAAAAAAAAAAAAAAAACAAAAAAAGTAAAAGGGAAGTCCAGAAGCTTATTGAAATGCCAGGAGTCCTTCATCCTGACAAAGGTCCCTTGTCACAAGTAGCTGAGGAGAGGTTTTTTGTATCCCTAGATATCAGCAGTTGAAGAGTCTGGATTTCCGAACAGTGCGGAGGCAAAAGTGGTTAATGCTATGCCCAGTACCAATCTACATCTGGTGGTCATGTAAGATAGGAACATCTAAAAGACTGAGGTCTACTGTTAAAATAGCAGAAATGTTACATTTCTAATACTTGGACTGTGTGGATTTTATCTCCCTCCATACTGAAGTGTCCTTTATATATGAAATTCCCTTGAAGACAATACGTGCTGTTAATCTGCAGACATATAAATGAGATGAGAATTTTCCCATGAACTCTGAAAGGCCCAGAAAAGGCAAGATGCTTTTATCAGAGATAATGCCTTTTCCTTCAGATTAAGCAACCCTCTATGGCATACAGTGGTGGTGACATAGTGGCATATTCTGGCAGTCTATGTGGCAGTATTTACTTAGCTGTTGAAGCTCTTGAGGATGGACTACACAGCCATAACCCTGGGGACAGATCAACAAGAATGATTTGTAATAATTATTGTGGCCACAAGTATGAAGGATGGCACTGAGTATTCTTTACTGTTCATGCACAATAGAGCTGTCATAGACATTTCATGGTCAGTATACTTTGAGTATTATGTATCCTGCTATAATAATTGTAGCATAAACATTCTCACATGAATATTTAAGAAACTGCTTTCCTGTGGTATATTGTATTGTATTTGCATATTTATTACTGAAATTCACGGCAGATTCAAACTGTCAAACCTATTTACATTGCAGTGGAAAAGTATTTACTGATCCATATAAATGTTACATTTGCATCTGTAACAGAAAATGCATACCTCTTCAGTTAGGTGATGAGAAAAATTATACATCTGGTTAAAGAAACTTTGTCAAAGGCAGAACTGGCATTTTCCATATCCCATTAGTGTATGGCAAACACTTCCCCCTGGAATTTCAGTCAACTATGAGAACATGTTGTTGCGGAAATTGAGTGGTACCAGAATTTATATGAAGTATTAAACCCCAGGCTTGTGAGCTGTTTTACTTATAATAGTCACAGTCTTATTTGGCTGGTCAAGTAACAAATACAGCATTAATACAAGATTTAAAACTAGAAAAAAACAAAATAAATGGGACATTGTCTGAATGGCTAGACATTTGGGGCCTCAAAAACAGCATCTGAGAGAGGAGATGCTGAGTATCTGACCAAATTTAGTACCAGAACACTCAGCTCTCCATTGCAGCTGTTAAACCCCTGACTGATAAACTGGATGCAAACCTGTGCAAAGCAGCTTAAGTCCCATTAGACTTACTAGCTTAACCTCAACAGAGATCAAGTGAAGCAGCACTGCCCCAAAGCTGGCTTTGAGGGACTGTAATCACAAACCTGGGGGAACATGGTGGAGATGTAGCCAAAGGGCTCTTTAGAAGTCAGAATAAGTCCTGATGGATTTGATAATCTGGGTTGGAGCTGGCCATGTTGGCATGGTTGGAGCTCTCTGCTGTTTTGTGCAGAGATTCATGGTCTTTGGCCTGTGCTCTTGTGTTAACTGCACAGGGGAAGAAATCAGAATACTTGGCTCCCTGTCAGTCCAAAAATTGAAGCAGTGGGACACTGGCTGCAACTCAGTCTTCTAGTCCTGCTGAATGCAGAAGAGATATGATGCCCTATATAAGTGCAAAAAGAAACTGAATTAGAAGAATTAGCCAGAAGAGGCAAATGTTCAAATGTCAGGGTCCAGGTTGCAATCAACACGGGTCTGGCTCAGAAAAGATAAGTGTTTTGAGATAGATTTTCTTTGTCTTTGGAAACTTCCAGGTGTACTTGTATTTCCAGACTTGCCCTTTGAATTAAGAAGGCTACACGTTTTCTTGTCATGCAACCAAACATGACATTCTGTTACCAGGAACTGGGGTGCTAGGTAATGCATCAGTATCTACGAGACTTGAAATAAAACCAACACATCATTCTGAACTGATAACCTTGCATAGTTCTGGACTTCATGCTCTACTGGTTGCCTTGAAACATTTGTAAGACATCTTTAACTGGATGGGTTAAAGACAGTTATCAAAATGCCTTGCTCTATTAATACAGGTGGTGACATATAAACAGAAATGCTTCTTGGGCATTAAAATACTTCAGAAAAACATTCTTATTTAGGGGGTTTATTTTGTACCAACCCCTATGCTAAACTGAGATGTTTGATCATTTCAGCTTAACTCTCTATCATTTAAAATGATACTCCTAAGTATTTTTCCCATTCATAATCATGGCCTTCAAAGTAACAATTAACTCAGAATGTCCAAGAAGTGGATAACTGAACTGTGAAAAAATATCTTTGTATTAAATACATACGAGGATGAAGCTGCTTCCTGACCTCAAACACTTAAAAAATTTCTTCCTTTCATGACTTTTTTTAATAAATGCAGCTACACCATTCTAGCCAAGTCAAAGTGAAGCATTAGTTCTTTTCTGTATAATAATATATTTGTCTTAAACTGTTCTTTCTGTTACCTCTGAAAAATCCTAAAATTTTATTCTTCCTCTCTTGACTAATAGGACTTTTAAGTGCTCTTTGTCACTTGCACACTACTCCACTCTATTTTTACCTTTAAGTGATGCCTATGAAATTGTGTATCATTCATAAGAACTAGAACCATAGAATCATAGAATGTTTTGGGTGGTAGGTACCTTAAAGACCATCTAATTCCAATCACCCTTCCATGGGCAGGGAACCTTCCACTAGATCAGGTTACTGAGAGTGCCATCCAGCCTGGTCTTGAACACCTCCAGAGATGGTGAATCCACAACTTATCTGGGAAATCTGTTCCAGTGCCTCACCACCCTCACAGTAAAGAATTTATTCCCAACATCTAAACCTACTTTCCTTCAGCTTAGGGCCATTCCCCCTTGCCCTAGCCCTACAATGTCCTTGTAAAAAGTCCCTCCTCAGCTTTCTTAGGCCCCCTTTAGGTACTGGACGGTGTTATAAAGTCTCTCTGGAGTCTTCTCCAGGCTGAACAGCCACAAGTTTCTCAACCTATCTTCATAGGAGAGGTGTTCCAGACCTCTGACCAACTTAGTGGCCTCCTCTGGACTCACTCCAACAGGTCAGCATCTTCCTTTTCTTGAGAGCCCCATACCTGGTTGCAGCGCTCCTGGTGGGGTTTTACAAGAGCAGAGTAGAGGGGGACAATCATGGCCCTCAACCTGCTGGTCACAGCTCTTTTGATGCAACCCAGGAAGTGGCTGGAATTCTGGGCTTTGAGTGCTCATTGCTGAGTCATATTGAGCTTTTTGTCCACAAATACCCCCAAGTCCATCTCCGCAGAGCTGGTCTTGATTCATTCTCCACTCAGCTGTATTTGTGCTTGAGATTCCCCTGACCCAGGTGAAGAACCTTGCACCTGGCCTTGTTCAGCTTCATGAAGTTATTGATTATTAGGTTATGAGGTTGCTGAACTTCATGAGATTATTATAATTACCTCTGAAATATTTTTCTGGGCTTAAGACATTTCTTATTTGTTGCCATATTCACACTAGGTTCCTGTCTTACTGATGTTTTTAAATCTTCCTTTGTAATTGAAGTTTTCTTAGTACAAATGTAGTAGCCTGGGATTTGAACATATATTTAAGCTGGAAAATTGGCATAACCTTTAAAATCTTAGTCTGATCTTATGCAATTTCTGAAAAGTGATAGAATGTTTTGCTTTGTGTCCTCTGTAGTCCAAACTGAAACTTCATGGTGTTAGGTCTTCTCTGCATTTCATCCATTTAAAACCCCCCTCACCTTTTACTAATCTGTGTAAAAACTCAGAATGTTGTCTCAGTTCTGGACTGGGTCCAGGGACAACCTCCATGGAGAGGAAAAGTTGTAACTGTAGAAATTTGGCACCTGAAAGCACGTGCATCCTGCAACAGGAGTAGTGTGATAGGATAGGAATCTTTTCTGTTCTTTCTGCAAAGTGTCCAACTTTCAACTTTAATTTCCTGTTTGCTGTAACCCCTCAAACATCTCTTTATAAAACCTTCTCCTCCCAGATGTAATTGACAGCTCCCAACTTCCCCTGCAATGGAGGAATCCCAGGTCCAAGTTCTCATCTCTTTCACATCCCAGACAAGTATCTTGATCAGCTGGGACGTAGATCAGTATTTTTATAATCTTCCAAGGGAGCCTATGTGACAGCTTTTACTTGAAAATGGGTGAAGAAATATCAATATTTCTGGGGGTTCAGCTTATTTTAACAGCAGTGTGACTTAGGGCTTCAGGGAAGGCTTCTGCCAAAACCTGTCCAATAAATAACTTTGTGCAGAGCACATTTACTTCAAATTTAGTCAGTAGCAGGCTTTGCCCTCATTGCACAAAAATCCTGTGAAATTTAACCTCACAAAAAGAAACTCTGGCTTCTCTGGTTCACAGAGTGTTGGGCCACTGAAGCAGAATATTTGCATTTATAATGCAGTATACTAAACTACAGATGAAGAATGAATGGCTTGAAAGGAGAAGTAAGTGTGCTGATGAACTCTGGACAGTAGACCCTGGTGTGTTCATGAAGGTTAACAACTTTTTGGGAGTGGGGAGCTGAGAGCATGACCTGAGTGCATATGAAATGGGGCAGGGCCTGGACTTAAGTGCACAGAGGATATTTTTCAAAAATATGTGGTAACTGCTCTCTGAAAACAGAAGGAAGCCTCCACTGGTACAATTGTGCTTTATTTGTATTAGCAACCTAAGGACCTGACAGAAGAATTCCAGGTATTCAGCGTTTCTCTTATTATCCTAAATTTCCTCAATAGCTTTTTTTTGTAGGAGTCAAAGTCCTTGATTTAAATTTTTACTTAGAAAGTTTTTCTTTTGCTTCATTTGTAGGGTCAGTGTTAATGCCATCTAATACGTAGATGCCAAAACAGAAGACATGGGTAGGAACTAAATTATAACATGAGGAAAATGGAAAGCAATTTCATCGAATGTAGATTCTGGAGAATTAAATGCCTCAGCCATGCTCTGGGAAGCAAATTTATGCTCAGGCTGAAGAGCAAGGTTTGGTTTAATTGACTGTTGTTACTTCCCCACACCCTTTGGTCACAGAAATCAGATGCATTTCTCTGATGGTGGTGGCATCAAACCAGGCATAGTCTGAGGTATCTGAGAGCAATCAAAGCTCACTAATGGAACTTTGTGGAGTGCAGAACAAATGTGTTTATATTGCTTATGTCCCTCTTAACTGGAGAGTTACAAACAGCCAGGCAACATACACCGCTTCAGGAAAGATTGTGAAGATGTGGTTTCTCTCTCCATTAATTGAGTGACAGGTGTCTGTACCTTTGAGGACTTGACTAACATGGAAGTAGAAATCAGAAAATGCACCAATTTTTAAATTCAAATGTCATTTTCATCTACTCTTGCAAGATGTTTGAAAAAACAATTTTATACATTTATTCCATTTAAATATCAAGTTTGTATGTATTTCTTCTGGAAAGGCTAATCCTAGAAAATGATGAAGAGCCCAATACACTGTTATTTTGCCAAAGATGCTGTTGTACTTGTGCTAATGTAGACTTGCCATAATTCTTCAAAATCTAAATACTGTACTACAGTCATAATAAACAAACAAAATAAATCTGGAGCTACACAACATATTTAGTCCTCAAATTAATGGTGTATGCATGTACATATAGGAGATTTTCTTTTTTTAATAATTTAAGTTCAGACTTTTTCAGCAGAATTTTAACTCATGTCACAAATTAGCAAATTTCTACCAAAATCTGTCAGGGAGAACCCTATACAAATGTAAATCATTTATCAATGCTTAAGACAAAATACTTAATTACAAAGATTGCAAGAATGAAATTGTTTGAACATAGTGACTAATGATGAGCTTAAGTTCTAATATAATGCTCTCTGTGTCAAAAAAAAGGTGAAATATGCATATTCTAGTACTAAAATGGAACAATTAATTTTTACATCAAGCAGTATGTTCTGTTAATTCCACAGCATTTTTCTTACTTCCACTTAATTTAGTGAATACCGTTATTTAAGCTTCCTTGCTTCTCATCTATTCAAAATACTTCAGGGAAACAGTTCAATAAGCTGGCCTTGCACCTAAAAAACAAACCCAAGAAGGTTCAGTCACCTTTTCAACAAGATCAAAAAATTCTCTTTCTGACTTTTCTGAGTAGGTCAGAGTACAGCAGCTTATGATCCAGAGCACAGATCCCAGGTTGTCTTCTCTCACTGAAGTGGTACAGTGCTCAGTCACCCTACTGACTAGAAAGCAATATTTTAATAATCTTGCACTTCTGACTACTTTTACTTTTTACATCAGCCCAAATTATGGCTAGGATGTTATTGTGATGTAATCATGCATGCATAGTATGGATATGCCAGAATATGTTATTTACAGTGAAATCCAGGTGTCATTGACAAGTCATGCAAGCAATGCATATGTGCTGTGAGATGAGGGCCACCTCTTCCATGTGTGTTGAACTCATTTTATTTCTCTTCCTGCCTTCTCCAAACTCAGGAGAAAGTCTGTGAATTCCCCTCAAATACAAATTGTGATGTAGACCCAGAGGCCAACATGGCTGTATTTTGTCTCTCAAGCCCAGGAGAACACAGAAGCCCCATCGGGCTGCTCAAATGCAGCCAGCAGCTTCAAAGTGCCACTTGAGTGGGATTGTGCTGGAACTCAGCCTGGGGAGCATGCCAAGCGGGACACAGTGAACTAGTGTCATCCTGGCTTTGCCACCTCCCAGCCCTTCTGCCTGCTTCCAAGACTCCACGAACCATGGTGGGCAGGGAATGGCAGGTCTACTGCCCTCCATCCCCTCTGCACTGCTGGTCCTCCCATGCTTCCTCTGTATGTGGTGCCTGGAGAATTCCACAGCCTGAACTGCTGCTTTTTGTCCCAGTGAGGAGTCAAGCCCTTGGCATGTGTAGCCTCACAGACAGCTTTTTTCAGGAAAGTATCTCAGAGCAGAAACATAAATAGTCAAATCTACACTTCTCTCTCAGCAAGGGGGACTAACAGGGCACAACCCCAAGCCAGCAGACCCACCCCACAGGAAATGCTGCTGTTAGTGCACTGTAGACCTGTCCCAAGGCAGCATGGACTGCCATCAAGAGCCAGAGAGACCCTAAGGAGAGACTGAGGTGGCTTAAAAGCATGTTGCCTTTCCCCAAGGCCAGGACTCACCCTGGTGCCATCTCAAGCTGACAATATGCTGTATCGTATTGTTCCTGTCATCCAAGAGCATTTTCTCAACATGTTAATGTTTCCATTCATTCATGTCTGTGTTGTGGAAACCGGGACATCCTGCTGTGCTACCAGTAACATGAACATGCAACCCCAGTTACTCTAAGAGGTATGATTTCTGCTAAGAACTTCCTCTTCGGTGGCAAAGCTAGCTTTGTTCAAATTTTCTCTCTCTCGAGGATGTAAAATTAAATTCTTCTGGAATGCCTCTACCAAATCTCTCACTGAAGCCCTGCATTACATGGCTATGAATCTGTGTGCTTCTATCCTTGCCTTATGTAGCTGTCATGGACTTCTTTTGACCTGCAAGTGGCAGTATGTGGCTTAAAATGCTTCCTTCTTCTATGGCTCTTTCTCATCCAGCTCAATGACATTCAGAAGGAAGGATAATTGGAGGACTGACTGAATTCCCCTGACTAGGAGCTTACTTTAAAGAATCCATTTGTCTGAATGATGTCAACAGCTTCCTATTAGTCCTAGTACTGCTCAAGCATAGGAAAAGATTTTGAATTGTTTTTTTTTTTCCCTCGAGTTTTTAAAGCTGTTTTTTACACTGCTCAAAAGAGTTAATTCCTTGCATATTTTGAAAGCTTTTAATTACTATGTGAATTTTAGAACAGCATTGTGTAGCTAATTTCTACATAATTCTTGGGTGCCATTATAAATATACATAGGGAAATAAGTACATTCAGTCAACAAAAGAAACTTAACTTGGGCACATGATTTTGTTTGCAAAGCTGGTGTTAAAATTCTCATCAGGGTTTAATATTTGTGTGATAGATTCTGCTAAAGGTTTCCTGGGGTTTATGCCAATAAAGTGGTTCAAGTTTACCCATGAATGATCAAGAACAGAAGAATAGCCTGCTCTGTTTTCTTCTGGGAGACTTCAACCTGATTTGTTTATTTTTTGATTGTCACCCAAAGTTTGAGAATAGCTTGAGTGATACCCTACAAACCTCTATTTTACAGATGGAGTAAGAAGGCAGAGTTTGTACATACTGGATGTTATTCTGCTGTTTCATCCATGAGTCAGCCCTTGCAAGGACTAAATGGTGATGCTCTTCTCTCTGTTTCCCATTCTCCCTATGCTTTATGTGTAAAGGTGCTATGCTTCTGCCTTGTCAGCTGCAAGTCTGGTGCTTTCTCACAGGCTTTAAAAATAAATCTTTAAAGAAACTATTCTGTTCTGCTTGGCCATAAAGGACACTGAAAGTTTCATATATAGCATATCATGCATAAAAATAATTGCTGCAACTGCAATGTACAAGTACTTATTGTTCTGAGGTGAAATCAAGAAGTGTCACAAGTAAAAATATTACTCTGAAAAAAAGGACCTTGCTTTAAGAAGTAGAGAAAAACAGCTATATCAGTGGAAAAGCAGAACATAGAGAGGGTTTTATTTGTAAGTGAGCCTTTTTATGGTACTCATCAGAATCCCTTTAGTACCTCATAAATATGAATTAATTTATGCCTGTAACTCTTCTGAAGTATGGAAAGATTATTTTCTTCAGTTTAGAGAAGGGAAAATGGGCCAAGGCAAGATCAAATGAACTGCCCAACATCATAAGGATCACCTGCGGTGGAGCAGAATACAAATACAGATATCTAGAGTGCTGTGCCACACTTTTAACCACAAAACAATCTTTCTTTCAAAGATAATTTTTAGTATTTATTGCACATGAAAAGAAAGATACCAACCTTACTTCCAGGAAAATAAGGTAAAATACTCCATAAACAATAGAAATTACAGATGAAGAGGGAAATCATGAGCTTAGGGGGCTTTTGCTTATCAAATGTATGTTAATATCCTATTTTTAACACCACGGATCTCCCTCTTCTGTCAGTTTCATAATCCTCAATTTCAGAGATGATGTAAAACATACTCCTCAGTCAGTATGCTGACAGCTTCATTCCCATGCTAGGTCTGCCTAAATCCCAGTGTTCTGAACCCAGAAAAACTAACCCTGAAGCCTGGACATTTTTAGAATTATAAATATTTCTGTTTCAGTTTTCTCCAGGACTACCAGGAGTTCTCAAGTAAGAGATGGCCTACACTGTGCTAGATAGAAAGCAGCTGATGAGAAACAAAGTCCTGGATCATCCTTTTCCTCAATGGTCTCTGACTGCAATTAGACAGTTGTGACATAACGAAAGGTACAGTGACGAGTCAGTGACACTGTGACAACTGCAAAGCCAGCAGAACAGCCCAGAACCTACCTCATTTAATAGATCATTACCATATTGCGTGCAAATTACCATTGCAAATACTGTTAATGTGTTTTGTTTGTCTTTAATTATAAGTACCCAGCTAGTAACAGGATGCTAAGAGTCTGGAAGAAGTTAGGTATGCACCCAGCTGTGTGACACTATATTAAGTAACATGTATTTCAGTATGCTTAAGAATATGTGTTTGATGGCCCTTGTCCCAAGCTCTTCTTCCACTTTTAACTTTTTCTGTACTTTCCCACCACAACAATGTTGTTAAATGCTGGTCTTTCGCACAGTTTCCTATTAACATGAAAATTTGGTTTGAGATGCTACATAGGACTTTTGGACTGGTTGCTTTCATCTCCGCCTCATCACTTCAGTGGTTTAATCTTGGACATAATAAAATTTTAGCTCTAAAGACTTCTGGTCTGGAATATATGTGCCTATGAACAGGATGACTCCAGGTTGACATTAGTTGGGAAATTAAGTAGAATGCAAGGTGGGAGAGAACATGTATACCTATGTAAAAGCAGCCAATAATGTCTGTGATTGAAGCAGATGGGGAGGATGTTATACCAAAAGAATTGCATTGTCACTATAACAAAATGCTTCTTTGCTATATGTTGCACAAGATGGGGTTCTTGTCCCTCATTGAGAAATACTGCAGGAATTTACCTGCCTGGCCAGTCACAGAAGTCACAGGTAATAATCTCTGTGCAGCTACATCTAACAGCACTGCTCTGCTGATCTCTCCACTCTGCCAGTTCAACTGAAACAAGCCTCAATAGCAAAATGCTTCCTGCTCTGAACTCTTCTCTCAGGCATGTGTGTGGTGTCATGTTGCGTAACACACTATTCAACAGTCAATGCATAAATACATTTGCCTTGTGTTAGTAGGAGTGATGTTAGCCTACAGGTATTTCTCATGAGTGTGGCAAGAGAGGCTAATAGATTAGGAAGTCTGTTTGAAAAAAGCTGTTCTTCCACAATAGTGCAGTACGCAGTCACTCAGTGTCTGCTTGTTTTGCTTGTTTCTGCACCTACCTCTGCAAAATACTGTTACCTGACAGTCTAGGAGGCAGAAAGTGGACTTTTCTTTTTTTCCACTGAAATCTGACAATTCAGACTCCTGCTTGAAGATGGAGTTGTGCTCAGCACGCAAGCAGAAACTCTTTTAAAAGCAAGAGGCAAGGGGTCATGTGGCTGATTTCTTGCAGCACCAACTGCTCAAATCTTAAAATAATTAAGTAAGAAGAAGTAGATTTAATCCCACTGTGTTTTGTTTTTTTTCTCTGACCATCTGTGAATAGAAGTCTTTCTTCCCCCAGTGCTGAAGCAAGGGAAGATTTACCAGGCAGTAGAGACTGCAAGAGAAATGACAAGAACTTGGGGCCTGATGGGATGCTCACCTCTGCTGGAGAAGAAACACAGGCAGTACCTGTTAGATCTCTCACTCTTTCTCTCTCTAAAAATAAAAATAAAATAAAAAAAAGGCACTCTGTTTTGCTTCTTTGAAGGACAATAAGAAAAGACCCACTATGTTCTGCATCTGTGGGGAAGTTGGAGGATAAGAAAAGGAAAGCCATCTTCTCTAAGGATAGGCACAGGCACATTGAACTGTCAGGTCTAACATTTCAGAGCGTGAGCAGCCTGGAAGAATAAACCCTCGAGGAGTCTTCAGGACATTTAAAAATGCAAGGACAAAGTGAAAATAAAAGAAGAAAAGCTAGGTGAGTAATAGGGGGTAAATATGTCAAATATTACAGAGCTTAGGAGTAAACATAATGACAGAAAAGGGTACTTACTGAAAGACATGCAAATAAGCAAGAAAGAAAAGTCATGATAATTCTTGAAAGAGTAGGAACAGAAAGTCAGTGTCTCCCACAAATATTTTTGGAAGCTTTTTTTTTGAAATTCAGTTCCATATGCTAAAAGCTGATCCCATCTTTAGAGTTGGTGGCTTATGCCTTTCTATCAAGCATTTTTTCTCAGCTGTGCTAACAAGTTTTTAGGCAGGAATGCAGTGCTGTGTTTAAGACGGAAAATAGAAATGCCTATTTTAAAAGACTTTCAGGCTTCCTGAAACTCCTGCTTTTTAGAAAACCATTTGTTCCAAGATACAATCTATTGAAGAACAATAAACTAAGGCCAACTGCTTGTTGTTTGTGGCTGTTTTTATGGTCAGGAGAGGGATATGGGGTATATGCTGAGAAATGTTAACTGCTGCTCAGGCTCTTTTTGACAAAAATAAGATTCTTTACAGATTGTAGCATAGCACTTCCATGCCAAAAGCATAAATAAAAAACAGGCAGTAATAATATATATATATATATGTTTTGTAGTAATAATCTTAGGTTCTGCTTTAAAGCACATCTGAGAACCCAGTATGGCAAAGGAGATTTCTCCAAACTGCTACATTTCTCACCATAAGTAATACTTTTTAATAAGGTCTTCAGTGAGTTATTCACAGTGCATTTGCAACAGAGATTTTGCAGTTCTCATCTACTGCTATTCAGAGAACTTTTAGGGCATGGGGTGTACAGGAATGATAAGCAACATTAGCTGTCACCAGAAAACTGACTAAAAGAAACTAAAGACTTCAGCTTTATCATGGAAATATATGTGACTATTTTTTCAAGTGATAGGATGGATATTGCATCATTGCAGCAATTCTGTTCCCAGTTAGCAGGTGTTGAAGCTGACAGCGTGTGCCTTGCTCGCTCGTATGCTCAGGGAACAGGAGCTCTGCCAGCTGAAATATCCTGCCAGCTCCCCAGATCACAGCCTGCAGGGACTTGAGGGATGGCACAACACAGGAACTCATTTACAAATGCCTGAATTTCCACATTTCAGCTGCCCAGCTGAGGAATCAAGAATTCCTCTTCTCAAGATATTTTAGGGTCTTTTCTGAACCCAACTACCCTCTGGGTGAAGAACTTTTTCCTAATATCCAATTTAAACCTTCCCTGACACAGCTTCATGCCATTCCCTTGGGTCCTGTCACTGGTCACCAGAGAGAAGAGATCATTGCTTGCCCCTTCAGTACCTCTCAAAATAATATTCTGCATACTTTTACCAGTCACTGAAGTGAGACTGATGGGTCTGTAGTTTTCAGGGTCTCTTCACCTGCTTGAAAATTGCAACAATATTTGCCAGCTTCCAGTTCACTGGGACCTGGCCAGATTCCCAAGACTGTTCCAAAATCATTGAGAGAGATCTTGCGATAACATCAGCCAGTTCTTTTCATACCCTTGGATTAATCTGATCAGGCGCTATAGACTTACAGGGTTCCAGCTGGACCAGCAAATCCCACACAAGTTCGGGGTTGTCTGGGGGTTTATAATTCTGGCATTGTATTTCTGTATCATTGCTAAGTTCAATAGGATGTATTTCAGAAGAGGATAGCTCTCCCAGCAGCAGCCTGCAATCTGACTCCATGAAAAGCTTTGGTATCACATCTGATCTCAGTGAACTATGAGCCACCTGAGTATCTGAGTTACCCAGTAAATTGGGCTCTCAAAGTGCAGGGTGGGATTATTGGTTGTTTGCATATAACCATGTGAGTTTTCAAAGAAGCAGATGGAGATGTGATGTAAAGAGAGAAAACAGTTTGGAAACTCAGATATTTTGCAGTGTTTAGGTTCAAATCCTCCTGTCCTTGCTTCTGCTGAATAGCACTAATTAGCTTCCCTAGTATGTCTCCAGGAGTATTTGAGTAGAGGGAGAAAGTAAGGATGTCAAAATCACTTATTTGCATTGTCTTATACCAGGAGTGAAGGTTCAGCACCAAAGGCAGTAGTGAATTACATAATCTTGTGTCCCTTCTGGTGCTGGAAACCTCAAGATAAATGCAGCATCCTACTGACCTATGGTCAGGGCATGGCACACTGCACAGGCTTCCTGTCAGGGGCAAGATTCACGGGCATTGAGGTCTTCAAAATTTTTATAGGACTTTTTAAAAAACAGAATAAGTGCTTCCTTTCAAGATAAAGGCAAGGAAATGCTGGTAGCATCATCACTGGTGCCAGGTGATAGTGACCATTGGGTTTTTCCACTATGATTAACTAGCTGGGTTTTGGTTTAAGGGCTATGTAGAGCACAGCACGGTCCTGAAGGCCAAAAAATATGTGCAGCACGGTGAGGCACAGCACAGTGTGTGCCTGTGCCTGCTCCAGGTAATCAGTGCATGGATCACAAACTCCTCAATGTACAGTAGTCCAGTTAGAACAACTATCTGTGTTCTATAGTCTTAAGTGGATGTGAGACGTCCCATGAAGAGAATGCATTAAGTTCTGAACAAAATTTATGACAGCTTAGCTGTCATGACTGACTTTTCCTGGGGAAATTTCTGGGTCATACCATCTTTCCCAGTAGTTTCTATGTACTTGTATCACAGTGATTAAAATGGTGATTAAATGCATGGGTAGGAGCATTTCCATATCATTTACACTGTGTGCTGGTGAGAAGTCACAAACTGGCACAGAATTTAGGCAGCTGTGTTGGTAATTCCCAGAAGAAAGCACATGGGATCCAGCTTCTCTGCATTGTTTAACCCTAGCACTGCAAAAACTGGTTTCAGGGAGCAGAGGACTGTTTTCCCTGTTTGCTTCAGTGATCTTAATCAGTACGGACACTGCCAAAGAACAACACTCAATCAGTGCCAAATCTGGGCTATGAGAAACAGACCTCAGTCTGCTTGGAAAACACCACAACCTGCCACTTCCAGACCTGCAGATGTCTGAGTCTGGTCTGGCAATGCTTCCCTTCTCCCTCTTGGTAGGGTGTGCTGAGCTCTTCACAGCCTGAAGGAGCCCTTGCAGCAGCTGCTCCCAAGAGGGCAATGCTTTTTCTAAGCTGCTGGGAGCTTCCCTGGGCCACAGAGGAAACCATCTGTAACCACAACCACAGGGGACCAAATTAGACCTCCTGAGCAAAATTAAAAACTAGCAGTGTCAAATTGGGACTCTCTTCAAGCTCTGACCATTTCAGCCAAGAACTTGGAACAAATCCTATTGATCTCTTTTTTGTTTCTTTCTCTCTGCTGTACAAGCCCACATCATAAGGATGAAATCTAGGCTGTGCTGAAGCAGGTGGTAAAATTCCTACTGACTTCAACAGAACCTGGGGTTTACTTCAGAAACAAACTGCAGAGCTATGCAATAAATTAATTCAGCATCCCAGATGCAAACTCATACGCTTTACTGGTTTAAGTTCTGCTACTCGAGTCTGTAGTAGTGCTATGGGAGCGTAAATTATTCTAGTGTTTCCGACATTTTATTGAAACTTAATTTGCCTAAATTCCCAAACTAGTGACAAATAATTCAACTATAAATTGTGTGCAAAAATGTGCAAGCTGCCAAAAGTAGCATCAGTCAAATATGGGCCTGGGGGGTGTGGAGTGCTCAGTGATGGATGCAAAGTTACGCTTGCCAGTTTATGGCTGTCTCTGCTTTCCTCGTGTGTACATCCTTGACTGACATTTTTACCTAACTGTAGGCTCCTTTCTTTCTTCCTAAAACACTTAAAAGGGAACTGAAATGAAAAATTAAGGTCATTGTCTAATTTTGTATGAGCAGAGGGTTCTTTGGCATAGATCTGCAGTGAAACAGGCATTACTGACAGCTTTGTCAGGTTTCCCATATGGACAGTCTATGCCGATTTCTAGGCAGTTACAAATAATTGAAGTTAAAGATTTCTATAGCTTGTCTGACAAGGCTGAAACAAGAAACATGTATAGGTGTGACTTCAGAAAGCTTATCATTTATGGTGCTGCTGACTTGCTTCTCCAAGGAACTGGCATGCAGCGTTCCAGCACCAAACAGCAGAGACTAATTTGGGATCGCCAGAAATGGTCACAAAGTGACATTCATAAATGATGCAGCCTGAGGAAAGGTGGTAATGTCAGAAAAATGGAGCAAACCCTTCTGTTCAATACGTGTTCAGCAAGAGTCCATTTCACCTGGTTTTGCTGTCCTATGATCTCATTTTCAATATGCAATAAAAACAATTCTAAAGAAAGGGAAACTTGCCAGCCTGACTAAACATATTTTTTATTGTGAATACATCTGTGGCAGTAAAAATCTGTTTATTAGAGCCTCTGAATATGTGTAATTATAAGGTAGTCTATGATGAATAAAGATGAAGTTAAGCATGAGATAAATGGTATTTTAGACACTTGCAGTAGTTGTTCTGTACCTCGAAAGCGTCCTAGCTCACAATGATAATGTATGAACAAAATGGACTTTCCTTGGTGGCAAAAACTGGCAAAATTACAGGTGATAAAATCCAACGATTAGAATCACCACAGTGATTATTCCTGGTTTGGTGTGTGTGACAAGATTTGTATCATGTATACCTTACATACTCGTTCTTCTCTTCTAAGTCAATAGGGGCAGGACCAAGAATCTACTGATAACTGATGTGTGTTGTAATTATGTTGAGTCTGGTTTATGTCTAATGATAAGATTCCTGTGTTTATATAACTTAGACACCTAAAAAGAAAAATGGGAGTTTGGAGCCTCAAGAACCAAGATTTGTACAAGAAGGGAGTTTCTCTTTCTGCTGATTCATGGAAAATAATAGGGCTGAAGGTTGAGAGGTTATCTAGTCCATCCTCCTAAATCAGTGTAAGCTCAGTGCCTTTTGTGCAGCCTCTGAGGAACTGGGAGCAGATGAAGACCATTTACATACTTGGAGACTACTCTCATGCCCATTCTTCAGTGACCTTTTTTTAGACGGCTGCAGTAGTCTTTTCTACACCAGTGCTCCTGACCTTTTCTTCTTCCTCCATAAGGTTTATTAGGGGAGAAACAAAATTCAAGAAGCACCTACTATTCCTGAAAAAAAAAAAGAAAAAGAACACATAATTGATATTTTCAGTGAAAATGGATGCAAAATCTTGGTTTTCTGCATCTTCAGTCAATACGTTTAACCTCACATGTCAGAATGGTGCATTTTTGGAACGTCACAGCCTTTGAGGTTAGCCTGTTTTCTACCAGAAATAGGAACTTTTCATCTTCATTGACATATAAGCACTCAGTGAAGCTCAGGCTCATACGTCACTAGTAAATTTTAATAGGAGTCCAAACTAGAAAATACCATCTCCCAGTTATACCAATATGGTGCATTTGCTGGGAATGTTCCGTATGAGAGAAAATCTCAGAAGTATCTGTTTCCTGCTTAACTTCGGGAAGATGTAACACAGTATGTAGCTCAGGTATAGACAAATGTGATGAGATATTCTCCTGCATTTCTATCTGGCTAGGGACACTTTACCTTTTGTTTGTTCTGATAGAAACATTGAAAATCCTGACAGTGAGTAAAATGTTACCTCATTTGCCAGGTCACTGTTTCCCTTCTCAACCCGTTACAATTGTATTGACTCAGTTGAGCTGATGTAATTGAGAAGTTAAAATTACCTCCAAGTTTTGGCACTGCTCAGTTCTTTGCTTCATTTTACAAAAAATATTGAAGTTTAATGTATGTCTTGCAAATGCAATGTGCCTTCAGTAGCAATTGCTTCAACTAGCGCTATGTATGATTTATTTTGAACAGGAAATTTCAGGAGATTCTACAAAATCTAAGAAGAGATATAATAAATAACAATAGTATTTCTTTTTATGCCTGCAGTCAAGATCTCCCCTTCTCCTTGCAAACCTTGATCACATCTTAATGAAATCAGTGTGAATTTTTTTCATTGACACATTAAGGGTGTGATACAGTTTTCCTTAGACTACTCTTGTTTTATGCCTCCTCATTTTTGTGCTTAACCTTCTCTGTGTCACCTCCTAAGCTTATCTAGAGTTCTCTGTTGGCAATAAAAGTGGTGGCTTCCACTAGGCTTCCCAGGGATGAATTTTGGCACATAACCTCATTCTGTTCTCATAGTGCATGTGATTTCTTCCTGAAGTCACTTTGATTGTATTAAAAATCTCATTCGAATATCTAAAAACCTACTTGTCAGGCTCTTAAAAGATAAGCAGTGACATAGATCTCCAGAGTTGATCCACTGGTTGCTGCCAGAGTTGAACACCCAAACATCCTGATTAGTTGTACCAGATCGGTGTTTGTATATGGAACTAGGGAACATTTATAGTGCCAGCACATAAAATATCACACTGGATAAAGATATGCAAATACAAATAGTTTAGAATTGTGAACCATACCTTGAAAGTCATTAAAGATACAGAGAACTAACAGACTTAGTTTTAATTTAAAAGATAATAGTCTTTTTAAAAAGTCCCTTTTGCAAATCCACCAGTCTCACACTTCTGCATCTCAACATTTCACCTCAGTGTCTTATCACTTTCGACAGCAATAACAACCACCAAGAGTGTAATACTTAATGGTTAGGAGGAATTTCTCCCTTTCTGAGCTGAACTTTACTTGTGAGCAGCTGGAATTAAATTTTCATTCGCTGTGTTCTGTCTTTTAAAATAGCTAAGTTTTCATTTACCCTAAGAAATTCCTCAAGTGTATCATCTTCAGGCCAGATAAGGTTTTGATGTCAAAGAACTAAGTCATGAATCTCTCTTACAAAGGCAGTGTGCATTTCCAGAACTCCTTGAGTTTTCCTCAAATTTTACCAATTTATGTGTGCATTTTACATTTAATGTGTCCTCTTTTTTTCTCTTCTCTAAAACTTTGTACATCTTTGTCTCCACATTGTCATTTCTTTCTTGTCTTTTCTTCAGTTTTTGCTTCTTTGAGGAAATCAATTCTCAAATTTTCAAATAACTATTCTAGCACTATCATTATAATTGGCATGACCTTTGAGATTTTATGGTTTTGGCCAATCTAATTGGCCAAGTGACACCCTCCTCATGTGTACTGAATTCCTCTCCTGACTGTAGAACCCCATTTGTTTCATCTGGGTGACAAGTTCTCTCAGCTGCAATCCTTGAAATCATTTCAGAAGAGCTTTTTCTTTCTTATCACTCTCTTCTTTCTTTCAAAATAAATTGTATTAATTAGTTTTTAAATCATAAGTTTGAAGATCTCTGTGTAGTCTCATTCTTATCTCTCATTTCTTTACACTGAGGCTGTCCTCAATTAGGCTATTTATATCACTTCTGAATGTTCATCTCCAGCTATAAATCTGTACAAAAAGCTAAGTCTGAATTTACATGGAACATACTTCTGCAGTTCTCATAAATGACTGAAATGTGATTAAAGAAACTAAGAGAGACTTGTGAAGGCAATTTAAGGTTTTGTTGAAGTCATTTAAGTTACTGAAGCTCCATTAAAGTGGTGAAATCAGAATTTGTTGCCAGAATGGGGATTTTACATTAGATTTAGAATCCTATCTGTCAGGCTATGAATTTCTTTTATATTATAAGGAAAAGAAATAAGTGCATATCTCTTAACTTCATTACAACTAGTTCACAAAAATGTTTTTGTTCATCCGTACAAATAGAAATTTAATATTTGGCTTGAGAGTGGGGGGTTTTTTTCCAGCTACTTAAGCTGAAAAAAAAATGTCCACTGGTATCTTTTCTCCCAGGTGAGTGCCCATTAACCTCAGGTGAACTTCATATGGTCAATGTCTGTCATAAAACATTTATTTTTAATTGTAAAACTTGTTTTTAAATACAGTAAAGATGAATGGCATGATACATCTAATGCAATAATCCTCTAGATAAAAGGTGGATGCAATCAATAGATTGAAAACAAGAGAAATCGAGGCAAAGATACAAATGTAAATAGAGGGCACTAAATTTATCTTCAGATTTAATGCCTGTTTTTTATGAAGGATTTACATGGTAGCCATTATTTGGATCCTATAAATAACACATATTTACATGTTGGTGTGACTCCCAAAAATGTCTCTGCATACAGTATTTTCTCTCCTCCATAAATAACCTTAAGATTGTCCATAGGTGTTCAAACGCTATCATTCATCTATATGATTAATCCACAGATGCTGTTTTCTTACTATTTTAATGGAGTGGCATATAGATGTATTGTTCAGTCAGATTCTGTTATGGTGGCTGATTTCAGGATTTCTACATCAATCTAAAAGTATCTACTGTACTGAATTTTAGCCAGAAAGCTGCTTATTTCTGAACTCTGATTTTGCTTGGGCACTGTCTAGAGCTGCTTTGCTTAGCTATGTCAAGACTGGGGAGACAGTGAAATATCTATGGACAAAAAGTGCCTCCAACAGTAATACCTAATTTCAAATTCAGGGGTTTAATTGGGGCGTAGACATCTAAATGACACACCTCTCTTCACTCGACTTTATCTGATTTTTTCCCTCTTTGAGACCTGTATCTGTGTTCCTCCTTGATTTGTCCTGAGGTGAGGAAATAAGTCTAACTGAAGTTGTAGTAACTGCATAGTCCCAAACAATGGTTGATTCCTGTGCCTAATGTCATTGGGATTACACCAGTGATGAATTTAATGCAAGTTTAACAAACGTAGTCCAACTATAAAAATGTCTTGTATAAAGCTGAAAATCCCTTCACCCAGTTCTTTAAACAACCTCCATACTGAAAAGTAGCTCAGTGATTTTTATCCCATTTGTAAACATTTGCTTCTTGTTTTAGAAATTCTCATTTATAATGTATCCAGTTGTAGATGTTATCTACAATCTAGGGTGAACTGTACAATAACACCCTTTAAACACTGCAGTGTCTTGCTTCTAATCACTACTGCTCTGGATTGTTTCTATTGTGAGAGCTTCTTCAATGGCTAGGACTGTTTTCTTTAATACTTTTCACTAGATCACAAAATCTTTCTCCTGCTTTCCTGCTAAACAGGACTGTGTCTGGTCTGGCACTAGTACTGAAGATAACTGTTTCCTGCTAATGAGGCACCATAAATTTGTGCAGAATTCTTCAAGCAACAGAATTCTCTGGGAGTTCAGGTTGTTCTTTGTAGTCCCAGATATATTTGACTTTCTGGTTAGTTATGGATATGATTTATATCTTCTCTATAGCTGTCTTGAAATAATGAACTTCATGTGAACAATATTGTTCTATGAATGGCAGAAAAAAACAGCAGCTGCACTAATAACCCTCTTATTTCTATATTCCAAGTCCATGTGTCTCAGACAGTGTGTTGTGATCATGGGGGATCAAAGAGGAGGAGTCTAAATCTTCACAATTGAGTCTAATATCCACCTTGGTGTGACTGATGTCCTGTTGTCAGTTAAAAGTAGCTCTTATCCTGGCTTGTATAAACACTTAGAAAGGAAGGCACTGCAAAAGGAGATGCATCTGCAAAAGGCTTAAGGAATACTGCCTTTGAGTTTCTATAGAAAATGACACTCAGTGTCATGAAAACTGGTGAAGTCTCTGCAGTCTAAACTTAAAGTCTCAAAGAGATAAAGAATCTGATGTTAATTGTGACTTTATTGAAGGAGAATAAAAAGTAAATTCTTGGGATTTTTCTGAAATACCCTGATTGCAAATAGCTATTTTGAAGGCACTACTCATGTATTTTCCTTTTCTCTGTGAAGATCTACAATTGTTTTGATTTAGTACAGGTGACTAGACCAATACAATCTTCTTGCAAGTTCTCTTGCAAGCTTTTCATGACCTTTCATCCTTTCACTAGTTTACAAATCAAGAAGGAAACTTTCATTAATAGTTGCCAGCTCTTTAATTCTGATTCCCACATCAAACCTAATCAATCCTGTTTATGAATCTACCCACACCCTTTGTTTTCCTGTCAGCAGATAGCACAACAGAGATGAGGTAAAGAAATCAGTGTGAGTGATTATTATGTCTTTCTTTCCATTATCCTTGTTTCTGTCCTTAGCATGAAAAAGCAAAAAGACTGGGAGACTGGGAGGAAGTGAGAAGAAAAGCTGTCCCTTTTTGCTTTGTGGAGGATAGAGAAGAAAGTGAGAAGTAATGGCTATCTGGCCCACTGTTAGCAGTTCCTATTTATCAGCACCCTTTAGTTTGGAAGCCACTCTGTTGGTTTTGTACTTACATCTGCAACTGATGCACAGCTCCCATAGAGCTCTGTCTTGAGAAAGTAAATCCTCTTCTGTTTCTCTAATGGTGCATTTGATTTCCTTTATTTGGGTTCAGCTTGTCTAAAGCTTTATGAGCATTGAATCTCTAGTATGTGAACAACCTCAAGCAATCTCATATATTGGGAAGAACATCTCCAGTTATATATGGTGTTTCTAAAATGGCACATATGCAAAAGCAGACAGTGAAAAATATCACTGCATAGTAACATTATATAATTGTGTTTATCATAAGAAGGGCAATGTGCTGTCTACTCTTAATTGCCACTTGCCACTATAATATGTTGAGGCACAGATCTCTCCTTTCAGCAGTATAGTTGTTTGTGGACACAGTAACTCCCTGCCAAATAAATGGTGCTGTCATCATTATTACAACCTCATAGTAATTTCATATATGCCATATTGGAGCAGGATTTCAAACTACTTCATTTGGCCACATGTGTTTCCCTTGTTATGGATAGACGTGTTTCTGGGAATAGCTAATACACTGTAGTTGGCAGTATTTTGTTTATAGGTGTTTTTTTGCATTAACTTCTCTTCAGTTTTGTAGGGGTCTGCCTGTGGTGGGCTCACTGCAAAGCAAAAGCTGACCATAGGTGTTACATATTATTTACTGTATGCTTTCAGGAATATCTGCACAGTGTGAGCATCTCTCTGGAACAGGCAAAAGAAAAAGGAATTTCTAAGGAAAAGTAAGTGGAGAGCAAATTGTGCCATGTGGGAGGCCATTCCAAAACAATTTCCTTTAAAAAAATACACAACAAAATTCCTCTTTTTGTATTTACCTGAAGTAATCCTGTACACTGCTGAGCTTTTTGCTCTTCCATATCCAACTCCCTACTGGCATTTGTAGTCTAAGTGCTTGGTGCAGTGGGCTAAGCTCTATCAGTACCTCTTTATAGATTCATAGAATCATTAAGGTTGGAAAAGACCTTTAAGATCATCGAGTATAATCATTAATCCAGCACCACTGTGTTCACCACTAAACCACAACCCCAAGTGCCACGTAGAGGCAAGTTGCAATGTCCCAAAACCAACAAACTTCAAGCACATCTAGAGCATCAAGGAGTTCCAGGCAGTGCTGATCCTGTTTTGCCTTCCCTCTGTAGACATTACCCTTGCAGGGAAGTTTGGCTTTCTTTACCTACTTGTCTCCTTTGGGGCACCTAGACCAATGTATTGGGAGGCCAAAACAAAAGCTCAGAAACAAAACATTCTGTTAGTGGTTTCCCTAGTTCTGTTGAGAAGGGAAAGATACTTTGAATGAAGATTTCCTACATAAGACAGGTCAGAAGCAGAGATAGAAGATCAGACAGAATCTCCAGGATAGGCAGCTTTGGCCCTGAACACTGACATCTTAGTTTTGGCTGACCTGTATTCCGTTTAAAGAAGATTTGAGGGATTTCTGAGGTGTCAGATGCTCTTGTCCATGGGGACAGCTGAGAGACAGAGGAAGTCTCTGCTGTTGTGCAGAAGGATGTTGGCAGGGGTAGCTTCTTTTAGTGAGTATATCTGTCTCTGCTTCAACTCTCTCAGCTTGTCTTCATAGGGAAGGTGTTTCAATCCTTTGATCAACTTCGTGGCCCTCCTCAGGACTCACTCCAAAAGGTCAGTGCCTTTCCTGTGCTGAGGACCCCAAAGATGGATGCAGCACTCCAGGTGAGGTCTCACCAGAGTGGAGTAGAGAGGCAGGATCCCCTCCCTTGACCTGCTGGCCACTCTGATTTTGATGCAGCCCAGAATGCAATTGCCAGCTCGTGTCCCAGCCTCTCATCCACCAACACTTCCAAGTCCTTCTCCCCAGAGTTGCTCTCACTCCCTTCATCCCCCAGCTTGTATTGATATCAGGGGTTGCCCCAACCCAGGTGCAGCACCTTGCACTTGGCCCTGTTGAACCTCATGAGGTTCATAGGGGTCCAGGTCCCTCTGCATGACATCTCACTCCTCAGGCATGTCAACCATACTGCTCATCTTGGTGTTGTGAATCTTCATTTAATTCAGTCTCTTGAATCTTAATTTATTCAGTTGGGATTAGATCTCATTAAAATACCTAAAAGATATTGATGGTGCTTTTGTCTGTATAGAACCATTCCCTTTCTCTTAAAATATGATAGTACAGTGCATTAGTGCAAATGGAACTTAAGCTCCATCCAAAGCTGGATTCTTTTGGACAGGCATAAAGAGATTTGGGATTTCTGCAAATGGAATAAAACTGTACCTGAAAATATAGTCTAGTGTTAGAACACAAGTTGAGTTAGAAAAATAGGTTTTTTTGCAACTAGTGGGAATTAAACTTTAATTAAACAAAACAGAAGGAATTTTCAAGTGTAATATACAACATTAAATTGCAACACATCTGGCAAGGATATTCTGGATTGTTTTTGCAATTTACAACTATGTAAAGTCAAGAGGACTCAACAAGATAAAGAGAAGTGACACAGGACAAGAAAGCTGAAATGAAAAAGAGTAAAGGTGAAGAGAGATAGGAAAGAAAAGTGAGTTATACAGCAGCAGAAGGAGGGAAGGAGGCCTCCACCCATTCAGCTTGAAAAATTATGTTCAAGCTGTGAAAGGCAGTCAGCTATTGGCATCATCAGTAGCCTTTAAAGATATGAGGGAGAAGGCAAAAAAGCTGTCGTGCATCATCCCTTGCTGTACCAATTCATATCTGCTGCTGGGGACTGTGCAGCTGGCAGTGGCAGCTGCCTCAGTGGCAAATTGATGCCGCTGTGCCTGGAGCACCTGCCACTCAAGGGTGGCAAAAGAAGCTGTGCAACAGTGACTGTGTGAACCTGGGTGTGCTTGAATGAGGGACTTCCCTTCCAGTGAGTGAAAAGTTTCTTTCTCCTACGTTTAATCAGGCTCATAGAAGTGGGGGTTTTTTGAAGCTTACAGTAAAAATAGATCATTGCAGGAAACAGCTATTATGTGAACTCCAAGACATTATTTTTGGATACTAAAAGCCTCAGAGTTTTCCAAAAGTAGATGAAAGAAGAAGGAGACCATCTTCACGCTGCAGGATGTGATCAATTTTGTCATCACAGAACTTTCTTCTTATCAACATCTTTGATAACCTTATTTACAAAGTAGTAGTAGAAGTGAATGTTCAGTGTGTGGTTTGAATTTCAACACTGTCAAAATATTACTTTTTTTCAGGAGACTTTCAGCTACTTCTCAAGTGTTGGCATCAAAGGTTCAAGGCAAGTGCCAGAAAACAGATATTCAAAACATATATTGGGGTCTTTTGTAGGCTCTGCAAAGACAGCTGTAGCAGTATCAGACACTGGTGTATGCAGAAGTGACCACAGCAGCTCCTGCTGCTCCATTCTGCAGCCTTCCTTGAGCAGGTCTGTCAGTTCCTCCTCCTGCCCACCCTGTCCTGCCTACTTTGGGGCACTGGCTGTCCCCTTATCATATGCTTCTGGTGTCCCACACCATGGGACTGTTAGAGACATAGTTGTGCTACGTCTGGAGTTTTGGAGGAAGTCAGGGCAGGTAAGCAAACTTCAAGTCCAGCACTTTTATATAGGGGCATTATCACCTCTTATCTCTAAGGTATATTAAATCTAAGGGCCTCTCTGCCTTATCTGTTTCCAAATAAAAAGGGAGCTCATATATTCTGTCAAGGTTTATAGGCAGGCTGTAGGATAAAATCTGAAGAAATACAGGCAAAAAGAAAAAAAAAAAAAAGACTACAGACATCATATTACTAGCCCCTTTTTTATTAAGTTGCTTTACTGGAGAAAATGGTTTATTTTAGGTAATTCAATCTTTTCTCTGCCTCATGGACAGCAGAATTGCAGACAGACAGTGGTAGCTGTAAATGCCATCCTCTTCTTTCCACTGATTTAGCAGAAAGGCAGAATGTCTTTCAGGCAAGTACGACAGAAGAAATTGCTAAGATGGTTTTGAAACATTCATTAAGATTGCAGAAACTGGAAGGGCAATGCTTCCATGGGTCCTTTAGCACTGCCTTCCTGCTTCACTCAAATACATTCATACATTTTAGTCAGCTCCTGCATATTGTGCCCAGTGATTTACCAGGAGGTCTTTGCTACCTGTCTACATTCATTTTTAGCAGCTGAGCAGTACCTTTCTATTTTGAGTTGGGTTTTCAAGTGGGAAACAGTCTCATGAGAAGTTTCAGCAATCTGAAAGAGCAGTAAGTTAGTTAGTAGTCATGAGATGCTGCTGGGAAGAAATGTAATCCCCACAATCTAAATATTCAAAACACAGCCCTGCAGTTTTGATCAGGAAACAATCTTTCAATTTAGATTGTGCTTCTATCCAGACAGTAGCACACAATTTTGTTCACAAGGGAGGGCTGCAGCTTAGTGTTAGCAGAAGGCAGAATGAAACAAAGCCTAATATTTTACCACACTATTTTCCATTTCCTTTTTAATAGGTCTCCATAGGTTTGATATAGTATGGTTGCTGGAATCACCCGTGCATTTAGCCAGTCCTATAAACCTGTTCAAGGAAACAGTAGACCAGATGTAACTTTTCATAGCTGTTGCACTTAGTTGTCTAATAGTAAATAGAATTTGCCACCTATTTTTATCTGATTATGTAAACCAAGCTTGGTAGAACTGCTAGGCACTGATTTAAAGCTGAGATAGTCAAGGTCACAAATCCACCCTTTACTTGTGCGGTCTGTCAAGGGTTGAGGCATATTTATGGGAAAGTGTGGGAGGAAGTTTGTGCATTTCCAGTGACTCACTCAGTCTGTCGGTCAAGGTGCTTTGAACACAAAATTAATTTTATGTTACTTTTAATCCCATTCATTTCTGCCATGGCAGAAGTGTTTGTTACTCAGATAAGCTTTTGAAACAAGCAGTTATATTGAGGGGAAGACATGAGGTGCTTGCACTTTTTTGAGACCACTGATCTCCCAGATTCCCTGTCAATCACACTGGTGGAAGTACGCAAGGAATTAACTCTGGTTCAAATTTTCATCATATTTTGCAGCCTTTTTAAAAAATAAAACCTGGAAGTTGCTTAGCCCCAAATATCTTTATGACCTGGCAAAAGTAAATGCATCTTCTAAGTGATTATGGATAAAATGTTATGATAAGCAACTCTGAAGTTTGTTTAAAGAATAGGATTCATAGTCAACTTTTAAATGGAAAGAGCTGGCTGAGTCACACCAGCTTTGATGCCAAGTTCCATAATGGAAGGAGAAGATACTATCAGTTCCAAAGTACTACTACCTTATTCCTTAATTGAAAATACCATACTCGTGGGCAAAATCCATATTCCCCACTGGGACTGTATAATAAGAGTCAAGACATGTTTTTTTTCCAGAACAGTGGAGTAGGAATTATAGGAGCAAAAGGGCTTTTTGCATACTTGAAGCAAGTTGTAAATATCCAAGTGACCTAAAGCAAAGAAGGTACTCGCTTATACCACAGAGCATGTTCACTCTGGGAAAAGAAGAAAAGTGTCATCAATTTAATTTCAATTAAAAATATTTAACTAACCAATAATTAACAGTTAATTACAGTCCACTAAAAACATCATAGGAGACATTGGAATGAAACAGCATTTAGCTGTTTCTGGTATACAGGGGTCTAATATAATATTCTTCAGGTGTATACAGTATCCAGCTGTAAATTGGGAATTTTTAAATGTCAGTGTTCAATTTGGGAGAAAAGAAGTGGTCAACAATTCCATCAATGTAATTTCCTTTTCAATACTTGATCTTTTAATATATTTTAAATTCAGTTAGTATCACATTCTCTCTTTAAAACACAAACAAATATTTGGACCAGCTCCAAACTGCTTATCTGTAATCATCAGCAATGTTGAGTTCCAGCACCATTTATTTGATATCACCCGGGGATAATCAGTACTAGCACTCTCAGGGACAGCTATGGGCACTGTCCTACTGGAGCAGCTAATTCAGTTCCAGCCCCATTTATGACTGTTAAATTCAGATGTCTGCATTAACTGTGAGAAAAAACTCTAATTTCTGAGTGCAAGTTGGAGTACAATATCTACCCTGTGATATTCACTTTAAATTTTTTTCTGGAAATGGGAATGGAGCTGGGCCAACAACAGTAAAAGTCAGCTTTTTGTTTAAGAAATTGCTATAAATGGAGGTGTAAAGTGCTGTGCATATACATTTCTAAATAGCTATGGAAGTGTGCTTGAAAGAGCACATAAGAAGGGGCTGGGATCGCCCTTGGCATACTGCTCTTGGCAAGGCACAGATGGAGCTCCATGACTCAGCTTCCTTGTTCTGCTGGAAAGATAGGACAAGTCCTTGGTAGATCCAAAGTGTTATTCTCGCTGTGCCTGGATATCTCCAAAGACAAATTCACTTCAGTGGTACATGCAGTCTTCTGCCCAGAGCACAGTCCTCTCCCCCTACCTACTTACACAGGAGGTGGAGTGCTATCAGCATTATGTTGTATAACTGTCGCCATGTTTTTCCCATACAGCTACTGCCAAGGCCAAATGCTAGTTATCCACAGACTAAAACTGTAACTCAGAGATCTTCATGCCCCGTAGACTCCTTGAACTTCTTGCTGAAAATTAAGTATGTAGTCTGTATGGACACAGACATTTATGACTGACTGGTGATATCAAGTCTTCAGAGAGAAACATTATGCAAGCAGATGGTAGCTGCTTTCAGTTGCCTTTTACCAGGAGATGAAGGGACCAGCTGGAGTCTTATTAGTGCTTGAGAAGCAAAGGCAGCCACTCATTGACATTTCCCTGAGCCACCTAGTTTCCAGAAAAATGATTTTTAATGTCTGTTCTGCAGTTCAGAGTTCCAGCCAGGAGCTATAGCCCAGCATGTAGGTCTAGAGAGTCCCAAAGGGAAGAAGAGGTTTTATCGGCAGAGAGTGATACTGATGTTGTCACTGGCTGTGAGCAGAGAAGTTGATTGTCATATAGTCATATAGTCATATAAAAGGAAGCCACCTAAATCAGGAATTAATTCTTAGCCAGGCATCCCACTAGTAATGGTAAAGTGCTGATGGGGCTTCTACTGAAAAGTGCAGTAGTTTAAAAGTTGCTGGCACGTGCCCCATGAAATCCAAATTTCCCTGGTGTAGGATGGCTTGCTGGTTTTTTTTATGACTGAAAACTGAGCAGCAGCCTATTATTTTTGTATGTTACTGAAGACCATCAACATTTCTCTGATGGTTTAGTGCTGTTTTCAAACTGATACGGCTAGTTACAATATGAAAAAAAGTACATGGAAACTGGGATTGCTTGGAACTCAAGCACACAGGTTATTTCTTTTTTTTTTTTTTTTTTTATTAAGGAAAAAAAAAAAAAGGTTTTTTTCTTTGAATCTGGACAGCCCTCTCTCTTCCCCAAGCATCATGTATGCCAGGGCCATCCTAGAAACAAATACCAGGCCCTTTCCTTTCTGTTTGCAGTCCTAATGACTGCAGGCAGTATTTTGGCCTCCACTGAAGTACAAATTTTAGAGTAATAGAACGGATAATTTTGGAAAATGGCTGGCAGAAGTTCACGTGTATGTGTGCAAGAAAATACTGCCAGCATCCATTTGACTGCTGCCGGGGAAGCAGACTTCTGCTCTACTCTATAGGAAGCTGTGAAGCAGGGGCTGGAGGAGCATTGCTGCAGTGTTGTGCTCTTCTCTAAAGTTTCTGTAGTGTGTGCACATCATCACTTGCATAACCAATGCCCAATTGACCACCAGATGGCCTTTGAAGAAGCAAGAAGTTAAGGTCAAGATTTTTATTTCTGATTTGCAGGTAGAAACTGTTTCCAGTCCTGCATAATCGGATTCTCTGCGCACCAGCTCATTTCCTAAAGCACAATGTATTTAGGTGTGTAGAAAATTGGTTATTATCCTCAAAGCACTAAAAAGGTAAGCAACAATCCTCAGTATCCTTCTTGCAGAGAGGCAGAATAGAGACATGAATTGTTAATCACACAGGTTCTCCATTCATTTCCAACAGGCATTGCAGGGTAGTGGTGCCTCCAGCTGGCTCAGGATGGCTTAGCTTGCAACAGAGTGGATAACATCTGTTGTACACACAGCATCCGGGACTGCAGAAAGTGCTGCAAAATGGGTTGGAGAAGCTGAATAAGCAGCAGAGGGGTTACTTCAACACTGAGTTTTAGTGTTGCAGCAGTAGCTAACCTGAAAAGTTTCTAACTTAGGTACATCTGCACTATTCTGTCGTTGCAGCAGTGGTGCCTTCCCAAATGGCAGGGGCAGGAGTAAGACCCAACTCTTCTGAGTCACTGTCAGGAAGCTAAACACTGAGCTGTGCATTGGTAATGATAATGATGCTACACCTTAACCTTTACCTCTGCTGTATGTGGAAAACAGGAGCACATATAGAACTTCAGTGGAAGGAGTTAATTACACATACAGCAACATAGAATCATTAGGGTTGGAAAAGATCTCCAAGATCATTGAGTCCAACCTTTGACAAACAGCATCATATCAACTAGATTTAGTGTCCTCTACAAACTTACTGAGGGAGCATGTGATCTCCTTGCCCAAATCATCAATAAAGATTTTAAACAGGGCTGGCCCCAATACTGAACCTTGGGGAACCCCACTAGTGACTGGCTGCTGACTGGGTATAGCATCATTCACTACCACTCTCTTGGCCAGCCATCCACCCAGTTTTTAACCCAGCAAAGAGTGTACAGTCCAAGCCATGGGCTGCCTGCTTCTCTAGGAGGATGCTGTGGGAGACAGTATCAAAGACTTTACTGAAGTCCAAGTAGACACATCCACAGCCTTTCCCTTATCTACTGGTGACCAGGTCACCTGGTCATAAAAGGAGATCAGAGTGGCAAAGAAGGACCTGCCTTTCCTAAACGCAAGCTGGTTGAGCCTGATCCCCTCGTTGTCTTGTATGTGCTGCATGAAGGCACTCAAGATGATATGTTCTATAACTTTCCCTGGCACTGAGATCAGGCTGACAGGCCTGTAGTTCCCCAGATCGTCCTTCAACCATTCTTGTAGCTGGGTATCACATGGCTAACCTCCAGTCATCTGGGACCTCCACAGTTAACCAGGACTGATGATAAATGATGGAGAGTGGCTTGGCAAGCTCTTCTGCCAACTCCCTTAGTACCCTTGGTTGGATCCCACCTGGTCCCATAGACTTCTGAGTGTCTAAGTGGCACAGCAGTACAAGTAAGGCAGTCATAGCTGGTGGTCTCATTGACCAAAAAAAGTGCAGGCAAAAGGCTGTGGAGGAGCTGCCAGTGGTCTCCTGCAGAACCAGGAAATGTGCAAGAAATCCTTCTCCCAGAATACCATCATCACAGCAAAGGAGAGGTTTGTGGTGCATCTTATAAGAGAAAGTGTTTTTACAGTACTCCTTACCATACAGGTTGAGATGTCAAATGAAAATCACAAATATTAAATGGATGAGAGTGGAAGTCCTGAGCAGGAGCTATTGCAATGGCTGAATTCACAGGTCACATCTGCTTAATTCTGTGCCATCACTAATTGTTGCCTCGTGGGGTGCAATTAAGCTTTGGATGAATAAAGCCAAGAACAGGGGGTTTACTTATATAAAACAATCACTTGCTTTTTGCTAGGTGACAGATCGAAACCAATGGGAGGTGTTTACGCATTTTTCCACTCAACTTGGAGTTCTGTTTTGGCACAAAATTAGGACATACCTCAGTCAGATCTTTGATCAGTCATGAAAATTCACCTTTGGTTTCTGACCCAGCCACAGTTCTCCTCATTTTGTTTCCTTCCCAAAGCCAAGTTTCAATTAGTGCATTATGGGCAGAGACTCGGGCCCCACATGACAGCATTTTGCTCAGTGTGAAACCACAGGGGATTGCTGAGCGACCAGGACTGCTAAATAGGCCTTGGGAACTAGTGCAGAAAGAATAATTGAGGAGCAAATGAGGAGTTTGTGTGGCTTGCGTTCACACAGGCATACACAAGCCTGCTCTCAGTTGCAGTAGCTGAAGTTGTTCCTAGTAACAAGTCTCAACTGAAACCATCTGGTTTTACAGTGGACAAAGGGTGTTTGTGCAATGTCAAATAGTTGAAATGTAACATGTTTGAGTAATTTTTTCCCCCTCATTTTTAGTGTACTGCATGTTTTGTGAAAGCAAACCCTTATAAATCTCCATTACATAATGCTGTTTTAAAACATTCTTAAGCTCCATGAAAAAAAATCTCTTTTAATTATATGATCAATTTCTTCCCTTAGTCTGCTTTTCTTGCATGCTGCATGCCTTTCTTTCTACCACATTATCTTCATGGGAGGATAAAGAATAGCACTCTTTACTGTTCTAGTATTACAGTTTCATAAATAAAACATATAGTGAGAATCACCATGTCTAAATAGGATTAGCATTATTTTTCTACTTAATTTTTAGGTGGATTACTTGTATATAATTTATTCTCACACACCTTTTCTGTAGCAGCAAAACAGCTTTAAGCTCCCAACCCTCTTCTTCCCTTCCCCTGCCTGCTGAACATTTTCTTAACATAGAAGATGCTGAATAAAGCCAGAGGCCAGGTCATCTACGAAACAGGATCTGAACCTTTTTTTTTTTTTTTCCACTGGAGCCATAAACTTAAAGGTCTATATTGCTCTTTCAACCTTTGCTTGGGCTTCCCACCAGGAATCACGGACTAAATGGGGCAGTTCAAGTGTGGAAAAATGCCCTCCCCAAGGCTGAATTTCTAGGAGGTGTTTTACAGGCTCTGCCTAGAGCATGCCAATAGTGGGGCTCCATACATCCCTTGCTGCAGGGAGAGCTGGGCCATAAGCAGCTGGAAGAGGGGCCTTGCTAGAGGGTCCTTGGCCCTCTAGCTGTGGGTCTAGCTGTGTAGACAAATGCTTTAGGGAGTACAGCTTGAAGCCTTCACCTCATTTTAAATCCAGGCTGGTGGTAATCCATTTGTCACACTCCAAGCAGGAATATTCTCTGAAGATAAGGGCCACAACTAGTTCCCACCTCACCAAATCAAACTGGAAAGCCCCAAAGCACAGGTGCCTCTGCCTTTCACACTGCAGGCCACCTCTTGGAAAGGGCGTATGGGGGCTCAGACTCACCACTGAGCTTTGTGCAAGAACCAGGCTAAAGGGGCTGCTGGTAGCTACTTTTACAAGCATGATACACGAGGAAAAGTACCAATTTAATTGTTTCAGAGCAGTTTAGTTCCAGAAAGACAAATACAAATGCAATTGGGATACTACAGCTTCCACAGGTAGGTGGCGGCTGAGAGAAATCTTGAGGGTACCTGCCTGAAACAGAGAGCCATTACTGATAGTTTTGTTAGACAGTTTCACTGTGTTCCAAGACAAGTGTGAGACACATTATACAAAAACTTTGTTAAAGGAGCAGTTTTTCTTTCTCAGCAACTGGGAGTTTTAAATGAGCTGGCTTAGGACCTTGGTATTTCTAGGATGAATTTTAAATAACTCTTTAGAGACAGAGGCATCTCCAGTGCTATGCCAATGTTTACAATCACAAGATGGGATGAATCAGATCCTTTTAACTGCTGTTTCTCATTCTGACATTCATTCTGGGTAAAATATTTTAAATGGGATACAATATGAAAATAGAGAAGAGAATTAATGGGTTTGTAATTATTACTTCTTACTCTTTATTAAAGAGCTTAAATTGATGCTTTCACATTTAAAATAGATTGCTAGATAAAGATAGAATAATTTTGGCTAGCATTGGGGATATAATGTGCTCAGACATCTGGTAAGAGTTTGATTAGATCTTACATAATATTTTGATGATAAATAAGATTGCCACAAAATTACTACAGCACATCTAAAAAAAATTAGATGGGTGACAGGTCTTGAGTACATATAAGCAGGTAACCATGAACAAGCCTATGTGCTTTTAGAGGGGTCAGCTGGTAACTGCTTCTTGGTCATTGACTCACTGCCAGAAACCAAAGAAGTTTACAATGACAGCAATGTTGGGCTTAAAAGCCATACAGAAAAACATGGTTCTCTGAATAAACTGTGAATAATCCAAACAATGTAGGTCTTAACCTGAAGTTTATTGCACAAATACATGATCTTCAATTTATAATAAAAATGAGGGGAGGAAATCTTCCTGAATCCCAGAAAGCAGCATCTCTGTAAAGGACTGGAAGGGTAATTTGATCTGGTGGGGTAATAAGCTTCTCCTTGACAGGGTAGTGTCTAATGCAGTTCTTGGATGTATAAACAGAGGTAGCTCAGATAGCAGTGGAGCGATGATATTTGTGTTTGGCACTGGAGAGAGCACTAATGGAATCCTGTGTCCAGTTCTGTCCCCTGCAATTTGAGAAGGATATTGTCAAACTGAAGTGGGTTCAGAGAAGAGTTATAGAACAGTTAAGAAGATGGCAAATATTTATTATGGGCAGAAAGTCCATGATCCAGAGCTAGTATGTATTTTATAAAAAGAAAGTTAAAAGGTGACTTATTTGCAATCCATAAGCAGTTACAAAGGAGGAAAGCTTTGATGATGGCTTTCTGCAGTCTTGAAACCAGAAAAACAGGACTAGAAATATGGCACAAAATTTAACAGTGAGGCTTTCGTTAAAATTTATGGTAGCAACTTGTAAAACTATTTTTTTCTTTCATTTTTTCTTACAGCTACAGTTTAATGAAAGTAAACATGGGAGAGTGATGCTCAAGAGACATCCCTGTTGGTGTCAGGAACCCCAAATCTGAGAAAACTACAGCATCTCAAGCAATGAGTGAGTTAAAATTGCATGATCAGCTGCACAGACATGAATGCAAGCATGAGGTCAAATCTTTGCTTTGAATATTGAGAAAATTGTTCTAGATTGTTCACAAGTACATAGAAAACAGGCACCTTACAGAACAGTGGCTGCCAAGAGAGATGTAAGAAAGTTCCAGTGTTTGAGGCTAAAATGAAAAAGGAATCCAATGTTGCAAGTGAAAAGGTTGGTTGGGCAGATAACATGTGTAAGGCATGAAGCAGAGAGTAGCAGAGAAGCCAAGTAACTCCCTGCTATACAAGGAGGTCTGAGAAGAGTGGGGTTTTACACAAACACATGAGGGTGAAATGAATCTTGAAAGGAAAATGGATGAGGTAAAAGGATTTGTGTTAGGCTCAGGTTTTTGCAGGTGTTCTCATTTTTGTGAGAGTAAGGGAAGCTTCGTATGTTGTAAAAGTATAAGTAACTGCCCTGGAGGAAATGGAAAATAAGAGACAAAGAAGGCTGCAAAAGATAACAACACAGTCACAGAATAACAGTGTGAGATTCAGGATGAAAATATGTAAATTAACTCATTGAGACAGAGGAAAAGATGGAAATAATACAAAGCAAGGAAAAATTGTACAGAGTAGCTATGCTGAAAGATAAGAAATGTGCAAAGATGGAAGTACAGAGCCAGTGAAATGAGTCTACACTGGGATATGGTAGCTTAAAAGATGGCATTAGTTCTGAATCTCAGATGTAAAAACACAAGCTCAGAGTCTAAACTCTACTTGCAGGAAGGTCTGCTGCCAGTTTCCAAGCATAGCAACAGGTAAAGATGCTCTGCTAATGTTCTGCTCTCCTGGGAAGAAAAATACCATGCTGCAAGTTGAAATATCAATAATACAAGGCAATTTTCAAGTAATTGAAATTAGTTCAAGCAGGATCCATATGTGGATCAAAGTATGTTTGGATCAGAATTTAGCTGAGCTATTTTGACATTTAGCAGGCTTTAGCCAAACTCCTGTTTGCATATTGAAAAGTGATGCAGATTGGATTGAGGCACATTGCTCAGGAAGTTACGGGCTGAAACTTGGAGAAAATTAACCAGAAGTTGGTGTGGAAGTCTGGATCTTTTTTGGTTGTCAGACAGGGGATTTCCCTAGAAAATTTGTAACAACATTTTCACCAGCTTAGGTACAGCACTAGCACAACTGTACTATACGGAAAAATGTTTCAAAGGCAAGGAGATGGATTAGATGACCCAGTAGGCATTTTCCATCTTTAACTTGTGATGACTTTATGAAAGCACTTTGTCAGCTCTTCACTAACTACTGTGTACTTAGCTCTGATCCATTCTGTCAGACTATGGTTTGGGAAGTTAGATTTAGCTATAAATTCCAATCTGAGTCTCTCTGAAATTTAAAAATAGAATAGTTGAGAATGTATGGGCTGAATTATGGATCAAATGTGTCACTGCCGAAACCAAGGACAAAATGTGTGACATTAAATTGATGTAAAAGAAAAACTACTTGACTATTTCTGTACTCATGGAGTGCATTTTTCATACACAGAGCTCTGTGAAGACATTAGCTAATTAATCATCACAGGATGTCAGTGGATCATTACTCACACCTCCATTTTTTAGACAGAAAAGAAAGTTTAGAGAATCTTTTCATGTTACAGCTGGAGTCAGGAATATGAATATCTTGCCCCTTGCCCCATGCTGAAGTCTCCAGTCCATACTGCCACCTAATGCCTGTCTAAGACATGTAAGAAAATGCAGCAGGTGCTCTGAAAAACACATTGAATATTCACGATGTTTAATAGTTAAGAAAATTATGGTTCACAAATTGATATCAGGGAGGGGAAAGCAGCAGAATGTGTGATGTGAGGTTGTGGTAATGGCGTGCAGAAGCATTGATTCCTCCTGTGAGAGGCTGCAGGCAGCCTTCCTGTTCTGATTTGGTACAAATATGACTCCTATCAGCACAGTGCACAGCTCAGCCTCCTCCCAGCCTTTCTGAACATTTCTAATGTTTTACTGATACCTCCTGGTTGGGGTGAGCAATGACTGGGATGAGTTTCCTCATCACTTAGGGGCTTCAGAATTGAGATTCCCCACCATTGCTGAGGCAAGCATTGGCATATGATCTCCATCCTTCTGGTAGAGGGGAAAACTAGGCCAGCCTGTGAATTCCAAGTCTTCTCAGAGACCTCAGGAGCCCAGGAACCCCAAGCCGTCATATGTGATTACAGTAGCTGCTTTGCCCTACATACTGATGAGGCCACAAACTTGTCATGGGACCACAATGCCGAATTGCTGCTCCCTCCACAGCAGTAACTTCTATCGCATCATCAGTCACAATTTCATCAGTTTTCAGATCTGCCACAAACAGTTACAGTAGCTATTATTCACAGATCCAGCCACATCATGGTAATATTCATAGCCACACAGGCCTCTGTGTGCTGCCCGTGGATTGTTTGCAGCTGCTGAAGCAGACAGACGCATCCACACTGGCTCTGGACCAGTAGCAGACAGTTTACACAGCTATAGACTGCAAGATGCAAGTGTCCTTGAAATCAAAAGATGTGGCATCCTTGTGCTCAGTTAACATTCCGTATGTACCTACACTCCAGATTAGCTAAGGAAACATGCCTCTTTTCCTGTGGTTGAATAGCCTTTAAATTGGGCGGGGAAGAAATTAGGCCTATGCAAGCACCCTATGTTTTTATATACAATATGTTGAATGTAGGGGGTTGCTGGCAAGCAAAGGAAGCTTTCATAGTGAAAGCCAAGCTTTTACCATTGGAGAATATTTCTAATTGTGTTTCTGACCATCATTCAGAAATCCTTTATTAACGCAATTAGTGACTTGTCCAAAACTACAAATCTAGGTAGAGAAATGTATTTCTATGCCTTTGAGGATTTGGAGATTACACAGTTTGGTTTTGACCTAATTTGAGTGGAAAAAACAATTTGAGTCCCTTATGTCAGCACTTGAAGGCATCCTTACTCTTGACTAATGTCTTCGCAGCAAACGTTGCTAGAGCCTTCAATCCTAGAAGTACACAAAAGTTTTGCCTGCCAGGGCTCTGTATGCCAGGCAGACTAGCTTACCTGGCATCTTTTCCCCAGGGAAGAGAGCTGCCAAGTGACTGGAAAGTGGAACAGGCAAGAAACCTTCTGAAGAGACCTTGCTTGTTTTCTTTCTTTCTAAATTTCGCTGGCATGGATACATATTTGCAAAGCATTTCAGATTCAGTTAATTCAGCAACTTGAAGTGAAAAAAGAGTTTTCTCTGTTCTGCCTTCTCACAGTGGTTCTAATCTTACCAGAAGATGGCTAAAATTATTGAATATTAACTTTAATTAGAAAATGTCAAAGCCTAATTTTTAAAGGTAATGACTGCAAACTCTCCCAACAGAGTGCACATACTCAAAGAAATTAGGTTATTTTCCTGTCTCAGTATCTTCCAAAATAGGTCAAATTCAGCTTGGGAGGAAGTAATTGTATTTACTGTAGGAGAACTCAGGTTTCTGGGAGGTCAGTGATTTTTTTCCCAGGAAAGCTTGTATTATTATTATTATTATTATTATTGTTGTTGTTGTTGTTGTTGGTCAGTGGTTTTTTTTTCCCCAGGAAAGCTTGTATCATTATTGTTGTTGTCATTGTGGTTGTTGTTATTTCTCTTAATTCTGTATGGCAATCCCACTATGCTATGTAATATAAAAGCATCTAAGAAAAAATACCCTCTAACTCAGAAGGTAGGTCCCAAGAAGACAACATCAAAGTAAGGAAAAGAAGGGAAAGGCAAGAAGGGAAATTGAAGTTCTTGCACAGAGTCATGTGCATAGGTCTTATCAGTTCTTATCGGTCATCATCTAACTTTTCCCCACTGCCACTCAAGTTTAAAAAGCAAATGTTTTGGGTGGCACCCACATCTCAGAGCACCACAGTGAAGGAGACAGTGTGTCAGCACTCTGTGTCGGATTTCCAAGTGCATTCCCAAGCAGCCAATTAAAGCAGACTAGATAGGTACCAAAGGAAAAAGTAAATATTCGTCAGCTGGCATCTCATTACGGAATCTAAGTGCTTGTCTCCTGTCAGAATCACTGAAAGGCTTTTGCAAATGCATGAAGTGCATAAATTGTATCTGTGAGATTGCAGCTACCATTGCTCCTGGGGAAGCACTGTGCATCTTGCTAGCTTGTTTTTTAGGTGTAATAATTAAAGCCATAAGTAAGTGCTGTGCAAAATTCAGAGGTACTGAATCTAGAACATAGATTCTTACAATATTAACAGTGGTGCCAGTCTTCATATTTCTTGGCAGATATTCTCCTTTGCCAACTGATTCTATTCAGCTGTTTACTAGACATGGGACAGGCTGAAATCAGGAAGAAGGAAAACCCTAATTTTGCTTAAGAGTGCAGATACAATTTCTTGCCTACATAGTCAGGTAGATTTAGTAGTCACTTTGATGTGAGACTTAGGTATGTTAAAAAAAATACATACTTCTCCCTCAGAAGAATAATATCCTATGCCTATAAGACAGCAGACTTCAACTTAGATTATTTATCAGGGATCACCCATAATTATCATAAAGGTACATGCTAGGCTTGATCATTTTATCACCAAAGTTATGTGGATAAGGTATTTGTATAATAGAAATACTTTGCTTTTTGTTTTGTTGCTCTTGCTAAAACCAGTATATAACAGTATTATTTGTTCTGAAATAGCAACTCCCCTCTCCCCACTGAGCAGGTGGTGGGACAGAGGACATCTTGGACTGTGATTTCTACTTTAATTGCTACTGTTTTGTTGTAAGAGGTAGGTTAGAAACAATATGTATTTCTAAGTCTGATAAAAAAAAAGATCAAAGGGTTGATCTTTTTCTTCTTGGTGGTATTGCTGTAACTAACTAACTTACCTGGGGATGCAAATATAATGGATAAAGAAAATGGATTAGAAATGAACCAGAATACCTTAATGAAATTAAAATTTAAAAAAACCCAAACACTTCAGCAACACACTGATTGACCCTTAAAAAGTCACACACAACACTTAGTGCACAGTGCAAAGTACAGGAGGGGGGAGGGCTTACTACAGGGACCAGCTTCCATTAAGTAATAAAAACTAACGACTGAAGGTGTTTGCCTCAACTTCACCTTTGTTGAGCCTTGCTAATGTTAGTAAAGTTTCTTATGAAACTTCAGGTCTTTCAGGTCATTTTAGAGGACAAGAGAGGGGAAAATCTTGCCATTGTAAATTGTTGGTTTAAATATAATCCCAGTTGTTAGTAAACAGAACACATCACTGCATGACAGCTGCTTGCTGGCAGCCAGGCTCTGGGTGAGATGAACGTCCAGATCCCAGAGATCACCATAACTGGCTTTACTTGCCTTTGCAAAGAAGAGTTATAGCTAGAAATTGATCTGCATTTCCACTTCTGCAGGCCAATAAGATCATGCACGCTGCTTTTGATATTTCTTATCTGGAAGGATACGATTTGCCTTCAGTGCTGTCTGAGTCTCTCAAAGACACCTTACTGCCTCGCTGAAGGGGAATTGCTGGTGCAATGGAAAAGCATGTTTTCCCACACACTCTTAACACTGACTCCTTATTACTGAGTACCCCATAATAATGCAGTAGGAATAGAAGAGTACCTCAACTCTGTCAGTTCCCAGGTGTTTTCATGTAGCTTTTAAAAGCCTGGCACCTTCAGCAGCAAAACCCTGCTTTGTAAAATATGAGTTGCTGTTTTTCTGGCAGGGCTGAGAAAGTTGTTGGCATCCAAGCTGCACAGGAGAACACCTTATTGTTCTGCTTGTCAGCTACAAAGCTGAGATCATAGCCTGCATGCTTCAGTGCACATCTCACAAATTATAGCTGTACCTGTATGCAGGTTCAATTATGTACATTCGTGTACAGGGGAGCTGAAACATTCCAGTGCTGGCTCCAGAAGTACCTATTCCCAGCACTCTGATGTGAAAAGAAAGAGTAAAAGGACTCTTTCACAAGAGAAAGCAGAAGAGGCAGAAAGGAAATCTAGGGTAAAACTGGTCAGTGCTTCCCATTTTATTATCTACAGTACAGGCTGAAAAATCCAAGCCAGTAGCAGGGGCTTGAGACCTGCCCATTATTGGGAAAGCAATTGGGAACACAACTGGGAAAGCAAAACAGGAGTGCCAGTGGCATTGTGGGGAACCCAGGCCAGACCTGCAGGACCAGAGAGAGGCTGGGAACAGAAGAAATGAGCTTGAACTGGTCTTTAATTGCCTGTTTGGGATTTTTTTTTCCCCATCCCCTAAATTAAAGAATGGAACAACAAATTAGTATTTCTCTGGTTTTCTGGTAACTGAAGCCTTTAATTTTACTCTTGAGCTGAAAAAGCAATTAAAAAAACATTTACAGAATTAAAATTTGAACCTATAGGTTTCAAAGGCATTGAAATGGAATTGTGGCTTATCCTAAAATATGTTATCAGGGGCAGAGGGGAGCACAGGATCCAAACTGATTCAGCTGAACTCATGTGACCTTACCTGAGACTGAATCCTCTATTACACTTAACTATATTTGCTAACAAAATTTAATCCAAACTTGCTTTTTCTTTTTTGTTTAGTAATTAAAGTTTATGGAACAACTGTGCTCATGCTGTAGTCTGGATAGTTCCCACATGTCTATGCCTGGCTATAATATTATTTCAAATAAATTTCCACTCCTTTTATTTTTTTTTTATTTCTTAGTATTTAAGTAAATATTGTTTCTCATCTGAAATAGTTTTAGATGTTGAAGAAAAGGTGCTATAAAAATGAAATATTGCTTGTTTGAAGATTTAATTTCAGTAAACACACATGGGTTTGGACAAATAAACAAATCTTGCCAGAAGATGCCTGAAATATTTTTATTTAGGGGGTGAGAGATGCTTATAATCTATAGAGCAGGAGTTGCCCTTAAAATGTGTTCCACAGTTAAGGTCCTTATGCCATTTTTATTTATTAATTATTTGAGTAAAGGAGATATCGACTAGTTCCTTAACATCTGACTGAGGTGACCACTTGTCATCCAGGCTCTGAAAATGTGAAGAGAGTGAAGAAACAGATGTTGGAACAACAAGGTGATTGTTAGAGCCAGCGGGAGGACAGGGGCTACAGATGTGCTATAGAAGTCTGAAAGCTGCATTTTCATCATCATACTGTACCTTGACTCAGTCTTCCCTGCAGCTTGAGTTAGAGCACAGCTTTTTGTAGAGGGTTTGTCCTGTTAGAAAAAGCAGGTGGTGACCTTCCAGGCTGGAATTGCAGATGAATGCCTTTTCAAAGGCAGTAGGAAAACTGTCCTTAGTTCTAGCATCAAAAATGAAAGGCACATCTATGTCAGTCATGATATATGTAGGTGTATACAGCACTGAATTGATCTCTAGTCCTACTTCATTTCAGTGTTAGAAACAGGTTACAATATACAAAACACTATTTTGTTGCACATTACATTGCATTTTACCAAATACCTAGGAGATATTTTACATTGAAGATTAATGTTGTTTACCTTTAATAAGGTGTATGGTAAAGTAAGTTGCATAGTTGTTTAAAACACGGGCATAGAAAAGGTATTTATTTTTTCATTAAGTATTTCTATATACAAAATCAGTGGTGACAAAGTTGAATGAATGAATATAACTATTTAACGCTCTCAAAGAATAATTCCCCTTTGACTTCAGTTTGCTTTCTTGCCTCTCTTCATGGATCCTCAGCAGTTTTTCTCCCTGCTATTTGTCTTCTAGTTCAGAGCATGACTTCCCTGCAGAGAAAACACAAATGAAAGGAGTTTTGCCATTGATTTCAAAAGGGACTTGATTTTACTCCAGATTGACTTCTTGGCCATCAGAACAGAAGAGTAAGGGCTGACCCACAAAGTCCAGGGCTTTATTCTAAGTGCATTCAGGTGTAGCATTTCACAGGAAATTTCCAAAGGTCCAGCCAGATGATAGAAATCAAAAGTACAGTCTCACAGCCAGTCTGACCACTTTGCCTGAGACTGAAAATGATGAGGATCTGCTTTGAACAGTGCTGATCCCAACAAGTGCATCAGGCCTGTGAGGTTAAATGTAGCCTGCGTGAAAGCCAGTCATTAATGTCACTGGAGTTATAGCGAGGATGTATTTATGCCAACGTGCTTAGAAAAATCTGTGGTGTAGAAGTACAAAATGCCAGGCGCAATTGAAAGGTTTTGGGGCATGTGTGTGCAGATGGGTAGAAAGATGTGATTTCTTTCTGCTCTGTTTGGTATTTGGTTTTTTACTCTATTAAATTTTTGGACTAGTAATTTGTTCTATGCAGTGTGTAGTGCTGTTTGTCATCTTTATTCCCTCAACTATTCCAAAATCAAGGTTTACTGGTTTTGGGTGAAGTGAGAGTTGAAAAGTTTCAGGTCAATAAATCAGGAAATGGAAAGCCTGTAGAAGCAAACCACCAGGAAAAACTCCTAAAGGACTGCTATTACCAGAGGACTGAAGAACAAATATGAAAAAAATATGCCTGTGTCTTCCTATTTATCTGAGCAAAACAGTGACTGTGACCTACATAAGCTGTGGACATGACAAGGTATATTTGTCTAGACACCAACCACAGCATGGACACATACAGCACTTTCTTCAGGGCTCCTGAGGGGACATTTTAGACTGTCCACAGCAAGTCGGTGTGGAAGCTTTCATTTATAGGTGCCAGAATGCTAGTAATATGGGAGGATTTTCCAGTACCGCTCTGCAATGGGACTGAAATCTCTTCCATCACTATGCATGGACTATAGTAATTGTGTGTGTGCATTAATATTAACTTTGTTGGAGCACAATTTTCCAACCTAGGAGTCTCTGCTTGAAAATACTTAACTATTCTAAGGTAAATTCAAGGTGTTCCCAGAACCTTTCTTGTACGTGAGAGCAGAAACTATCTGCAAAATGCAAATCGCATTTGTCAATTAAGGCATCTCAGAAAGAATAAGTCAGTGATACGTTTTATTATTCATTTTGATCTCTAGGGGGTCTTTGCAAAAGCATTTAATGCAAACATGATTTGGGATGTTTGCACTGGATGTGAAGGTGAAATAGAGTCCTTCCCTACATTGCTGTCAGCAGAGGAAAAAGCTGTGATGGAGTTCATAGCAGACTTGGATAAGCTGCTGTCAACTGCCCTACCTCCACTGACTTCCACTCAGCTAAAGTGGTTGACCCTCGGTAAAAATGTGCCCCAGTAAGTCTGGTCCTTCCGCAAATCTGTCTGTTATTAGCAAATAAGTTTCATGAAGTACCTTCATCCATCTTGTGCCCCTCTTCCTACCTAACCATTCTTCAGAGTAGGACATCCTTCAGTAGAATTCATTTCACTAGGTTAATTCGCCTAAGGTTTATAAACAATAAGTCACATAAGCAGAGTATCATATTTGCTGTATCTTCTTCATTTAACTCCATGTGAGTTGTATTTCCCTGCACAGAAGGAAACAGCTTGGAAGTATCTAACAATATTCAGGACAGTACAAAAGATGGTGCAGACTAATGAACTCAGGACAGCTCAAACATCCCATGAAGCTGTGACAAAAGCCTCCCACAGACCACAGCTTACAGACCCAACCTACAAATTACCTCTTGGTGCAACAGTCTTGATTCTCCCTGCCGAAGAGAGGATGAAGCAACACTAAAAGCCATCTCAGCTTCTGGACCCACTTACTAGGGTTTCCCAATATTGACTGGTGCTTGCCATCCCTCTATTCAGTGCAGGAGAAAGATTGTGTGGGCACTGGGGAAGAAAACTTGCTAACAGGCTGGAAATTGCTGTATAGACTGCAGGAATTAATTAAACTCCCACTGGAGCAGAATGGAACCAACAGTAAGAGTTCCTATGTTCTGCATCTAAAATTTACCTGGGAGCAAAACACCAGAGCTCAGCTGTCTGACCCTACAGTGTCCATCCCACATCCAACACTGACACTTTAGCAACCAACATGGCCTTAAAACCTGCGTGGGAGAGCTGCTACTGGCACCATCCCTGAAACAGCAGCTTGGGAAGCACAGCCTACCCAGCCCTCAAGGGCACACACTGGTGGGAGGGAGGCTTTGAATAGCTTACTTGGATTTTAGCACTGACTGCCCCCTTTGCCCAAACCTGGTTTTGGGTCTGGTCTTAGCAGTGTCCAAAAGTCAGGCTCCAGCAGAGGGCACAGCCACCCAGCAGAAGCAGAGGGCTGGGTCAGTGGCACAGGCAGCAGCAATAGGAAGACGTTCCTGGGAGACGAGATGCCCCAGCACTTAGCAGGACTGGTTCCTGCCGATCCCAGCTGCATCCTAAAAGGAGCTGGGGTCCTTTAAACACACCCTGGTCCCACCTTCAAGAGTGGTGCAGCTGTAATTTTTGGCACCAGATCACATAAGCACCTGGTCTGAGAAGGTGGAAGGAAGGTGGCACAGAACATTGCTTTTTTTGCAATGTTATGTTTGACCTTATTTTGGATATATGCATCAGGCAGGCTTCCTAAGCTAGCAGCTGAGGGTTACCATTTCTTCCCATTGATATGGTGCTAGATTCAGGGGTAACTGATGCAAGGACAGAATTTATGACTGAGATGAGAATTTGTTCCTCATTCCCTATTTGCAAAAAATCTTCCACTAATTTTGAAGTTACCTGGTGAGCAGTGTTCTTGCTTTGCAAGAAACAGAAAACTCATCAGCTGTAACCTGTAAGCTGATAATTTTTTTCTAGCATTTGTGCCTAGTTCAACAGTGATCCATGGGGCAGAGACAAAGGCAGGGGCCTTTGTCTTTCCTCTCTGAGCTGGGACAGCTCTGCTCACTTTCCCCTCACTTAGCCTGTGCAGCATTGCAAAGGGGCCAAAGCAGAGGAAAGGGCATTCCTCCTTTTAAGCCAACATGTGCAGAGAAACTGATATACATCCTTCAGGGAGATGTGCCTTCCTTGTGCAAGGGAGAACTCAGGGACCTGTTCTTCCTGTGAAGCCTACCACTGTTCATTTTAGCTCTGTGTTCTCCCGAGTCAAGGCTCTCCCTCTGCGGCATGATTAAAAGCACACTTGAGTTTTCTGTTTGTCTCAGTAGAGCATCATGGCAAGAGCAATCCTCATATTATAAAACATGAAAGCAATTTACACCTAGCTATGGTGCTACGGCATCTAGGTATTTCTTCACTGATGACCACAAATCAGACAAGCATTTATACTATGAATGGTATGGATATGGCACATTTTAATTTAGTGGATAATGTATGTAATAGATAAGCAACATAACAATTATGCTTTGTACGTAAAATAACAGTTTTCTTCTAAGGCTCTCACAAATTTAACACTCAATAGTGATTTTAGCCTTGCTTTATGTGCTGTGATGGGAGAGTTGTTAGTTTTGGTCTTCAGAGAGAAAATTAAGTAGAGAAGTGACTTGTCAGAAGCATCTTGGAAACTCTGCCATTGACCCATTTAAGCTCAATGAATAAAAATCTTCAAGTTCACAGTTTTGGGGTATAAACTCTATATTGTGTTTGTGCATGCCTGCTTCTGGGGCCTGACTGAAGTCCCACAAATATTCTGTTGATTTCTGTAATTAAGAAGCAGCACTTTGTCTTTTGGAGCCTATGCCATGAGTTTCTGGTGACACACATTATACATATGGGAAGAAAGTGATGAAATTTCCTGTCTTCTGAGTGCTGGTTTGACAGATGAGGTGCTCAGATAGGAAATGCATTGATTCACAAGGAAGCTGACAAAGAGGAGTGTATGGAAACAAAGAACCTTCCTCTGGTCAGTTTCCCATGGTAATCAGTGGTCATACCTGATCTATGCGCATTCAACCTTCATCCAGTAATATTGGCATGCTGGAAAACTCACACCTCTTCTTTGGGTTGTCCTGGAAAAGGGAGAGGGAAGTAACTGGGAAAAGGAGTGTAAGTTCAAAGACAGTGGTATATTTCTGTATCTTCCTGTGGGAAGGCAGTTTTTATCCCTGGAAAGATCCTTCCCAATATCTCTACATTTTAAAAGGCTGGGGAAAAAAATTATAGTTCTAGATTTTATCACCCTTTTTTTTCATATTCAATAATACCTACACAGATGTATTCACATCCTACCTTGTGTCCATGTGACAACTTATGTATGGCCCTAACACCAGAACTATGAAACCTCCACTTTCCAAACCTCACTTTAAATAGAGCCCTCTTCTACATTGAGCACAAGTCATCCAAGCAAGGAAGCCTGAACTTACTCCTTTCTGGTCAGAACAGCTTGCCATATAACAATCGATACCATGCACTCTGCTTCTATTAGTGAGAAGTTGTTTCTGCTGTTAGCTTGCAGCGCCGTGGGCTTATTCTTAGACAACACCTGGCTTTAACAGTATGCATTTCCCAGTTTACAGACTGGTAGATAGATGACTACTGAAGTAGTAAAACAAGGTTAAAACAAGCAGATAGTTGAAACCAAGAAATATATAAAACCCAAAGAGAACTAACACCTCAGCACCTCTGCCATACTTAGCAGGTAGTCTTTCTTCCCCTGCCCATTCCACAGCTCCTAGGCCAAATGTACCATTTCAGGAGTTGGCTACTATGACCCGCTGGCTTGCTTGGTCCCTTTGAGATAGTGCAAGGGAGCATCCCAGCTCCAGCTCCGCCACTACTCCCCCTCTCCATGAGCCCGATGTGACCCTTCAGGGAGCCAATGCAATTCACTACACAAGCTACTTACCTTTTCCTTTGGGTGACTTACACACCCACTGTAGAGAGCTGAATCATCTGATGGAGGAGCCAGGGGAGTGCCAGGGGTGTAGAATCAAGGGGAGTGTACGACCAACAGGAAAGCAGAGACCAGAAACTCCCCTTCTGTGGCAACTAGGTTGGCACAAGCCTTCCACCCAGGAAGTCTCTCCCTGCTAGTGTGGAAATCAGTTGGAGTGCAGAGAGCAGGATGACCTGTTATTTTGGAACACTCCCCAAATAGCATTCATCCTCCAAACGACTGGCATTCCTGTGGCTCTTCTGTTGGAATGCAAACAGCTTGTGGCACATGGTTATGTACCCAAATGCAGATGTCTGCTTCCACCGGTAGGTGGGCTAGTGTATCCCCCCTTCCAGGGGCTGGTGGATGGGACATGGGATTTAGGGAAACAGCTGCCAGAAGTCAGGAAGAATATTGGAGGACATCTGAAATAGCAGTACCAGACACCCATTTCTGAAAATGAGCTGAGAATGAAGTGACTAAATTAGAGTCCTCATCACTGACACAACACAGCTCCAACTACACTGGTAAAACTGTCTGGGAGATGAAGTACTCCAAGGCTTGAGTAGCAGTGGTAGAGCCTGCCCACAGACTTCCCCATACCTCTGAAATAGTGACAGCAGATTTTATATACACCTGGGGAGAAAATCCTCCTGTTTACCCCACTGAATTCCTATAAAAATCCTGGTAGTTTTATTATCATCTTAAGTTGTTCCTCTTTCTTCATGTATTCAATCCAATGCTATCATAGACCACCTTTTTATGCCAACAAAAAACACTTATGAAGCCAAAAATACCTGTGCAGAAGATGTTCAAAGATGTATAAAAAATTAAAGGCAGCCCTTTAAAAACAGATTTTTCTGTGCAACCGTCAAACTACTCTTCTATAAAATATTTCTTTCTTGTACTCTAAAGTGCATGCATCTCTAAATTGCAAAGTAAAGTACTTTTATATACTATTTTTTGCACAGATTCCAGATGGCACAGAGCAAGTGACTTTGCTATACAGAGCTGAAGATTTTAGAGGAGGTGACTATAAAGATTTACTCAACTTTTGTACCCCTTTGCTCACTAACTGCAGGATTTAGTCTGATTGATAAAGTGAGTGAACAAGAGAAAAGCTCATCAATCATTTCCCATTTTCAGTTTTGAAGAATCAGCCTAGGCATCATTTGAGGGGTTTATTTTTTTGATAAATCCCTAAAAGAGAATACAATCAATATTTGTATGGTTAAATGGCCCATTGTTATATGGAAGAGTGAGACCTTCTTTTTCCCCTTTCTAATCAGTGAGCCTCTATGCATACCTGTATGATCTCATCAGCAGCAGGAAGATTATGAAGCATAACTGATGACTGAGTCCTGTCCTTCATTTTTCTGCATAGCATTTGTATAACACATTCAGATTTGATTTAATAACAGTAGAAAATAATAGTAACCTTAACCTGAATAGTTAAACAATAATTAAGAGAAATCAATCTTGTTACTGCATTCCTGCTGTGAAGCAAGTGCCCAAGTGATGGTTTGCATCTTCAAATAGGCAAGTGGGCTGAGCACTCTTTCCAAATCCTATTGCTGACTCCATTACCTCAGACAGCAAGTGTGCCACCACATCTCTGCTGAGGTTAGGAGGACTTTCCAGAGCAACGGCAAGATACAGCACAAAATCCTGTTGCAGAATCACGACCTGTACATACTGCAAGCTGAAAAAGTTGGGATAGAGCCTATAAGCCATTTGGCAATACCGCTGTTGTGTTACCAGGTTTTTTAAGGAAGGGAGTTAACTGATCTATTAAGGGGAGATAGCAGTATCAGTTGTGCTGGCTCTGGAAGCAGCTAAACCTGCACAGAACAGAAGCAGGTGAAGAGTCCAGGCCTGCTTGATGACACTTTCCTAATTGCCAACTGGCAGGCAATTTCACTGCTAGAGGGTGAAATTGTGAAAAGAAAAACCCAACCATGAGATTTTCAGGGTGCCCAGTACTTGTCTCTGTGGCCACTTTATCAAAGCACCTAGCAGCTTTTTGCTCACTATCCAAGATCATGAAGCATGCAGAAACAGGCTTTCAAGAAATCCAAGGTGTAAAAAAGCAATGTAAAGTTAAGGTTGAAGTACATACACTTGTTGCTATGTTTATACCTTTCCATTTATCACCCAAAATATACACACACCCACACATAAATAGACACCTGTAATAACAGCACTAAGCACATGAAGCTTTCTGCTTCTGTTGCTCTTTTCTACTGTAATATAAAATTAAAATAGTCTTTAGAATGCCATTGCACAAACCCCATTATTTCAACCACCTTTTCCATTTTTAACTTAAATCAATTAAAAAGTAATACACAGGAATGTCAAGAAAATATATGGATTAACATCAAATACCATAAGTCAGTTCCTATTCCAACCTCTACCAGAGACCTTTAGCATGACCTCAACATGCAGACTTAGGTAGTTCAGCACAGGCATCCAGCTTCAGCATGGTATGCCTGTATTTGAACTATTTTGCCCATCACTTCTGCATCTCGCTTCCTTGCCTTACAGAACAAATTATTTTTGTTGAGCTCTGAGCAATGGAAGTCAATTTATTTTCTCTCACATTTACTGATATCATCCTACCCAAGGTTGTAGGGAAGGAAGGAAGCTGTTAGTGTCATGCTCTCCCCAGCTTGTAGGGATGAAGCACTTCATAGGTCTGCAGATGTACCGGCAGACAATGTAGAAAAACCCTTGTGTCTTTTGCCTGTGAATGAATACCATCTGGGATATGCCTAGAACTGCTACTAGTGTGCACAAAGATAGCAAATACAAATTCTGTGATTTATATGGAAATGGCTATAATGAGGCAGGTCTCGTTGGATTGCACTTTATACATAAGACTTCATATTCTCTGAAACCACTGATATTTTCCTCTTCTTGCCACAAACCATGACCTAGAGCTTTGGCACAAATTGAAAAATGGTGCTTCTGCTTCTTATGGCTGTGAAGGAAATACTGAGAGCAGCTAAAGAAGCAAACCATGCGAAGAGAAAGACAGAATTACCCCACTTACAACAGTAAGCTTTTATTAAGCCACCGTAAACCATAGCCCTGGCAATGAGGAGGGGAAGATTTCCATCTGAGCCACCCACAAGAGCTGCACCCTGGAGCTGCTTCCCGGACCTAGCAGTGCACTCTGCAGCTTGCTCCTGCCCATCATCTTTTCTGCTGTAACTGCCATAAGCTGCATTAAAAATATTTCAGAAGAGCTTAGATCTAGGTGGTTTCAGAGCACACAGGTGATTTCTAAATGTATGATCAAGCTGAAGTCCCTGGGTAATGTAGCACAACAGAACATGGGTACATTGAGACATGGGTTAGTTTACAGACCTGAAAGATGACACAATAATTCTGCTTTAAATTTCCTTATGACATTTTAATTCAGATTAACACTTACTATTGATTTAATATGAGCTGACACCTCCTGAGTACAACAATTTGTTCAGAGGATTTGCTTAGACTTACCACAGCCTCCATTTGAGTACCTTCCCAACTGCCTGTGGTTGAGTATGGGTTTAATGCAGTGGCATAGATGATTTGGAGACCTGAGTTGTCAGGTAGATTTGGGCTGCCCATAAACATCCCTTGGCTCTTTTTTGTTTATTGTCTGTCACTTGATGAAACCTTTCTCTTTATTAGGACCAGTCAGGACCAGCTAGTAGTCCTAGGGTGGTCCCTTACTCATTTGTTCTTGATACTCACTTCCATTACCTTATCCAAGAGCATCATCCAATTTTTTCTAGATTATGGGGTATATAAGAGAACCCCATTTTCCATGGCTTCTATTACTTCTATGCTGCATTGCTTTCAAGTATGGCAAAATCACACATAGAGATTAAATTCTTTAGTCCATTAATCGATACAGCTGGAAATTATCTTTTGAGCATACAGGCCTCCTTCAAGTCCTTTTTTGTTTTAGTAATTGATGTCATGTTTAAATCACGATGTCAACTCTCATTGCCACTTACTATACTTATGCTGACTTGTCAGCAGTGTAGCATCTAGTTTCCTAGCAGCTGTTAAGAGTTTAGTTGAGACTTAGCTATACATCAGTACAACAAACTATTCAAAATTACTTCTTATAGAAATAGAAGCCTAATGGTTTTTGCAATAAGTTAACACTGTGACAGGGAGGAAAAAGTATTTGCTTAGTAGCAGAAATGATAATGGTAAGGTGCCCAACCTGATTAGAGAGTTATTTGTAAATCTTGAATGAACCTGCTTGCATTATTCAACCAAAGGGCTTTGGGTAAATGGAAATGACATTAACATATATCTGGTAGAAAATGTATCATTTAGCTGCTATGCCTTCTACAGAGCCTTAGGAGAGATGCTAAATAAAGGGAATAAAAAGTAATGCTCAATAACTATCCACTTACTGAACGAGATGGGCACCCCATAAAAAACCACAATATAGAGGTATGCACATGAATGTGCACAGAGGGACGAAGATTGTCTCTTGAAACTGTATAATTCTCCCCACATGCTTTCTCTGGAGAAGTATTTACTACTTTCACTTCAAGTTTGTGCTTTTATGTGAGAATTAATTAAATTACTTCAAAAATGGTTACATAAAAGTTATTTCCCCTTAGAATAGACCATATGTTTTTTGTTTATTGCCTTGGACTGCAATCAATATAATCAGCTAGAAGCAGGGTTTTCAAACTCCTCAAGGCCAATGAGGTTTTATATGTTCCTCCATTGTTCATGCAGATTTTGGTAGTGACCCCAAGCTTCAGTATAAATTTGCAGATAGTCACATGCCAGGGGAAATTTTCAGGTAGTCCCCATGAGACCAGGACAGAATGGAAAGTAGATTCATTGCAGATTGTTTAACCTATGTAGAAGTCGTGTGAGCTATAGAAAACCTGGAAAACTCCCTGGTGAGCTTTTGAGACTCATATGAATCCCAGTAGGGTTTAGCCTTTCCAGGCTGTTAATGTATTTCCCGAAACTGTTACAGTTGATTTTCAAGTGTTGCTGTGACTTAACCTCTACCTGATCAGCACTTCGGAATGAACACTGGATGTGTTCATTCTTGGATGCTTTGCCAGTCTGGATGACAGCTGAACTCCTAGGTAGACAGAAACGCCGGGGAAAATACTCAAACTCATCTGAAACCCTGTGGCTCTCCTAACCCTAAAGGAGCCCCTGCCATAGCGTTTTATAACCTTCAGTCTCATCCTGTGCACCACACCAGCTCTGGCACTAACTTTAGGAACCTGCTAGTGCAAGGGAGCTGGTCTCAGACCCTCTGTCTAATATTGTGGAAAACATCACTCTGAAGAGCATGGTATTCAAAATGCAAGCAGGATCATCAGACTGGTTAACTGTTGATGTCCCACATCTTCAGAGCTCTCTTTTTTTATTTTCTCAGTGCTTGGGTTTAATATTAAAGACTTCCATGTCAATGAGAACTGAAGTCCAGGAAAGTAAAGACCTGTGTCAGATCTGTTTGCTTACAGCTGGCTTTTTTGACACTAAATTTCTCATCCTGCCTTCATACTGCAAACTCAGTGGGGGGCTGGAACCAATACTTTAGGTCAGCTTGTACTGTATTGAACATCCAGGGTGCTGCTGGAGTCGGAAGAACTCAGCTGGAGACATCAGCAAGTGGCAGATGAGACAGGAAAGCAAAATTAAGGCTACATAAACACTGTGTGACCCAGCTGCGGGAGCAGCTCAGCAGGTGATAGTCAGACTCGGGGTCTCTGCCTCATGTTCCACGAGCTCCACACACACCGTAACATGCAAACGCGTGTCTGTGCACAGTGGGGAGCTCGGGCAGCCTTCCTGCAGGACTGTGCCCCCGCATGGGGACAACCCCCCTGCGACCCCTTCCCCCGCAGCACGCCAGGCCGGGCCGGGCAGGGGGCAGCGGGTCCGCTCCCGCAGGGTGGCAGCAGCCACGGCAGGTGCACGGGGATCCACATGCAAAAAGGATGCGTGTGTGGGGCGGGGGGTGGTGGTGCAGGCTCTTACTGGGGGAGTGTGTGCTCCTGCCCTTCTGCCTAAATCTCGGCTTGTGCTTCTTTAGGGTGGTCGGGGAGGGCGCAGGAGGCTGCGGCACGGGTTCAGCACAGGGGTGGGCGGCGGGGCCCTGTTTCTGCAGTTCTCTTTCACGGCGTGGGGCGGCGGGGGGCTCGCTCGGAGGCAGGAGCGGTGCGGGGGGCGGCGGGGGGCGGGTGTCCCGGGCGGCGGGCGGGCACTAAGACCGCGCCGCCCCCGGGCGCTGCGCGGCGGCCGCAGAAGAGGAGGAGACCGGCGGGCCCGGGAGGAGAGGCGCGGAGGGGAGCGGAGCTATGCTAAACCCGGGGTACCGCTGAGGCGGGGCGGGCCAGGCCAGAGGCGGGGGCTCTCCGGCGGCGGGCGCGCAGGGGCCCGGCTCCCGAGGCGGCGGCAGGCAGCATCTCGGCGCGGGGAGCGGCTCCGCAGCCACCGGGCCAATGAACATGTCAGTGTTGACTTTGCAGGAATACGAATTCGAGAAGCAGTTCAACGAGCATGCGGCCATCCAGTGGATGCAGGAGAACTGGTGAGTGCCGCCCCCGGGCCCCGCCGCCCGCCCGGATCGGGAGGCGCTGAGCCCATCCGGGTGCGCGGGTTGCGCCCGGCCGGCTCGGCTGGGCTGTGCTGGGCTGTGCTGTGCCGGGCTGTGCCGGGCTAGGCTGTGCAGGGCTGTGCCGTGCCGTGCCGTGCGCGGGCACACGGGCGCTGCCGCCGGCGCTACCTGCGCGCCCGGGCCGGGTTGCACAAGGCCGGGGCATCCCGCCGCCCGCCCGCATGGTGCGGTGCGGTGCGGTGCGGGCCCCGAGGCGGCCCGGCCCGCCGGCGCTGCCCCGCACACGTGCCCCGGCGCTGCCCCGGCCCCCAGCCCTGCCCGGCCCCCCCCTCCCCGCGCTGCTCCCCCGTTCAGACAAGTTGCACGTTTGCCCGCGTTCCCCGCGGAGCCCCCTTCTCTCCCCGCTCCCCTCCCCCAGCTCCTAATAAAACTTCATTTGCAGCCATGCGGCTATTAACTTTCCCGGCGTGCGAGTGTGGCCGGGGAGCCGGGGCGAGCCGAGCCGATCCGCGGCGGGGCCGGGGCTGCGCCGAGCCCTGTCGGGGCGTCCCGCAGCCCGAGGGACCCGCACAGGGACACAATGCCCCGCCGGAGGGGAGCGGCTGTGCCGGCAGCCTGCTCTGCCCGCCGGAGCATCCCTGGGCCCTGGCCGGCTGCACGGAGACAGCGATGGAGAGAGCGCCCCAGCTACCCTGCCCCCTCGGCGGGATCCGCTGCCCTGCCCTCGGCGCCGGGATCCCCCGCTCCATCACACCTGCCCGCACCTTGCTCCGGTCCTCGCCCTGACTTTGCCCACCTGCACGGGCCTTGTGTTCACGGCTTGCCTGTACTCGCCAGCGCCTTGATGCTGCACTGACCCTGACCACCCACTCTCGCCTGGTGCCCGATCTTGCCCTGTCTGCTGCTCCTGTGGTATATCTCCTCAGCTAGTCCCCAACTTTCCCATTTCCGGCGTGCCCTCTCTTCCTGCCTACCCTTTTGGGTTCCCAAGTGAGGACCTTCCCAATGCTACCTTCGTGTGACAGTGGCAGGATAGGATTGTCTCTGGGCTCAAGCTTTGGTGTCTACATTTGTAGGGCAGAATGGTCCCAGATCCTAGGTGAATCTCAGCCAGGGATTTGCTAGAATCCTCTAGTGACTGGTCTGGGGACTTTTAAGGGCAGTATAATTAAAATGACCATTTAAGTGCATGTATGTCTCCTTCTGTTCTCCTGCAGGCAAGCTCATTAGCTCTTGAGGAGTGCCTAGTGTCACTCGTGTTTCAGGAGAAAGGAGACCACATAGATATTTTTGGGCTGGGAGTGTTGGATGCTTCCCATTCTGTCCATGTTCCAGAAGAAAATTGGCATCAGAGTAGGACAAGCTGGTAAAGCAGAATGGAGGGGTGATACATGAGTGTATATAATGGTCAAATAACCCAGGAGAGATGCAGTTTGGGTTAAAGAACTTGACTAGCAAACAACATTCCTGCATCATCTTGTCTCTCTTGTGCTTCATGATGTGACCTTGGGAACATTACATAACCTCTCGCAGGCCTCAGTTTCCCCAGCAGGGAAAGACCAGAGGAGTGAGGGATAATAATGCTGAAATGCCCTTATGATTTGCTTTAATGACTTTGGTAATGTTTGCCGAGTGCCTTGAAGATGTCAGGTACTATATAAATGCTAAGCAGTGTTATTAAAATCTCCCTGGCAGTTTCATGTGCTGCAGAAGTCACCAGCTGGGACTCCGTAACGCCAGGCTCCCACTTCCCAGGTTCAGAAGAAGAGACCATCAGTGTTACGCTGCTGCTGTGCAGCTAAAGAGACATGATATCTGTGTGCACACACTTTTAGATCTAGTTTTGCCTTCTCTAAGGGAACTGATGAATTGATAGCTTTGATTCACATAAAAGTAAAGGAGAGTGATCTGCTTGTGGGCTGAGAATGTTTCTGGAAATGAAATGGAGCTATGCCCTCTGAGGTCTCTGTCGTGGCAGGCTTTTCCTGAAAATGCTGATGAAGACTTCCAAGTTTCAGGTTAAACTGTGCATTTTTATCTTCAAGAAATGCGCTTGCTTAACGGAACAGGTCCTGTTCGAGCACTTGAGTTTTTCAGGGAGCTTAGCTGGTAAAATACAGCAACTCAGGGTGATACAAGAAGGCTTTTTTACTTCCTATCAGGGTGACTCAGTAGGTTTGTGTATGCAGACATCATTGAAAGTACATGGCTTCTACACTTTGTAGGCGTAGCCTTAATGTACACATCATTAATGTAAGAGCGTTTTAAGATGAAGTTGTTAAGTAGTAGTTTGTAGGGATAAACATGTTTTTTCATTCTTTGGGCAGGAAGACAGATTAAGGGGGACTTGCTTAAAGAAAGACTATAGCAAGACTACACTGTAATCACAATTTAAATTAGGGTGCAATACTATTACAATGTCTGGCATGGAAAGCAATAGATTCTTTACGTGTGGCATTTGTTACTTTACTTCATCTCAGAAGCATTTCTTGATACCTTATAACACATTAAAAAAGGCTGTAAGGTGTTAGAGGGGGTGAAGTAGCTGTAAGGAGTTGACGCTGACTTTTGGATTATGAGATGTGTCTTTGGAGTCTGACTAGGTTGCATATGAAGATGTAGCCTAGTTGGAGGACAGACATGAATCCTTTTATATACCTTCTGACTTCTGAGCTGGTTAAAGCACCAACAAGCCCTTTTAATTAAAACTGCATAAGGCTAAAGCTGGAAAAGCTTGAACGTAAAGCCTAGGGGTAGTGTCATACTGCTAAGTACTGGTATGGTTGGTCAGGAAGAATTATGGTGCAAGGAATGTGTCTGGTTCTGTTCTCCTTTGCCTCAGTCCTCAGAGCCTTCTCCAAGCTCCATCACCCCTTGGGGAACGTGCGTGTCCTGCCCTCACCTGTTGCTGGCACCCAGGGTTTTTTTCAGCAGACCCCCATCCTAGGGCTTATTTCCTCACTGCCGTCTGCCCCTGGAAATCATCCCTCTGAGTCTGGCATGAAAGGAGCCCATCTGATGGCATATTGGTCTAATGGCAGTGAATGAGGACCTCCTTGCTTCATTCGAGATGTTCCTGCTTCACTATATGGAGGGCCCCATCCTGCAATGTGCATCGCACTGAGACTTCTTTAAAGCTTTGGCCTGGATTAGCGGTGCTGTAAAGAGGGTACTGTTTTGACACAGGAAAAATGAAGTCTGTTGTCTGATATGTATAAACTGATGGGTTTCTCACCTCGCTGAGTGCTTGACTTTATGTTTATGCACCCATTTATGGTATAGCCCCCAGACTGCTTGGTTCTCCTACAGAGAGGCAGGAGTGGCTGAGCAAGGTTGGAGGTTCCAAAGGTGGACCTACAGCCTGCTGATCTCTGATGGTAAGAGCTGCCAGTTAGTTGTTTTCCCTAAACAAGCAATTACAGGTTTTCAGGAGGTTAAAGAACTAACAGGTCCATTTACTGTCTTGAAACTCCTTACACTCTATGTTGTGGTAAAGCTGTTGTTGAGAAGTTTAAGTATAATGCCATTGGATAGCTTTGAATACAAAATACAGTATCACTTTAAGATACACTATGAGATTGTGCTGAAACCTTGGGCAGTTTGTGATAAGCATGGCCAGGATTAAGTCAAATGTTCATTAAAAAAATTGCTTAAAATGATTTTCCAAATCTAACTCTCCCAATGCCTTCTCCCAAACTTCTTCAGACAGGGAAGTAGTATGAAGTAAATAGTCTGCAGAGGATTTTTTTTTCCCTTACACTTCTCTATGAGAATTAATGCATCTGTAGTCCTTTACGTCTCATAGATAAGTATATTATCATTATTTTTGCGTTCAAAATTCATGGTTTTGTCATAGACATGCAGCAAAGGGGTTTGTAGTGCTGAGATCCCGATTCCCAGCTGCAGCCAGTGAGGCAGCAAAAACCGTCTGGTGCTTAGGAAAGCCGAAGTGACAGAAATGCCTGAATGGAGTGGTGACCGCTGGAGTCCTTCTCCATCGTGCTGCAGAGCACCAGGTTCGGGCATCAGCACGAAGTGACAGTCGTTCCTGTTATAATTGTCTGGCCAATAATAATTATCTTCAGATGTCTGCTGACAAGGGGCTCACCAATGGGGAGCCAGGAGGCCTGTGCTGACTGCGCCGAGATTATCTGGGCGAGGTGACGTCACACCAGGGCTTGCCTAAAATCACAGAAACTTTTCCTGTGCTGCTCCGTCAGCTGCTGCAGCGCTCCGGCCATCTCTGCCCTGGCACTGCTGCCCTCCTGTCAGCTGCTGCCCTGGGTAGGCTCTCCTCCATCCTCTCTCTTTTGCCTCTCCTGTTTTTCTCCCGGAAAAGCCAGGGTTTAACCCTTGGCAGCTGGCAGTGTGCTTGCAGATAGTAGTAGGAGCTGAGTAGGAATGGAGGAGGATGAGCAGGATGAAAGTGAAACTGGTTATTCCCTAAAGATACTGTGGGGCTCTGCTGCAGAAACAGGTTGGTTTTGTTATCATTAAAAAGTAATGATTCAGTAAGGAGAGAAGAACTACATAAGGACTTCTGAGCATACTTTGGTTTTTAAAGGGCTCTGGCAACTCAAACTCAATTCTGAAATTAACTTTGTGAACCTTAGATGAGTATAAATGTTTGTGTATTTGAAAGACAACATCTGTGCAGGATGTTATTTTTATCATTTTGTTACCAAAACTTTTATGTGGCAGAGGCAGAAGGTGCAGCTGGTGCTGAGAGAAATTTATCCTTTGGTGTGATTCTCTTTCAAGTCAAAACTGCAGATAGATGTGGAAGGGCAGATGGTCAGTTTATTTGGATTTGTAAATGCACTTGCTTCTTAATAATTTGCACAAGCACCATCGTCCTAGACAGGTTTGTTTCCTAAATGCAGAACAAGCTCTCCTCATCCCCTTAAGCAGCTCTTACTTCATGCAGAAATCAAGAGCGAAAGGCTGCGAGCATATCTCTCCCGGCATATGTGCATAGCAGCCAAAAACTGATGTAAATTATTTTTTTTCCCTGGGCTCTTGCTAGATGCCAAGTGAAGGATGTGGAGAGGGGCGCTGCAGTCACCCTGTCCTTTTCTCTATGCTGCAGCAAGGACTCAAAGGGAAGATGTATGAGTTGCTCTTTTCAACAGAGAGACTGTTTTATTTGAGCCAAATTCAGTTGGCCCAAGAATTTAGACTACCTTCACATGTTTTTCTCCTGGGGGGATTTTTGCTGCTCTCCTGTGCAAACTGCCCATAAAGCTGGCAAGGCCACCACTGCATGGCAGCTTTGGTGCTGCAGTGGATACCCACCTCTTTGCCTTGCCTTCATCCCACGGGCCTTTCTGAGCAAAAGACTGATGGTGTATCACAGAGCTTTGGCTCCTTAAAATACAAGGATGCAGTCTGTGGGGAATAACAGTAAGTGTCCTTTCAGAGTTCAGGTATTTTCAGTTTTCAGTCTGTGTGTGGGCTTGGGGGAGGAGGGGGGGAAAGAAAAATATGGTGACATCAAAATGTCATCCTGAACATAAATACATTGACGTCTTCTGGATTCATCCTACTACTGAAACATAGGCCTTGGCCTTTTTCTTACCCCTTCCCTAGGGTACAAGCACATCTGTCATCATGCTGTTTTGGTAATTGTAAGCCTCTGAGAGTGAAGACATCTCTTCGACTATGTGAAACACCATGTGCTTCTGGGAATAATAATCTTGTAAGAATGGAGTAAGGAGTAATTTAGGAGCTTGCCATCATTTTCAGAAGTAAATTATGGGCATTCAGGAACACTTTGGGTTAGGATGAGATGTAGGATTCTGAATTGTCTTGGCCCTTTAGAAAAAGTAGCTCATATCCTCAACTAAGCTTAAACTGTGGAAGCAGAAGGGTGTTTGTACAAGCACAGACCGAGTAGCAAGTGGTGGTGTGGACCCTTGGAGGCAGTGTGCTTTTCCTGGATGTGCAGTGGAGTGATGGGAAGAAACTGATTTCCCACAAAGACTGGAGTGCAGAGTGCTCATCTCTCTCCTTCCTCCTCTGAATGCTCTGGCCCTTTTGAATCTCAGAGAGTTTTTTGCCTCACCTTGAGGAAACAGCAGTTTGTATGCTAGCACGTGACTTGCTGTTGGCTGTTCTGCTGTCAGGTTGCATGTGCTTCTAAGCCTTTCCTGAGCACCACACCAGCATTCTTTTCCCAGTTACTGAGTTTGAGGTGTATCTTGATGATGAGCCTCTATTGCTGAGGTTGGTGTGCTTTTTTTTCCTCCTGCTATTTATGTGTCTGTTGTCCTGTGCAACTTAGAAAAAGCAGTGAATTAAATTTACATGGCAAGAGCTTTCATGTTCTCCTCCTCCCCCAAATGGGCACAGTCTGGTTGTCTGAAGTCTGGTAAGAAAAGTGCTACAATAGAAGTGCTACAGGCTACAGTAACTTGTTAGATCCTGTTCTTTTAATGAACTCCATGCTGGTAGTTGCCACCTTTAAATGGGCTTAGGGAAAGCAGGAGATTGCTGCTTGTAACTAATAGTGTGATCTGCAATGCCTTACCCAGCTGGCCTTTTCCCTGACCCCCCCTGGGAAAATGCAATGAGCATTCATGTCCAGTACATCTACTGCTCCTTTAAAAAGTCAAATTTGGTCACATTCCCATTGGTCTCAGCAGAGAAAGGTCTATCAGACTATTTAGCTCTCAAGTTTATGCACTGTGTTTTGCTACTGGTGTCTTCTCCACAGCTGTCTATAGTGGTACTGGGAATAAAAGGACGTTTTATACTTCTTTCTTCCATCATGTCATTGCGCAGTCTCTGCCCCTTGCTGAAGAGTCTATCCCAAGCCCTTTTCAGCGGACTTTAATGTCCTGACTCTTATGAATAAGTACAGAGATAAAAAGGGGAAAAAAATTTTAAGGGAAAGGCTTACAGAGCTGGAAATGTTGAAGAGTCTGGAGCTGGGATTTCTTTCTTTGCTTTGAGGGTAAACTTCTGTTGGTGTTCATGGAGCTTTTCATAGCTTTGAGGATGGTACTGTAGTGCAGGGTCCACTGGGACTGCACAAGGCAAGATGATGCAAAACACTTTTTGGAAAGCTTAATTAAAGTTCCAATACTTTTAATGAAAATGGGAAGAGTTTAAAATATATTATTAATTATTTTTAAATGTAAATTAGCGTAATCTAAAATATAAAATAAAATTTTCACTGACTCAGGCTATATCAGCATGTGAGATATTTGTGTAACTGCATTACTCATGTACTGCTACCCAGTACCTATTTTTCTTGCCAACCATTTTGTCAACCTAATTGAGCCTTGTCCCAGATTGGAGTAGAAGGGTTTTGCCTTCTGCTGTGCTGCCCTATCCCTGACCAAAGTGTCCCAGACTGCTGCTACTACAAGCCATGCTGTTCCTGTTCATGTCAGAGCATCACATTCCTTGCGGCTCCCAGGGTTTGCTGGGGAAGGCTGGTGCAGCCTGGTAGGGAACTCTGCAGGGACACCCAGGTTAGTGTTTTGCAAGCTGGCAGCAGAACAGGAAACAGTAAGACTATGGTTAGACCCTGGCTAATAGAAGGATAAAATTTTACCTGTTCATGTGCAAGGTTTGCAAATGTGGTTATTACTGCTTTCAGATCCAAAGTAGCAATGGTACCTGATATTGCACTTCTTGGCATGCCTTGTACTATGTGCTTCATTGCAAACCATCAATTGCAAGTCTTGACTTTTGTGAGGGCGTCTTACCCTTTGGTTGCTTAAAGTTCTGGTTACAAGAACTAGGAGCAATGTGGAAGGGCTCCAAAAGCAACATGACCTCAATTTGGCTAGAAGAGGGACCCAGGTCCTACAGAGTGGACATATCATGAAGTGATGGGCAGATCTTGTATCTGCTGAGCAGTCTTTGACCTCCTGTGGGAAGAGCTGGTATTTGGAATGTGGAAGATAAGGGGGAGATGCAAGTCAATGGTGTCTCATGCCAGTGGACTTGGGACTTTGCAGAGCACATGTAGTGGTTTAAGCAGTGCATGGCATGCAGGGGACTGATAGCCCCCTGAGAATGTGAGAAGTCTGACTTCAAACTGAATGCAGCCATAGCCACCTTGTCAGGCGTCAGGTGCCTGAGTCCCATGATTTCAATGGAAATAAAGGACCTATGTCACCTCTGAAAATGTCTCTGTGCCTCAGTTCCTCAGCTGTAATATAGGGAAAATTCCTTTCTGTGGATATTCAAAGTTGTTTTTCTACTGTGTCAAAAGAGTGATCCTGAGGTGGTAAAGACCCATATAAATAACTACATTAAAACAGTACAGAAGACACAGTGGTCTTACACTATTATTGCACAGCTTTAGACTTGTCCTAGCACTGAAGAATACTTTACTCTTGCCAAGGATGTGGGGCAAAAGTTTGTCTCCTTGATTGTGGTAACTGAGGACTAAGAAGAGCTGCTGCAAGATTAAAGGCAAGGCAGTTTAGTGTTGGTGTCATGAGATTAAACTGCAAAAGTCCAGACCATTTTTAATTGCAAATCCGTGAAAGGAATTGTTCTTCAAATAGTTCAAGTAAACTTGACTATTCAACATTTAATGATAACTTTTAAATAGGATTTTTAAAATTTGTTGGTAATTAGTTTCAGTATATAAAGTCTGCAAAATGAGTGAAAAATGAATTGGACATCATCTAGGTTGTGAGCTCCTCAAATTGAATATATTGATTTTGATATGTCATGGCCTCAGTTACCCCTAGACATAAAACTTAAGGTCAGTCAAGAGCATTATTAAGCACAAATGTCTGCCTTATATGTCTTGAGCCATCGGTAGTATAAATACACCTGGAAAGAGCAATCCCAGGGAGTGCCAATTAATGTTTTAAGGGGAAGAAACAATGAGCCAAGTTAATTTCAGAAAAAGTACCAAAATGCTATTATTGAGGAATCTGATCTTCTAATAAAATTGCCTGGTTTTCAGTTTTCTTTTTTTTTCTTCTTTTTAAAAATTTATTTAGAGCCATTAAGAGCTACTTAACATGACCATAAAATCCCTTAGGTAGAAACAAAAGCAGGATGCCAAAGTTGTTGTACTGTGCCATTCAAATAGTGAGTTTATCAACAAATGTTTACAAAGTCTGGCTTTTTCCTTATGAAGTTTTACTTTTAGCTTTAATTAGGAATTTCCCCTCTAGTTCTGAATGCAGGTCCTCTGGAAACATTAATGGGAATTTTGTTGTTTCCAACATGTGACATCTTCAGGCAGCAGAAAGCCCTGGCTTTTCTTCCTTTTTGTTCTCCATGGAGGAGCTGGCTGTCCAACTCTTTTTCCATGTCTTTGCAGGTCACAACCAAGAGAAACATTGGTTATTAGCAAGAAATAGTATAGACAGCTTACATTTCAAATCCTTATTTCTTGTTTCTTCATTCTCCTTGTCTTGACAGCCAAGCAGAAAACTCCGAGCTGTTATGTATACTGCATTGGTGTCCAGATCCTCTTGTCTACCTTTACTTTCACAAAGACTTTTGCTCTCTTGGCACAGTATCTCTGGGGCTGCCATCTACCCTGGCCAGTGTTACACCTCATCCCCTCTCCAGGGTCTGGACAGGGCTATGGCCTGTTTGCTCAGGCATCTTCCATACTTGGGCAAAACTGACTGGTGATTTCCCTGCCTTTCCTAGACAAAAGCAGAAGCTGTGAGGATGTGCTAAGTGGAACTGCTGATGAGAGTGTGCAGCACTGATTGCAGACTCATGACGAAATATGTTACTTAACGGATAAAAGTATTTCAAGATGCTTAATGTTGCCTTTGTATTTACCTGTTTTAGATTTTCATAAGATCCTGCTGTTGACCACTGTCTGAAACAAGATATTGGCCTAATTCAACCTTTGATCTGACCTGATCTCTCCTGTATGCTTAAATATCCTTTTCTGATCACATGCCTGATAAAGGAAACACTATTTTTGGTCACACAAGAACTGTCTGGAAGTGACATTCCCTCCTGCAATGACAGTGTACACAGACAATCTGTTTATTTTGTTACATCATTATTTGTTATTTTAGAACTCTGTAAATACTGTGGTGTTATACATTATTTTTAAATCTTGCTTGGGAGTCTCATGCTTGGCAAGATTCCTTCTGGGCAAGGCACTGCCCATGGATGCACTGAAAAACTTTTATCTTGCCCTTAACAGCTTGTGGATTTAGTGTGACTAGTACCCCAGGCAGACAAAACTTAATGTTTTTGAAAAGGTTTAGATAAAGTACTGCATGGAGTATGAAAGCCATATCTGTGCAGCTACATTGCCACCATCTCTGTGATCCAGGGGGGAGTTTTGCTTCTCTCCCAACAGAGAGAGGATGGCTCCAGACAGCCAAACACTGTGAAGAAATGTTATAGCACTGAAAGGAATCCTCAGCTAGTGTGTCCTGGTTCACTGACTTCCAGTATCATGTCTGAAATATATACTTCTCATTTTTAACAAATTCACATGAGCTTTCCAGCATTTTCCAGGAGCAACCCTCCTCTATCCCTGTTTAAATCATGGACAAATTTCAAAATACAGTTTGAAAGATAGGATCAACACCAGATATTCCTATTGCAATGCTTGGAGCCAGACTGCCACAAGGGTGTTGTACCCAGAATGCTTACACTTGTTGGGAAATGAAAGAAAACATTTTGCTGCAAGAAATGTTTTGAAAACCTGTCCCTCAGTGTTCATGAGAGGTGGTCCTTGTGCAATGGTTCCCCTACCTGAAGATGAGTTACAGTGGATGCCCTTCCCAGATTCCTCCACATGTCTTTTGATCCTGCTTGGGATGTTTGCATGTCCAAGATCCTGGTATTTGCTTATTATGGGCAGCTTATGTTACTGTTCCCTCATTCAGTCCTTGGAGCACCTTACAGGCACTGGTGATGGGATTTGTCTAACAATGGATGCCTGCTATGTAAGATGTCTGAGTAATCTCATGGAAATAGGGACCTGAGAGAAATAAGTTGTATGCTAAAACCACTCCCATCTCTTAACAAATGTAGAGAGGTTCCAGGGAACTAAGTGGACCGTAGCTATTTTACCATCCTTCTTCCTTCCTTCCCCACCATGCATTTTCTTCTTTTTTTCAGGTATCTGTTCGATCTTTACTTTTTATCACTCTTTTCCCCTCTCTCTTTCATTTTCTGTCTATCTGTTCCCCATTTAGGAACAGTAAAGTTGGTAGCACGGTTGGCTGTATGCTTCTGCAAAACAGCCTGCAGGGTGGGAAACAGCTGGCACATGTTTTGGTGTTGGGCTGGTGTAGCTGGGCAGCACAGACCTGGCCCTGCGCTGTCTCTGGATAAACAGAAAAGGCACTGCATTAGGGTAGGACCATGGCCACCTTTTGATGAAGTCACTTGGTCCTTGGTTTCTGGAATAGGGCAATAATAACCGAAGAAGAGTTCTTGCTTGTAGCTTTACACAGCCCCCATCATATCCTGGTATAAAAGGGCCCTCTATTTTAATAGCCACTTTCTAGTCACTAAATGGAAAAATCCTAAATAAAGTCTGCAGTAAAACTTCTCTTGGCTTCAATGTAAGAGATTTAGTTCCTAAACTTGTATGTGTTGGCTAAATGTAATGTAGCATCTGGTATGTAAAATGATTATGACAATTCACATATTTTGAAATGGTCATTACTGTAAATGGAATAATTGGGAAAGATGCTAGAAGAAAATGAAGAGAAATTGTGTCTACATTAAGGAAAAAATACATACCAGGTTGATAATATGGGCAATCCAGAGATTACAGAGAAATAGTAATTATAAGAGCTACTACAGGTTTTTAGTGTGGGGTGAACAAGAAAAGCTCCTCTCTGTGCTTTTTGTAGTAGCATGCCTTTGACTGAGAAGGAAAATGGACTGGGGTAACAAAAAGGGATCTGTTAGCACCATGTGCCAGTGTTAAAGCTAGGAATGCAGATTTTGACCTTAGGCTTTCCAAATGCTCTTCTTGCCTTAGCAGTCCTGTGACTTCAGCTGTTGTGATGTCATGGAGCATCTTCCCTGATGAAGTGCTGGTGGATTCAGGGTAGGCATGCTAAGTATGTAAAGTACTGAGAGTGGTACTTTGGTGTATCTCAATAAACTGTTACAAGTACTGTGAGCAGTTTTCAATTGCTTCCCTTAAAATGGTATGTAGGATTGAGGGAGGCTTTTGACAGACCACAGGTATCTTGCCTACACTTTTCTTTTATGATTATGTTCCAGCATTTTATCTTCATAGGCTGTGTCCTGATGACCTTAGTTACGATCCATATTTATTGCTGGCAGAGAGTTAGGCCCCTTTCCATTAAACTAGATGGTGTTGTATCTGTTTACAGGGGACATGAATTTGACTTCAGACATTTTTAACACATTTATCTTGTTTAAATTTTCAAGAATGAGGCTTGACTCGATGGAGTTTCAAGTAGCTCTTGTGTTGTTAAAATTGCTGTACATCTTGAAAAAGGGACACTTGTGTTTGCTGTATTACCATAGAGAGTTTCAGCTTTTTAGTATCTTTTCCCCTTTGCTAAGGTCTAGACAGAATCTCACAGCTGCATTCTTGGTGTTAGATGCTTTAATGATATGGCAAAAAGCTCTATAATGTAACATTTCTAAGAACAGGAGAGATGCCTTGAAAGTGGTGGATCTGCCCAGCCACTAGGGCTGCTCTGAGAGCTGCCTGAAGCCATTGCAAATAGAAGTCTTGCCAAATGAAAATTACCAGTTTCTCTGAGTTTCAGCTGAGGTCTCTCTTCTTAGCTCCCAAGTCCTGTATGACATTTAAAGAAAGCAAGACGTTGGTTCCCAACCCTTTTGAGAGTTTCTCATTGCACATACAGACAATAAACTTGGTACCATTGTGCATTTTTCCTGGCCTCTGGATCAAATGCTGCCTCTTGAATATTAGCTGGCCTGTGAGGCAACAGGGATAGCCTTCTTGTCACCCAAGTTGCACAAGGGGGTGATGGCAGGGTGGGTTGCCTTGGGTTTGCTGGCACTGGAGTAGCTTCCCAGGGCTGAACTTTTGCCCCATGCCATGCAGATGCAACCACTGCTACATTTGGGTGATCTGATCTGCCTGTCATGACTTCTCCTGGGACTGTGATCTCCTGCGGTGGAGCGGAAGGGACTGGTAGAGGCAGAAAATTGTCACTCTGCTCTAGCTGCCTTGCCTGGAGGTTGCTTGCACAGCCTTCCTGAGAGCAGTCCTGGAGACGGCATGGAGGTGATGTGGCCTGAGTAGTATCCATGGTGGCATATATACAGAGGTGCTTGTGGCTTGTGTGCTCAAAATGTTGCACCCATGCAGTCAGAACTGTTTCCTTCTAGCTGCGTAAGTATAAAGTTGTGAATTAGACAAACTTCTCTAACTGGATCTCATATTCCTCTATGATAACACCCTGTGGTGTGGTCCTTAAGACTAGCTTCATTCAAAGAGTGGGTAAAGAGAACTACAGACTTTCAAAGATCTTCATTAATAAAATTGGGCTCTGGGATTCATCCACGTCAGTGGGAGACATCTGTGATCTGAATGGGAAGAGGATATAAGTTTTTGTGCGTGAGTACAAGAGATGGCTTTACCATTACCTATAGCTTTGATGCAGAGATGTGAGTGCTGCTGAAGTTGGAATAAGCCACCATCCCACAGGCTTCCCACAGAAATACCAGTGAAGAGTATGTAAATGCAGGATCTGGCTGTGGAGTAAATGGGTTTGTTTCCCAGAGACTGGCTTACCTGCAGTCCTTTCTGTGCAAGTGCCCCTCCTCCAGAATAAAACTGCCCATACCCAGTGTTGAAGCAGTTAATGTTAGCAGTGGGTAAGGGTGCCTTCTGTGCTCTGAGGTAGTGGCTGTACATTGCAGAAAGCCTTACAGAACAGGAGGGGGAAAGATGTCATTTTAAGTCAGGCTGTGTTGACTCATAGGAGACATTCTGAAGGTTATGGATATATGTTAAGCAGGTATTAAATAGCTCTTGCTTTATAAATATGATTTACAAAAGCAAGTATCCTTCAGGATGCCAGAGTGTATAAGAATACGAGTTAATTAGAGTCTGCCTTTTCAAAGCAGCGGAACAACAGGATTTAGATCAGAAGAACTGCAAATAAGTTTGCTGGTGACTTGAAATCTGGTGATTTTTGTAAAACTTCCTGGCCTCATGCCTGGGGTTTTTTTCGCCCTTTCTGCAACTGTGCCCATTGGACTTGGTGTGGTGGTGTGTGAGCACAGAGAGGAGGGGTGCAGCCCTACTGTCCCACGGGTGTTTGCAGGGTCACCCACTCGCAGGGACGTGTCACCGCAGCGCTCGGAGGAACTCCACCACTTCTTTTGCAGAGAAATGCGGGCTGGCAGGAGGAAGAGCCAGACCACAGGCTTATTTGTAAACAGGCTCGGTGGAGCATTTCACGGCCTGCAAAGTGAGCAGGCTAATCCTGGGAATCCGTAGCCTTTATCATGACACCTGACACAGCAGCACAGCCGATCTCCTCTCATTTACCAATCTCCAAGCTTGCGTCTCCACCTTTCTAAACATGGCTCAGATTTTTTCCTTTCTCGGGCTTCAGGTGGGGAGAGAGAAGCTGGGCAGCAGTGAAAGCAATCTGCATTAAACCTTCCCAAAGCCAGTCGGGGAAGGCAGGGGTCCCCTTGTGAAAGGGAGGGACCCTGAGTGCTGGTGGCGTGTTGTCCAGGTTACCGAGGCAGGGACTTTGTCTGCAGTGTGAGCAGCCTGGTGGTGCATTCAGAAATGCTTGCCTGACTAACATATTGCTTACATTTGCTGACTCACTCTTGCACTGCCGCTTTCTTTCTTGTTCCCTGGATGTGTTGATTTTTATCTCTGTTACTAGGGCTGTGCCCCAGACACGGTATATAATCAGCGTGTTTGTGTTTGGCTCCCGTGTGGGTGGGAGGTATCTACATTTGGATACAAACGTTCATATAATTCACCCACAAGTGAATAATAGCAACAAAATGCAGGGGTCTGAACCCCCATGGCGTGGGAGGGAGGTCGGTGACACACTGCTCTTGGGACACGGCCATCCCAAAATCATTGCCTGGCGTTTCACACCACCACCTGCGCTCAGTCCTGCTGTCCCTTCAGGTCCTGCCCCCCAAAACTGTTTTGGCCATTTAATTTAAGCTCAGAAGCACATAATATTCTGAGTTGGAGGGGATCCACAAGGATCATCGAGCCCGACTCTCAGGTGAATGGCCTGTAGGCAGCGTTGTGCTTTCACCTGTAGAAGCTGCTAACACAGGCAGCCCTGTCTGGAAGCGCTTTCAAAGCGGGAGCCATGCAGGGCATGGCTCAGAACCACGGCAGAGCTGCTGGGTCCCCACTGTCCTGCTTTTCTAGGGGAAGTGTGGGTGATCAAAGGCTCTGCTTACCACCTGCCCTGGTTGCAGGGTTCTCCTGGAAGGGCTTCATCTGGCTGCTCCTCTCCAGCTGTGCTGCAGCAGCCCTGCATCCTTGCAGCCCCGCTTGCTTTCCCACTTTGATCTTTCACACGGAGCCATTAAGTATCCATGTCTCTTGCCACTTCAAAGGATGCCTGTTCTTGATGTGCAGTGCTCCTGTACTTCTGGAGGTACAGCTCACTTGGGGCATGGCTTCTCAAATACCAGTGATCCTAAGTGATGGTCCTAAAATGTTTGAAGATTCAGGTTAGTACGCAAGGACAACTATGTCTTCCCTTTACAGCCCTCTACAAAGTAAACTTTGTATATGAGTATCACAGGTGGTTGCAACTATCTTGTCTTCTCAATGTCTTCTGAACAGGCTACCATTTATTTTTCTTGTCCAGCTTGTTTAGGCCTAGTTTGAAGCCCATCACGTTAAGTTGCCATCACATAACACTCCTGTCTCCTGTTTTAATCAGATGATGCCCAATATTTTCACAGTAGTTTTCATGCAAGGAATGACACTGCATGGCCAATTGCCAGGAAACTAATTAGCAGACAGCTTCTTCCCTCATGGTTCAAAGAGTGTTACGTATGCATTCCCAGGAGATCATACCACACTGAGTCACCTTGTAGCAGCCTTGCTGTAAACAAAACATGCTTTTTCCCTCTGTGCATTTTCCCGCTTATCACTTTTGTGTCAGACTGGGAGCAGATAGGCGGTGCTCTCCAACATCACCAAGCAGAATCCAGCCTTAATGGTGCACCTTCAAAACCTTCCCCATGTTGAAACTCTGGCCTCCATGTGCCAGTTCTGCACAGCAGCAGCTGAACAGAGGCAGTCTTCTGAGTGCCTGGACACTTCAAGGAACTTCATCCTAGAAGAGGTTGCCTTTTTGGTTCTCTCTAGATGTGATTGCTTTTCTGAAGTTAAACAGTATTTGTAGGATTTCTTATGGTGGGTTTCGGTATGCCACATTTCAGTGAGATCAGTGATATTTAGCATTTGCAAACAGAAATTTCAGAAAAAGCTTGGCATTTTTGACTGTGACTTTTGTAAATGCTGGAGGACATTAAACATGCAGCTTCTCTGGTGTTTTCTGTTAGTTGTTTCTTCATAGTGGAAATGACTGTCAGCTTCTTGAATCAAGCTCTGAAAGCCCTCCAGGCATTTCAGTGGCAATGCTGAGGACTTGTGACCAGCTCTACTCACTTTAGGATTTACATTTTTGTCATTGATTCTGAATACATAATGCACCAAATATATATTCAAATAATATCAGGACAATGTGTGCTTGTACACACACTTTTTTACCCTTGTTAATGCATTTTCTCAATCCCTTTGGCAGCAGAGTGCAGGATACGGTTTGCTTTCACTTGGAGGGGCATACAGTGCACGTAATATCGACTGCCCCCATGATAGAAATACAGCCCCACCATCTGCTGGGGACTTACCTAGACTGCATTGGAGCAGGATGAATCTCTGGAATACCTGCAGTACATTGGCGATGTCATTGTGTGTGGGCAATACAGCTGAGGAAGTTTCTCAGAAAGGAAAGAAAATTGTCCAAATCCTTCTGAAAGCCACTTATTTTTATGGACTCAAAAGCAGTGCCTGGCACCTTGAACCCATGCAGCGAGAACTAAATGATGAGCAGAGCCTTTGTTTTACATTAAATTAGCCCATCTTCTCTATTCCAACTTCCTCTGAATTTGTGTTGTATTTACTGGCAAAGAGCATCTGGCATGGCCTATTTGTAAGTCATACATTTAGATTTATTTTACACAAGTGAACAGAAACCAGTTCCAGAACAGACAATAATAAGAGAGCTTTTATAAAGGTGCCTTATCTTTTTCAGTGGTAGCACATACTCTGTTGAGATCTGCTCTACCAAAATATTTCTTCATTTCTGTTGCCTAAGGTGAGCAATAAGCATTTTCTTCAGTGTGACACACTCTTACAGGATTGGGTGAGCAGTGGTACTGGAACAGATGAATTCTTCTCCACCTCCAGACTGTAGCACCTGCTCCCAGTTACATTTTTATGTTCCCTTATGCAGCTGGATGATGGATTTCTGGGATGAAAAGCTGCTTCAGTGCAGAGTTTAAAGTGGAAACCAGGAATTTGCCACCCAGCTTTCAAATGCCCTCTTTCAGAGTGTTGAGGAGAAGGCTTTGTTGCCTTACCAGAGTACCCTGTAGGCTGGAAACTCTAAACCCACTCCCACCCTGACTGGCCCCCAAACTACTTCAGCTTTATCCCATATCCCCTCCTCAGCCCAAAACTGGCCACTTAACTTTTTCTGTAAGATAAAGGAAGAAATCTGGGCTCTGGAAAGAGTCAAGGAAATATCCATATATTAGTTATATGGATAGTTAGTTCAGATTTTCCAGCTGTTTATTTTACAAGCATGTTGAGACATCTTAATGCAGTTAGAGGTTATTAAGTCCAAGTTGTTAAGTTAATTTTCATTACTTTAATAAACCTTTAGCATTCATGATTAATCCAGTACTACTTATTGGCCTGCATGGTATGTTAATACTTTTTAAAGCTTCAGATTTGGCAGCTCTCAGAAGGAGTACTTGTATTTCCCAGATATTTGGCTGAATTTCTTTCTGCTGCTGTTAACCAACATAGAATTCATTTCTGCATTTGGAGTAAAATTTAAAACCATCTGCAGAAAGGAGCCTGATGCTGTCATTGTAAGCAGCATCACTGTCTGATTTTGAAAATGGTGCCTATATGTGTCTGCCAGGTGGAGACATTGGGTGGAAGGCTGAAGGAGAGAGAAAGAAACAGATTTGGTTTTGTTCAAATGAGGCATAAAACATTGTACCAGCCAAGGAGGTCTGAGAAGCTGCCCAACAGACCATGCGACCTTGTTCAGTGAAGTGAAGCCTAGCACAGGATGCTTCCAGCTCTCTTCAGGTTCTGTGGGAAAAACATCCTCCTGTCCACAGCACAATAGAATAAATATCAACCACAACTTTTTTCCATGTTGTTTCAACATCTTTTTTTTTGGCATAAAAGTGCTTCTCCAGCAATTCAATTTTAAATTTCAGTGTTTCTGGACTACATTTGCATTTAATCTGCCTTCTACTAGCTGGCAATTTCTATCCTGATTTGCAGTGATTAAAAAGTAATCTAGCTAGGATTTGGTGGTACTCCAGGATTCAGGCATTTTTATCTTGTATGTCAGGTTTTAAACTAAATGCACATTTCATGTACACCTGCTGTATTAAAAAAATTAGAATAATTCTTAATGTAAAGACTGTTGATGATTTCCTGGTTAATTCAGAATTGCAGATGTATAACTGTAGCTACACAGTGAGAGAGCATCTTCCAGCTAACTGTTCGTCTCTTTGAAAGGACATCTTTTTTGCCAGTACCAGAAGAGTACTAAACCAGTTTTTAAGTCTCTGCCTGTGACTGCTGCGTTTTTCTTGCTATTGTGTTTCAGGAAGCAAACACAGCGCTGCCATACTTTGCTGAGGCAAAACTTCCACTAATGCCATAGGGCAAGTTTTTTCTTATACCATAAGCAGCAATAAAAGAATGCTAACTTAAAAAGATAAGAGATTCAAAGGCATATAAATACTTGATTCTTTTACAGAGATTATCCTCATGCAATTTTCTTAAATATTTTGTTGAGTTTTTCCATCTCTTGTTTCTGTAAGTGTATTTTGGCACTAAATGTCTGCTGACCTTCCTTGCATCAGCCTTCACTGGTTAATAACTCGAGGTAATGTGTGCAAATCCTAGATGTGCAAATCCTAGAATTTGTATATTTCACTGGTTTATGAGTAAATCCATTTCAGGGTCTGTTTAAATGTGCTTGAGCCTTAGGCAATGCTTATGTTGATACCCTACAGATGTATTGCAGTTATATTGCAGGTATTTGCACATGACAGATGTTTTTATTAACTCTTCTCTGATTATGACAAAGTACCAAGTGCGAACACTGATTTTGGTACATAAGGATATGGACCTGTTGGAGTGAGTCCAGACAAGGCCATGGTGATCAGAAGTCTGAAGCATCTCTCCTGTGATAACAGGCTGAGAGAGTTGCAGCTGTTCAGCCTGGAGAAGAGAAGACTCTGGCGAGACCTTATAGCACCTTCCAGTACCTAAAGGGGGCCTAAGAAAGTTGAGGAGGGACTTTTTACAAAGGTGTGTGGTGATAGGACAAGAGGTGATGACTTCAAGCTGCATGTAGATTTAGATTGGACATAAGGAAGAAATTCATCACTGTGTGGGTGGTGAGGCACTGGAACAGGCTTTCCAGAGAAGCTGTGGATGTTCAAGTCCAGGTTGGATGGGGCTCTGAGCAACCTGGTCTACTGGAACACATCCCTGGCCACAGCAGGGGAATTGGAAATAGTTGATCTTTAAGGTTCCTTCCCACCCAAACCCATCTGTGATTCTGTAATTTTTCCATCAGATCTGTGCAGTTTTTGCAGAAGTTGTCCTTAACCTGTTTGTCTGTAAATATTCACACAATTTTGTTGTGGTGGGGTTTTTAATTTTTTTTACAAGTACGCTTTAATTACTATTCCTCTAAATTCGTCCTGGTTGCTGATTAGTTCATTAAGGGCTACATAGCACTTTCACTGGTTAAATTTGGTGGTTAAGCATGTATGATGAAACACATCTTGCCAAAGCCATAGTCTTTTGTTTCTGGTATCAGTGTTTTTGTCCACAGGACTTTCACGGCTTGCCTCTCACTTTTTCATGTTGTAATCTGTTTAGCTTAAGACATGTTTTGGTCTTAGTCTTGTAAACAGAAGCAATAAACACTTCTTTAAAGTGCTCAGGGCTTTGCAGAGAGAGTTGTTCTGTTTTCCCATTAGGCACTGTTTTTAGTGAAATACCTTTTCCCAGTACACATTTAAGTGTTTTTAAATGGGAATCCTATTTCTAACCCAGGTTACACAAATAACTGTATTTGGACTCCAGCAAAGGTTAGTGTGTTATCCAGTAGGCTGCAGTAACACTAATGTCAATCAAACATTGTTTTATCACCCTTGAGTAGAAAATAGTAGCATTCTTGAGTAGCACCCTGCAGTGTCTTAATTTTATGGCACTGCTCAAAAGCAAATGTAATGAGTGTTGCTTTGTAAAGACTTACTGCACCCTCAGTCACTGACACATGGGGATAAACCCATTTCCATTTTGCTATGCGTTGTGTGTGCTCTTGTATTTTACAGCATCACATTTTATTTGGTACCAGCCTGGACTGTGGTCCTGCATAAGGTGGTACCCTATCTCTCACTCTGGGAGCTGCTTCCAGTTTACCTCAGGATGAATATCCAGCATATCTGCATGCACAAAGTGAAGGATTCAGGCCCAGGTTTCAACTATATTACAGTTTTTGAATATTGAAAATCTTTGATTTTGATTCTTATTCATTCCCTACAGTGAATGTGAACTAGGTCTAAAATCCCAATGTGCTATATATTTTAAACTTCAGATGAGTTCATTTCATTGAATTCAGAGAAAGTTTCAGACCTTCCAGGGTTACTTTTTCCAAGTGAAATATAGAACAACTGCTGTTACTCTTCTTTTGTGTGTATAATTCTGTTCTGTAACTTCTCCAGTTATGTACAGTAGTTTTGGTGTTGCTTGGGTAGCCATCCTAAGTCTGACAAGAGGTTAATTGGGGAGACCTAATTTTTGAATTTAAACAATGTGGTCTGAAATACAATAGCAGAGTTTTCAGCATTCTACTTTTTCTGCAAGTAGATTTGTAAATCAGGACCAAGTTTTAAGTCAAGTAACTAGAAAATAAAGTATCAAGTGCAGAATCTTACAGAATCAAAAAGCACAGGGCCATTTCAGGTTTTAATGAGATGTGAAATGTGCTTGGTTTGCAGAAAAAGGTCTCCAGAGAAAGATCTCTTGTCTTTAGGTTATTCTGTGAATAGTTGTATTTTTTTGTATTAACAGCTAGTGTCTAATGCAATTACTACTCAGTTATAAAATAGTAATTTTGCTGTAGACACCAAGGCTTTCTTTTCTTGTTTAGTATATCTTCTTTTTGCTCTCCATAGATGATACCATAACAACTGTCCTATATAATAGATGTAGCAGACCTAATACAGGCACAGTAGTCTTTTCCCAAAGCAAAGGTTTTCCTACAGATCAAGGCAAAATCAGGTAACCAAGTTCCTGAGATCATTGATACTTCAACATGTGATATGGGTGAATCTGGATGCTCAGCATGGGACTTCACATCAGAGTTAACTGTGCAGACAAAATGCTGTATTTCAATGGTAACCTTTTAGAAGGTGATAAAATAATAACTGAAGTTTAACATAAGCTATTCCTCAGTAACAAAAGGTGATGCAGCAACCTGCACAGGTTAGCGTAACTGCACTAGAGTGTCCAATACAGCATTACAGTAATGCAGTTTCTTACTGCCTATTAGCAGTAGAAGAATGGTGGGCAGCCCCAGCTACAAACTCATGTAGACACTGCATACTCTTTCCCCGGTCCCGTGCTTGCAGAACTGTGCAGAGAGTCACCTGTTCTCCTCTGCATTTCTGTGTCTACGTAGGGAAAGAAAAATCACAGGTTTAGAATGTTTTTATGCTCAGTCACAGTCTTCACAGAAGGCAAATTCTGAAGTAATTTTAGAAAATCATAATGAATCGGCCTGCCCTGTACTTTTTAGTTACTGTTTGGATGATCACATAGATCACAAAGTATTAGATTTAGTTCAATTCAGTATGGTTGAGGCAGTTAAAATAGCTGGGAAATAAGCAGGGAGACTGGAGAATGAGTCCAGGGGGAAAAAGAAATCATTAAAACCTCCTGGTCAATATCTCAAAGGCTTAGAAAATTATCTTTGCAAGGAACTTCAAGTTACCATTTCCTGTAAGGCCAAAAGGAGTTTGCTGTATTCTGTCTAAACTTTCTGGATCACTCCTTGTCCTCCCAAGTGTAAAGATGGCTAAACCTAAATTTGCTTAATAATCAGTAGAAAAGGGTCTTATGTTCTTAGACCTCTTCCTTGGAGTACAGGACAGAGAGAATTTTGAAGAGAAGAAGAGAATAGTGTATGAAGCGTGGTCTGGACCTTTCGTTGCAGACCATGATTAACCTGGGGAGCTCTTAGCAATTGTGGTGTTTGCCTTTATAGGGTCCCTTCAAGGGTGAGTTTTATGTAAACAGGAAACAGTTAGAGAAGAAATATGGTGCTCTATTTCAATTTCATTTCCTGTGCAAAACTGTGGGCTGAGGAATTTGGGAATTTCCCTCTTAATTATACCCTTGGTTGTGAGAGATGTGTTGATTGACGTTCAACAAGACCAAGTACTGGATCCTACACTTTGGCCATAACAACCCCATGCAGCGTTACAGGCTGGGTGGAAGACTGGTTGGAAAGTGGCCCAGTGGAAAAGGATCTGGGAGTGCTGGTTGAAAGTAACCTGAACTTAAGCCAGTGTGTGCTCAGGTGGCCAAGAAGGCCAATGGCATCCTGACCTGTATCTGCAATACTGTGGCCTGCAGGACCACGGCTCTGTACTCAGCACTGGTGAGGCCATACCTCGAGTGCTGTGTTCGGTTTTGGGGCCCTCGCTTCAAGAAAGGCATTGAGCTCCTGGAGTGTGTCCAGAGAAGGGCAACAGAGTGGTGGTGAGTCTAGAGAGTAAGTCCTATGAGAAGCGGCTGAGGGAGCTGTGGTTGTTTAGCCTGGAAAAAAGGGAGGCTCAGGGGAGATCTTTTCACTCTCAACAACTCCTTGAAAAGGGGTTTTAGCCAGCTGGGGATCAGCCTCTTCTCCCAGGCAGCTAGTGACAAAACAAGAGGCAATGGCCTCAAACTGTGCCAGGGAGGTTCAGTTTGGACATTAGGAGGAATTTATTCAGAGAAAGGGTTGTCAAATATTGGAAAAGGCTGCACAGGTTGGTGGTGGAGTCACCAGCCCTGAAAGTGTCTAAGGAAAGACTGAATGTGGCACTTCATTCCATGGTCTAGTTGACATGGTGGTGTGTGGTCAAAGGTTGGACTTTATGATCTCAGAGGTCTTTTCCAACCTTATTCATTCTGTGATTGACTTTACCTAATGCCCACGCACACACACTTGCCAGGAACTGATTCAGCCAAATTGCCTTGTGTAATGAAAGGTGTTTCAGCTCAGTTTGCTATCAAAAAAACCTGAGGGCTGGATTCAGTACTTAGTTAAGCAAGAGGAGTTGCAGAGAGATTGTACCCCTTTTGCCAGCTGTGGGAGGAAGATGGGATGGTATGAGCTTGGCACCATCCTCCTTTCAGGCATTCCCAGGGAAGTATCGTCATGATTATGGCTTCTGCAGGTAGCCACATTGCGTGGTTGGGCAACTCAAGCTGCCTGCCTCTGCCCTTTGGTCACACGTGAAGTTGTGTGTGTTGCACAAATAAACATTACCGTGTATAATCCTCTGAGCTCTGTGAGATGAGCTGCAGTGCTTGCCTTGGGGCTTTCTGTTTGTTGCCATGTCACAGTAGTAATGATGCAGCTTCAAGTCAAAGTGAAAAAGACCACCTGAAGCAGGCAAGTCCTTTGAAAGTTTAGTAAGTGCCAGCAAAATGAAACTGGGACATCAGGGTATCCAGAAACCCCGGAAAGTTCAAGGAATTTGTGCATAATTAATAGCAGTAACCAAAGCAGAGCAGCCAGTGAACATCGGTCTCAGCTTTCTTTTGGTAAATGTGTGTCCATTCTCTTGACTGAGAAAAGGTGGGACCAGAGGCAGGTTCCAATGCCGTCAGAGTTTACTCAAGATGCCACTGGTGAGTTTTATCACTGGTAAAGATCTCAGAATTGGATCATACTTTAATTTAATCAGAGATGCATTAGTTCTGAGGCATCCAGTGGAGGAATTTGACTGCATATACTGAAGCCTGAAAGCTTCTGGAATTGCCCAAGATGACTAAGATCTTTCCAGAACTGTGTAGTGCTAGTTCAGAGCAAGGCACAGGCAATTGTTCTCAAAGTTCTCCCTGTAAGTCTGCAATTAAAAACTAGGGTTTTTTGATACTTGCTGGATTATTCGTCTGAATTATCCAGAATATGTAGCTGTACTGTATGGATGGATTCATGCCTGTGTGTAAACTTTTGAAAGGCAATTTTTATGGAGGAACGATGAAATGATACAGGAGGGGGATGGATGATTGCCAAAAAATGCTTGATAAGCCAGAGAAAGGTAAAAAAGAAATAAAAACATGTTCTAACTTAAAATCAATTTTTTAATGTTTATTTTTGTGGCTGGTGATATATGTACTCTTTGGCAAGATGATTTTTCTTCATATGATTGAGATATGTGAGTGCAAATACAGTGGTTGGGCTTAGAAATTTCTGTGTGAAGTGCCACTTTGCTTCTGCCCCATAAGTTTTCATTAAAAAGCCTTTTATGATCATCCAACATAAAATACGAGATTTTAATACATTTTAATTGATAATATGTGCACAGCTATAGAAAAGAATGCTTTTTGAATCTATGCACATAGTGCAGAATTCATTTTTTTATACAGTTGTACTAGAGGGATGGTATTTATATTACAGCCTAGAGTAATGACAGGAAACTAAATAATTACATTTATGCATCTAATATTTTAGAGGTTCAGTTTCTTAAATATATTTGCTGAATAAATGTCACCTTTCTGGAACTTGCGCAACCAGGTGATTTGTTCACTTGCACAATCAAGAGCAATTCAAACATGCAAGAGGACAAAGATAAACTTGGTTTTGTAATGATAATGCCAAAGGCCTTTATTTTCGTGCAATTAAAATTTCACCTCAAAATTACATAGTGAGTTGTTTGCACAGCACTTCCTTTCATTCTTCAACCCTCTTATCCCAAGAAGGATATGTAAAACACGTGTTAAGCAGGTGCTGAGCTGCAATTTATTTGGCGCTCCTCTGGACCTTGGTGCTTACTTCTGATGAGACAGTGGTTAAGGTCTTAGGTGGTACTTTTATTTGTAGCCATCCTAAGCTTTTCTTCTTTGATGTTTCTTCCCAAGGGTTGCAAATGACCTCAAGTCAAACATTTGTGGGTAACTTAACCATTTTGCAGTTTGTCTTGTGCTGCTTAGCCTCTGAGTGCTTTGGGATTTCTTTTTTATAGCCAAGAATGAGGAAATTCCAGCTTCTTTTGGTCATTTTTAATCTTTTGAAAAGTGGCTTGTAGAGATACCAAGTGCCCACAGCCAGTGTTTATGGTTACATCCAGTGTTTCTGGAGGTCCAGTGATTCCAAACAACTCTTTTGGAGAATGTGCTGGTGCATCTGCTGTTATTGTTATAGACAGGTTGGGTTTTTCCTTGCATGGAACATGTTCAAGTCAATGTCTAAAGACACAAACATGTAATAAAGGCAAAGGCATATTGAAAAAAAAATATTATGCATGTATCCAGCATTGACAGTGTTATCACGAGGATAGGAAAGGTTGTGGAAGAGCTCACAGATGACTCAAGGGTCGCAGAAGATGCCCTCTGAGGAAAAATTCAGGCATTTATCTGGTGATTTAATCCAAAATTTTCATGTTAGCACCAGAAAGGAAAGAAAATAGTGAGCACTGAAGTCTGATTATGCACTGGAGCAAATTAGTAACCTACATAATGAGACTACTGTAAAACATCATGGCGCCTAGGAAGATTTTGCTCTTTCCTTAAGTGCTTTCTGTCAGTTCTTCTTGAGATAGTTACATCTTTAGAAAAAGCATATATTCTTACAGTCCCTAGGTAGAAACTTTAATGCAGAGTTTCTGGAATTTCAGTGGTGAAACAAAGCTAAAAAATTGTTTTACTCTAAATGCCATATACACTTCTTCATTTGTACCATTTCACGTGTTACCAGTGTTGACGGTGGCACCTCTGGGAGGTAAGGCTTGTTGTCACATAAACAGCTGCTGGAGACAAGGTGCATCCCTCTCTTTACTCTTGCTCACTGTTGTTCACAGGATCAGCTTAAATGTATGTTCAGTCTCTTACCTGCATAGTTTTATTACATGCTGTGGATGTAACAATACTTATAAATACTATTGCCTTTCTTTTCCCACTGTATTATCGCATTCATTTACTTATTCCTTTGACCAAATTAATCAGCCAGAAATGAAGCTCTGAAAAGGAGAAATCAAAAAATACTGAGGCCACTGAACTTTGGTTATGGGTAGCAAACCATTTCTTTTTCTGAAAGCAAAAAATGTTGGCAGTGGGTAAAACCAGAGGATGACAGAATTTTTGATCAAATACTGCTGTTCGGAGTTGCCACTTGAGTTTCAGAAACCAAATTTTCAGATAAAACTAAATACTTGAAAAGGAAATGACTAAACCCTTGCGAACTAAGTTTGCATCAACATGTAATTTTCTGCCCAATAGCTTGAACTGAATTGAGTGCTTCCTGGGTTTCTTTCCATACAGCACCAGCTCTGAGAGTTTAATGATAGCAATTTAAAGGCATCATTTGCTGATTCCTTTGTAGGCAAACACAAAAGTAGACTGGGGACATTGCGTCTGAATGCTGTCTACCATCAAAGGTGTGATGGGCTGGGTTTGAGAAAACAGTTTTGGGGTTTGTTCCAACTAAATGCCTCCCAGTACTTCCCAGTATCGGTATGCACACACATATGTACACAGTACGTATGTATCATTTTTGCATAGTGCAAGAGACGTAGATGGTCCAGGTAGTGATGAGAATCCAGTAAATGTTGTGAGCTTATCTTTCCTGAATGCGTATATTATTAAAAGGCCCATTATTTGGCTTCTGGAACAGAGACAGGACAGTTCATGTTGGGCAGAGGAGAGGAACCTGCCTCTTACATAAAAGACATTGCCACAGTCCAGCTCAGCTCCGGGCCATCCCTGCGGGTGCTCTGATCTAGAAGCAAGTGACCTCATGCTCTCTGCAGGGACACAGTGACTCAGGAGCAGACAGATCCCATATAAACAGCACAGCACTGATTGGCAAGCACTCAAATACAGCAGCCAACAGGGATTCGAACAAAACGTCTGCACTTGAGAAAAGGAACCAGAGGCACAGAAAAAAAACTATGCTAAATAGCTGGAAATTACAAAAATACCCAGCAACCAAAACCAAACCTCACACAACAACCTTAGAACAGCACTGAGTTGCTTACTGAGATATGTCTGTGTCTGTTTCTGTCTCTCTTTCTAGTAATCTCCTCTCCTGTTACTTCATATGATTGATTTTTGAAAGACTAGGATTGTTTTTTTCATAAGAAACTAACAAAATCACTATGTTAATTAGTCAATTGTTGTGGAATCAGGCTGCTTATTTTAGTTTATTGTAGGAGTAAAATATGCCGGTAGGTCAGCAGAGACTAGCTAAGCCTTGTAAAGCTGCTTACATTGTATTAGAGAACCTGTAAAGTAAGGGGAGGCTCATTATTTCTTCTTCAAAGTTATTTCAGGAATGTCACTGTGAAGTGCGCAAGATCCCACTTCAGAAGAATCACATATACTTAAAAAAAAAAAATAAAATTATTGCCACCATAAAGAAAAAGATCTGTCAGTGGTGCAAGAGTGCCATAACTTTCTGTTTGAGTAAAAATATAAATACAGAATGAAGTGTCCTGTTTCTAGAGAATCAAAGCTTTATATTCGAGCACTGTTGTTAGGAGTGCGCTTTTTTTTCCATCGAGTCTCTGAATTCAGACAGAATTGGTTTTGCTACATTGAGGTAATTCTTCTGTTGCCTTTGCCTTGTAATATCAATAGGTTTCAGAAGCTGCCATCAGTTCTGTTTAGATTAAATATAAGTCAATAAACAAATAATTTGAATATGATTGTAGTTAAGATGACAACACTGACTATGTTGTGGCTTCTTATATAAAAGTACTAGCTACTCATCAAGAAACTGTAGTTTCTCAAAGATCTTTTTGTTGGAGCCTTTTTCGGTCTTGAGGGTTGTACCGAGAGAGGTTGTCCATGTGCAGCCAGGAGTTTACACAAGTGCCACAGCTGGAGAAGAGTAAATGAAAGCATGGAGCAGCTGGGTTATTACTTCAGGTTGCATGTGTAACTTAGGCAAAAACCATGTTCGTTTGTGTGGTGTGGGCCTTGGAGGGTTCTTAACTAATTAATGAATTATTTGTTTGGCTCTTAAGCATGGCATTCATTGCTGCATATATTTATGTGAAAACTGGAAATGGTGGGAAAAAAGTGCTTATGAGCAGATCTGTAACTATGGACTTAAGGCTACAGAATGCAATGTGAAAGTTTCCCTTTGAAACATGCATGAAGTGAGATGCTTAACCTTGGGTATTTACTGGTCTCAAGGTTTTCAAAGTGACTAATGGTTGTAATAACTCCCAGTAGGTTCCTAGTCAGAAACACCTTAGGACGGTCTGCAAAAGGTACTGAGCAGCTCCACTCTAAAACCGGATTGACTGCCAAGATCTTGGCATGTGAAAGCTGCAGGAATGTATAGTCACTGTCCCCTGTGACATCTAAGACAACACTGCTTAGTAACTTGTTCTTGGCCGTTTCATGTATTGTCAATTGCTGATGCCCAGTCATCTATATGTGTATAAGTAAATACATGGCAACTGCCCAGAGGAGTGACTGATTTTTACCCAAGCTGCAATTCTTTAAAAAAAGTGTAAGCTAGAATTACTATTTTATATGATATGACTGAAAGCTAAGTCTTGATCACTGTTTTTAAAAGATAATTAAATAACCCTGCAAACATTTCTTTTGTCCTACATCTGCACACATGGACATTTGAAGACCATAGCCCATAAATACATTAGAAAGATTGTACCTGTCATAATGTCAATTCAACAGAGGCCTGGGTGCCACTCAGCAGTTTTAATTTAATTGTCCATGGCCAAAAGAATGGTGAGGGTTTGTGAGATCTCCCACCAGTAATCTCTTGCAAAAGATAATCTAGTCCAAATAAAACTATATTCCTAGGAGACTGAAGAAAGGGAAAGCTAAGGTAAACTAGGGAGTTGCATTTATTGCATATGTTGCCTATTTTTTTTAAAAATCAGTGCTTTAGGAGGGTCCTTGTTCAGGATTCATTATGCATCTGTGTGGTGACTCATTGTAAAGGCAGGAGTTAAATGGCAATGCGAAGGAACGTGGTGCCAAAGGTATCACTCTGTTAGTGAGACACATAACCTTGGTCGAACCCATGTGCAGTTATAAGAGAAGGGTTGCCACCCTGAGTGCAGTGATTGAATTTCTGTTTGAGTAATTATGTTGTGCCTATCCTTCCTCAAGTTCCCTGTGAAAACTTAGTAAGTCAGAGTTCCTTTAAGTCCTTGAGCAAATAATTTTGTTGCATGTGCATGTCACATTTTACTGTCTGTAAAGAGGTGGCATTATATTTTAAGGCTTGTACAGGTGTGCTTTCAGGGTGAATTTATTAATTTTGGGATGTGCTCATGTATGGGCTGAATTATATTAGTGCCCAAACAAATGAGTATAATTTTTTAAAAGAGTGGATGCGGTATGTTGGCCACTACTGAAGGTTGCTTAACCTTTTCATTAGCTCGACTGGCAAGGGGGAACAGTATACCAGGAATAATATGGTTCACCTCTGAAATGCTTTTCTGAACCTAATGAGAGACTGCTAAAACTTAGAAAGACCAAATTTGATCTTTTATGGGTTTAGTATTTGTTTACTTTTCCTGTTCTCTTTACAAGTGTGCTAAAAGCAAACAATCTGCGACAGTGAGTCAGAGAGGCTAATTGTATTTTGCACAGAAAATCCACGAGCTTTTTCAACTCAAATTATTTCTCTTCTACCTTCACTGGATTCATTGCTGATGAAAGATGGTGGGTGAACAGTCCTAACGACTGAAATTTTCTGACCGCAGCTGCATAAAAGCACACTGCAGGGACCTCCCAAGACTTGGCTTGTCTGCTGAGAGCAAATTATAAGGCTGTTTCTAGCTAAGCATGGGCTTAATACTACCAGCTTGTCTCATGCAGATTATCAAACCGTCTTCAGGTAGTAATGACCCTTGGTCATGGTGGACATGGGCCAGATCTGAACTAGCAAACTGTAAAAGGATCTATCTCCCATTACCAAACCACTATCTGGTCTTACTCATTAACATTTTAGTGGCAAAAGTTCAAATGAGTTATTTCATTAATAGTCATGAAACTAATTACATTGAAGTGCATCTGTCAGTGGTAAAGACAACTGATTTGTGTGCTTCTGAATAAATCAGTCTGTGTTAGGAAATGTTATTCTGCTTCTAAATGAGAGAAATACATTGCAAATCATGAAGAGGTATTAAAAAGGAGAATGCAAATATGTCCTAAATGTGATGTGCTTGATGCTGCAGTTCCTTCATACAACCAATTAACGAAATTAATAACCAGAAGTGTGTTTGAGTAGAGGAAGGGTCTTGGGTGATATTTTGTGTCTTATTTGCTCCCTCAGACACCAGAAAGTATGAAAGATAAGAAAGGTTGTGGGGAAAGAAGGGTTGTCATTGACTTGAATGAAACCAAATGCAACCCAGTATGAAGACTAGTTTGGATATGCAGAGGTAAGACCTGGATATACCAAGGAATTCTGACCAGGGCCCGCAAAGTTTAGGTGATTTTAATGGGAATTTGGCATCTGATTGTGACTAAGGACATGGTCAGTTTTAATTTGCTCAAGATCACAGGAAAGCTTGTGTTTGAGCAGCTCTAGCTTGCCAAATTCTAACCTAGCAGCCCAACACTGCAATGACTCTACTCTGCTCAGTGTGTGAATTCTTCCACCACATAATTTCCATACCAGGTATAGCACGTCACCTCAGGTCTGGTTCCAAAGCTGCTATGAGGACTGTTATTTGCCTTTGCTGTTATCTCTCCTTTCCTATGTCTTCTTGAACCTGCATGTGCTTCACAGACAGCATGGAGGTGTGAAGGTGTAAGCACACACTTGGAGGTATTTGCTGCCTTCAAGAATAAAAAACTAAGTTGTCCTCATCATGTGGCCATTTATGGTCCAAGAACTGTTCAGTTGGGCCACTGAAAGAGCCTGTTCCTCCACATGTGTTGCAGGCAAGTGGAGGAAGCAGCTCCATGTGAAACTCAGGAATAGGTGTAGGCTAAAAGTGGTTTGTAGAGAAGTCTCAAGGTTTTCCAAACCACTAGACTGTTCCCCTACAGGAACAGATTGAGAACTGACCCCAAAGAGAGAGTTCTTTGCTAAGGATCATCCAAGAGCACCATATTTATAATCCTAGACCCTATGAGAAGTTAACAGCTCTATAGTCCAGGTATGGTTATCTCTTTCTTAGGGTGAGCAAGTTGAGGAGAGAGAAAGGGGAAGAAGTAAATCTGTTTCTACTAATTCTTGCCATTGGACAGCATTCCCCCCCAGAAGGGACTCAAAAGCAAGAATAGGAATGTGGCCAAGTCTATTTTTGTACCACAGCGTAAAATGGTACTGGTCTGTTCTGGGCTAAAGTAAAAGAGTGTGAGAAGAGTATGAGCAGTAACAAGGCTACATAGGCATTTCAGGTAGATGAACCACTTTATATAGTAAATATGGCCTGAAGTCAGCAGCATTTACCAACAGTCCACTGTTAGGAAATGTATTGTGTATGGGTAGTTATTGCTGTGAATCTATGCATATTAGCATGTCTTTATGTGACTCATAATGCTGTAGTATTTTTCACAGGTATGAGAAGTTAGGGAAAAAGGATAGTTTTCCCTCTTGGCTTTATTATCTATGATTTTTGTGTTATTCTAGGCTCTGGCAAACACAGACACATTGCGGGAGGTGGGGATGTCCAGAGTTTAAGATGACAATGCAGACATAGAAAATATATATTTATTTTATTTATAATTGTGTATTTATTTTATACGTGGACAGTTCACCTGAGGTACTTCAAGTGACCTCAAATGAAATTCATGTGGTGGTACTTTGATATGTAATGTACATGCAGTATCCAATGAGCTATTGTAAACCCAAGATAAAGCTCAGTTACTTTAGCTCCAGTAAGTTCTGGTTTTATTTCTGTTCTTCTGACATACTCTAGAGAAACCTGCACTAGAGTAAGTGTAATGGAGTTGTACAATGCAAATTCACAATGCAGACAACCTGGCACCAGTGCAAGAATGATCGTGTAGTACTGCCATGAATGCCAATGAAATGAACTGTAATGGTTTCAGCTGGACTGGACAGGCCAAGAATTAATAGAAAGAGACAAATTAGATTTTTTATTTAGTAGAGTGCAACTTGCTTTTACTTTGTATGGAATGTTCTTCAGCAGCCTCGGTCTTTCACCGTTTGTCTCAAGAAGAAGCTAAGTTGCAGTGGGACCAGGGATGTTACTACCTGTGTGCAGTGAGTGGGAGTCATACAAGGATGACCTCCAGGAAGCAGGAAAGGAAGCCTGCAGTGATATCTATCCCCCTCTGAGTCCTAGCTAATGCCTGTTATAAGGATGCAAAGGTTGTAAATGTGTTGCGGTTGGCCACAGCAGGAACACGGTCAGACATGTAGTTCCGCTCTTGAGACACCTTTGTTTAACTCAATCTTGGCAGCTGGGCCACGTGAATTTTTCAGATGAGGAATAGCTTTTTCAACCATTTCTTTTTCACTTAGTAAGTGATGTAGATATAGTCAACATACCCATATAGGGAGTGGCAGTCTGGCCAACCAAGTCAGACAAAGGCAGAATTAAACACTTTGGGAAGGGGAACAGATATTTAATGCACCTGTACCTGTGAAGAGGTCGCATAGAATGAGAGGTCACTGAAAGCTGCTCTGTCCACTGATAAAGGTTGCTTAATCAAGAAAAAATACTGGATGAGGGGCTTGGGGGAGTAAGAAATAAAATAAGATTGTTAAAGCAGTTGAGTTTTGCTGTCTGACTTAGGGTTGGAAAATGACAAAAATAGGGCCCACCAATTAATATGCAACCTTTCTAAAGTGCTCTGAAATTGTAGGGAATTTTCCATTAATGCCCCTGAGCTCGGGACAAGATCTAAGCATTTCTCTGGCAGTAAGAGAGAGGTACAGTCTCTCTTAGCTTCTGTGTGGTTTCACCACATATTTTGGCAGTGTTTGGCCTCCTCACTCTGTTATTGCCCACTGGACCTGTGCAGATAAAGAGGACAGGATACAACTATTTTTGTTATTTGACAGGCAGTAGAACAGCTTTGCCTGCAGAATTTATGTTTGGCTTGGAGTTGCTGAGCTGTATTTCTCAGCTGAAGAAATAGACGCTTTTTGCCAGCTTATGCCCTAAGCAAGGGTTGTTCCCTGCTCTCACTGCCCAGTAAGTTGCACTAACCTGTGAGTGTGTCCAAAGAGGGTCAGTGAAGCTGGTGATGGGTCTGGGACACAAGTTTCAGGAGGTGGAGCCGCTGAGGGAGAAGAGGTTGTTTAGCCTAGAGAAAAGGAGTCTCAGGAATGGACCTTCTTGCTCTCTAAAACTATGTGAAAGAAGCTTGCAGGGAGAGATAGGGTGGCCTTTTTTCCCAGAATCACATAATGCTTTGCGTTGAAAGGGACCTCTGGAGGTCATCTAGTCCAACCTCCCTGCTTAAGCAGGGTCCCCTAGCACACATTACTCAGGGCTGTGTCCAGTTGGCTTTTGAATATCTCCAGAGAAGAAGGCTCCACAACCTGTCTGGGCAATGTGTTCCTGTGTTCAGTCACCCTCATAGTGAAGAAGTTCTTTCTTATGTTCAGGTGGAACTTTCTGTGTTCCAGTTTCTGCCCACTGCCTCTCATCCTATTGCTTGGTGCCACTGAGCAGAATCTGGCTTTGTCCTCTTGACATCCTAAGTAAAAATTAATAGGACAACATAAAATGGCTTGTGCCAAGGAAGATTTAGATGGGATATTAGGCAAAATTTCTTTGCAGAAAGGATTGTCAGACACTGGAGCAGGCTGCCCAGATAAGTGATCGAGTCCTTGTCCTTGGTGGTTTCTAAAAGATCTGCAGGTGTGGTACTTAAAGACGTGGTTTACTGATGAACTTGGCAGTGCTGGGTTAACTCAATGGTCTCAAAGGTATTTTCCAACCTAAAAGGTTCTATGATTCAATTTTTTCTTGATACATTCCTGGTCACAGCTACAGAATTATGTGGAAAAGCACATTTACAACTGGGAGCAAACACCAGCTTGGCAGCCCTTTGTCAGCCCTTACAGGTTGATTAGTGCTGGTCTCTCCACATCACCTCAGCTGTGACCTGGGCTGACTTGACCTGGAGTGAGAGAGTGACTCAGTTAATTCCCCTTCAGCCCTTTTGGCCTCTGCGGCAACAATAGCTGAGCTGCCAAGTGCCATCAGTGCATTTCAGTGCTGTGCTTTAGGAGGTCTACAGGAAAGAGGTTGAAACTACAGAAGACTTCAGCATCAGCTGGTAAAAACTTACGGTTACCAAGACTTCAGCTCAGATAGATATTATTTCTAAGAGCCAGGCTCCCTTTCTCTCTTCTTTCTGAACACACAGTGTAGGGCCAAACCCTGAAATCTTTATCCTCTTTTATTCTGTAACGATATCACTACAGAATAATGCCACTGATCCAAACCAAACCAGACAAAAACTTACTCTTATTACAAGTGACATATTTACTAGAAATGGGCTAGCAAATAGTTTACTGTTTAATTCCCAGGAACACACTATTGTTGACCAAATAAACACACTGATGCAGCAAAGCATTTCAGCAAAACAAATGAAAAGAAGAAAGAGGAATCTGTGCATGGGCACAGCTCAGTGAGCTTTTTTGAGTGAGGTGTTTAAACATTTGGCTCTGAGTTGCCCTCTGAACTGGACCCCTTTAAACTGTGTAGCTACAGTGATGTGGAGTGCTGAGCAAAGCCAGGCATGGCTTGAGGAGGTGTGGGAGCCTGTTTGCAGGTAAACTTGCAGTTTTTCATCCTTCTGCTGCAAGGGAGGCAAGCACATGGGGGAAGGGAAGCACAGACCAATAAAAGACTACACTTCTGCTATGAGTCAGCCCCAAAGGAATCTTGATTTTAATTTATTTGGTTTGGGTTGAGCTACCAGCTTTTATCAGTGCAGCCAAAACCCCATGGTCTACAGAGCAGTGTGCTGGAGGCAGGCTGAATACCTTGGCAGGGACCACTTTGGTATCCCTGCTGACCCTGCTGCCCAAGCAGATGCAGCCACTAAAGCCCATCTCAGGGACCAGACTAATGAGACATTTCCCAAGGCACTTCCCAGCTCCTGGTCACTGTGTCAGAGGGGTTTAGACAGCCCTGGTCTTCAGCAGCCCTGGGGACAGAGACCATCCTTTGCCACTGAGTTACAAGGATGCAGAAGTGATACAAAAGAGGATATAGCAACTGGGCTGGGCAGACTGTCACTGTATGACTGTGCAAGGGCAGATCTCTCTGTCTCTTAATGCTTAATTCTTTAATTTCTTCTCTCAATTTCTCTTCCTTGCTGATAACTCTGCAGCTCTCCTCAGGATGAGGTTTGTAGGAATTTGCCTGCTTAGAGGATGGCTGTATGTTGTTGTTTCTATGCTGTGATGCTGTGCAGGAGACTCAGTCAGAGTTTCACTGTGTACATCTTGCTCAACACGTCCCAGCGTTGCAGCCTGGGGCGGCGTGGGGGGTTGCGCTGGCACTGCAAGTGCTGGAAGGTAAGGGAGAAGCTCCTGCAAATTAAAGGTGCCAGGTTTGTGTGCTTCTGTTTGCATCTATTCTGTTGTAGGGTAGAGGTGAAACTTGTCTGCTGCCTTCACACGTCACACCCAGCTGTACCAAGCGCCATCAAGCTTTTCCTCTCCTGGATCTGTGTCCTCGGTGATCACTTTCAGTACAGTCATCCAGGAAGTGATGGGCTGCAGGCAGGAGTGCCCAAGCCCAGTTTTATTTTGTAAGGGTCATGCCTGAAGGGTCATGCAGCCCATCACCTAGTCTTTAATTTATTTTTTTCCCCAAACTTGCTAAGCCCCATTTTTGAAGCAGGCAAACTTTTTTGCACTTGGAAAGCAGTCTCACAGAGTCTGGATGTCCTAATGACGGGGAGTCGTGTTCCTGCCTACACTTAGTGGTGGCTGGCGTCTGTGGGTTTGTTCTGGTGCCAAGAAAAGAGGAGAGATTATCTATCTTCCTCACCTTCCCCCTAACATGAGAGCAAACGCAACCTGCCAGGTTTGTTTTTTTAATAGGCATGTAGCAGGGAAGAGTTGTGTGAGCCTATGTAAGGCATCAAAAGATCTTTTTTTAAAAAAAGAAATTTAAAGCATATGTGGTTAGCTCAGGCTGAGGATCTAGATAGTCTTTCAGACCTTGTGAGATCAGCCACACGCTGTGTTTGTTGTGATAGTTTTGTCCTAGACTGCATGCTAAAGACTGTTATTTTGTTAGTGTTTATCATTTAATATGAGTGTAGAAATCCTCAGTCATTGAAGACACGCACTTGTTCTCCTTCTCCCTCCCAAATTTAAGAAGGCTGAAAAGGAAGACTGTACTTAAGCAGAGAAAACAAAGCCCTTTCCCAGTATTAAAAATGAAGATGAATTGCAAAAGACAGCTGCATTTTGGTTTGGTTTTGGGTTTTTTTATGCAGAGAAGCATGTTTCCTTTTCATTTGTTAATTATAAAAGACAATTCACCAAGGTGAGTCTCATTAAACAAGTCTGGCATTGAGGAGAGAGAGAAAGAAAAGGACATACCTTCACTCTGTAGCTTGTTGACTCACAGCCATGACCTGAATTCAGTTTCCTTCAGGGTTTTTTTCCACATTTTTCCTCCTTTTTTTTTTTATCCAATATTGACAACTCCAGAAAGGACAACAGAGCCGTATATTTTGCCCCGAGGCACATAAAATGGCAATTTAGAAAGTTCACAAGGTTTGCTGGGAAACCAACTAAACAGTGACGGAGCCTTCCTTGTGTGAAGGAGCCCTAATCCTGGTGGGTTCATGGAGCCTCAGATGCAGAAAGTTTTCCAGGACTGCTCACACTGTCCAAAATGGATTAGCATACAAGAATTAGCCATACTAGGACATCACAACAGTATTCTGTCACTTTTCAGTTATATTGGCTGCAGGATGATTAAGTTTAGTACCAGGAATTTTACATTTTCATTTTGGCTGCAAGATGTATGCCAGAAGGTTGTTTAATGTGCCACCCCTATACTTGAACAACTGCATGGTTTAAAATGCTTCAGTATATCATGGTGAGAAAGAGAAGGACCTGCTTGAGCACATTTTTACATTGCTCTTTTAGATAACTGCAACCACTAAAGTCACACAATTAGCAGCTTTTTCTTGGTCTCAAGATGCTCCCAAACTCTTGTTTATTAATACATCCTGTTATTAGTAGGTTTGAGGAGGCCTAACAGAAGCAATTCATGAGCCTTCTCAGAAAAGTGTCAGCCTAGTCACAGCAGTCTGTGAGCAACAAATTTAGCCAAATAATTTGAATATATTTTTACTCAAAGTTTATGATGTTTTGTGAATGCAAATGTAGCACTGTGGTTGGGTTAAATTTCAATTACAGGGTGCCACATTGTCACCTGTTTTGTTAGTAAATACATTTTCTTTATTATTTAAGAGGATCATTTAGCATGTTACCATAGTAATATTATTAGTAGCATTTGGTTTTTATCTGTAGTGCTGGTATTATTTAACAGGAGTGAGTGGGGAGTAGAAGTGAGATTTATTCCTCCACCATCCAAGCGAACGAGCGCAACTGAGACATGAATAAAGTGTGTTATAGTGCCATAGGGAGTTTGGTGTATATCAGCACAGTGCTTAAGTAGACAGAAGAAGAAAGAGGCACAAACTATTTAACTAATAAGGACTGGCACAGTTGTAAATAAAGTCTAGTTAGGTCTGTAATCTGGTTTGTAGCCATGTTAGTATCCTTGTTTGATTTAGGGCAAAAGCTGCCAGGGGTGGGGCAGGATGGGTGGAGTGCTATAACACAGGTCCAGCATTTTTCAGCAATGTGGGTGAGAAGTGCAAAGCTGTATTTATAAGAATTCAGTCCCCAAAAGGCAATGGTAGGTTTGATACATCTTTGAACAAGTCACCAGTGTCCTGTGGGATTGCTAAACATCCAAGGTGGGGACATGCTGGTTCTTTTTGCCAGTAGACAGGTAGAGAGACTAAAGCATAAACTGTAGGCTGAAACTGAATAATTTGCAATGAATCACAAACTGAATGTGTTCTTGCTTGGCCCAGCCTGTTATACCAATGGGACTGAAACTGCTGAACTGAAATGTACTTTGAACATGGATGTTGTGCTTTCTTTGCTAAAGACAGGGGACTCGAATATTTTTCTTCAGAGATCTCTCTCTGCCACTCATCTCTTTGCACATGCAATCAGCTTGGTGATTCAGCCTAGTGGAAAGGACCAAAATGGGGGGCTGCGTTGGGCACATCCATGTGAGCCAGTGCACCCCTGCACTGTGCTGACCGTGTGGAAATAGAAGCTCAGAGACCCAAAGAAGCAAAGCAAATTGCCCTGGCTCTCAGTGCAGGTACAGAGTGACCTCAACAGCTGTACCGCAGCCAAGATGCAGGCAAACATAGGGGCTGTTTGTCAGTTGTTGGTGCAGGTCAAGGTCTCTAAAATATTTTTGTTTTCAGTGTGCTCCAGTCCCAGTGAGCTGGAGAAATCAAAATAAAGTAGAAAGCCCTTTGCAATGGGACGGGAGGGGAATCACTGGTGTAGGTCCCTAAAACATGAGTAAACTCTTGTCCTTTGGTGTTTTCAATTCCAAGACTGTCTGCCTTTTGGAAAACATGCTGGAGCGAAATGTTGGTCCGGATGCAGAGTGATTGTTGAAGTTTCCGATATGCATTTATAGTGTGCTTACGCTCCTGACTCTCAAAACAAGCTATAGCTAAAAAAAAAAACACCAAACAAAAGCAGTAAACATTAGCATCTGCCATTTGCTCTAGAGTATCATGGAAGAATTTGTTGAATACACAGTGTTACAGGTTTTTCTCTGGGAACTTAGGTTAACTGGGTGGCAAATATGCGATTGTGGTGATCCTTGCCTTCCCGGAGGACAGAAGCTTATAAAAGCAAGCTATTGCTAACGTGTATTTAATGCCCAGAAACTGGAGTGCCCCACCCATGGAGACTGTAGTAGGCAGTTGGATCATGTGGGCTTAGCAAGAAGGCATCAAAGATGCTCAGTCTTGACATGTGTGAGTTGTGTGATGGAGCCGCCAAGTGCAGTGGGGGTGACTAGGGCCTGGGTGGTTCTTTTGGTTCAGCTGCTGGCATGGGCTCTGGTGGGAGAGTTGCAAAGCACTGGAGCACCTCAGGGCATCCGCTGGGAAAATAGTATCTTTGGGAAGATCATTTTTTTCCCCCTCTCTCTTACCTACCAGATCCTGCACACAGGGGCCAAGGGATTCTTGTGTTCCCTTTGTAGAGGGAATAGAGAGCATATGTTATCTGATCATAACATGGCAGAAACAATGGGCAGATACAAGAGGCAGATTTACTGCTGCTCTTACGACAGCCACATGAAAAAAGGGTGGTAAACATAGGTGATGAGAATAGAGGATATTTTACTATATTAAGTATGTAATAGGGAAATTAATTTAGGAGTAGCCTGGCTTTTTACTGGAACAGATATTTTTTTACCCCTTTATAGGCCAGCCATAAGTTAGTAAACCTGCCATTGAGAGAAACTTGAGCAAAATCCACAACTTACAGAGATAATCAGTTGTGGGCAATCCAATTAAGAAGAAGAATATGTTTGGAGAAGTAAAAAAAATTCTGGTCATGTGACCTTTGGGAACAAAGGTTAGATAACTTATTTGATTTCTCTGCCTTCATGAGAAGCTGCTTCCTGTTTGAAAAGAATCTGAAGCAGTATCACTGACATGCTAAGAGGCTTTCTTATTCATTTGCAATAATATTTTTCTCCTTTTTGCCCCTCAGCGATCATAGCCATTAAGTCCTGACTGTTGATGCATGTGAATTGTTTAAAAATGTATTTATAGCCTTGCTTTGCTCCACTAATCCACCTGTCCAGAAGAGCTGGATGTGAATCACTGCTCACTCCTGGTAATGCTCCTTTTCCTTCACATGGGGTCATGTATGCAGGCACTTCCACCGTAGTCCAGATATCACTTTGATTGTCTGTGTTTTCTTTCCTTTTGGCATCTCCTATCTTTTAACAGGTTCCCTGTGACCAACATTTAGCAGACAGTAGGACAGGCAACTCTCTTGTATATATAACACTTTAGTGTTATACTTGCTAATCCTTTAGTAACCTGGTCTTCTTATACTGTGATGGAAAGTGAAATACTGTTAAGCAGTTTAGTATCCCATCTAATTAGGTGAGGGGGTGGCTAAGGGCAGAATGAAGTCAGCCAAACCCTCAGAGCTTGAAGCAAAAAGAAAGACCCAGACTCTTTAGTTTGGGAGAGCTGGCAGGTCCTGCTACCTCTCGAGAGAGAAAAAGGGGCCTGTGCCAAGCATGAAGCTGTAGGCAGAGGTGGAAAGCCAGGACAAGCTGTCACAAACATATTGCTGACAGGATAGAGATAAGCTACATTAATGCCATGTACTTTGTACTGCTTTGTGCCACTCCTACTGGTTTATTCTGATTGTTTCAGGCTGGTTCAGGACTGCAAGTGGGATGTCTGCAGGAAACAGCAAAAAAACCAGCTAGGCTATGATATTTAGTGGAGGAATGCATATTGCTAATTGTATAGGTTTTACTACATTCCTCTGTCCCATTTTTGCCACTACAGGTTCAGGAATGTCATCCTGCCTCTTAAATTTTGTCCACATTGGATCCTGTAAATTCTGATAGCAATTAGAAAATTACTTCTACTGGTTTATTGCATGAAGTATTTCTCATTTTGTTTAATATACTTCTTAAAGAATTTTAATTGGATTCAGGCCAGTTTGCCTCTTCCTTTACCTTAGAAAGTGTCTGCTTTAAAGGAATTGCCTTGACTGATTTCAAGTGAACTGTTCCAGATTTAATGGAGAAGCTATAGGTCTTGGTCAATGACATGGGAATTGTGACAGGTTGAAAGTACTGGGGAATTTATTAGCAGATTATTCTGGGAACTGAAGTTTTCACTGGGAATGAAGAGCAAAAAATTCTTGCTTAAGTAGTAGTAAGGTTTAGTTCATGAAAATGCCATTTGATAATTGATAACATAGGCAGCTAATGCTACCTTCTCTTCCTGTGGACATGTTGGTCAAGTGACAAAGCATCATGTTAAAAGGATGTTGCAGCACGTAACCTGCATCCTAGCTACTCAGAACTGCTTCCTGTTACTGAAACACCTCTGTATTTGTTCTGACCTGATTCCCAGTTGACTAAGAAGGAAAATGGCAGTTGGGTAGAGCTCTGTTTTAGAGAGGTAGTTGATAAGATTATTGCAAGATTGCCCCATTTTTTTTCTGGTTTCTGATTGATCAAGAGTTAGGTCCAGGTTCACTACAGCACTTCCATTAGCAACCCTTCTCACTTGCCCTCTCAGCAATAGACAAAGGTCAGATGTCCTCGAAGATTTTATTACATACATCAAGCAGTGCTTGACATCATGCGTCAAAAAGTACTGCGGGACCAGTCAGAGCAGTTGTTCTCCAAATGACCTGATTTTTCTTCAGTAAGGGATGCTCGAAGATGTTCTTTCATTTGCTTCTCTACCAAAATGTCCTTTTTCCTGAGTTCAGTTTGCTCCCTTCTCTTTCACAGGGCACCTGAGCATTCACAAGGTTTCAAAGCAAGACATCTTATTCCACAGTTCCATTACTGCAATGCCACTGGTACCAGTATCCCCTTTTAATAAAATAGGCCACCAGTGGTGTTGCTGGCTTGCTCTGATGTCTCTATATTATTTTAGGTCTTTAGATATGGAAAAGAAGGGTGGTAGATATATATTGTAAATTATTATGCTTTTCAGACAATCTCGCAGTTTGGTTTCCTCCAGGATAATTTATTGTTTTCCGGCACTGAAACTGTTATGGAATGATGTTTTCCATAAGGTGATCACCAAGCTCTAGCTGTAGGGGCTTATTTGTACATTACTTTTTGCTGCCCTGTTCCTAAAATTGCACTCTGCTCCACAGGAAAATCTTTCATGTCTATGTTGGCTGGGAATGCTCTCAGGAAAATCAGAGCAGTTTTTATTTGTTTGTGTTTTGCAATCCACTGACAGTTGTAGCAACATCATTTTCTGAGGTTGTATTGCAGAAGGCTGGAAGGGAGCAATGTCTGCTGGAATGTCTTTTAGGGCAGATAGATAGAAAAATAACATGCTGCTTCCAATCCCTGCATTTTCCATGTTTCATTTTGAGTGACTGCGTTATTTTTAACTTAAGTAATTTTTGAGATCCAACAGACATTATTTCCAAGACTGTTTACAAATTGCATTTGCACTAGTAGAGAGACCTGAGCAAGGTACTGTGGTGCATAGGCTTTCTGCAGGTGCAGGTGCAAAGGCAGCTTCAGTAAAGTATTCTTATTGATCTGTTACTTGTGTTGTGTTGTGTCCTGTTAAATAAACAAATATCTATCTGCTAAGCAGTTTATAAAAGCAGCACTTGCCTAGATAAATAACATTTATGAGTTTCTTTAGGTAGCTTCCTGGAGCTGAAGAACTTATGTCCTTTAAGTGTAAAGTTATTAAATGTCATACTCATTGATTGATTTGATCAGATAAAGCAGATCAAAGGAGTAAGGCAGTTGGAGATATATTCATGCTATGTCTACATGACATACCTCCACTAGCATCTTCATTAACTGCTTTCAGATGAGATGTGGGAGCAAACAGAATGACTTCAACTTGGAGAGATGTAGGTTAGTAGTCCCCAAGTTCACTTGGCAGTTGTGTTTACTAGCTCCAGGTTTTTACTGTGGAGGCCCGAGGTTTGCATTTACATTGATGAAATTAGAAATGAAAGTACTGTAGCTTTTCACTAGAGCTGCAATGCCCATGACCTACATTAGCTTCTCTGCTTTCTGCCATCTCTTCACCGCCTGTGTGAAAGCCTCAGCAAAGCCTGGGAAAACATGTGGTGAGTCCAAGGGGTCATTGGGACACCCTACTTTGTCATTGTTATAACCCCAAGCCTTTGTCTTAAGAACTAGATACGTTGACAAAGTGACATGAATGGATTTAGTGGAGGTTCCCAGTAGAAAAAGCGTTACTCTGACTACACTGACCTGCTGTAAAGGCTATTACCAGGGACAGGAATGGTCATCGTTTTTCCAGGAATCTCCTATGACTCTTCTAGGGCTAGATTCAACTCCCAGCTCTGGCAGTGTACATCTTGAGAGGGTTGTGCAAAAATGGTTGTTACATATGATCAGTGTCAGTAACAGTGAGGTCAGGTGTTGGCCCATCCCTCGAGATTAGTGAGGACACTGAAGATGAGATGATGCAGTCTTTGACTCAGGATGAACCGTTTCACCTGGAATGCCAGCTGGGTAGGAGGGTATGGTGGGGCTCACCCCAGGAGTCCAACCCACTGCTGTCTGTGCAAGGTGAAAACTCAGGGGTGGCTGTTGCCACTGCAGGCACACTATCACATGCTATCTTCACTGGGTGGGTCCCCATTCAAAGCATAATTTAAAAGTGGAGGAAATATGGGGCAGAGCCACAGATGAAGCTGATTTTCCTTTAGTGATAACAAAATTCTGGCAACTCGGTTTCAAACCCCAAAGTTTCGGAGCTTTTTGGTTGTTTTTTTGTTTGTTTGTTTGGGTTTTGTTTTGTTTTGTTTTTCTGAAGCACTTTCTATTTGAGAGGTTCTTTTGTGATGTTGCTTATATTTGGGGTTGTAGCTTACGAGTTTTTTACTGGTTTATGATTTGTTTCATCAAGCCTGTATGAGGCTTATAAAGAACAAGGGACTTAATTGCTTCAGAGCTGACTTTGCCTCTTCTATCTGAAAAGAAAAAAAAAAAA
>JAWWEE010000122.1:26721415-26875568 GCA_035221455.1 Xenops minutus | reverse complement strand
AAAAAAAAAAAAAAAAAAAAAAAGAAAGAAAAAAAAGTTGTTCCTTAATTTTAACTTTGTTTTCTCACCCTTATGCTTCTCTTACATTTTCCCACTCACAGAGAAAGCAAGAAGAATTTGCTGCTGTTTTTTTCCCTAGCTGCACACATTTTAATTATATGTCTAATACTCTGTTACATGTATATTTACAAACATGAGTATTACAAACTACTGGCAAACACATTTCAACAAAACAAATGCAACCATCAGGGAGGTGCAGGGCATGAGCCACCTTCTCCCATGCCTCCTTGCTGCTGTGCCCTTGTTTCTCCTCTGTAATTTTAGGGCTGTTTCCTGCCCTGCCAACACAGGAGTGCTTTCCTGTTCCTGATTCAATGCAGTGTGGGCAGAGGCTCAGGTGGGCACAGCCCCTTGCTCCCCTGTTGGGGAAAGCAAGTTGACTGGTGCTATCTCCACTGGACCAGAGCAGGCTATGACCTAGTGATATACTGTAAAGAAACAATTACTGTACTCTTCAGAGGCCACTGTCCCTGCCCCTCTCACCTTCCTGCTCGGACCTGGGCAATGGGGGACCTGGGCTTCAGGCTGTGCCTTGGCTCAGCTGTTGCCACTCATGAAGCAAGGTGTGCACACACAAGTATTTCTCATCCTCCATTCTTTTCAGCCACGTTGAGCTTGGGTGAGTTCCCACAGCAGTCCTTCTGGCAGCCACCCAGTGCTGTATTCCTTTCCTTTATGTGGGTTAAGGAGTCAGGGCAATGACACAAGTACTGTCTGTCAAGAATAACATGAATTGAGTGATAGGAACACAATACCAGAGAGAAGGCAGATGTGGGGGAATAAAAGTCTCTGGCCCGGTATGTATTCCCAGGGCCCTTACACCTCTTCCCTTGGTTCTGGCAGGGAGAGGGGTGTCTGAAGAGCTGCTCTGGCCTTGGGGGAAGCACAGACCTGCCCATTGAACAGTACCTGTCATGAGGAGGCTGAAATGGCATTTTGAGATGCAGGCTTTAGAAATCAAAGGGTCAGATGATTGGTATGAGATACGTCCCTGTTTACTCTCTAATAGCTTGTTACGTCAAAGGCCATCATCAGTGAGTCACCTACAAGTGTGTGTGTGACTGTCGTCATTGCTGCGCTAAATATAAATGTCAAAGGATATTGAGCTGTAGGCATAAATCAGACTGTGTTGGAATGTGTTTATCCTCTTCTGTGTGTCCTCTCTCCATTATTAAGGCTGGTATGGTCAATGGGAAACAGCTGCAGAAACTCAAATCAAGCCAGGAGTACAGGTTATATTTTCATATGCAAATGTGGCGTATCCACATATTGGATCTCTTCTTGCTGGTTCTGTCAAAATTGTACCACTGAAGAGAGAGAAAGGTTTGCTTTGACAGTATTTCTGAAGTAGAAACACTGAGAGACTGAGAAACACTTTCACACCCTTTTTTTTTTTGTACAGAATGTGTGATTGTTAAATAAGCTGCAGAGAGAAAGTAATTTTGCAAGGCTACCAGCCATACTTGTGATCTGTGGACATGGGTATGCTGTGTGATTCATATGGGTTCAGGTTAAAGCACTTTAGTTAGACTCTCAAGTTAACAGTTTCAGTTATAAACACAAGTTATTGTTGTTGTTTTCTGTTGAAAGCTGGGAGAAACCCATAGGAAAATTCCCTTATATTTCATACAACCAAACATTCATTTTTCTTTTTTTTTTCTGTTTTATTTTTTCCAGTAAATCTATTTTTTTCCATCAATAAAATGGTGATGAAGAAGGCCAAAATAAGAACATCAGGAGCCTCAAATTGCCCTTTTACTTCCCAGAAGCAATCTGCTGTGGCAACTGCAGTGGATTTTTTTTTTTCTTTAACCTCTTCTGGTCCTTTTACACCATTTGGGGAAGAGTTAGTGAATTTAAAAGATGAGCTTTGCATGTGCAAAGTAAATATGTCTTGATTTTAAAAAGTTTAAAAAGTCTATAGAACGTAAAAAGAGGGGGCTAACACTGTTTCATTTTACTACTCCTTTTACTGAATGTTGTTATGCAGTTAATCCTGTGTTACATGATAGCAGATAGTTAAAAGATCTGCGATAAGGTTATCCTTTGGGCATTTCTATAAGGATTTTCCTCAGTCATTAAGGAAAATCCTATAGAAACAGTCAGTTTTATAACACACATATACATCTGTTTCAGTTTACTCATTAACATCAGAGAACTCTACAATAATGACTCAGTCTGCTATTTTCAGGGGGAAAAATGGCAACAGTGCATCTGGGCTGAAACCACCTCCTTCAGCAGCACTGCAGTGTTCAGGGCTATTTCACTTTGCATCAGAGACACGGGGATGTCTTTTGCTGCTGCACATGAGGCTCACTCTCAGGCTTTGGCCTCTTATTTTAGAATACTCTGGTAATACTTATATTTTCAGTATTTTATAAATTACGTACTTCTGATGGAGTCAGGATTTCTTACTCATTAGCCATTTGTTTTCCTCTTTGGATTATTCCCAGTGTTGTGTTTTCCTGCTTGAGGCTTGGATGGTTGATGTCTTCCTGTCACTCCTTGGTGCCTGAGTGGGCTTTTTTGGGTGGGACTCCCTGTCTGGAAATGAGAAGCTTTGTTCCTGGTGGGTTCTGTTTCCTCTGTCTTCCTTTTTCAGCCCCAGTTTCTGCCCTTCTTCTCAGTTATACTTCTTTTCCTTTTCTTCTTTCCTGTCTCCGTTCCTCTGCCATAGGTGTACCTATGGGTGCAGGGACTTCCAGGGACTTAAGCAGAGAAAGGACTTTGAGCCTCCTTCCCTTCCATGCTGTCCCAGCTTCACATCCATCTCATGGCTACCAGCTCCCCTCATTTGCTGCCATGCTTACCATTTGTCCTTTCTCTTCTTTATCCCACTGTGTCAGCTACTTCTTCCTGTCCCTTTGGAGCATGATACAGCCACTTCTGTGCTACTGACAAGGAAGATCTGTCTCACATCTTCAGCCTGTAGCCCCAAACTCTTACCTGTCTTTCTAGTAGTAACCACCAGCCCAAGCAGAGCATTTTATAAGTTCTCCAGAAACCTATAAAGGGGGAAAGAGCTGGCAACTTTCATCAAGGAAACATGGAGTTGTATTCAGTAGAGATAGTACTTAGTCCCTGAAGTCTGAAAATGTAGGAAGGTGGGAGACAACTGTGAGAAGCAGAAATGCCAGAAAAATGTGGAGGATTTGGCAGCCCTGTCTCTACATCTACTGTGTTACCCTGCAGAACAGAATTGAAGACAAACATATGAATGTGCTAACGTTGAAGTTACTGGATGTGAGTCTGATACTGAATTGCTTTGGGGGATTATATCTTTTTAGTTTCAAGGTTAATTTTTTTTGTCATTATTCTGCTCTATTTAGTTTCTCTTCAGATAATAGTAATGAAAAGTTACAATGCTCCGGAACAACTCCAAACCTCTGTCTTTCAAAATGCTTGTTTGATATCACTCTCCTTTGACTAAAAACCAGTCAGATATAATTGAATGCTGTCAGATTGCCATTGCTTTGTCTCACCAGCCCAAGAACAAGACTATAATTATGAACCTTTGGGAAAATTAATCATTAAAACTGTATTAGGAAGCTGGTTAATACCGGTCTAATACAGTTAATCAGATTGTTTTAAGATTACATATCTCTGCAACCCCTCACCTGTCCTGCCCAGTTTTTTTAACTTTCTTTTAATTGTTATGCTGCAAAGACGGGAAAGTTCAAAGTCCTTTGAATGCAAAAACCTATCAAAAGTTGTCAGCAGGTGTCAAAACAGAGTGATGAGGATAATACTACTGTGTCCCGCCTTGTCTGAAACTGCTTACTCTGAAGCTGGTCTCCGCAGTTCACATCATGCGTGCAGTCAAATCTTACCGTGTCTGTCACTGCTGATACAAAGCTGTATACTGTGGGAATACAATTTACCATCGTCATAAATAATGGTGAACTCATTACAAAGCTGTTAAAAGTGATGTAAAATTTATCTGTTCTAATTAGTGTAATGTAACTATTGACCTCAACAAACTAACTGAACTCACAAAAAATAGTTTCACTAATAAGGAGCAAGATGAAATGTTAAATGCTGTAAATACATAGATTATCTGGCTCAGGAAGAAAGAAGTTAAACAGAACCCAGACCTGAGCTACTAACTCCATCAAACTGGTCTTTTTTTCTTGAACTGAAACTGAAATCAAACCATTACTTTGAAGTCTTGGCTATATATGATCCAGAAAAGAACTACTTCTTGCCTGCCTTCCTGCAAGGCTATCTCTATCTACTGCTCCTGAATCCTGATGGCCTCTTGTGTGTCCTGTTCCCTGTTGGCAGTTGCATGGCAGCACTGTGTTGCAGTCTTTTCCCCTGCACTATTCGAGATACCATCCTTCACTGCTCTTGGTTGCTTTGGAACTCCATGCATGGATCAGTGCAAGACAAACCTTTCCTCCTCTCTCATGAGGGACTCCCACTGCAGTCATGAGGTGGGGGATTTGCACTTCCCTCATGGCATGGGGCTGCAGGGTCCCTCCTGTGTGGCCCCTGCTTGTCACCTGGCTCAAGTGGCTGTACGTATGTATGGATATCTCCATACCTTGTCATGTGCATTGCTGTCAGTCTGCACTGAGCACTGTAAGCCCAGACTTGCAGGATTGAAGGGGCAGAAGCATGCAGAGCAGACATCTCTCCTGATGCCCAGGGACAGCCAGGACAGCACTGCAGACTGTGGGTACAGCCCATCAGACTCTCTTAGCCTTCCCTCACCGAGGCCCAGGTTGGCAGTGTGCTGCTCTGCACTAGGCTGCTGATAAGGCTGCAGAGGGAAGGAGCTGGGAATGTAGTCCATCCTCATACTGACAGCCTGCTTCTATCTTGTAACCCATAAATATTATTTAAACAGTTAGGGCACTGGTAGGAGCAAGTTTGAGGTGGTTCATCATTACCCAGACTGGTTAACAAATATTTACTGGTGTCCAGACAAGCTGAACTGCAATCATTAAATGTGGTGATTCTGCCCCTTCCCTGGCTGTGAAATTCAAGCCCAGAGAAGTGAAAATGAATGCTTTTTTCTGTATTATGAGATAAGGGCTGATGCTTTGTGGTTTTCAAAACCTTCTTGCGATAACCATTGCCATGGCAATTAGACTCTCTTGACACACAAGGTGAGAGCATGGTGGCTCTGTGGTCATCCTGGTCTTCCTGGGGCTTTTGCCAGCATGAGTGCTAAAGCTCACCCAGGAAACCTCAGGCACTGGGTCCTCCCATCTCAATGCAGAGCACCAGGTAGATTTTCATGCACTTACCTCTGTCTTGCAACACAGAGCTGTGAACACATCAGTAGAAACTGAGGAGTTTCTAAGTCAGCAGAAAATGGCTTGCTGCTGAATGCATACTGATATGCCTCAGGCTCCTTGGACTTAGTTTTTACTTAGCTTTCAAACTTATATAAAATTCATTTATCTTGAGTGAAGGCTGCATGTACTTTCTTTGTATTTCCAAACAGATGTGCTACAGCTTTTCTTAGTGTTTCTGAACCTTACAGAAAGACCCTTGTCCATCGAGGGTCTCATGATCCATATATCAGTTGCCTTGAGCAAGTGCATGCTGTGCTGTGCCACACTGTGCTGCACGAATTGCTTGGCTTTCAGGACCATGCTGTGCCGTATGTATTCCTTGCCATGGGGTACCCTTAACTGGCTAATCATCCTGGTAGAGCCTGAAGATGGCACCTACTGGGCACCAGTAGTGACACCACAGCATATACTTGTCTTTATCTTGAGGTGAAATTACATACTTTCATTTAAACATCCAGTTGAAAATCCCATAAGAATGCTCAAGACCACAATGTGGGCAAGCCTTGCTCCCGGCAGGAAGCCTAGTCAGCATGCTGTGACCTGATCACAGGTCTGTCTGCTACTCCTGTATTTTGGGGTTCCGGTGCCAGAAGGAATGAAAGGTCTTGTACCTTGCTGCTGCATTTTCTGGGATGTTAGTGAAGTAGTTACCTGTCTTGAGAGCCTTTGTCATTCTTTTTTGGGGTCCAGAAAGAGCTAGAACCTCCCAGTGCAAAGGCATAGTCCACTGATATTTGCGAATGTAATTATAGATTTTGTGGAGAAAATTCTGTTCTTGAATAGATGCCCATCCAGTTAGGCTACCATTAATGCTATACATACATTAAGTCTTAGTGTAATACTGTGCTGTGTGGGAAGGAATCCCAGTCTGAATCTATTTTTGACCTCTAATGGTTGATTTACAATGAGTTATAGTAGCAGAGTTCAAACGTTTGGTGATTATTGCTGAGCTGGACTACTATTAGGCAGTTTTAAAAATAAAACTTGTATTTTGAAGAGTATCATTGAGGTTCATTAACAGAACCTTGTCTGACCTTTCAGCAAGTGTACTGGATTTCCTGAACCAGACTCACAGACAGAGCTTATTGCTGCAGGGTGATGCCACCCAGCATGGTCGCTGCTGCTTAATGGGGCTATTGACCTCTCCTTACTGATTCTCTACTTTTCATGAGGCTCATCATGTTGTGTTGCAGTGCTGCTGATCTTTAAGTTCCTTCTTGAAGGAAACAATGGGAAACTAAATTGCTAGGTAGCAAGTATCCTGCAGGAAACAAAAATTTATATGAAAAAGATAAATGAGGCACAAAATGTGATCAGCTGGTTCGAGTATCAAACATGTTGTGCTTGCAGAAGTGTGTCTGAGCTCTGCAGTATCTATTCTATTCCACACAGAAGTTCAGTCTTCAGAAACTGGGGAAGAATGGAAGCCAAATTTGGCTGTCCTTTTTCAGAATTTCCCCTGGGTCAGTTTTGCCTGCACCTGGCCCTGGCTCTATGTGCAGGCACATAGATTCATACAGAAACAAAGCTCAACTGGGATGCAGGAATGTCTTCGAAAGAGTTTCCTTTTGAGGAAATGCACAAGCCCTTAGCAGTGATGCCCATATGTGCCTCTGCTGTGTACCTATTACTAATTAAACACTTACCAGGTGTTTTTTGGTTTTGTTTTGCAGGAAGAAATCATTCCTATTTTCAGCTCTGTATGCTGCCTTTATATTTGGTGGTCGGCACCTAATGAACAAACGAGCAAAATTTGAACTGAGGAAACCGCTAGTGCTCTGGTCTCTCAGCCTCGCCGTCTTCAGGTAGGCACTTCTTCACACCAGCTGCCTTTGACATTAAGCCATGAAGGGGATTTGGGGTTCTTCACATCCAACATCACTGCTAGTGCAACAGGCTCACCCCAAAATGGCATTTCTTTAGTTCTGCTATTCAGGATTGTGTCCTGATCCACTCCTCACCATCAAAATGATTCCGCTTTGACTTGCCAGATCATACATCATTTGAAGAGGAGAGAAATCAATAACATTCTTGAAGAACAAAGGTGAAAATAAAGGAGGACACGAGAAAATACTCTTATTGTTGCAATAAATTTACCATGCAAGCTGCAAATGGAAATAAACACATTAAGGTGTTAATCTTCTTCTCACTTACTAGTAGTAGTATATTTTTGTGCATATATATGGAATATTTAGCTGAGACTCTGATCTCCATTACAGTGAGGTAAACCTGAAATCACTGCTTTGATGACAGGTAAATTAGGCCACTGTAATTGAAATCAGGACCTGGCTTCTCGTTATTCCGTTGCAAATTGCTTGTGAGTATAGAGAAAAGGTGGCTCCACAGGGAAAGACTTTTTTTAGTGATGCACATCTCTCTGGCTGTGTGTTCACTCCGTATCAAGTATGGGACATGTCAGGTTCAGATTTTTGATAGCTGTTGAAGCCAGGAGTACAACTGACCAACCTGAATTCTCTTTTATCTGCTTAATATGTTAATTTTTAATGAGGCTGAAGACAAATGCTTATAAAAGTAGCCCTTGCAAACACACAAACTTTTGGTACAATTTACTAGTACCAATATACAGATCACCTGAGGATCCTTCATTGCAGTGCCTATTGGGACTGTAAGTTATAGCCCACTCAACAACATGGAAACCATTTACAAACCATTACCGACACTGATATCTATATCTTTTTCTAATGGCACTATAATAATTACAGATTATATTGGTTCACAAGTATGTAAAACAAGTTTGCTTACTGAGCAGCTGTGAATGGTGCATGATTTTTCACAGGATGGGAATAATTCGAACCGACAGGTTTCACAGAGTGAAATGAAGCAGGAATGGAGAAGTTTGGCTTTTTTATGGCTTTTGCTTTTTGTCTCCAAAATTATATCACCTTGACACTTTCCAAAACTGGCAGGGGAAAATAAATTTTATTTCTAACAGCTAGGACATGCTAACAGAAGAACTTTATTTTGGCTTGGTTTTAATAGTTCCTCAACACCTTAAAAATGTCCCAGAGCAGACAAAACTTTTAACAATCTGGATAACTTTCAGAGCAAGTCAAGAACACTGTGAAAATTTATAGTTTTCCTCTGGTTGCATTTGGTGCTGTACTTACGACTTTGTTTAACACCATTTTGCATTAAGGTCCTGTAAGCAAATTGTTGTCCTTTGTTCCAGTAATGGCTGAATTTCAGCAGCTGTTTAATGGGTTACTAGATAGTATTTTATTTGGGAATCAGTTAGTAAGGTGGTTTGTAGCCAGCAGGATCCCAAAATACGCATTCTGATTGCACTTTCTTACTGAATATAGACACTAGAAACTAGCTGGCTTACGCAAAGCGTTCGTAGTTTAATTCCCAGTCTGAGGGGGGAAGCATGATTTCAGAACTGTCCTTTGCAGAAGATGTCTAGGGTAAATTTAAAAATCACATTATTTTGAGGTGAGTCTGTGGCTGACATTCACAGTGTGAGGTTTTTAAATCCATTTCACTAGTTAATTTCCTCCCAAAATCATAAGTGATTGATGCAGCGATCAATGAACAGCACAAGTTTACACTACACTACCTAGATGAACTTGAAATGAACATATTCATTACTTCCTAATTGGAGTTTCTCATGATAATCATATGAAATAGCTAACTTATGGTCAGCATGAGCTGCTGAGTGATGCTGGGTGATATAAAAAATGTGGACTTCATGTTTTGAAGCTGTTTGCCACGCTGATTCTGCCACAGAAACCACCTTAGGACAGGCACTCAGGGTGAGCTCTACTTTTGCAGAGGAGAAGCACTGACCAGAAGGGCACAGTTAGAGAAGATTCACCACTGCAGGGTTTGCTTCCTCCGTCAGCTCAAATAGCACAATTTGGGGACTATTGTTCCCCAAACGCCGCAGAACTTAGGCTTTCCTCTGTATGTTGGGAAATGAGACAGCGGGGTGGAGAGGGAAGGGCTGAACAGGAGTGTGAGATGTTTGGCCTACATGGTAGCACTGTGCATTTAACCTCCTGGATTTGCTAGTGGACATCAGTTGATTATGCAGATTATATAACTATGCTTTGCTCTTCTGAGGCGCTCAGTAGTATGGAGAAGAGTGAAATAGGGAAGTGGGAAAAACAACCCCAAATGTTTGCACTGAGGCAGAACCTGAAACCTTTGTAGTGTCCATAGCAACATGCAATCCCATACAAAACCCCTTGACTTCTTCCCTGGAAAACAGAGGAAATGCCTAAGAATTCATTAAAACCTGAGATGAAGATTTCTTATAAAAGTGTGTCTTGGATGTCCATTACCTGTTCCTTCAGCACCACTGTGCTTTCTGGGACCATTTGTCACTCCCAGCCATACAGACTCTCTTAGCAAGCAGCACTTTGGATGCTGTAAACTTTTCAGGTAACTTGGATCTGGTCTTTTTCTGGCTTCTTGCATAACTGGGTGTTTCATTTATATATGCTTAGCCTGAGAGGCACTCCTGCTTCCTCCAAAGGTCAATTCAGATAAATTTAGATGCCAATGTTCTTCCCGTAGACTTACTATGGATCCAGAAAAATGCTCCTTAATTTTAAAAAGACTTCCTCTTTGGCTTTCTGGGATGCTAAGATGATACGGCTTTTACAATACCTTGCAGAAATTCTAATTTATTTATCTCTCATGAGTGGTTGTACTGAGGAAGAAAAACCTGCCTGGAGAACCCTCAGTATTCTGCCTCAAGGTCAGTGTGAGGCTTTTTTCTGGACTACTTGTTTATCTCCCTTCTAGCACTCCTACCATTTTACCTGCTTCAAATGTTCTCAGAAATAGTAACACTTAGCAGAGGCTGAAAAGATGTGCTTTGGGCTTAAAAAAAAATAGGAAATTGCCTACCAGGCAATCACATGGTCCTTCTTCAGAAGGTATTCTGTATTCTTTGCTCTTGCCAAGATAATTTAAATGTGGTAGCAGCTACAGTAGGAAACTTGCCACGCTTATAAATAAACAAAACAACTACACCACCCTGCTGAGCTTGCTGAGCATTCAGGAGCCTGGTCAAGAGTGAGTTTTATGTCAACACTGGCAACCAGCAGGATTTCTGAGTAAAAAAAGCAGCTTTATTTCCCTTTGAAAGCATTAACTAGTTTTGAACATTTTGTCTCTGGAATAGTTTACCACTTCTCAGTGAAATCTTCTGTAGGAGCAATGACAGTAAATCTTGTTTTTCACTTGGAAACCACTGTGAAAACATGATCTTCTGGAATCTTTTACTGATAAATTAGAGATATTTTTCTTGAGTTGTGGGGTTGGTTTTGTTTTTTAGTCCCTAGCAGGTTTGTTGACTTGTTTCAGGCATTGAAGATTTGTTGTCTGAGTTGTTTTCAGTCTCTTGTTGTGTCCTGTTTCATTTTGGTTTTTACACTTTAATTAAGTGTTTTTGCCCAGCCTGGTTATGTACTGAGGGCATGGGGGAGCAGTCCTGTGCTGTCCTGTGTCAATGGGAACCCTTTGTTAGGAAGCTGACACAAAAAGTTTCTTCAGTCCCATAAAACCCCAAGGAAACCATTGCTGATCCACCTACATAATCAAAGTGACAGTCAGCCCTGCATTTCTTAATATTTCCTGGGGTTAAAAATCTGCAGAGCACATCAAACCTGAATTGCCAGTTTTATATTCATGACACTTTGAACATAAAGTTAGGGCCATTCATTGATGTTTTACTTGGAGTGTATCAGAAGTCTCATGCTGGCATCCATAAAAATCAGCAAAGCTAAGGCCAGGATTCACAGAAGGATACAAAGTTATTAATTCATGTTTTCATTTCATCTCAGATGGATTTTTTTAAATTCCTTTTATAGGCCATGGAGTCTGTGTATGAGTAGCATCTCTAGCAAGGACCTTAAACATGTTTGATCTCATCTTCACACAAGACAGCAGCATGGCAGCATTTTCTTGCGTTCTCCATCATTAAGGGGCTGACAAAAGAACTTTCAGGGTCAAGTCACTAACTAATAATAGTAAAAAGTTGTTTTCCCTAGGGAGTACTGTCATATCTTTATGGGAAGCAAAGAAGCTAAAACATCTAATGTAATGCAATCATTTGTAGGCAGAAGCTAAACCTGACTGTGGCTGGTAGGTGCAGTGAGAGGAGGAATATCTCATCATCTAGCCAAACCACACCACCATAAAGCAATTATCATCACCTGAGATCACTTACATTGTAATCCAAACCCAGCTATGCTTTGTAGCAGTGGTGAAAATGAGTTGCTGTCAATACAGGGTTTCCAAATGTCTTTCTTCCTGGTAAACACTTTCTCTCAAAGTCCTAGAAATTATATCATATGTAGGTAGTTTCTGCCACAAAGCTAACCAGAGCCTCAGAAAAAAAAGGTACCCAACAGCAACAGGTATAATATTTTAAAAACAAAATCAAAAAGGTTCACTAAAAGAAGATAACTCACTTTGTTTTTATGGGACTGGTGGTAACTGATTTGTTACTGGTAGCACAGCAGTGTGCTGTAAAGGGTTTGCCTTGTTCCACAGAGGGCTCCTGACAAGGCAGTCTGAGACACAGCTTTACATGAGGAATTCAGTTCTGAGCTGAATTGAATGGAAAAGACTACACATATGTTTAAAGGAAGGATTTCAGTTGCTTAGATTTGTGACTCTGAATTACATTCTAGTTATCATGCTTATAAGTAGGAAAATTGATGAAAGATGATTGAGATTTATTTCCTGTCACAAGAGCTGCTATTCACAGATACATACCATGGAGATTAGAATACAACTTAATTTCATATGTTGCTGAGCAACCCATCAGAATCTTAAAATACTCTGAAATTTTATAAAGTCCTGACAGTACATTTAAAGATAAAATTGATTACTGAAAAGAGGAATGTTTACTAAATAACATTAAAATTAACAAGCAGCATTTCAGGTGAATTAATAATCTTCTCTCTTATAAATTTAAAAGTAAATGAACTCCAAGTGAAACATTCCCTATATTTGGAAAGCATTAAGTGATATTCTCAGTAGGACATTTCTCAGAACTCAAATCAGTAACAAGCTTAATATATACCTACTTAACATTTATTTCTATGGGACCATATTTATCTTTATGTACTTACCTGATTTTCTTATATAACAATAAAGAAACATCTTTTTAATTACCATTTTGGAGCAGAAGTTGAAAGTTGGGTGAACAGAAGGAATTCAGAATGATTGGAGAGAAGACAAAAATCCCTTGGATGAGATTTAACAGTTGAAGAAGAAAAGTTTCTTTTCCATAAGTTTAACTGTGATCCCAGTAAGAAAACAAACAGTGCTATATAGAGTGAATTCCTACAGTGCAAAACAAATGCTAGCTAGCATTAAGAAAATAGTATAGAAGTGATAAAAGTATAATAACAAAAAAAAATATATAGACAAGAGCAATAAAGTGCTGTCAAGAATATGTATCTCCAATATCTACCATATTTATTCTAACTATTGTTATTCCCAGAATTGTAACTGATGCCATGTGACAAGATGCTGTGCCCACCCTCTTCTAAAATCTCACTCCTTCATTCACTCTGCTCTTACTGCTGTGGACTCTGTTGTGCCCATCGAAGTAATTTTGAATGTGAACTGGTTTTACCTAATCAGGCCTAATTAAAAGTAAACCAGGGAGTCACTGTGAGAGTTGACTGATTTCCACTTTACAGGAGATATGGGTAGGACTAGCTAACCTTTTTTCAGTGCTAAGCTGGGCCTCCTTTCTTTAAAACTTTTTTTCTCTTTGCTTACTTTGCTTGATGCTGGAAAATAGACATCTTAGCAAAGTGAACGCAGTATGTTATTTGGAAAGCTGTTGTGCTCATTTTGCCTCTGTTCCTTTCCCTCTCTCACAATTAATGAGTGTGTTGACACTCAGTGTGTCACCTTGAATTACACCTTTCTCCTGAGATCACCCTGTCCCAACCCACAGGAGCCCTCCCAGGCCACCACTTAGCGTGAATGGTACCCAAAGCAGAGCCCCTGGGAATGAGACTTTACTTCTCAATTTTAAATGGGGAGCAAACTGAAAAGTGTATTTGAGGAATAAGGAACATCTGTCTGGTGGCTTAAGAACGGAACTATACTAGAGATAAAGTATCTGATTAATTCAAGAGGAATCAAACCTCCCTTCTGTCTTCCTGAGGTTGCATTTTACTTCTACATTTTACTCAGGCTTGATACTTGGTTTGTGAGCATGGTAAAAGGACCTCCTTCGTGTAGAAATCCCTGAGGAACTGAAATCTCGGTGTATTTTCTTCTGAGTAAGTCCCCAACAGCTTGTGCTTGTTGGAGACAGTGGGAATAAAACACTGAGAGGTGTTAACTTGCATGACCTGTCAAATCCAACACTTCATCCGCGGACGAGCTGTTAATAAACACTGCCAAACCCAGCAGTGCTCACACGCAGGGCTTGGCTATGCATGGGTGTCGAGCTGTGGTTTAGCAGAGTCGCTGTTTTGTGACAAGTTTAACTTCTTCTAAACAAATGTGTGTCCTCGTGCCTATACCATTCAGTATCTTCCCTAGGCTGCTGAATACAAAAATTACATTTTTTATTTACCAACTGTAGGTAGATTCCTGAGATCTGAACTTCTCTAGGTGTTTGTAGGAGTACTGCCCTCGAGAGTTAAAAAGAAGGTCTGTGGCTCCAGAGAAAAAGAAGGTCTGTGGCTCCAGGCCTGCAATTGGTATTAAATTTATGGATCTGAGCAGTTCATTACAGCTGTGTTATAACTTTTAGCATCTTCAAGCCTTCTTTATTCTGTCAAATACTACTCTTTTCCTGTAACTTAGGTTTTGCTTACTTTGTTATCTGCCAATTTTACAGCTTTACTGATGGCTAGCTCCACTGGTTAGCCTGATTCTCTGCTAAATCTTTTACTTTATTACTGTTTGGCTTTATTTGCATAGGATAATTTCAAACTCCTGAATACATACATTTCAATGCTATACATGACAGTTACTCTGCCAACTTGATACATTTGATCCTGTAAGTATCTCTGATTTATCCTGCAGAACTGGATAATGCCACTTTTTTCGGATTATCATTTAAATCTCTGCGATACTACACTTATTCTAAAATTGTCTTGAGATAATGTTGGATGCTGAGAATAATTTTAGTAGCAACACAGGAACAAGTGCAAATGCCCCTGAAGCATTCATTAAGGATTGCTTAAGAGGTACACTGTGCTTATGAATCCTCATGGGCTGCTTTAGAAATCCTCAGATGGATTCCTTAATTCTTACGAGATTTTGCACCAAATACAAGGCTTAAGTTGAAAATTGATTTTTTTTTTCCTTTTTAGTAATTTAGCCACAGTCCAAACTTGCTGGAATTAATATCTAAGAACTAGAAAATGTTTCTTGACAGAAAACTATCTCACCAGGTATATAGCCTTCACTGGGTACTGGGGAGCCTCAACTATAACAAAAGTGCAAGTATTATTTAGTGTTGGAAGAGTGACTTATTGCCTTAGAAGTAACAGCTTTCAACAAGAAACACAGTTCCTACAGGTTCCTAACCTCCACATGTCTGATAATCAGGGAGCAGTGTCAGGTAGCAGCACACAGAGGAGGGCAAGACCAGATGATAGGTGATTACTATTGATTAGCTTGTAACTGACTCTTTTGGAAGTCAGAAGAGATGCAGGGATGCATAGGTAGAGCTGAAAAATTGTTTTTCATTCACTTAAGAAAACAGTTACATGTTTTTCAGCAGTGTATGATTACAGGGTGTCCCTGTAAGCAGCTTATGCTATTCTCTGCTGTTCCTGGGGTAATGATTGAGTGCCGCTGCCCTTCAGCCTGACCATTGCTCCTTGCTTATCTCTAGCAAAACCCAGTGGGCCTTGTATAGCTACCAAGTGCTTTGTAAGACTTCATACAAATGTAACTGGTTTTGCCTTCACAAATTATGTTCTCCTCTGTTACACAGACTACTGGTAGGGATCTAGCCCTGGCATTTGTTTTTCTGCTATGCTTTGTAAGCAGTGCAGGTTCTCCCACCAGCTCACAAAACTTCACTTTATTGATTTTCTTTGTACTCTGCTTTCAGAATTGTCTGAATATAGTTATTCACAGTCATAGGGAAGCCAGTCTAGGGGATCAAATTGCATTTCCTGGAGAGGGAATTCAGGTTCTGTGAGGAGGGACTGGAAGGCAGTAGATGTGGTAGATTGATTTTTATCCACACATACAAATAAGCCTTGCGAGTAGTAGTTGCAGCAATTGGCAGAATTTGTTGAGCTTGCCACTTTAGCAAGGGAGAATCAGATGGATTTTCCTCTGCTGTGGTGTTAATGTGATTAAAATCTCCAGATGACAGTGTCCATTGATCGGGAGCCATGCAGAGATGTCATTGTTTGGGAATGCTTAATGAGGTCCCTGGGGAGAGAAGAAAATAAGTCAAGTCTAGTTTTCTTTCCACTTTTGTCAATAAGATGGAAAAATAAATGGTTTTGGGAGTCAGGTGAGTTGTGACTAAGAAACCTGTCAATGAGAGGGAAGGGCTGAAGGGAGTGGACCCACATTGAGAGATTTATTGCCGAGGAGAAAAAAAAGGCTGATGCAGGGTGCACAGTATCTGCCCTCACTCAGAAACCACAGAGCAAGCTGTCACTTTAATGGACCTCATTACCCTCCCCAAAATTTATCATGTGGGATACTAAACACCACCCAGGCATGTCTGTATATGCTTATGGGTATATAAACCTGCACAAATGATATATTATTTCTTAGAGCCATACAAAATATTTGCGCAATTTCTAAATCACTCTCAGCTGGCTGGACTTCAGGTTTTGATCCCAACTGAAAACTCAAATTATTTGCATTGAAAAACTTGCTAGAAAGGCATCTGGATCAGATACAGTAGACAGGTCTGAAAAGTAAGGCTTTTGTGCTTGGTTCAGTGATGGGAGACTTTTTTAGGATGGGAGGGGAATTCTCTCTAACTTTGCATTGGGATTTTTATAGGACTGAACCCAAACCTCAAAGTATGCATGAATTTATGCAAAGAAAAGTCTTCTGCCAAAAAGAGTGATAAAAACTGCAAAGCTCAACACAGGTTGTGCTCACACATGTGGTACTGAGAGCCAGAGCACCCCATTATTGGCTAACCATCAGATTTTAGGATAAGCAAGCATCACACTGAAAAAAAAACAAAAACAAACAAACAAAAAAAACTTACTGCTCATCTCCCCCTTTTCTTACTTTTTTTAAAACAATGCTGTGGCTTGGACTCCACCCTGAGTGAGTCTCCATCACCTTCAAGGAGGGCAAAGGAGTGGGTGAGCTGAGAGATCCATCTGTTCTCCTTCCCAGTTAGGAGATGGACAGGGGGAGAAGCTGAGGAGTAACTAGGCACCAAGGCATCAGAAGGAAGGTTTTACTGTTGAGGCTTGTTAAATTTTTGGTGTTCTCATGCCTTTGCAGAGATGGTAACTATTTGTGTAAGTTTGTTTTGAGGGACCCAATTCTGTTATTCAGAGCAGTGGATTATAGAGAGAATTTGTAATAAACATAATGGTACTTAATACAGCATTAGTATAGTTTCTGCTGCATTCTCGAGTGTAGCATAAGCGTATTTCCAGGATTCTGAGTCAGTCCTGGGATTTTCTGCCACTCTGTAAAGGAACCATATTTGAAACAAGGTCCAGCAGAGATGCAAACCACTGTCTTAAATGCCTTTTCAGTGGCTTCCCAGAGCAGAGTAGCTGATCAGAACATGGTGCCACATTGTGAACTCTTTTAGTGCCAAGACTAGCTGGAAATGTTCCTGCCTGCCCTGATCTTCGTTTTTCCCACTATGGCTAAGAGCAATGAAATCGTCATTTTTTTAAAAAAAAAAAAAAAAAAATGAGGGGAAAGGGAAAGGAAAAAGTGGAGGAGAGACCATTTCAGTTGCATCATTAAACAGCATGGCCATGTAACCAGGCAGAGCAGCAGAGCTGGGCGGTCAGCGGGGCAGTGGAGGCAGCACCCTGCCTGGGGGTGAGCAGTGGGGTAGCTCCAGCATGAGAGGACCAGCAGAGCTCACTGTGGGATGCATGGATACAGGAGCTCAGGGCAGAGAAGTGCCACAGAGGGTGCCCCTCGCTAGTTATCACATACATCTCCTCAAAGTAAGAGAACGTTTTCAAATAATGCATTCCCTCTCCTTTCTCAGCTGGAGAGGTAAAATTGCAAGTGGGAACAAAGGCATTAGTCATTACAAGTTTTAAGGGAGTTTAGGAAGGTAAAAACATTTTCTAGTCTAAAACATTTGTGAAAATTGTGCTTTTAATTACAATGGTTTAGTCATGATGAAGAATACAGATACCTTGCAGCCTTTCAGACACATAGGCTGAAGAGGATGAGTTCTCTGTTCTTTTTAAAGAGTGAGATTAATGTAAGTGCTCTTAAATGACTGTTAATTTTTGAAAATGTGGTTTTAAAGGTGTTCAATTACCATAGGACAAAAGCGTATCATGGGACCAAGGTGCTTTTTCTATAATTTTTTCTTGTTCCTGCCATTTGTAAGAGAATAAATAATGGTCCCAAATAATTTTATATATATGCTAGGCTAGGGAGGACACAGGCAGTTTCTGTGCTTTCAATTATCTGCTAGCAGCTGAATTGTAGTAACTGAGCATGTGGTTGCCTAAACACAGCTAACAAGAGGTCAAATATGGTAGTACTAACCTCCTTCTCTGCTTTTAGGGTTTTAAACTAAAATCACTAAACACAGAATGAGCATGTAAATAGTTATACCATAGTTTATCAGAACCAGAGAAGACTCAGTAACAAGTTTTTACATCTGTGCCCCAAATCAGTTTTCTTAAAGAAAAAGATGAGAAAATTATAACCAATGTGGTTTTCTTTCACAGTGAAATGCAAACAATATAGAGCAGAAAGAAGTTCAGCTTAGGTGCTCAGTAATGCTATGATAGTCCTAAATCCCAAACATAAAAAAACAAGCATTGCAGTCCTCTGCAAGACTAACTTAGAAATAATCAGATTTTTTTCATTTTACACTGAGAATTTAGAGTTCTGTTTTTGTCCATGGTTGACTCACTGGTTATGTCTTCAGGCTTTTTCTTCAAAGATTTGGGTGGATAGAAGTCTTTTAAAATGAATTTCCCACAGAATCAATTGCTGCTGAATAGGATTAAAAGTGCAGTTTTGTAGTTTTATCAACTGAAGACATTCGTAAAGGAAAACAGGAGTTTTTCAGAATATTGGTGTTTAATTTTTCACCTCACTAGCATGGCTTTTGTACCTGCTCATGTTGCAAGGAGTTAGGCACCCCCCATCATGGATTCAGATCCTTACCTGATTTTGTTCTGAAGTCCACTGGTGCGAGTAAGGGAATTGGCAAGGGGCATTAATGCAAAACAACTACAATAGTTAGAACACATGCAAAAATTTCGCGAGGGAGAAAATTCAGATCTTTTCTCCTATGGTTAAGGTCAGTTGCTCTGGTCTGGTCCTACACAAACTCAAGAGGGATGACAGTGGAGGGAGGAGATAGAAGCAGAGATGCTCTTAAAACTCACTCCATAGGTTCACAGTCTCTGTGGCTTGCATCTAGATATATCAGGCCAAATCCACACTGGTATTTGCCTGACATATCAAGGGAAAAAAGAGGGAAAGGAAGGGTCTGACCAAGCCTGTGCAAGGCATATCTGGTCTTCTGGTTAGGTCAGAAAGTTTCAAACTCTTAGTTTTCTAGGACAGCACAGCTTTGTGAACCTGCACTATATGTCTCTGTCCATCACCCTGTATTTTTAGGTCTTGAAAGTGTGCTGCCAAAATACCAAATATGGAGACAATGAAGTGTGTTGTTAAGAGGCATATCAACAGCTTTTATACCTATAAACTATTTATCTTGAAAAATATAGGTGTACCTTAGGCAATAAAGATGGACAGTCTGGACTTGAAGGTTTAGAGAGCAACTTTAAAAAGTGAAAAGAAAATCTGTAGTAGGTCAAAGGACTCTAAAAAAAATTCCTTCTACTGGAGTATGTTTACTATTAATTCATTAATACTGTTTTCACTGATATGGAGTGAGGTCAGATGTCATTCTGCTTACCTCAAACAGACCTCATGGGTAGGGCACTGAACCACAACTCATGACGTTGCACATCATTTCTCTTCCCAACTCAGACACAGATTTTTGACAGGACAATTAAATTTCAGTTTGCCTCGCCTCTCTGTCTTTGAAATGGGTCTTATGCTTAATCACTTTATGAGGCTGTCACATGAGTAAAGGCCATTAGGTTCTGTGAAGTATTCACAAATACAATGCTAAGGGCCTTGGAGATGCTGACATGAACAGAAGTCTGAAGGAAGGTAGGTCTGAACCTGAGGAGACCCCATCTTATGAACAGTTTTGTACTTTGCAGTTTTTCACACAGGAACATCTGACCTAAAGCAGTTGCTGCCCTGAATATTGTTGAGGTGTTGGTATCTCTGGGACAGCCCAAGCTAGAGGTGCTAGGTCACTTGGCTGTTGGAAAGTAGAGGAGGCCAAAATTTTGGTATAGCAGCAAGAAGATCTGCTGTGTGGAGAGAATGGAGATGACCTTTTCATCTTAAGTGGATTCAGTGAGGAGACAGAGTCTTCTGGAGAGGTACCTGGATTGGTTCTGGGAGGTTAAACAGAGAAGTGTTTTACAAGTGCCTTATAACAACAGTCTTTCTGCAGGAACAGGTCTCCCTCTCCATCACTTACCTTGTTGTTGCTTGAAAGCACTTCAGAAATGTTGAAAGATGATGAAACAACAGCCTAATTACATTAATTTTCTTTGCCATTTCTTGCAAAAATAACAGTTATGTTCAGTTCGTTAGCTGTAATTTGAACAAGTGTCTCTCTTTCAAGGTAATTCACTGTTAAGAAGGCCTGTCTTTTAAATGCTTATAAAACATGAAATCCATAGTCAGTACTATTCTTTTTCAAACTTCTTTATCACTTACATGAATACTGTATCACTGTGTATCCTTCACTGACCAAGAGATTGATCAATTTAATTTGGAAAATTTAAAACCCTCTTCCACAAACCTAGCAAAATATTTTTAATAACCAGGTGCAGACTTACAAAGCTGGTTCTTCTAGTCAGTTATTAATGCAAATGAATATTTCATATAGGCTCTCCTTGTGTCACATTGACCATTTAGGATTCTGGGTGCCAGATCCTTTTCCAGGCTGCTTTTCTGTGAGATGAGAGGACATGTTATATTGCATGACGTGTAGCTACAGGTCTCATTAACTGTGAAATCAAAATAAGAGCCATTAATTCCATGTAGGTCACTGAACAACAGCCAAATGATAGCTTTCAGTCATTACCCACATTTCATTTGTACTTAATGATTGGCTTCTTAGTGTATGGTTTCTCAGCGTACAGTGCAAATACCATGATTTAGCAATCAAAGATAAGCCTAAAGCAATCTTATAGTTTCTACATCTATTTAAGTACAAGAAGATCCAGGATTTTATGGTAATTCATAGAACTTATGTAACTTCAATTTTATTGAATGCCATCAAGGCAAACTAAGTCAGGACTCACATCTGAGATAATAGTTAAGTAGTCTGACAATCTTTTAGTGAAACTGTGTATTAAGATTTTCATAGGCTTAATTGATTTCTCCTCTCTTTTAGAAAATATATTCCATCTGGAAAATCAAACTTTTTTTTTTGTAGTGCACCATCATATATTGCACAATGCCCAGAGAAAGTGGTGCTGCTCTTCCCTTTCCCCTGCAAAGCTAGCTAAGTTTGGATGAAAGTGCACATCATTGGATAAAAATCTCAAGAGTTAAGAGGTGATTCATTTAAAAACAAAAAAAAAAGGAAAGGAACAGCTTCAATGAAATCTAGCCAGTCCACAAACACCTCCCAGAGCAGCTTGGATATCAGAAAGCAGATCAAAACAACTGCAAATCCTGGTGGGTTGTGCTGTTCCTACACATATCAACCCCCCAGAAAGTGGGACCCAGAGGATCCGCATTCAATGTCTGTGATACCCTGTAAAGATGTGCCTGTGGACATGCAAGTTTAAGGAAAAATTTAATTAGCCAGAAAAAGTATTTCTCATGCGCCCTTTGCTTCACTGTGCTGAAAGGTTGGTGTGTGACCAGGTTTCACCAGTCTTCTCCCCATGATGGAAGGAATGCTGTCTCTGTGAGGCAGGCTCCTAAGGAGGCTACTCTCATGGTTGTAATTCACTTCCCAGCCTCAAAAGTTTGGCGTGTCTACACACAAAATATTTTGGAACAATAAGCTTTGAATAAGCACCCAGGCACCAGTAAAAGTCAAGAGGCCGCTGGTCCATAATTCTGGTCAGCATAAACCATATCCTTTTCCGGTCAGCATAAACCATATCCTTTTCCAATTTGATACCACACCGATAAGCACTTTAACCTGGACACTCTCCTGTTTTGGCTCAACTTTAAAAAGAAACTACTCTTTTTATAACCATATCCTGGGACAACTGGAAAAAAATGCAATTTCATATATTTTCTTGCAGATGAGGAGGGCAGACTCCCATAAAACTTCTAGTTCAGCAGCTAAAGTTTTGTTTGACTGTCTTCTCTTTTTGCCATAAAGGGTAACAGTTTTCCAGAGTACTCTGCTCCTAGGGGACCTGAAGCCACCACAAAATGTGAGGACAGATTTTAGATTGGGAGCCGGTCAAGGGTTCATTAAATCTTTCATCTTTCCCACAGGTTTGATAGTATAATCACCACAGTAATAGCAAAGCAGCAAGCACACTTTGATCTGACTAACTCATCTGTCTACACAGATAATAGTTTAGGTGTGTCTTCCCATAATATGGGTCTCTCTCCTGTATATATATATATATATATGTATGTTTGTATTTAGTGTGTGGTTGCCATACAAATGCATGTTCCCACAACTCCTGCTCTGTTTGCTAGGTAGGACCTATTCTCCTGTGCTTCCTCCCTGGAATGGGCCATTTCCCAACACTGGTCTGCCAACTTTATCTGAAGTCACCTAGAAGAAAGTAATACTGTGGCAAGCAGAAAAAAACTTTCCCTCTGCTGGTTAGCAAGGCGAGTGGCCCCTTGAATACTTGCATCCTTCAGAGGTGTCTTGGTGTCTATCGAGTCAGCCAAAAACTATAATTCCTTCTCACATGGCCAAAGCAGGGGTTTATGGGAGACAGATAGAAATGTCCTGTGAACGGCTTAATTTCCAGCAACAAAATCCATCAATTTCTTAAGAAATCTGTCACCTAGCCCTGTCCCTACTATGTTATCTGCATGCAGCACATCATTGATGGGTTGGTACTCTGAGCCCAGGTTTCACTAGACTATAGAAGGTAAGAGTGATTGGAGAGAAGTTTGCCCTTACCAGGTAGAGAAGAAAAACTCTATCAGTGCTTCCAGAGAATTGCAAAACAAACCTACCACTCATGTTAAAAAATTGCTTTGTTACAAACTTATTGTAAGGAATGAATTGAAAAGCACAGCAAGGGAATGGCTGAAGGATATGAGATGTTCTTTCACATGGACATACAACCACCGTAGTACATGCTGCTTGGTAATACCAGGAATTTCAGAGTTTCTTTACTGTTTTGACAACTGTTTTGTTGGGAGTTCAGCATTGTTTGATGAAGTTACATTTCTTTTCAAGAAACTTAGTTCTGAGAGTTGTTCCTTTTACATGTGCTTCTTCCCTGCATTTCCCAGTATCAGTTTGTATTTTACATGTTTTCTGTTGCTTGGCTAAGCACTGAAATATTCTATGGTCCCTTTTTACAGTAACTGCTGTCGCTAGGTTTGCTCTGGACTATCCTGCCATTCAGACCTGTCAGACTAAGGGTCACTGTGCTTCCTGTGACACTGCCACAGCGTTAGCAACACAGCTCATTCATTTTTCCTGAGGACTGTGAGTTTTAAACCAGAAGGTCACAGAAAGGGCATTTTATCACTTTAAGAGAGACGCTCTTCAGCAGCAGAAGGGAAGCTTGGTATTACCACAAAAATACTGCTCCTGAACAGAATAGGAAGGTGAACGTGGTTTATTTGTCATGAAGGAAGGTGTAGGAAGCTCCACATTCTTCACCTGCAGCCCTTCAGAAGTTTCTTTTGAATTCAGAGTGCTTCCTCTGTAAATATTTTGCATGCAAGAATGAAAAAAAAAAATGGAGTCAACAAACCACTAAAAGAACCTGCATCCCTATTGCCATTACGGTACAAGCAGGCTGTAGTCAGAGGCTGTGGCTTGCATCTGTGGTCATCTCAGCTGCTCTCCCAGGACCATTGTCTGCTCCATGTGGCTTTCACAGAGGAGGACTGTGTTTTTGCCACCTCCTTGTGCTCCCAGGGCACAGACTCACCTGCTGGGACTCCTGTGAGTCACCATGTAAGCAGATTGGGACAAAATGAAGATTTCTTGTCTTTTGCAGCTGGGCCCTGGACTGGGAGCTGGAGCCAGACCTGTGGGAGCTCCGGCTGGGTGCCCAGCTGGCTCACTACTGGGCTAGCCCAGCATGCCCATGGCAGTGGATCGTCAGACACCTTGCAGACTAATTAAACCAGCTGGGTGCCAGTGGTTTGAGCCATGTGGAACAGCCTGTGGACCTGGGTAATGAGGGCTCTGTTTGAAGTCCCTACCAGCCCTTAACTTTGCAGCACAGCTGGGTCTTGCTGTCTGCAGCCTCACTGCTGCTCCCTGCTGGTGCTGGCTATGCTTTCAAAAAGATACTCCACTTCTGGTCTCTGGCTTGTAGCTAACATTTTTCATTCACCATAGCCATGGTCAAGACTTTTATCCCCTTCAGTGCCATCTTAATGTAGTTCTGCATATACAGATTGCATGGTTTGGTTGGTTGGTTGGTTGAAGTTTTCTTAAAATATACAAACCAGAGCAGAGACCTTTTACTCTGTGATTAGCCTTTAGGATATGTTGCTGTAATCTGTGCCGAATTTTTAAATTTGTTTTTATGTGGAAGTCACATTCTCTGCTCAGTTCTGCAGTGTTGATCCTGGGCTGGGATGTTCAGAGGTGTTAGGAGCCATGTGCAGGGGTGGGTCTGCACAGAAAGCAGTTCTAGCAAAAATGGGCAGTGACCTCCACTTGGAGGAGGAACTGAGCCTGATACAATGGCAGCTGGGGTGGGACTGAAGTCTTAAGCTACCTCTTGCCTTCTCGGGCTTTTGAGAAACACGTGCTTTACTCACTCCTGGCAAGTAAGTTGGAGACAGCAGAAAGCAGCAATAGGCTTCAGCCACTAATGCCTGCACTGTCTTCCCATCAGCCAGCTCCCCAGCCCTCCGTTTCCCTTCTTCTTAATGCTGTGTCTAACTCATGCATGAGAGGTGTTTTGAGACCCTCTGTATTGGGTTTGCATGGCCAGATTTTGGTAGCCGGAGGACTACAGAAATGTCTTCTGTGAGAAACTGATAAAAGCTTCCTCCCTGTGCCATGAATGCCAGCCAGCTCCAGGAAGTACCCAGGGCTGGCCAAGGCAAACCCATCAAAAATGATGATAGTGCCTCTGGGATAAAATATTTAAGAAGCTGGGACAGTTACTGCTCAAGAGCAATTGCAGATGGAGAAAAGACTGAGAATATGTGCAAGAAACGGCCCTCCAGACACCAAGGTTATTGTAGGGGGGAAGGAGGTGCTCTAAATGCTGGAGTAGAGATTCCTCTGTAGCCTGTGGTGCAGACCATGGTGAGGCAGGCTATTCCTATGTAGGACATGGAGATCTGTGGGGGAGCAGAGATCCACCAGCAGCCCATGGAAGACCCCAGTGGAGCAGGTGGAAGCCCAAAGGAGGCTGTAATCCTGTGGGAAACCTGTGCTGGAGCAGGTTGCTGGCAGCACTGATGACCCTGCAGGAGAGCCACACTGGAGCAGCCTCTTCCTGAAGGACTGCACCCCTTGAAAGGGACCCATGCTGAAGCAATTTGTGAAGATCTGCAGCTACAGGAAAGGACTCACACTGGAGAGGCTTGTGGAGAATTGTCATCTGTGGGAGGAATCCCGAACAGGGGAAGTGTCTCTGGAGTCCTCACCCTGAGGAGGAAGGAGCAGCAGTGACAACGTGTGATGAACTGACCACCACCCCATTCCTCATTCCCCTTCCTCCCTGAGCCACTGAGGGAGAGGAGGTAGAGAATTTAGGACTAAAGTTATGCCCAGGAAGAAGGGAAGGTGGGGGAGAATGTTTTTAAGATTTAGTTTTTATTTCTCATTACCCTACCTTGATTTGATTGGTAATAAGATCCTTTCCCCAAGTTGACTGTTTTGCCCATTATGATAACTGGTGAATGATCTCTCCCCGCCCTTGCCCTGACCCAGGAGCCTTTCAATATATTTTCTCTCCCTTGTCTAGGGGAGAGACTAATAGAGCATCTGTGGTGGGCACCTGGTGTCCAGCCACGGTCAACCCAGCAACCCTTGTTTGAAAACAAGTTTGAGAGGGAAATGTATTAGTTTTTATTTTATTCATGGATATATTTTGATCATACTAAACACAGTAAAATATCAATTGGGCATTCGTTAATCTACAGGAGAAGTCACTGCCTGAAGGGAGGACAATGTAGGGCATTTTGAGTCTGAATAGATCAGAAAGCTGCATTAGCTGGTGCAGTTTGTTTCTGATCAGTCTCTCTAGTTGCAAAAGACTGTAATTGTACAGTAATTCACTGCTACCTTATTTCTAAAATCCCTGCAGATGATTCCCACCAGACAGACTGCTTTGGTAAGCAGTTCATTTCAATGCTTCACAAAAGCTACAGCAGAGAGCAGGGCGAGGACAGAATGAAGCAGAAGTGATTTACTGAGCAAGCAATGTCATCACTCTGCTGCACATCGTGTCTTTGCAAGATAGAAATTTGTTGGTTGATCTTACCTTACAGAACAAACAAGATTAAGTGGCAGCGGCACAAAAAGCAGTCTTGGCTCTCTGGGTCCAAGGCACATTTGCAGGCATGCATTAGACCTTTTTTTCTCTCCAGTGGCGTGTGCTTGTTGGCAAGGTAGTGTTTTGGCGTGCAGCACATCATAAGCACCTACCTGCTCGTGGTGTCTACTTAGGTAATTGAATCAGTTGCTTCCAGTTTGCTATCCTCCTTACTCATAAAGCCTTCTCTTGTGAGTTATACAAAAATGTAACTTGGTTTCTACTGATAAAAAAATTCAGATTACTCTGACTCACACTGTGCAGAGCAGTAACTGCAGTTACCTTGAATCATGGAACTAGAGGAAGCCACCATCCTGTGGAAATATAGCAAATTAAGTGTGTGAGTGTGAATGAATGTGTGTGCGTAAGTCTCCTCCAAGGAGAACTCTGCGATACTTGCTAAACAGAAAGACAGGAGGAACTACATCAATATAATCTCAAACACAGGAAAGGGAAACTCTGTGATCCCCACTGGGCACAGACTCTTTGGCTCTGTTATCAGTCCAGATTAGATCCCTGGATGTCTGTACTCAACCTGAGTTAAATCAATGTTTGCCTGTTGCTTGAACAAGTGCTCTTCTCATCTAGGTTTGTGTTCATGGCACAGAATTCTCTTTGGTTTTAAAACTTTATTAATAAGTGGTTTTTTAGAAAAGCAGTATAGCTTCTTTACAAGAAAAGGCGTATTGCTTTCAGATATTTGATTTCATAATTTAAAATTTTCTTTTTTCCCCATTTTAATGTCAGCGCTGAGATATTTGCTAATGGGAGAACCAGCATATCATTAGGTATTCTGTCTGATCTTCTTCCAGCCAGTTTTGCCACCACCCAAAATGCGAGCAAGCAGCAGCATGCCCTGGCTAGCCTGAGGAGTTCACTGCCTCAGGAGGTGATCAGATCACATCTCTGTCAGGATCTCCTGTCTTCTTGGGAGTGGGAAATGCAACTCCCAAGAAAAAAAAAAAAAAAAGAAATGCATGTGTTAAATGCCAAAGAGAAGGCACAGAACGAGTTGCACCTCTTTTCAAAACTTCTCCTGCAGGTTTTGGCACATGGGGTAAAAGGACTGATACTTGACAGATGTGAGAAAAGTGCTGAGAGATCCTTTCTGGGAGGAAACAACCCTTCGTGGAGAGGATGCACTATGGGCTGCATAAGTGCTGAGAATACTGCGCTGTCTCTTCTGCACACAGGGGTGGATGAACACAAGAGACTGCAGTGGCTGTCCTGCCTAAGCCTGGGAATGCATGTGTTGCTTTGGGTGGTGCTAATGGGAAACTCAGACTCAGCTAAACCTCTTCAGCACACCTGTACCACAGCAGGAGGTTTTTTTACTTGTCCATAGTGCAAGAGGACTCATCTGGCAATAGACCCCATGAGCAAATACCGCTATGCAAATAGTAAATAATAATAGTAGCTTCTTAAGTGCTCACAGTTGTCTGAATTTCCTGATGGCACAGTTAAATCTCAGGCAATTGCTTCCTCAAAAGCTAATGGTGAGGGGGCCAAGATGTAGCACTTCTCTCTGGGCATGACCTTTCTGTAGAGCCCCATCTGTGATGCCACCAACATCCCGAAGAGCACCAGACAGTGTGGTACTCCACTTGGTTATAGATTCCATGCAGTGGACAGGGAAGAGCAACGTGCATTATTCATTACTAGCAGGCAGATTTGACTGGGTATATCAATGCTGCAGATGTGGAAAAAAAAAATACTTTGTGCAAATTATAAAAAAGTTTAGGTCAGCAGTCTTTATGTTCGGCGGGCTTAGAAGAACCATATAGTCTGACCCAGTGCCATATGAACTGCCATAGACCTCAACTTTTGAGGCTGCCTTGATGATTTTAAAACACAGGTTTTTTTAAGAATACTGACTTCACAAGTCAAGGACTAGTAAGAGAATCTATAACTTCTGAGTAACTGTTCCTTATTTCACATACTTTGCATAAATGGTAGCTTGCATTGTCCACATGTGTTCATAGATTGGTTTTAGGTGGCTTGTTTTGCCTGCTGCCAAGCAGTCATGAAAGACAACAAGGCAGAGCAGGAACCAGGGTAGGTCAAGGTCACAAAGAAGTTAGAGGGGAGATAAGATGGAGCTGGGCAGAGGGATGAGGACATATGATGTAGGCATAAAGAAGGATACACTCAACCTCAAAGGAGATTGGATTGGTCTTTCCTCCTGGTTTTTGAAACCTACTTCCTTCACCCTGTGAAGGCCCATCACAGCTTATGAAGGGCCAAACCACAGTGGTAAACAGGGGGCAAGCATATTCTTGTTGTAAAAGTGAGTCAGTTTCTTCTGCACTGCTCGTCTCTGCTGAAACAGAGGCCTTTGTTCCTTACATCAGCTGGATGTCAGCCTATCCCCTCTGTAATTGCACCAATTAATATAGTTGCAAATCTCTCGATGTTCCTCATTTACAGAACACTGTTAGCTTGCATCTCACTTTCATGAGGTGAGGGTGAACCTGCTGTTTACGGCTTGATTCCAGTAGTTGTTTCCTCTGTTAGTAATGACCTGTTGAGACCTGAACTATGAAGTCAAGCATGTACACCAAAACATCCACCCTGACTGAGACAACACACCAAAATCTGAGCACCCTACCTGGGTTTTTCTGTGCTCAGTTTCCTGTGGGTGTGACAAGCACAGGGAGAGACAAGAGAAAACTCTGAGGAAACCAGAAGAGAGTTCTGATTATGTTGATGATACAGCTTTTTATGAACTCATTTCTTCTAGTTTCCCAGCCATCAGCATCAAAATTCTGCATGTTGTTTTATGCTGAAGTAGATGTTTCCATGCTCCTGAAAACCAAAGAATCATTCCTGTAATAAGGAAGTAAAAACCGTTGATGTTACCAGTCCAGACTTTCACCAGGAGATACGGCTGCAGTCCAGTTTACAAGTCCGAGTTCAGAATAACTTTAGGCTGTCTCAAACTTACTATTTCAGCACATTCATGGCCTTTTTCCCTTAATGATTTGAAGTGATAGCTTGTAGATTTCAAATGTCCACTCAACTTTTTTAATTTTCTTTTTTTTTTAAAGTATATTCGGTGCTGTTCGAACTGGTGCTTACATGCTGTACATTTTGATGACCAAAGGCCTGAAACAGTCAGTGTGTGACCAGAGTTTTTACATTGGACCTGTCAGCAAATTCTGGGCATATGCATTTGTGCTAAGCAAAGCACCTGAACTAGGTGAGTACCCTCTCTCTCTTTCTCTCAGTGTGCATACTTAGAGCAGAAATGTCCATGCAGGAAGCACCAGAAGGGTCTCAGCGCTGTCAAAATCTCATTTAAGTCTTAGAAAAACTGAGTAAACATAACAAAGCCCAAACTGCATATTTTAGCCTCTAGAGATTAATTCCAGCCTAGCTGAAGTTAGAGCAATGTGCAGTTGAATAAGACCATTCCCAGCCCAGGAATAAACTGCAGTGTTTATACACAGCAGGGCAGTCAAGAGGTAAAAGCTATCTGGTACATCCTGAGCTACTTGTAGGCAAACAGGAGTAGCGTAATCAGCAGTCACTCACCCCATGGGTACAAAGTGAAGGGTGGGCTATAGCAGCTGTGTCAGCAAGAAGCTTTGAGTCAGGTTCTGCCTCCATTCTGCAGCATTCATCCTTTAATACACATCTAAGTGTACAATTAGGAACAGTAAGGTGCTTCCTCCCTAAGCACTGAAAGCTATGGCTGTCTGCTTCCTCTGAATAGAAACAAATTTCTCATAATATCCCTAGCTTTTCCAGTCGTGATTCTTAATAAACATGCCAAAGCCAACTTAATAGTCAGTCTTCATATGTTCTCAGCCACAGCTTATTAGTATAAGGAAGGAGTGCTTTAATGGAAACGAGGAGACAATGATTTAGCAGCCCCCCAGCTTTTATTTCGGAGGATGCTCTTAGTAACCTCAAAGGACTGCAGCTCTCACTGTCTTCAGGTGTACAGCAAAAATAAGACTTTACCTTCCAGCAGATAATTTGATTCAGCAAATTTGAGGATAACAATTCATCAACATGAAAACTAGAAAGAGACAGACACCAGTTGCCTTGCTGTGTCAGAATTCCTTGTTTTCCTGCTGCTTAAATTACTGCAAACCCACAGAAATATAGTTATTAAAACTGGGAAACATCAGTTAGAACTGCATGGCAACAATAAATTGAACATATGAATGCTTATTAAAATGTGAATCAACATCTTGCAGCTAATTAAGTCAACAGTAGCATTATGGCTTATTATAGACCTTGTGCAGACAGTGCAGTTTTGCTTCCACCCATGACTAATATTCATAATTCCTTGGATACAAAGAGGTCAAAATAAGTCCCCAGATTCAAATCTCAAGGATGCTTTTGAAAACATCATGTCTATAACAATGGAAAAAAAGTAGCATACATATATACATATATCCATATATCTAATTGAGATGCTCATTGCAATCATGAGAAGCAGAAGGAAGAAAAAAAGCAGGAAAGAGGAATAAAATTTACTTTTCTACTACAGTAAGATGATTTTGCAGAAGAGGATGTGCATTTCAACATAATCCAAATTTCTTTGTATAAGCATCTCTGTCTGGCAATAATATACCTTTCATTATTGTAGGTTGCACATGAAATGCTTTTTTGCATATTAGCTCAAAGGCTTTACTGATTTTAACTAGGTTCAGTGTCCGTATAGACATCTGAATCAGAGGACAGTGTGCTGCTTCCTCTTCAGGTTTTCTGCTCTCTGTTGAGCTGCGTTTCTCTTCCAGTCTCAGTATGTAATGCACAATACCACAGTCAGAGATGATACACGTACATCTGCCTACCTCACCTCAGACTTTCATCAATTACATTTGCAACAAAGAGCTACCAAGTAAACCAAGTTTTCACATGGGGGTTGTCCACACAGGAAAATATAGATACACTAGTTTTCTAAAGATAATTTAGAGATCAGGAGCCAAACTGGTTCTTGGATCAGACAGGGTCTCAGATCTAGAGCTGAGGTGGTTTTTCGTGCTCCAAAGTGGTGTATACTCCAGCAACAGCAAAGGGAAGAGAGCGCTGCATTAATTATGGAATCGTTTGATATGTTTCTCATTTCTTCCCCTTCTTTTTTGTGTGTTTTGTTTTGTTACAGGTGATACTATATTCATTATTCTTAGGAAACAGAAGCTCATCTTCTTACACTGGTACCATCACATTACTGTGTTACTTTACTCTTGGTATTCCTACAAGGACATGGTGGCTGGCGGTGGCTGGTTCATGACCATGAACTATGGAGTACACGCTGTTATGTACTCTTACTATGCCTTGCGGGCTGCTGGCTTCAGAGTCTCACGCAAGTTTGCCATGTTCATCACCTTGTCCCAGATCACTCAGATGTTGATCGGTTGTGTGATCAATTACCTGGTCTTCTCCTGGATGCAGCACGGGCAGTGCCATTCCCACGTGCAGAACATCATCTGGTCCTCCCTCATGTACCTCAGCTACTTTGTGCTCTTCTGCCATTTTTTCTTTGAGGCCTATATTGGCAAAACCAGAAAAGAAAGGAAGGTTGACTAGTGGTAGAAATGAGAAGCCATAGCTCAGGGTCATCAAGAAAAACAAAATTATAAGAAACAAAAAAGGCACAAGGAAACATATATGTATGGTGCAGCTAAAACTTGGCAGCTTAGGGAAAGTTAGCTTGGTTTAACCCAGTAAGTTTATGATCCTATCATGGTGAGGACTCACTGAATTCTACTCTATCTCGAAGGACTGCTGACGAAAGACAACTTCCTTCTTGTACCTGTCTGCTCTAGAAAAGAAAGGAGAAGAGAAAGAAGAAGAAAAAAAGAAAAGGAAAGTAAAAAAGAGAAGAAAAGAGAAATGGAATAATGTTGAGGGGGGAAGAAAAGTATGTTAAATGAGCAGTGTGTTTCCCTAGGGTGGAAGAGACACTTTCATTTAAAAAAAAAAAAATCTAAATCCTTTCTAATAATTTCTCAGTGTTAAACTTGAACAAAACAAAGCAAAAGTGACAAAAAAAAAATCTATGATAACAGTAAGATTGCAGAATTAAAATCTTTTCCATAAAAGGTTGATACCTTTAGCCAAAATGAAGCAGAAAAGGATGTTTCCTGCCTGGAAACTCGCTGAACTCCACACTGTGGTCATCAGTGGAAAAGAGAAGAGATTGATTTCTCTGCTATGTACTCTGCTAGGAGAGCAGATCTGGGACACAGAGTCACCTCCCTCAGAAGGCAAAAAGGAGCAGTACTTTTACAAGAGTTTAATGTGAAAAGATGCACTGTTGCAATACATATCTCAGAGAGTGCATTTTCCAAGTGCATTTTTCAGTTAAAGGCAAGGAATTTGTGCAGCAGGATAAGTCATAGAGGGTTAAATCAATCAATCAATCAATATTTGCTAAATTACCAGGGGCTAATAGCAGAGAGATGTTCAGGAAGGAGAGGGAGACAACTCCCCTCACGTGATTTTTAGGAATTATCCGTTACTCTTAATTTAGCCTGTAGCAACACTGAATTAAATAGGAAAAATCCTAATTAGCGAGAAGAGAGTGATATATCTGCCCACTGTTTTCAAAACAGAGCCCTGTGGTACAATACAGATTCTGTGTTTTTGTGGACACAAGGGTGCCTGCCTGGGTTGGAAGAGGTGGCAGGACTGCACGACATTGGGTATCACTGTGCTTCTGCATCTGCCTCCTGGGCAGTGCAAAGATGTTCAAAGTGCCCTCCTCTGGTCATGTGGAGATACTACTACAAAACATACTCGGAATAGGTTTTTCTTGAGATTTGTATAGGAAAAATTAGTCTAAACGAAGTAATTTTGCTGCAACAGCTTGACTCTAAGGTCCAGAGAGAATTATCCTTCATTAAGTATATATATATCTGCAGAATCTGTACTGTAACATCAGACTGACTGCTTAAGAGGACAGCCTCTCTGAAGTCAGCTACAGATATAAGGAGAAACATGTTTCACTCTGAACCTTAGAGGGTTAGTTGAAAACAGCCATATTCTTTCAAAGACAAGTAGATTGCATTATCTGTGATATTTCAGTCCTTACAAAGCCAAATAAAGTGTGTAAAAGTTCCTAGTATTTCAAAGACGCAAGTATGTAAACTTGATGTTAAATGTGTTAATGTAGTATTCTAAATTGTAACAGCTAGGTAGTTTAACTAAACAATTAGAAGAACTAGATCAACAAAATAGGGACTGCTGTTCTGCATAGGATATACACACACCTATAACTACACCCATATACACATTCTGTGAATCGTCAACAAGAAAAAACAGCCCAGTGGCAGAGAATCATGTTTCCTGGCTAATGCAAAAGATTGTCATTATCTTTCTTGCTTTAATTTGAGATTGTACAGTACAAAAGGGGTTTTTTTTAATTATGATTTTTAGCTTTAATTGTGCTGTCATTCATGAAACAGAGCTGCTTTAGTATCCTGTTAAGAGATGACAAGGGCTTTCGGTGTCTCATTATATACAAAAGAAAAACAAATAAAGTTACATTCCATATTATGTGAATGGTCTTACAAATCAAAAGCCTTTTCAGGCTAAAATCATAATTACAACAAGCAGAAAATGAGTTTACATTTGTGTTATTTAAGTTATTGATGTGCTGACGTTATTTTATGGTACAAAACATAGCAAAATGTGATATGCAGTAATGAAGCTATGATATTCATTAATAGGACTACTGTATACATGGAAATACTAGACAAACCAATTAAATGTGTAAAACATTTTGTTATACAGCTTGGGAGTAGACAATTATAATGCTGAATAAGCCTTTTTCCTCATGTTTAATTTTACCCTGGCTTAAAAGCAGGTTAAGAAGACTGGTTGAGAGTGGAAAAGGCAAAATTAAACTCAAGTTGCAGTTAGCTGATAAGTATTGGTAGAAGTCCACCATCGTGCCGTTTAGACCCTCAGTCCTGTCTGTCTTGAGTCTCTCAAATAGAGCAGGAGGGGGTGGAAGTGGTCCAGTGTCTGGAGCTGAAGCTTGAGCAAAAATACTGGGCTCTGTGAAGTCAGTGGAGGCATTGCTTTGATTTGAACAGAGGCTGGTGTGCCTGACCGCCTTTTATCTGAGCAGAGAGGAAGGAATTGAGGACATCTCATCCTAATTTGAGGCTTATGGTTCGTGATTTAAAAGCCCCATAAACTTTATAAGAAATGACATCACAGCATGGCAAGGACTTGTGGCCTAAGTTTAACACAGGCAGAAAAGAGGGTGGGTTACAAACAACAACCCATACTCTGTTTCATACTCTGTTTTCCTTAATGGCATAAAAAACGCCTGCACCTCTCCATGCTGGATGGCAATGCTGGCAATGCTGACACTGACTTCAGTGGAGCAAGAATTCCACCTGCTCCTTCCCCATCCTCCCAAAGCCCTCATGGGTACCTTTGCACTGTTCCCAGCACCTGCTCCTCGACTTGTCCACTGCCCTGCCAGCCGAGGCTGGGTGGCTGAGACTTCCTTACTGCCAGGGAGGTGGCTCCAGTGCAGACACCAGCCCAGGTGACCTCCTCAAAAGGCAGTGCAGATGTACCCCTGGTTTGCAGGGGGAACTCAGCGCCAAATTCAGTGGGCATCCTGGTGGGCGACTAGGCTGCAGACAAGAGTACATGTAGGGAAGGGGCAGCAAGATCAGACACCTAAGGTAAATTAGGGTACATTTATTGTCCCTCTGGGAATTGGCTGTCACAATGCCATTTGCTTCAGGAGATGACATCACACATGCTTTTACACAGGTCCTCTGGCCTTAATATTCCACTAGGCCTTTTCACTGAGGTTTTCCACTGAAGTTAAATGTAACTGGCATTAGAGAACTTGAGGATAAGACAAAAAACAACTTATATAGGTTTTCTTACTTTTTTTCCCCCTAAAACCTACATACGTAATGTTTAGACATCACACTTAACCCACTCCCATGTAATAACTCCCATTTAATCCACTACATACTTAAACACTCGAGCCAGTCAACCCTAATGTAACGACACCTCAAAAACACTCCAGCTGTTCCAACCTATGAGCCACAAGATAGAAATACAGCTAATTGGGTCCTATTTATTTCCTCTGATTTGAGCCTTGGAGTCACACTTTCAAATTCTTTTGCCCAGTACCAGACCCCTTTTTTACCTAATTATTTTAAAGAAGGCTGTAATTTTGTTGCATTCACACGTGCCATGGGGAACTCAAACTTTATATAAATTCACCAAGCGTTACTGGACCTGTGACAGCCACAAGAGATGCTGGAAATGCTGTTATGGGATCCACTGTCAAAGTCAGGAAAGTTTCACTAGTGATAAGGTCACTCTGCCAGGGTCAAAGCATGTGTTTTATGTTTTGATCATTAATCCAATGTACTGAAATAAAACCAGAAAGGTCGGTATGGATTGATGCTTAGGCAGCTGCCTGCTGAATTTGGCCGTTCCTTAACACTACTTCTGTGTAGTGAACATTTTAAGGAAAATATTGTCAACTAGTTAATGAAAGAACAAAAGCTTGGGTAATTGTGCAGCCTCTTTAACTTGTGCCTGTGATGAGAAGAAAACCCCTTATGCTTACAGACCTTCTGTAATTCAGAGTTACAAATGATTTATGTCTGGGCTCACTGATAACATACAACTAGGAACAGCTGGCTCCAAAAGAGACCTCTCACCAGAATCTCACAGGAAAATAATACAAGATAAGGGCCAAAGTGTGCAAAAGGAATTGCTCAAAAGAACCAAACAGGGTAGTAGGAATAAAATACTGAGCACAAATTGCACGAGAGACAAGGAGGGAAACCTGATCTATATCCCAGGACCAAGTATTTCCAGGCTGAATGCTCGCTCCTTTCCAAGATGAGGAAAGGCAATGTGGAAGGAGGGTGGGCTGCAGAGGTGCCCAGGAAGGGGTGGCTGCTGAAATAAAGCTTGCATGTAGGAGTCCCTCTTGCAGAAGTTAATTAGGAAGTGCCTCCTTGAATACAAACATGGGTCTGTGAATTTGTTTGGAGAAACATCCATGGTCTAATAGTTTGTTCAAATCCTGGGTGTATTTTATTTTTCTCTCCTGAAAGTAAAACCCTGTGACATTTTAGTTGAGAGCAATAGTACCTCAGGGATCAACATTCAGGCGGTTTCAGGCAACAACAGGCTTAAGAGACCAGTTATTGTGACAATGAAACAGCAGCATTTGTAAGCGGTGTGAGATAAAACACATTAGTGCTGTAATATTTCTAGTAGTTGTAGTCTATACTATACTTCAGGACCAGCAGCAGAAGTATAACATCTTTATATACTAATCATAAACACAGACATACTTGAAGTAATAAAGATGGCTTTGATCAAGGCAGAAATCAAAGCAGATTTCAAACTGTACTGTGTAAGTTCAGGACTTGTTCCAGTGCCTACTGAAAGTGAGATTGTTGGTGAGATGTCCAGTGACTTCAGGGAGCTTTGCTGGAGCCTGCTGGAGCCCAGTTGCAGAGGGTGATGCAAGACCTAAATGCTCCTGTTGTTTGCTTAGTAGTGACATGAATCACCGGAGACGTTACTCAGGCTCTGACACAAGTCTTCAGTCATATTGTCCAACCTGGCATCAATGAGCCCTCTAAAAGGGAAGAATTGCAACTCAGAATTGTTGGTGGGTTTCCAGTGTTTTATTTCAATACATATTCCCTTTCATTTATTTTATTGAAAGCAAGCTAAAGGACAAGTCCCTGATCCTGCTATTGTCAACACTCCATCTCAGTCCATGCAGTGACATACGAGCACAGAAACCTTTTGCTTACAGGGGTAAATGCAGGACCAGGGTCTTGTTACTAACTTAATTTCTAGCAGGGCAAACATCACAGGGTAGGATTTGATTTCTTAAATTAAATCAACTGTACCAACACAAATAACATTGGATCTGCACATTAATTTGACAGCTAAGGGGAACCAGGGCCCTCCCCAGGACATCATAATGTAAAATGCTGCATGAGGAGGGGTTAGAGTGTATTTTCCAATGGGTATAAAGTAATATTCCCCTGAAAGAGTGACCTTCCTGAGAAATCTCATATCTGTCCTGTCCTGGACAGCTTCAAACAGGCCTGTCTGCTGAAAAAAAACAGCTCTGATTGACTTATCTGCTTTCTCAAAAGGGCCACTACATGCTTTAGGCTTTTTGGAGCCTTAAAGCTTAAGCTAGATTTATATTCAGAAAAAAACCCAACCTTAAATATGTGTACAATAACTAGAAGAGAATAGTATGATAAATATCTTTATTTTACCATTTTCAAATGGCTATTTCATTACATAAAAGGAAGTTTTTATTTTTATTTTTTGGGGTATATTGATATTCCAAATAAAATTTTAACTTTTGGTTCTAAATAAAATCTGTCTCTGTGTTTTATTAATCCATAACATCCATTTCATTCTCTATATTGCCACCAAGTCAGCTATTGAAAAAGAAGTGATTCTCCAAATACGAGACTACAGCATGATTACTGTGTCACTTCCCAGCAAATCTCTACCAAAGTTCATGTTTTTGTGTACCACATAGAAGCATCATGGTTTTTTCCTTCGTGTGTAGTCACATGCATCTGTATGATAGGAGTGCATATCATGCAGGTTATCAGTGCTTAAATATGCAATATTCTACATGCTTACATTTTGGAAGTCCTAATCTCGGCATCTCTGGTAAGAAACAAAATCCTTGTCCACCATGGTACCTCCTGAGCAGGGAGACCAAACACAGCAGCCCTTGCCAGTGAACCCAGCCAGCACAGTCATACTGCTTCTGATGGCACCGTCATTTCTGCATCACCTGTTTTCTGAACAATCTTGTGTCTTTTGTTCCCTGAACATTCCTGTTACCCATCCTTCTGCCTGCAGCACAGCTTGTGCAGACAAGCACCCCGCTAAATGATGGGCATAGCCATCCCTGCTCATTTAATGGCTTGTTTTGCTCGTACTATTATTGTAGTTAAACCACAGCATTATAGAAAGGAAAAGCTTTGTTGCCCCATATACAAAAATCCAAAAGGTGACTTGCATCTACTGCAGGACTAACCAAAAATCTGAGGACAAACCCCAAGTATAAATGTCTGGGCTTCAGCATATCACTGCTGAACCCCCCAGCTCCCCCCATGGACAGGCTTAAAGCCCCACAACAGGATTCTGACGAAAGACAGCACAAGCTGGAGGTGAAGAGAGGAAGGTAAAGCAGGGTGGAAAGCCCCCAGTGGGGATCCATGGGGCTGTGAGATACCCTGGTGACCTTCCTGAGGACTGGTTTGGGAATCAGGCCAAGGAGCAGCCTGGAAGTGGAAAAGCAAGAGGGAATTGGATATATGTCCCAGGAACTGCTGCCTACCATCTTCAGTATTACCACAGGGAGAGTGGAAGAACAAATACATCAAAGCAGAGGGAGATTTCCAAGGTAGGTGCAGCTCAGCTGTTGGGAAAAAAATCTAATAAATGGGGAGAAAAAGAATGTGGGGAGTATAGGATTTTTTCAGGCTTATGGAAGAAACTGAATTTCTTTGGCTCCACTACTCACATCTCTATGCTTCTGACAGCTACCTGTGACCCAGGCTAGATGACAGCTATATTTAAGGTAGGAGTGGAGATGAAGCATGTAAATAAATCCTTTTATTAAGATTCTGTGGAAGGCAAAGGAGTACAGCTTTTGTGGATGTACTGCTACACACTGCCAGTACCTTTGGCAAGGCTGTGGGTAGCGAGTGTCACTGTCAATGCCCCAAGCAGAAAAATTACCTCTTCTTTCTAGTTTCCTTTGCCAAGCTGCCATAACTTGCAATGACCTTGTGCTAAAAGTTCCCAGCAGAATTGGTCATCCTGACATCCCACAAGATATGGGCTGCTGCTTACCCAGAAAGATATCAGGACAAAAGAAATTGCATCATGCTTGTCGTTTAGCACTGTGTGGCCGGATAGGTGTCCATCAGCACATCACTAGCAGTGCTCCATTGCCATCCCAGCATGAAGAAATGTTTTCAGGTGTAGAGAAGATGCCAGGTATGAATGACCTAAGCTGACCCCCTACAGAAACACAGCCACAGTGGTGGGGAGCAGCCCAGCCATAGCTCATGCTCTCCTGCCAGCTTGTCCAAGGGAGTACAGTACAACTTTACCTTCAGTTACACTTTGTCCCTCATGTGTAGCAATTGTCTCAAAGACAAATGTAGAACAGTTCACAAAGCTGACGGTAAGTCCATGCAAGCAAACACAGATTTTACAGTGAGGCTGGACTTGGCCAGGGAGTTTCTTGAGTCTTTGCCACATTGCTTAATGTGAAAATGCTGAATAAACATTCTCTATCCATTCTTCTCCAAGCAGCTTGGTGACCTCTGTGCTTCCTCTGACTGATGTGCCTGCAAAATCTTGCCAGAAAACCCCACATAAATGCCTTCAGCTGTACCTGCTCTGCCAGCTTTTAGCCCTTTGGAGGCTTAAGAGGTTGGCAGGAAGCAAGTCTTTGCTGCCACTCTGTCAGAAGCTCACCAAAGAAAGCTTAAAAGGAGTTATTTCTAATAACTTTCACAGCAAAGGAGTAGGCTGTGTTGCCAAAATTACTGATATGGGGAAGACAGGTGAAGCCAGGTGAACTCTGCTAGGGCACAGTGGTCTGTCTTACCTCTTGTTTTACCCACTCGTCACCTTTCCTCTCTGCTCTACACAGCCCTGGGCCCTGCTGCCTCAAGGATTTTGACAGTCTGTTCAACTCAGGCTGAGTTCCACTGCTTTGCTTAACATATTTGTCCTTGCTCCTGGGCGGGCTGCAGAGAACTTTTCTGTCCACCTCCTTAGCTTGTCTACCTTGCTCAGCTCCAGTCCCCATCCCGCTGTTGCCAGCTGCAGTTTGCAGTTCATTGCTCAAACACCTTCTGCTGCTGCGGTCATTGCAATTCTTCGAGCCTCAGCAGTGCACCTCAACTGCTGCCACCCAGCACCACCAGCACCTCCACAGGGCAGATGACAAAGAAAAAATAGCACTAAGCTTTCCACATCGTGTTTTGCACCTCCAGTAGGAGTGAAATTGCAGAGTGTAGTGCCACCTGTTCAGATCAGGCCGGTTTAAGAATGTTAATGTGACTCAACAGAAATACTGCATTCCCAAGTAAAATTATTAATGAAGTGCCAACACTTAACTGTGGCAGCTGCAGTGCCAAATGACACAGAAATTTAGTTTTACCTGTTAAAAATGAGCCATATGACTTTTTGTGTATTTTGCATCTAACTCATTTAACCACAGAAATGGTAGTAGGTAAAGATATAAAAAAGAAAGCAGTAATAGAAAAATATCAATTTTGGAATGTTATATAGAATAATTTACTTTTCTAAAAGGACCTTAAAGGTCACATGTAAATGATTTTTTTTTTTTAAATCAGTATTTTTTCCTTTAAAACTTTACTAGAAATACTAGGGATCCAAAGTTTGTTCAGTAAGATGCTGACACTTGCATCCAAATCGTGGCACTAGAACTGCTAAGAGCGTTTAAATCCTTTTTCCTAAGTATTCATTAGTCAGACAGTGAAATACAGTTGGCAAAGGCTTTGCTCATCTGCTTTCTCACTACAACTTTTCTTTCAGCATGGCTTTATCTATGTAAGATAAACTGAGCACATATAGGCTGATGACCACTCAGGGTATCTATCTGTAAGACAGGTAAAATCACAGCTGTTTGGGGGCGTGCTGTCTGCTTGGGAAAGTTTTATTCTGTTATGTAACAGAGTCTATGCCTAGGGAGATAAAAGCAGTTCAGGCCTGTTATCACTGCAGAGGGTTATGCATTTCATGAAGGCAACTCCATGCCATTTCAGAGCTTAATTCACAACTATTGATGTCCATAGAGTTTTAGGCTGGAAAGATGTTAAATCACTTCAAGCGCAGCTCATGAAACTGTTGCTTCAAGAAGAGCATTTACAAGCTCTAAGCAAATCTCACCTCCTTTGTCCCACATCTGGCAGCCAGCATGATGCAGGTGTGGGGCCTGTGCCCACATGCAAAAGCTAGAGAGTGAGCATCTGCAGATGTGCTGGGCCTGGCGTCCTCCGGTTGTGAGAAATAGTCATCCCAAGGGTCCCTGGCCTTGTCTGTGGGCAGCAAGTCTCCCACAGAGAGGATGTTAGAGCCCCCAGGAAGCTTGGAGAAGACCTAGTCAGCCTTGGCTAGTGGGCTGACCTCAAGAAGCATTCTGGGGGCTAGTCTTTGGGGGACTTCCATCCCTCAAGCTTGCCCCATGCAGCTGGTTTTTTAGGTTGGCAGAAGAGGACCTTGACCCACCCATGCAGAGTGCCTGAAGCTATTAGATGCAATTTGAATGTGTGGTTGCTAATGCTGGTAGTATGTTGAGCATAGGATAGATAATCATGTTCTTCACAGTGCTAATTTAAAACAGGAAAGGATGGTACATACAAGCAACTTGCCTTCTTATCTGCTGATTTTAGCTGAACCATTCAAGAGAAAACTGGGAAAACCTCAAAGACTCCAACCTAAGGTCTTGATCCTGGCTGGGGTCCTCTGTGCACTCCCACCCCACTTTCACAGCCAGCCTTGTCAGTAAGAAACAATCCAGTGCAATACATCACAGGAGCCAGGAGAAAATATTGCATGAGTTAAACATTTCTAAGTATGCACTACACTCAGCGAACAAACTGCTCCTATGCAATGTATGTCTCTTTCAGAGGACACCTCTGAGCTGATATTTCTCTGCTTGATCCTAGACTTGTTTGAATTGAAACAGGTAAAACCTGTTCCTTTCAAGCAAAGTAAGAACACAAGAAATGAGATGTGGCAGCTGTCCAGGACCATTCCATGCAGCGTATAGCGTTAGTGGCTTGTATGGATTTGCATACAGAGGCTGGGAACCTCTGGCTTGCTCAGGGTGAAGAAATGACATAGAGATCCCTGGCAGACTTACACGGCCTTAGTACTGGGTTGCTTTCTTCCATGCTGCTGTTAGCAGTTTTGACCTTCCTTTGCTGAATTGCCCATCCCTGCTGTAGTAGGAGCACTCTGGCACCCAGGGGCTCCTCACTTCTTGCACTGCCTTGACAAAATGTTACTTAGTCCCTGCTCTGCATCCCCATGGTGTGGCCTCTGTCTGTGCATCTGTGAGTGAGACAAAAGGATTTGCTTTGAGCAAAGGAAATTATTTGTTTGTAGCTGGGAAGGAGGTAGCTGCTGTGTTAAGATGTGTACTGTCCTGGAGGGCAGCAGGAATGCCAGTGGCAGGTCCTGCTTGCTGCCTGTGGGACTGGCATAGGCTCCAGGCCATGAGCACAAAATGTCATGGCTCAGATAAAGAAAGCTTGGCAAAGCAATACTGCATGGCAGCCTCAGAAACAAAGACATCTCTGTCTCCTAATGTCAGACAACACCACAGGGAGGATTGAGTGAAGGAGTTGGCAAAAACTGGACAAAAAAAAGGATCCTTTCCTTTCCACCTCCCTCAGTAGGGCAATGCTAACAAGCTTGAGGGTCTTATGCTGGGAAATCAAAGCACTGCACTTCTAAAAAATTAAGCAACTTGAGATGTGAAACAGAAAGAAAAGGTTGCTAGTATTTGGAAGAGGACAAACTTCTTGTCATCGTTACCCAGACAGACTTTCCTAAATCTGCCTTTGTATAACTGCAGATACTGTACACCTGACAGAAAGTCTCTGCCACAGCTTGGAAAACCAGCACATGCAGTGGTGTCCCTGGTACCATACACTGGTACAGCCAGAGCCACCTGCTCACCCTCAGGTCCCAAAAGGGGTGAGCAGCACCTGTCCTGGGCTCCCCGGCTGCCTGGGGCTGCTGGACATGCATTGCCCTTGGCAGGGAGAGGTTTCCTGTCTTTCAAAGGAGTAAACTTCATTTGTTGTACAGCTTCAGAAAGTCCAAATTGTACAAGGGTCTCTAGAATATGTAATTGCTCTCAACTGTGTGGGTTTTTTTAATTTTTATTTTTTCACTTTCTCACACTCCTCTATGTATGATTGTGACAGCACATGGTACCAGGAGCTAAGTTTGCAGCTCAAATTCTGTCAAAATGTAGAAAACCCATCAAAAGAATGTGTGCATTTGTATATATAAAATACTGTTATTTTAAATGCAAAGGTCTCATAGGTGAATATTTATTTGACATATGGAACTTTTTGAAGTTATTTTCTTAAAAGGTAGCAACTGAGTTTTTTCTTAAAATCAGAGATTTTTAAAGGAACATATAACTTTCATCATGAATAACAACTCACTGCTTGAGAGTATCCTATGCAAACTTTCAACTTGCAGTGTTACAAGCAGTGCTGTGAAATGGCAACCAGCTATAAGGTACCTGTATGCAGAATGCACTTTCCAGTCCTTCATGAACTCGTTCTTCCAATGGGAAAATTTTCAGTAGTTAAAAACCACAGCACTGGTCAGATACCTGCAAAGTGAAGTGTGGTATCAGACATCAACATCAAGCTGGTAATTTTGCAGCTGTCACTTTATAATTTTGGAGGTAAGCAATAATGCTGGAAAAGCAATCTATTCTTCACTCCTACTGATAAGCTTAATGCTACAGTATGGCAGAAACTCCAGGTATCTACAAGATACCTTTTTATTTCGTAATTTGTTACTCCCTTTGTTGACATGCTCCAATTGATGCCTTTCACTGATTCCAAAAAGTAAGATAATATTATCCACCAACTTTCATAATACCTTTACAGGAGCTGCAAGCATGAAAATTCTAGTCCTGCTTGCTATTTGGTTGAGCTATTCCAAGTTACACTTTCCCGCCTGTTTGTACTGACGTCCATGGCAGTAGTCATAAATTGTGCAAGAGTAGTACAAATAGTCCTTCTTTATTTCACAGAGGCTGTTTTTACTGTTAAGCAATATATACCTTACGGGGATTACAACTCTGTAGAGGGAGGAATAGTTAGAATAAAGAAGTCAAATTAAACTATAAAACTTTAGAAAGTAGCAATCATTAAAGAGTGACTCATCAGTTCTTTCTTTAAGTATCTTCTACATTTACAGCTTAGGCTGAGCACTGTTATAGTTATTATTAACTGGGAACAGTTCCAAAACAAATATAAAGAAAGAATCAGAAGAAAATATTTTTGTATTTTAACTAAAGCTAATCTCTACATTGGTCATGTCAATGACCATGAATGGGAGCCAATGTTTTTCTTAAAAACAGATGTTTCACCAGCAGGACTGTTACAAATTCTACATTAGGAGCAATTTTTGCATCAGGACTTCTTGAACCTGTTTTCAAAGACACAAAATTAAAATCATGATGTCATAATTACAGGGTAGTTCATAATTATGGGATTTCTGTGACTGACTCTCTAGGCATGAACCATCTTCTAACAAAGTTCTTGCCACTCATTACACTTCACTTGATCATGGATATCCTCTCTTGGCCTGACAGCTCTCCATTTGGAGACAAGCTAGAAGATGGGTACAAGAAATGCTTTGAAGAACCTCTTCTGATTTTTGAGAGACCATGTTGTTATTACTGGTCTCTGGTCTGCAGTACAAAATTACCACAGTCCATGTGGAGATTATCTACAGACCTGCCTTTCTCCATTTCTTCCAGTCCTTCCCAAAATGGCATTTGAGAAACAAAGGCACTGTATATGTTGCAATCTGCATGTTCACATGCTGAGTAAAGGGAGGATTGGGCTCTGCAATGGCCTGTAATCCTAGATCTGAATTGTACTGGCTGACCAGTGACTTACTCTTCACAAGTTCCTTCTCTCCAGAAGTGGTATTTTGGGGAATGAGGAGTATTTGACTTCCTTCTGCCAGCTGGACCTGGAAACCATAAAAAACATTTTTTTCCTCTTAAAACTTTCTGGAATCTGCCATTTCAGGAAAAATACTTTACAGCTTTCATCGCAAGCTTGGATCCTAAAGTACTAGGTTTGAACTTAAAGGGAAACTTAGTTTTGTTCTTGTGTAAACTTCTCTTCCCATTCCTCTGGTGCCAGGATTTAAAAAAAAACTTTGAAAAAAATTATCATTGTTTAAAATTGAAGGGAAAACAGTTTCTATTCCTGCCTGGAAGAAACTTTATTCCCATGAAGGAAGCAATCAAGTAGCTGCTGCTACTATTTCCTTGCCAAGAGAGAGCATGAATGAGTGAGAAGCTAACAAGTGGGATGACAGATCAGTAGACAAAGGCATTCGCTTCAAATGCAAAGTGTGTGGAAGAAATTGGCCTCCAAAATTTCTTTTTCTGAGTTGCTTTCCAAGTAAGAAATACCATGCCCTTCCCAGCATCAGCTTCCTTTTTGCCATACAGCATGATGGTGAAACCTCCGTGCCAGCCTCCCATCACCTGTCAGCAGTACATGGATTGTGCTGACCTGGATAAGCAGCTAATACATTTGGAAAGCCTTGCTTCTTGCTGCCAAGGCAATGCATGTGAGGGGACTGTCCACTGCCTGCAAGTAGAGCCTGTGTCCCTGAGTCCCTGAGTGAAGAGGAGAAGGAGCAGAGGGAGATGGGCACCTCACAGCCATGGGGATGGCTGTGGGCTGGAATACCAGCCCTCAGTTTTAACAGCCAGTACTTTTTCTTCCTAGAAATACATTTCATTACTAAACTCTTGGCTAAAAGCAAAGAGTACTGACCCTAAAGTCACAGTGTGTCTAGAGTTTTGCTATTGCAACTCAGGAGGGAAGGAAGTAAGTGCTCCAGCCAAACTCTGGAGGTAGTTATTTCAGAGGCGTCGGGAGGCCAGGGGGTGCAGCTAGAGGGGAAAATTAGTAGCTTGGGCAGGCCAGCCTGCAAAGGGAGGCCAATGAAGCCAGTGCACAAGCCTCTGAAGTAGGAAACAAGTGGGCTTTAATTTGCCTGCCCTGGTGTAATTGCTTACTCTATCTCATGACACTCAGTTGCAGGATGGAGGAAACAAGACTTCCTCAGGCTGCAGAAAGGGGTTGTCATATGTTTGCATTCGTACAGGCTTTCAAATATGTAAAGGGATAATCTTGTGAAAAATTAACCATGGCAGAAGGAAACATGTGGATACTCACTGGGAACACAGCAGGGAGGAAGGGGTATTTTCTCTTACATATTCCTTTTCTTCCTTCACATCTAAGTCCACTTGAGGTTTTCTGGATAGAATTTGAAGGAAAGGAAAACAAACAAGTTTCCATCAGATGGACTGTTTTATGATGAACCTGTACTGTGGAGGGTGTGGATGAGACGTAATTCTGAGTGTGCATCCAGCATGCAGCCATGGCATATGTTAGGTGTGCAAACACCAGGAAAGTACCTACTGCTTAAAGCTGCATAGCTTCCAGAGGAAAAATACCTGTTTGACAACCCTCTCAGTCAGTCTAATAAGGGGAAAATCCTCACATTCCTAAAAATTCCTGCTTTCTAGACAAGAGAACTGAAATCAGGTGGGAATTAGTAAGTGCCTGCAAAAGTTAATAATAAATAGATATGCCAACACCTATATTATCAGAAGAAAATGAATGACTCTGGGGCTTTCTTTAATCATGCCTGTATGTAGCCCTTAAGAGGAGCACAGCAGATATTTTGAGAGGGAATGAATCTTTATGTTATCTTGCCATGAAAATTAAAAATTAAAACCAGCAGATGCTGCATGTTGCAGTTCTGGACTCCTGATGGGCAGTGCAGGGTGGGCAGCTCTGAGCTGCCCAGCATTGGGAATGGGCAGGGCATGAAGCATATACCAAACTACTTGTGTTAGGAAGAGCCCATAGGCATCCTTGCTTTCCTATTGGAATAAAGGTTAGGCAAGCAGTGGTAGGAGTTACATGTGGCACCTGATGGCTGTCCCCAGGGAAGGTGGGAAGCACCCGTCTAAGCTGCATCTCTCCATACCAACACAGAGGCTCACAGGTGGTGCAGACACAGCCCTGCATCAGAATCAGGACCCGCTCTGGATCCAGGCTAAGCAGCGTTCCAGCGCCGGCACAGCCTATTGCTGGTCGTGCCATGTCGTACTGTGAAATGGAAAAGAAATCACAACACTAATTTGGGTATTCCACAGGACATCAACCTGAGTGCAGAGATCCTGCTAAGTCATGTGGGTCTGAAAAGTGACTGCTGCTCTGTTTTTCTTTAGCACAAGTGAAAGATTACTGAATTTGCTAACCAGCCTGCTTCACTGCCTAGTAAAACATCAGTTCCTTGAATAAAAATTTACAGCCTTCAAATTAAAAAAAAAAAAAGTTATGTTTCTCCTCCTGTCTGCAGATTTTTAAAAGAGTTCTCAGCCATTCTGCTGGAAGCAAAAGTTAACTAAAGTGATTTTCCTCTCTAAATCCTCATGTAGCAGAACAAGGTAACAGGCACTGAATGTGACAAATCCAGAGAAAGGGAACCAGCTAAGTGCTGGCTCAGTGTCGCTTGTCCAACAGTTTCCCTATGCACTTTTGATTTCCATTTTTTTACACACATTAAATCTTGCAGCATTCAGAGCACCAGAGGGACAACTGCAAGTGAAGGTAACATGTAGTAGGTTAGAACTGACACCACGGTGAAACTTTCTCTCAGCTGATCTGCAGGTGTGTCAGAGCCAGGTCTCTCTATGACTCCTACTAAGACTGTGCATTTCAGATACACATCCTCGGTCCCACCTGTTGTCCCTTTCATCCTAGCTCCCTTCTCACTCCTCTTGTCCATTACCCCAGGCAAGCAGACCAGGAGGGGATTGCACATACATGCACAAAACAACATTTCAAACATTACTTGTGCTTTTGAGTTAATCCTCCACATTTACAAAATATGAGCTGTCCTCAGGGTTTTCTCTACATTAAACATGGTGTTTATGTGATCTAGGGAAGTGTCTAACAGAGTAGGAGGTACTCACATAAATAGTACGGGCCAGCCAGCACATTACTTGGGAACTACTTACCCATTGCAAACTGGCAAAGATGGCAGCATCCCCTTGAGAAGCTTCAGAAAATTACAGTAAGGCAAAAAGCTAATTTTCTTTCCATTCACTAGGGACTTAATGCTCCAGTGTCACTTTTATTCTTGAGAGTTTTTTAAAACAAAACTTCTTGATATTTCATAGATCGATATTACATACTGCTGTTAATAAGATCTTATGAAACTTGGTCCTTGGAGAAGCTACCCAGAAAGTCATCAGCCCTTTCCATCAGGAAAAGGTTAGCCCTTAAGAAATGGTAAGGCCAGAAGTGGTCGAAAACTCTGACTGTAACCTTGCTCATCCAAAGGCAAGGCAGATACACCGAGACTGGAACGAATGTGGAGATGGGCAGCGAGAGGAGCAAACAGAGGCTCAAACTAGAACTTGGTCTTTAAGTGAGCATGAGTTCATCTCACAGCAGGAAACCAACTAGCACAAATTGCCATCCAGTTCTTCACATTGCTTTCCATGACAGAGGAGAGCAGTTATGCAATGATGTAAGGAATTTTATCAGGATTAACTGATTTTTTTCTGAATCAAGAGAGTAATCTTCGATCCTTCCGCTGCAGAAAGGATCAGTACAAACACGGTCATTTGTCTGCAGAGTAGCATGAATGGCTTGCATTGCTGTTAGGTAATATATCAACCAAGAGACCGATCTTCTGAGAAGCTAAACACTTGATTTCTGTGGGTTTATGCTTTGCCACTAAAAGAACTGTCATAATCAATTTTTTTTTGCGTCAATTCACAGTGCCAGGAGACCTTTCAGCATTTTCATTCCTTCTCATTTTCCTTCTTCTTCTTTCTGAGGAGTCTTTGTTTGTCTCACACAGCTTGCAAAGTTGTTAAGGCCAGTGCAAAGTAGAGCAAATCAATCATTCCTCCATCTTTAATGAGGTGATCAAAGAAAGAATGAACATACACAATCAAAGTGAAGTTGATGCTCAGAAGTTTCAACAAGGCAGACTTCTGTTTGGGAATAGAAACCACTATTTTTCTATCTTATGATGTACTTATTATTTTTCCAGGAATCTGACATAAAGCACATTGAAGGAAATATATCTTTCCTAGTAGCCTGACTACGACATAGAATTTTAGCACATAGAAATTTAGCACAATTTTAGCACTACCACATAGAATTTATTTTTTTTTTAAAAAAGCAAGCTATATTACTGATCAAAAATTACAATGCTTAAAATGACAATGCTAAAAAATTATGAAAGAATTCTTATTCTAGAACTATTCACTCAATTACTGTTTAGACTGTAAAGATCTTGCCAATGGAGCACTAGAATTAAAGGAATAGCATTAACTATGATATCTATGTGGAAAACAAAGCAAATTAGATGTGCTTTGTTATCATTTTATTTTTAATCCAGAGAAAAAGAGTGAGGAAGAGGAGGAGATCCGATTCCTAGGCCTATCCAATATCCTACTAATACCCCTAGCATGTGGGTATTGCAGCATGCTGGAGTAGGACCTTAGTGGGTAATCTGTGACAGTGCTAAAGGGAGATTCTCCTCAGCTTTAATCCAGCCAAGCAGTACATGGGCAGCGATGCTACACTGCAGAGCTGCACCAGCTCAGCCAGGTTCTGAGCAAGTATCTGGCAATTCAGGTTCTTTCTCCCCCAGTTTCTTTGCTCTCAGTGCCAGTTTGGTAGAGTTTTAGTCAGTAGGGGCTTTATGTGCCTAGGCACACTCTGCCCACCTTCAGAAGTGCTGAAGATGCCTCATGCATACCTGCATAGTAAGCATCTGCATTGAACTGCCATTTGCAAGCCCCACCTAAACTGTAGAGCTGGTTGGGCTTTGCTTTGAGATGGTCAGGTCTTTAGTCACCCACTGCCCAAATATAGGCCATCTGGTTCTTTGCCAAATTTTGAGGGTAGGCTATTCTCACAGTTGTGTAAAAGATTTGCTTTGAGCATATTTTTACCCCATGTCAGACTACCAAGCCATTATGCAACCTGAGCTCTTCTGTTAATTCACTGTGGTATAATTTTTCCCTTAGAGTATCAAACCACAAAAACAGCTTATAAAAAATCTTGGCAAAGTTATTCCCATTTGTCCAAATACTCCAACTATTCAAAGTGATTAGGAGCAAACAAAAATCAGAGGTTTTCTCCTCTTCACAATTTACACATTAGCTCTGTATGATTAGCTATTTATGTATCAGATGAGATTTGATTTTCTTTTCATAGTTATCTCTTTCCTTTAATTCTTTATAAACTTGTTCTAGTAATAGGCAGAAATTTTGCAGGGGCAGCAATATTTTTTATTATATTCCAGTGGCTTTCAGTCAAAATGATTGGGCACAGTGGGACATCTAGTTCCACACTGTTAAGCAATCTCAAAAGTTTGTGAAATATCATTCACAAAGCTTCTTCTGAACCATGCAAACCACAGATCATCTTCTTTTCTGAAGCTGAAGAGGAAACTAATCCTGTTTTCAAACATACACATGAACATACATGCACGTTGCAATGTTGTTTTTCATCTCATGGCATGTACAAAGGTTTTTCTTTGGGGATATTTTTCACTACTCACACTCATCATTTGCTAAAATGAAATCATGTTTCTTGATCTTAGTGCTGATTATTCATAAACCAGAAAACCCTGAGAGTTTCAGTGATGCTGGTTCTGCAAAACTGCCATTTTGAGGAAGGTCATTCAGAAAGTTTTGCTCTGAAACAGACCTGTGGTTTGACTTTTTTTGGCTTATCTGTTATATTTCAAAGCATCCACAGAATGAGTGAAGGATTTATAGAGCACACTGTTTCAAGGTTAGTCACAGGATTGTAGTAAGAGGAGAGAAGCACTGCAATGTATTGCAGGCAAAGCTGTGGTGTGGTGTTTCCATAAGTATTGAAAAATGTATTGGGAAGATATAATACGATAACAGAATGCAATGTTAGTATAAAGGTAGTTGTTCTTATCCTGGAGCAGAAAGAACAAGGTAAACTACTGGATTGCCTTTCAACCCTCTGCTTCTATCATTTTTATTGTAACCCTCAATGGATTTTCCTCCATTACTTTTTCCAAGCTAGAGCTGTACAAAGTATATGCTAAGAAGCATAAAACTCATGACTACCAAGCTGTATGGTCAGTAATAAAGCTGTAAAAGTTCACTTTCTAAAAATGAACACATGGGTTTTATTCCAGAGGATTAGATATGACCAAGGAAGTTTACTCAGCTTGCAGAAAATGGCCAAAAGGAGTCCTCAAGCAGCTATCAGGCAAGGAAAAAAAAAAAAGAAAAAGCATTATCAATCTTTCTACCATATACATCAAATTATAACAGGAAAACTGTAACACCCTAAAAATCAACCAATATTTTTCCAGTGCTCACCCCTGGCCAGTGATGTTGGCAGAATTTATATGGATTTTCAATAGCAAGTTTTCAAATATGAGATTAGGTGTCTTTATTTTTTTAACGTAATGGGGTATCTTGTGTCTTCCCACTGAGATTTATCCTGGACACAAAGGATTAAACCCCTACCACAATTTAGATAGCGTGGGATTATGCCTGAAGAATAGGTTCCAATATTAAATTACCATGCATGGTCTTTCTGCATCACTGAAAATTTACTGTATTAAAAAAACATACCTAATGAATAAAGCTCATTTACTTAGTCACACAGGAAGTTTTGGAATTTTGCTACTTGTTACTGGACATGCCTGAGAAGGAAGGAAAAATTTGAGTCAAAGAAGAAGCTGAGAGAAGCACTGTCAGATTTTAGTTACTTGAACACTATGCTGTGCTAACTTGTTATTCTTTGTGGCTGGGATATAATTTGTACAAATATGGATTCCACTCTGTCCCAGGGAGTCAAATGCTTTAAAAAAGTGCCAAAGAATCAAATTGTTGAAGTGTTTTTCCCAAGCAAGAACATTCCCTCTCACTTCAGACATCATATCCTTTCTCCACTGTGTAAGCAGGTCACGAACTTAACCTTTATCACCTGAATTGACTGGTATAAATCCCTCTGCCTTGCCCAATCCTGGGTCCAAAGTCTCAGATAGCTTCCTGGATTTTTCCATCATTATATGGACCTCCTGATGAAAATTTTTGCCAAACTGATGATAAATCCAAATCTAATTCAAAAGTTAAGGAAAAAAATGGTCTCTCTGAGAGTTTCAGTGAGAAGTACTCATGAAATGCAAATTCCACCTTCTTATCAATTCTTAGACATTGCAGCAGCCATGTCCTTCCTACAATGCTCTTGGTACAACTTTAAGGACGTCCCACACCTTTCTGCTTCTTTTCCTTCTTCTTGGTTGTTAAAATACATGTTTCTTAAAACTTGTCTGTTAAATTATACTTTCTTCTTCTTGAATATTATTTGACAATATTCTGTTTGAGGTTGCAGTGAGGTTGCAAACCAGTTCAAATTAAGAGGCTGCATTTACAGCAAGAAAAAAAAAAAAAAAAAAACACAAAACCAGCAAGTACGAAAAAATTAACACAATTAAGATGTTGAGATGAACCTACCAAAATGCCTACTGCTGTATGTGCAGCAGTATATAGAAATCTTAGAAGACTAATAGCTTACAAACAACAGCAGATTAAAATATACATTGCACAGGGACATACAAAGCCAGTGGAAGTCACATCTGGATTTCAACAGCTGGGGTCACTCCACAGTAGAAGCCACCTTAGCAGAACTTTCACTTCTCACTCTGCACCTAAGGTTATCTATATCAAACCTTCAACCATGCTGAAAATATATGAACATACTTTATTTTTTGGGTCAAAACTCTCAGATATGTTTCTGCATGAAAGAAAATAGAGAGCTATCTGATGAGAGAGAGAGTCAGGAGCTGCTGTAAAGCATGATTTGGGGAGGTATAAATGAAATTTGAGGAAGGTAATATACCCACAGTGGGGCTGGCTGCAAGGAATGGGGCTTAGTGGTCAAAAATAAGGTCACAAGCTTCTCTTATTCATTGAGGCCCTGCTTGCACAAATGACCTATTTTTATTTCATGGAGTTTGAATTTTCCATGTGTAGGAAATCAACTTAACAATCAAACAAGACATTTCAGAGCCACAAATAAAATATTTTATATGTTATAGAGGGTCAATTAGAGGTGTTGCACAAATATAATTCTAAAATATTTTGAAGTTTTATATCATTGCTTCCAAGATCATGTTTTATAGCAGTTACTGAAACATCCTGTGATTGGGAAGGTGGAGTGACAACAGGGGAACATTTTGTTAACAGACATAACAATACTGCACCAGCTGTCTTGACGTAACTGGTCCAGGCACAAACAAAAATGTGAAATGTCTTCTGCACCACAGATTTAATCTAATAAACCCTTCACTGTGTTTACATACTAAATGCTGTAATTGGATTCTGGTCAGACTGCTGTTTCCTGCTGCAGGAGCGTTTGCACCTGGGTGTTGGTAACTGCACACACAAAGCTGTCTCTCGTCTGTGTAAAAGCCCCCTCTGCTGGACCAGCCTGGCATGTAAACAATCCATACAACTGGCAGATCGCCCCACATCCTCCCCAAAAATGGACAAGTCGGTGAAGGAATTCTCCATCGGCTGTCCCTTCTGTAGGAAGCACTTTTCCTGGCTGATGCAATATGAGTCACAGAAGTGGTTTTCTAAAATGCACCATGGTTTGATGAACACATACCTTATCTATCCCACACATGAGGTGAACAGAAGGCCTTTCCTCCAAAGTTTGGAGGATTCCTGTGTTTCAGGCTGTTTTGTGATGACATGCTGCATGCCAAGGAAGTTCTTACCTGGTGAAGGGAGATGCCAGCCCCCAAGAGATATCTTGTATTGCCAATCATTTCATCTTTGTGTAGATGATCCTCCTAATACTGAAGAATGTCTAAACTGGGAAAGATGTCAGAAGGGTGGAGAATAAAGGAGAATAAAACAGAAGTGTCCCAGTGAGTTGAGCAGGCTGCTTTGACACCTTGAAATCACTCAGCACCAGAGAAGTCCCAGAGTAAAAGTAAAGATTATTATTCCCCTAAACATGATGTTAAAGAGTTACTTAGTCCGTTCAGAGAGAGCTACAGAGAAATAAATCTGCAGCATTCCAGCTTCCTTGCTCTGATTTAGCTAAGTATTGTGTATGTTCCCTTCACTCCAGAGCAACTAAAGACAAAGCAACCACACAGCTACATTTGATATGTTCTCATGGCTATCTAATTCTTTAGACAAGCTCCATCATCGTGAGCTGCCTTCTTTCAGCTGTATTTCAATGACCAGGAAAGCTTTCCAACTGCCCCTTCTCCTTACTGGTGTTACACTCAGTGTAAAAGCTGCATCTAGGGATGACTCCTGTCCAGATGCTAAATAATGCATTAGGACATCAGTTATTAAGGGCTTTTTTTAATGATCTGCTGCTTACAGCAAGAGTAACTTTTAACATGCAAGAAGTGGAAGAGATGTGAGTGCTTGCTGGAGAAAACTGCATGCTGTTACTACCTATGGTGTTACTTCATAGCACACCAAGTTATGCTATACCGTCAGTGTGAATTTTCCTGTCAGGCACTTCTGCTTAAGCAGCTAGTGACAGCACAAACCCATGAGTTCAGCATCTAGCCTGGCCGTAACAAAGCCATTTATACAACCTATGCGAAGTTCTTTCTGGTGGCTGGGGAGAGGGGTTTCGTGTTTCAGAACTAACAAAATGGATTATCTTCACCATGCAGTGTTTTATAACACGTGCTGAAAATGACATTTAACACAAGCCTGTAAGTGAGAGGCAGTGATGCAGCCGCTCACTCTGCCTTGATGGAGACTAAACATGACAGCAACTCAAATAAACATGGGTGTTATCATTAGTTTGCAATAAATCTCTCCTACACGTGACTTGCTGGAGCTATGTGACAGCATCTCACAAAGACAAAAGAGGAAACATCCCCAGTGAGCAAAGGGAAGAACTGGAGAGAAAAGTCCACAAATCATTGAAAAGTAAGAGTAAAAGGCAGCTGAGACACACGACTGAGGAGAAAACAGCACTGGAATTTTGTGACGACTTAAGTGAGAAGCATGTGAGGCAAGGTACTCGAGGAAAGGCTTACAACTGTATTTTTGCAAATGGAGTAATTAGTAATATAGCAATAAATACAATTAACATTTTCAGTGCAGGTAAAAATGGCAGAAGGGCATCAAGATGTGGAAGAAGAGAGAGGCATTAGTGTAGAAGAGGTGGCAGAGTTTCATAGTAGAACATCACAGGGTTGGAGGAGGAGCAGTCCGTACAGCTGTACAAACTATTTGCTGCAAACCATCATACCTGGAAAGCAATAAAAATAAATAATGTTCCCTTCTTTTGGAAAACACATTGTAAATCAGTATATTAACCTGAGGCTTCCATTGACTTATTGATGCATGGGCAAACTGTGAGATGATGAGACTCAACTTTCAGCTTCAAGCATGCTTCTGTCACAGTGGGCAAAAGTTACTTTCTCTTCCTGATTCCACAACCTAAAAAATGAGAATAATGGTTCTATCCTGCATTATCAAATCTTCTCAAGGATAAATGTTCTGAGATTGAAAGAGTTCAGGTACAGTGGTGTCCTGAAAGAGATGAAGACAGGGCACTCTTACCAGGCCCTGTGCTTCCAACATGAACATCCTGCCCCTCTAAGACAAAAGAAGAGGCACTGTTTGCTGCTTTGCTGTTGTAGTCACTGCCTCTTCCTGATGGTCAGTCTTTGAACCCATGTGGATATCAAACAGATCAGTAAAACCCACTTCAAAGTGTACTTTTAAAGCTCACTGACTTTTTAACCGTAAAATCCCACAATTCTCAGTCGGCAATGTTAGCTAACACATTTCACAAGTTTCCTCTTTAAATTCCTTGAAACAGGAAAGAAAGATCAGGCAGAAGAGGGTATGACCAAAGCTTTCACAACACATCTCCTTGACATCCAGAGGATTTGCTGAGGTCTGAAACGGTGCAGTTAACCCTACCCTTTTGTCTTCTCCTTCACCCTATGTGCTCTACAAATTTGTCTCTTCTTCCCCGCCTCCAACAATTTCTTGCATGGAGCAAAGCTGTGTCAAAGGGATCTCATCCCAAGTTACTATCTCAATTCAGCCGTGTGGAAATAGCTTTTTTCCATTTCTGAGCTTTTACCTACTTGAATTTTAAGCCTTAGAGTTACTGCTCTGTGTAATTTTTGATTAGTTTAAATTTTGTCTTTCATCCACAACTGGAGCTGAAACAACTGATTCTGAACAAATAGCACATCCCATGACATAAGAGTTTCTTTCCATCTGCAGAATATCTGAGACCAATTGTAATTTCCTCAAAGGTATTTTGTTTTCTGCCACTGCCAAATGAATTATTTAGTTCTGTAAAACTCTAGTTGCAAACACCATCCTGCAAACATCTACACAACTATTCAATTTACCAATTATTTCAATAAGTACATGTATAATTATCTACCAAGTCAGTTTGTAAAGAAACACTTAATGTTCCAGACTGTGGTTTGCTTAGCTATTATTGGTCATGACTGGGACTGGTTCCAGCCCTTGGCTGAGAGAGCAAAAATAACTGTGTAGTTTAAATATATTTCTGTTTCACTGAATACTTTTGCATTTAGAGTTTGAATGTAGCTCCTCTCAGGTATTTTCCAGATAAGTTTTTTACCAGAGAACAGACCACACCAGACATAAAACTAGCTGCCAAAATTCACTCAAATGTTAACTCATAGCAAACATAATTTTTGTAATACCAACTTTCAAATGTAAGCCTATACAATCTCAGCCAGCAACAAGGCCTCCCATTGATAGTGCTAAGGTCAAAAGCTTTATGATTAAAGTGTTTATAGCACCCTCTTTCAGAGAGAATAGGAAGGCTTGTTAACAGGTTCATAAATCAAGGTGTAAGGATTAACCCAGTTGTCCAGGCATGTAAGTTATTACTGAATATATATGGTTTTAGGACATAGTAAATAACAAGATTAGTGTTTTCTGTTATATGCTGAACACAAACTGGAGTAATCTTTTCACTATGTACTATGGAATATATAATAGAACCTGAAAACTTGTCAGCACTCTACTTCGATATAGTTTTTATTCTTCTGAGTCAGGTTAAACAGTTCCTGGACTCCTCATTATATCAAGTAGTGAACAAAACTAATACATGAAGAAACCAGCTCTCTGTGTTCGCATGCTACAGAACTTGCCTTCACACTTATCTAAAGTGACAGCCCCTCTGGGTATACACTTGTTACTGTCCCTTCCTTAAATGCTACAGCTTCTTTTCTTTAAATGTACTTACTTTTGAATGGAAGACTAATCAACAACTGTTATGCCCTAATTTAATCCATGTAACACCTCACATCTAAAGGGGTGGGAAAATAAAATGAAAGGAGATGTTCACACTGAATACAAATGCCCTAAACCAAACTCCAGTACATAATTCTCTTACAAATAAGAACCACATGATATGCCTCCAGTGGAGTTCAGAGCCCAATTCCTGATCTCTCTGCAAGATACTCAGTCTGAAATCCAGGGACACTGAACCTCTTGGCAATTTAAAAAGTCAGTTTTATCAGAGTTACAGTTAACTGCTGGTTGTCCATGGACAGATTATACAGGTTGCGGCTCAGTGGGGTCTTGGTTTCCCAAAAAAAGACTTTGGCCACCACACAGAGCCCAGCATGAACCTTCAAATTTTTCTGCAGCAGAAAATAACTTCTTTCTAAACCAAACTCCCCAAATGCCTCTTTTTCCCCTCCAGTTTCACATTTCTGTATAGAAATTAAATCAGCCCTTTACCTCTTTGTCTTCACATCTGTCACATTAAAACAATAGCTCTGGTTTCTATTCCTCCTTTGTGCATTTTATCAAATTTCTTGACAGTTGATAGCTTGGGGAGAATATAACACAAAACAATTTGCTGTAGATACCTCAAAAGGAGGAACATCTAGAAAAGGCATTTAAATATCCTCACTCTTAAACGACTCAAACTGCACTAAGTTCAGACCTTCAAATTAAATCCTGAAAGATTCTGGGGAGACTTTCAGTTTGGATGACTCCATGACCTGTCCTGCAGAGCAGATCCCAAACTCAGAGGTAGAGTTTCTGCATACCAGAGTACACCACTTGCTAGCAGCACCCCAAATACCCGGCACACACTATTTCAGAAGTGAGCCCAAATCCTTACATAGGTTTGATGTTGTGGTGCCCCAATCACAGAAGGATCAAATTGCGTCCCTTGGTTCATCTCCAGAAGAAATTCCATTAGGTGAGTTACAGCAATGGGTCTTCAACAGGTAAGGTGAAGAGGATAACTGTGAACATAATTGAAATATTTTAACTGTATTTTACTCTTTTACTTACTAAAAACTTCTTTTTAAATTAGTGCTTATCCAAGCAGTTTTACCCCCTGCTCTATCTTTTTTCCCAAACCAGCAAGAGAAAACCTGATTTAAATTATAAGAAAGAAGTCTCATTTTCTCTTGCTTATGACAGAGCCACATTGTTGCACTCTTCTTCCAATTCACTCTTCACATTTTCATTTCTTGAGAGTGACTTTTTCTGAATGTGAAAATATGTAGCCTGGCTGTTTAGAAAGACAAAATCATAGAATATACTGAGTCGGAATCAACTTTAGCCTTTCTCTTTCTTTTTCCCATTCTGTCTTCTCAATAGACCAAAGAAAAGCCCTCAGCTTCAGACTCTGCACCTGCCTGTAGCACCACTGAAGAAACTGCTGGCAGCACAGAGTTAAACCTCTCCAGGGCTGGGGACTGAGGCCTCTCTGGCTCCTTGTCTTCTACAGTTCAGCCTGGCATTGACTGTAGGAGGCAAGGCGAGTGATGAATGGAGGCTGACAGGAGCATCGCTCCACCACTCTGCTGGGGGCTGTGCACTGATTTCAACAGGATGCTCAGCCACTACCATGCAGAGGGCTCTTGGAGACCTGTTTCTGCTGGCAAGGAGTCCCCCTGCTGAACCACACTCTGTTCTTAACAGGGCCTCACATGTAACACTAGAAAGTGCTTGTCAGCCCTTGCCTTGCTCAAAGCATTTCATGCCTCACAGTTCCCTTCAGGATGTTTCTTACTCCTTGTCACTGGTAGTAGGTGCAGCCTCACCCCTTCAAGAGACTGTTTACCAGACACCATGGGGCAGTCTAGAGGAAAATCATGAAAAATTGATTTTTGTATCTCAAAAACAGGTCTGTCCAACTAAAGCCTGACAGTAGCTTTGACTACTAGAGAGTACAAGAGCTGTTCATTGCAAATGTATGTGCAACGTGACACCGTGTTCACCTGGGGTTTTCTTCCAATACACTCTTTTCAGTCACCACAGATATTTGCAAAGCAGAAAGGAGACAGGGGTAAGGCCTGAAGGTACCATCCTGGTGTAATGAGTCCAAATATGGTTAACAGGACTTACCCCTTTACAGCAGATCTAAAAAAACACAGGGAAATTCAGCCTGCCTCTAACTGTACTTTGTATGGTCTATAGATACGCATTATATGCAGTTAATCATGCTTACAAGAGCTTCATATTCATTACTCAGTGATATATAAAATATTTTTTTATCTATTAAATCTTCACTATTCGCAATTATTCCCCAGGGCACAATAGATAGTGAGTCAGCAGGCACAGATTTAATTATCAGCTTTTACTGTAAGATGATGATGTTTATTGATATCACTATCAGACAGACACTGAAATGAAGCAGATGTTAATCTGAGGTTAAGCTCCAGGAGGCGCCTAGCAGTCTGACCAAAGGGACTGATGTTCATCAGATAATAAAAGAGGAGACCTCCCTCCCTTCCTCTCTCTGTTTCTCCAGAGGCCTGCACAGAGCTCACAGATGTACAGCCTTGTTTTGCAAATTCCTCCTCTCACCATTTCCAACTCCCTCTCACAAGCAGCCTGCCCCTTTATTGCAGAGCTTACAGTCAGCTCTAGCAGAGAGTTTAACCCACCATCCTATTTTGCTTACACAGGAACTTTATGGTTGGGTTTGGTTTATCTTTCTCCATCGTATCCTAAAAGGTGAGGCCAGAAATGTTGAAAACAGAAGTGAAGTGGTCACAAAGTTGATGTGACATCACAGTTGTGAGCAGATGGCCTGGTACTGATTCCCATCACACCAATGTCTGCCTTGAGTAAACCTGTAGCAAGGCAAAAAACTGCTCTAAAGTTCAAATGATACAATGCAATGGAGAGGAACTTTCTGTGGGGAAGGAGAGGATGACAAAGTTAACACCAGCTTTCAATGTTCCTCAGAATGTCACCACTTTCTAGTGCTGAGAGCAATGATGTGACAGGCTATATACCAATTAAAAATATGCTGGCACCTGACACACTGAAATATATTAACATTAGAACCCAAAAAATTACTAGTAAGCTGGTGCAAACAGTCAGACAGAAAAGTAATTTTCATAGATCTTTCAATGACACACTTTTTTCCTAACGAGAACATATCTGCAAGTTTCAGTGGAAGATGAGTGGAAAAAAACCCCCACATGTTCTACTTTCTTCATAGACACTAGTGCTGCATCCTACAACACCACCATACTGTGTATTTTTATTATTACCATTTGTGGATCAGCTAGGACATTATCATACCATACCACATTGCAGCAGGATTCAGACTCTTCTGTTCTGCTTCCATCCCAGCAATGGCATGGTCCAGCCTTGTGCCCAGCCGGCCACACTAAATGAGTGATCTTGCTCTGGCCCTGACTTGAGTAGACATGCACAAGTCTGTGGGCACAGGACTGCATAAGCAGGCTTTGCAAGTAGGGATGTCTCACGTGCCCAAAGAGCTGTCTGTCTGTCTCTCTCAAGAGGTACAAACAGAGCAGAGACACAGAAACTGACCACTGACCAGCACCAAAGAGCAGTTAAGTGATGAACCTGGAATCAGAACAGAAAGATGCTAGATTACATTGGTTCGTGCAGTCCCTCAGGTCATACTTGATCTGTTAAGGTCAAAGTCAGAAAGAGTGTGATGGAACATGAAGATTCTCTCCTTGAGGTCCTTCTCTTACCACCACCCCAACTTTATACCTGGATGCAGGACCTCAGAGACCTGACATTGGTACCTGTTTAAGATAATGCAAAAGGGATTATTTAAATAACTAGGAAGAGAGATTTAATACCCCTGGAGACTTGGCAAGTTAATAAGATGGGGGAGCAATGATCCTTTTTTTCAATTAAAAAGAGAAAAAGAAGGAAAGAGACCAACCTTTGGAATTTCAGCATGTAAGAACAGATCATTTGCAAGAAAGTCACACTCAATCTCTGTGCCTAGCTGAAGGGAATTTGTGGTTTCTTTTCAGGCCCCTTTGGACTGTTTTTCATGTCAAAATTACATATTTGCTATACTTTGTCGCTCTTCCAAGATTTACTGAAACAAAGGAAACATTTGAATAAGATTTGAGACAGCTTCTTTCTCACCCGTCAGGAAGGTAATCCCCAACCTTCAGATAAATGCGGGCATGTGGTTTCCAGTATTCTCACTCCATATGTCTTTACAAACACCAAATAGATCTAAAATAAAAGGACGTGTTTTTTAACCCCACAGATCAAAAGGTAACAGTGATGGACCTTGCCCAGGATGATCCAGACTTTCATCCACATAATGCCTTCAATTTGCACTCCCTATGGAAATACAGATGCCCTGGCACAGAAATCAGGATTGAAGATACCAACCCATTCCAGCACTACTGATCTCAGCCATATCAGCAGTAACTTGAACAAAGGCATAATGCCTGAATTTAGGTATTGATCTTTACAGGTGAACCTCTGCAACATTTTGACCACTATAACTCTGAAATGAGGTGGACACTCCATGGTGGTGTTCTGTGCTGACTCTCATTCCTAAAGAAAAATTGTGTTTAAGGTTTTGTGTCAGCTCTCTTCCTCCAATATTTTGAAGTGAGCACTATAGAGTAAACACTGTAGCTCTAATATCTGCTGCTTACATGAAACCTTGTGGGTTTTAAATCTGCCCGCATGTGCTCATGTTCATACTGGATTTGAGGAAATATCAATGAAAGCAGAGGGAGTGATTCCAGCAAAACAGAAAAAAAAAATGGACACAGAAAGCCAGGTTTGCAGCACACCACCAACCCCAATTAAAGGAAAGTTTAATCTGTGTATGTGCATGAGGAATTTTTGTCAGTACAGCTGTTTCAGTCACAAATCACGCCTCTTGGTAGTCTGGCCGCTGCCTGTACAGTAGGTCCAGTCCTTGCCTTACCCTAGAGGCAACAGTTTCTTCTGCTATAAAATGCAATATAGGGTGAAAACTTGAGGCACCGAGTTCAAGCAGCCTTGACACAACCAAAATCTCCTTATTTCTTGTATGAGCTATTGGGCGTGGCACTGGCATGAATGGGTCTGTTGCACAACCATTAACAGGTCAGGCAGGGGAAACAGCAACTGGAATGACAGCTGCCCACTTGGCTCCACCACGTACTGGCTAGGAGTGCATCTCTGAGTACTTTTGTTTTTCTTGCTGCATGGCTGGGTATATTTCCAGAGCAAGAAAACAGAGGGGAGTGGAAAAGAAAGGGGGGGAAAGTGCTTTGCATGGGATTTTTCCATTGAAGAAGGATGTGGACATGCAATTCATTCTTTTCAGGAAGGCAAACATTGAGCCTGACAAGATTTTCTTCAAAATCCCATTGACACACCAATACATTAGTATGTAATGTACCAAAACATTTAGGAGGCAATATAGGCAAGTCTGTATGACACACTGTGATGTTTCTTTCTGACATAAATGGACAGAAGTTATACATAATGCAAAGCCCTAAATGCTGACAGACATTTGCAAGAATGTTTACATTTATTTTTCATAGCCTCAAGAAATCGATCTGTAAAGACTTCCCATGAGGGACTGCATTTGGCCCTGAAATATTGTCCTGGGAGACTGTGTTTCTATCTTACATCTGACACATTTTACAGAGGGTATCAGCATATGGATTTGCACCTCAGCTGTGTCATGAGCGAAGAATTGCTATTGTTTTAATATACTACACTGGGACATTTAAACACTGATATTGCAAGGTACTACTTTACAATTCCCATTAGATTTGTTGTAAAGCACACATTTATGAAACAAAATATTGGTGTATTCACCCATAAAACTCCGTGTTATAACAGTACTGAGCATCTGGTTTTAATCAAAAGTCAGGAAATTCACTGTTCTAGCTGGAACTTCATCCTTTCCTAAACTCAGTGAGTTTAACTTCTGCAACTCAGATGTGAACAGGTTCTATAAAAGTCTCACTGCCCCTCCTGTAAGATAAGCACAGCAGGCATTCGTGTCTGGAGTTAAGTGACATTATCACGGACATTTCTACTTTTTGAGTCCTGATGGAGCAGCCTGAACAGCGGTAGTGAAGCAGGACAGACAGCACAGAACATTATTGCTAATATTATACACAATGGCACTAGTGTTGTGAAGAAGGCACCTTTGTACTCAACTTTCAAATTTAAGCTCTACCTGAAAATGGTTCAATACTTTCTGAGATTTGTTTGAATTAATTTAACACTTCCTTTCTCTAAAACTACATTAGGGATTTTGCCAATGAAATACAATCGGAATTGAGCACTGAATTAATTTTTTAGTGCAAGTCTTTTCTAAATCATTTTGTTCTTGAGTAAAGCAAAAATCCATAGAAGAAAATAAAATAAATGAGTGTAATGCATATAAACAAAGTGGTTGAATTAATGTCGTATGAACAGTTTTAAATGCACTATTTAATAATTTTCAATTGATCAGCTTTGCTAGTAAATAAATGGATTTTCATTTATGGGGGTTTTGTAAATGTTCTACAATTGTCTCATTCATTTCAGTCTTTGTTTTCGAGGCTTTTCTCTGGACCTACGGCCACGTTTGCACTCAGCTACGCTGGATTAAAAACTGGGCCCCAAAGCCCTTCCCAAGAAAATAAATGGAGTATCAAAGTATAGGAACAAAGTTGAATGAATGTGAACACTCTTAAAATCTAAAAACAAACTGAGAATTCTACAAAACCAGGTGCTCCAGGAGCATTCACCAGATAGGTGAAAGGTTCCTTTCAGCTGTGATGCTGTACATTCATGTGACTCCTCTGAAGCTTGGCAAAACTCTTGTGATCTGCAAAGTTCTGCAAGAAAGAAATTCCCAGAAAAACTTGAATTTGGGTGGGGTGAGGGGGAGGAAATTCCAATTAAAAAGCGCCCCCCAACCCCCCCTGAACACCTCATACCCTGCAGAGCTGGAGCTGTAACTGGAAATCCTGCAGATAATTAGCCAACCTCTCAGTTTTCTCAACACTGATTATAGATGTTCATCAATAGGGAAATGCTACCTCAAGCTTACAATCACTTCTCTGTGCAGCAGACAAGGAGACAAATCACACACTCACAATTATGTTTACCTCAGATTTTTAAAGAAAAACGTATCATACTGCTCAGAGTACCAGTAGATGGGTATCACTTTCATCTAACATCTGAAACACTGAAGCAATTCACAACTGCTGCTTCCCTTTCACCTGATAGGATGGAAAATGTTATTTCTGGGAATATCTAAATTCCTTTTTGAGAAAGTGTCAATGGATATTGCTTCTTAGCTGTGATGGTCAAGAAGACAAATGTATTTACTACATAAATCTGAGTGTTTCAATAGGGGCAGGTGATCACTCAGTAAGACAGACAGCGTATGTAGAAGGAGTTCAGTTAAGTAACCAACAAAACATGTCAATATTCAATCCAGATTCCCTGTTAGCTTGAGGGCATGTGTGTAAAGCACAGTCCAATGTGAATACATTTTGCAGATTGGCTCTATCACCTCTCTGCCCAGAAGTACTGAATGGAATCTAATCCACAGGGGTAGCTCAGAACTCATTCATCCACAGATTGGGGCAAAAATGAGGCTCTGCACCTTTGGAAAGAGTTTAGTTCCTCTGAACACTGCATTCAGATTTGTGCTATTTCTTTTATGTATTCATTGTGAGTTTGATAACGTAATCTGTTCTATTGAATGCTTAATTCGAAATATGCTACTGTAAAGATAGAAACACGCAAACATGCATACATTGCAAAACATTGCACTAGAAATGGTAGCTTCACACACAGAAATAATAGGAGAGATCTGTAAAGAAGAACTTGCATTAATTTATGTCACTTGAGCTATGATCTAAATTTGTCTTCAGATAAGACCATTCTGAAGAACCATTGTCTTTAACCACTGTTTCTTCATTCCCTCTGACTCTTCTAGACCATTTACAGAATAAATAAGCTCCCATTTCATTTTCCTGATGAGAAGATTCAAAACCTACAAGCCATTGTCATTTAAGATGCTTCCTGTCCTTGGGGGCATTTGTTTGGCTTTTATATATTTGAAGAAGCAGACTGTAGATGGTTGTTAACTATACACAGCATGCAGGATAAATGCAAATTATTGCTGGTATACCAAATATGACCCTTTGATTTTGCAGATGGGAAGCAGAGGGATACTCCCCAAGTTACAAAGCCATCTAAAAGTAAGGCTGAATGACCTGAAATAGAACAATGGATGATAGAAAAAAGTAGCCAAAATGAAACCAGAAGAAAAAGTACACATTAAACTGGAAAAAGGTGAAATGTGAAATCTATCCCTTTTCTATAAACACATGTGGAAAGAATAACACCTAGCCTTTTTATTGTTGGCTTCCCCCCTCCTCCTCCTTTACATTCCAAGGGAAGATCTGCCAACTTTTGGCCGTATCCGTTTCTCTTCTGTTGTTTGCCAGTATTAATGCGCTCTAGCGCACATTCTTTCCTAAGACTTCAAAACGAGCCATTTGTTAGGCCTAACTGTTTAAAGAACCCAGCTACCCTTCCCCGCTTTGCTTAGAGCAAGCTGGGTGGTACACAGAACATTCACATACCCCGGCTTACACACCATGAATTTGGCTGAAATCTTTAATTGCAAAGGCTCTTGAACCAGAGTTCACACTGCACGCCTTGTGTTATTGCAGATCGGGAGACGTCGCACCAATGCATTCCAGTGCTTCTAATGCTCCCTTTGTCCTAAAATATACACTGAGGCAAACATACCTGTGTTTTGCTTATTGAAGCTGCTGATGCAGATCTTCAGGACTTCTGTTCTGTAAAGCATTTCTGAAATCTTAGATCTGGATCTGCTTATCACTACACATATAAACAGAGGGTGAATTTATCTCTACACAAAAAAGATTAGCACAGTTTCACTTTTAAGATTTAAGTTGGACTCTCGCAAACAGGGTCTAGACAAAGGGCTTAGATTTACTGAAAATAAAGATTAATTAATAACATTAAAAAATTAAAAATTGAATAAGTTAGTGTGTACTCACTCTTTCCAGATAATAGTGTGAGAATGGGGTAGCATTCAGATCTGATGTAAAATATGCCAATACATTGCTAAAACTGCGTTCACTTCAAAAAGGTCTTTGTCTGTCTCTGGAGCAGAAAGAAATATAAATCACAATCAGTTTAAATAAAATCACACTGATTTAAATGTTAGCTTTGTTTATAAGAGTAGACCTTCTATGATTACTTCTTTCAAAGATCAAAAAAAACCCCCAAAAAAGTCCTGTCACACCAGGAGCTATTAGAATATAGGTAACAATTCTTATGCCTTGCTTGCTCTCTCTCTTTCTTTCCATCTCTTTTTTTTTTTTTTTTTTTGAGTAGAGAAAGTGGAGAAGCTTACAATGATCTGCTGAGTTATTTGCCTGATGTCATCCCATGAATAGTGGAGTGAGGAAAAGAACCAAGAGCTCCTGAGTGCTCACTACCACTCCCTAAGGTAGCAGCATCCTCAGCCACAAAGCCCTGAATTTACATTTTGAGGGAATTTTTTCTAGGATGCAGAAGAAGAGTAGTGTACCACTGGCTGGCTGAAGACTTTATGTTTGGTTTATTATTACCTTTAGCCACTAGGTAGGTCAGATCCAAATCCAACTGCCTTAACATTTAATAGTGTTCAGTTCTGGGGTCATAGTTCCCTCTCTATTACAAAAATGGGCTCATAGTGTGTCTAGAGGTACTTTCTACAATTCATAGATTATTAGGTATGACAAAAGAGAAAAGACCTATTATGATTACAGCATATAGTAAACAGTAGTGGGTGTCATATATCCCTGTCTTCTGAAGGTGGTTAGCCCATTTTTGCATTTAGGCAAACAAAATCCTCCTAGAGATCAAAAATCATTGTATAGTGATTAAAGATACTGACAAATCCAAAAAATGGGCAGTTAATACCATGTTTAGGCTCTCATTTAGGGGATTTTGGAGACAAGAGTGTTACTTAAAACTAACTGCTGTTGACCATTGGAGAAATGAGGAAAGATACTATAATCTTATGCAATCCCAGTTTTGGTCTGTTCCCTTGACCTGGATTAACCTTTTTCCTTTTATCTGTATTTTAATTCCAAACACCTCGCTTGAATGCGACTGTACCCATGTGTCTGCTAAAAGCTTTAATGAGCAACACTAAGGTCAGTGGAAATGTTTGAACTTTATTATTATTTCATACAAATACTGTAGGGATCCTTGAATCTCCCACAATTATTAGTGTTTTTGGTCTCCAGTGAGAAGTTCAGCATCTGGCTGTAGTAGTTTATTGATTTCTTTTTAAATGGTTATCTTTCAAGAGCCATTTAAAATACATGTTTCTTCTTCTTAACTGACTATTTACAGGCACACACACTGCACAGAACTGGGTACAACTTTATTTTGCAAACAAGAAGTAAGCAGCAAAATGGCCTTTATAATCTTAGTATAAATATTTCTGTATTTTTCCTTAGTGAAAAAATGATAAATTTATACATAGCAGCTTTCACTATTCTTACTATATTAATACTAACTACTGTTAATAGACCAATGAAACCTCTATTGGGCATTCTTTCAGTTTATTACATCACAATCAAATGTATTGTTTTGTGCAATCAATATTAACAAAGATCATGTTCATTTGAATGTGAACACTATTCTGCAGACTGAATACAGCACATAAAACTCGTTGGCTTTAATCAATAGAAAGTCCAGAGTAGCTAATTATTTTATAAATTATTAAGGTTTTTTTTCATTGTACGCATCCCATTAATACCTAGGCAACTTATTAATAGACCAGAACTCCAGCTGTTCTGTTTCAGTAACTGCTCACATAAAAGTGAGTCATTCCTTTACATGGTGTCTTTGACTTACTTTTAAAACCCACCCAAATCAGTTTAGATAAAGGCCACATTGGTGAGGCCAGTATTGCTACATGTACTGAAAATCAGCTGTCAGACAGGATCCCAAAACATGTAACGAACATACAGTGAGGGTCAGACTGATAGGGACAGATTAGGGTTAACATGGACAACACCATTTGTGAACTGAAGCTCCTGGAAGGTATGTGGTACAAAACTGGGTACCAGAAAGGTAACAGTGTTGTGCAGCAGTGAGTGCAAGCAAAAACATGGGTCTAGAACTGAGACATTCTTAAAATTAAACTTGGGAATTATATCCTAACTTCTTACCTGGAAAACAGGCAGCTGCCAGACTACAGGGTCTTGATCTATGAAGTGTAGAAATTCCTTCTAGGCTTTGGTTTAGCTTCAGCTTGCATCTAATGGAGTGGAAGAGTCATAGCCATCCCCTCCAAAAAGAAAGTAGGCAGGGAGAAGACATTTTGGTTGTAACACCTAAGGCTTCAGGAGGAAGATGTCAGAGGGGTCAGGGTCCCAGTACAAAAGGGCTTCTGCATCTTTATACATGATTATTGCAGTAGTTGCCTCAAAAGTCAAGTTCCAAAGTCTTGAAATTGCAGGATATTAAGGATTGCTAAGGCTGGTTAAAAAGAACTAAGGTCTGAATCTAGTCCACCTCAGTACTGAGGAGTGCCTGAAAGTTAATCCCATGATGAATGGTCTTCACAAAGTTGGCTGATTCTGGTCCACATCAAAATTGGCATTAAACAGCAGTCTCAATAAAAGATCAGAGCCAACTTAGGCTATCACCCTTGCAGATTGTGTTTGGGGTGCATTCCTGGGGCTCTGGGGGAGGCTTCTAATGCCACTAACTTCTTTCCTTTTCACATGCACAGAGATAAAGATGGCAAGTTATCAGAGAGTGAAGCAATAACACCAAGTGTGTCCTGAAGGCTAATGGAACAGTGTAGGCATCACTCTGAAATAACATGAGATAAAATTACTCTCAATAAGACAAAAACACAATATATGTTAAGAAGACATAGGCTTTCCCTAATTAATCCCATTCTGAATAACTTTGTACTTTTTCCACAAAATATTTTTTAAATGTTTTCATTCTGAAAGAGATTACCAAGATGAAATTTTTTTGCCCCAACAGATAAACTTCTGCAAAGCTACAAGTTTCTGCAAAAGGAACTTAAAATTTTATGTGTCATGTAGTTCTATGACCAGGAACCATTGCATCACCTGCGTCCAGTATGAATTAGCATCAATCACTTCTCACTCGCTTACAATGAAAATATGGCTTTAGAGAATTGAAATGTAAATTTTAATAAAGTCAAAATTTACTAAGCTAAAAAACCTCCTTTTTTCCCTTGTTCTTTAAAATTGCCCATAGTTTCTCACTTTGGACTTGTCAAGCTTTTCTCCCACTATGTTTCTAAATTCCTCTTTTATATCTTAATACAACACATAAATTTCATTTTTAAAAGTCAGAGTACGCCAATTTAAGGTCAATACTAAGTTTGCTACCTATCCAGAAATACTAATCTTTTTTTTTTGGTTAAGAAAGTTTAGCCTAAAAACCTGAGGAACCTCCAGGATTCAACAATTTTACTTCAACAGACCTGCATGTAAAGCCTGAGAATAACATCTTGGCAATCAATTTGAAAACATAATGAAGCCATGGATAATATTTCTATACAACGAAGCAGCAACACTCATAACAGTCATTAAATGTGCACAAAAAAATGAGTATATGGCTTTTCCTTGGTTATGGGAATGTATAACTAAAATAATACATAAAAACTTACCATATCTAAGCTTGGATCTACCTGTAAGCTGAAGCAGATAATACTCATTAGTATAGATTCTTTGGCCAGAGAAGAGCACCCCATCATATCTGCTCGTGCTGCACCAACACATTATACACTGTGGCTGTATGAAAGCAGTGGAGCTATCAACATACATGACGTGGGTTAACTGAAACCAGAACTCTGCATTCTCATCTCTTAAAACAAGAGGGACACCAGGGATTTTTTTTGTTTGTTTTATTTTATAAATCAATAGCTTTATAAACATACAAATAAACCAAATATATTATATTTGTGTTGAAATATCATTTCAAGGTTTTACACTAGAGATTATTTTGAGTTTACAGCTAAGTTTAGAAAACATTTAAAATTCCAAACACTGTAATTACAAAAAATAGGTTTCCCTAACTTAATCTTTAAAGAATACTATCAAATTTAAAATTAGATCCTTGGACTGAAGGAAAGCAAAGTAAACAAAAAAATAGGATAGAAGAGTAAACTAACTTTTAAGGAGTCTGAAACATCTTTGTTTAGTCAAAGTTACAAATCTTTATTTTCTTTGATTGGGGAAAATTCCAACTAAATGTTGACTGTCACTCAACACACTACTTGGATTTTAAGCCCACAAACATACTTTGCCAGAGAAACTCAAAGTGCAGGGATCAAGGTCTTTTTACTGTGTAGCTTTCATAGTAATAAAATACTTTTCTGAATTAAGGTCTTTACAGCTGAACTCTCTTTGCATCAAAATACACAAGATCAGTGATCAACTGAAAGAGCAGGGAATCCAAGCTAGATGCTCTTAACAATGTTAATTAAATTAAACTATACTGGACTTGAAATCAACCTACCAGATAGTAATATTCAACACAGTGGTTGCCTGCTCCTGAACACAGTTCAGTATGCCAACACTTTTCAACCATTTCTCTTTCTGTGGATGTACCCTTGTTGCCATTCACACAAGAGAATGAGTGAGTCTTCAAATCTTAGTTGAACTCTTAGTTCCAACTAACCTCTGGAAATGCCTATTTTCCAAGTTTATTCTGAATTCAAAACGAATGTCATGAGGAAACAGACTCAATAATTCAAAACCACCAGCAAAAATCACTTTAGAAGACAAATAAGCAATAACCCTCTACACAACAGAGAACTATAATTTTTGTAATTCTGACACTGTGGACTCAATGTTCCTACTGCTTACACCAACATAAATCAGAACTGACTTCACAAAGTTAGCTTGTAGCTGTTTTAGGTAAGAGGTAAGAGCCTTTAAATACTCTCTCCCATATTGGCCTACAGAGCTGGTAAAAAAATTACAACATCCCATACCTTCCTGTCAGGATTCAAAAAACCTATAAAAGCAGAATAGTAATCACAAATTAATAACATTTGCCACTATTATCCAGCTAATGAATTACAAGGAACACTACTGTTGGTCACTGTAACAGAATTTAAAGCAGGTGTTCAGAGGATTGAAAGATCCCCTACAAACAATAAAAACATCATTAGTAATTTAGCTGATTTTCAGGTATCTTCCAAAACATTCTGAAAAAGGCCTTAGCAAGTCAACACAACTGGTGAAAATCACTTGATATCACAGAATATTCTGAGTAGGAAAGGACTCAAAAGGATCATTAAGTCCAACTCTTAAATGAATGGCCTGTAGAAGGATCAAACTCACAACGTTGGCATTCTTAGTCCCACGTTCTGACCAACTGAGCTCATCTCATAAGCAATTAAGCTACAACTCTGCATACAAGAGAGCTTTATTAGGGAGTTAGTTCTTAGTAAATAACTGGAAGGGAATTGTAGTTGTTAGAAAGCCAGTTATAAGAAAAAATCGTTTGGTTTTCCAATTGTTCCCTTGGATTTAACAGGCATAACCAATCACTTGAGTGGAAGTCAGTCCAACCTGAGGTGTCTTTTTTGCGTTGTTGACCCACTCCTCCTGTTCTTTTGGAACAGCAACTGGCTGAATTTTGGTGCTCACACTAAGTCCTATATAATGGACCAGGTTTTGGTGCCAGACACATTTCTGTGAGGCAAGGACAGCTCCAGCACATTCCTCTTCACAGGGCTGAAAGCAGACACAGGCCCATCTCCTCAGTCCAGAAATAATCCTGTTATGCTCTGAAGGACCAGTGTAGACTGGGAATTAAAATGGAAGAATCACCTCTCCCCTCAAATGTCACCCATCATTAATAACATATGCCCACAACTCATTCTCCAGCACACCAAACCTGAGAAATGCAAGATCCCATTTGGTACTTGCTCACAGAAGCAGCCATAATAACATCTCAGGTGAAGTCCAAGAAGTTACCCTGGCCTGTCAGCACCATTGGGGAGAGGCATACAGTGTCCATGAACAATACTTTAATAGAAACATTCATTTTGAACTAATTTTTCTGCATCATCTTCCATTCCTGTTTCTTTGCAGCTGTCCTTGTGACCAATTTCCTAGTCAGTTTCTAGACTCTCTGTGTGTAAAGACAACTACTCACAACAAGCTCCACTGGAAAATATTTACCACTGATAAATCCCCCACTTGTCTGTTTTCCCCTCAGCGTCCTTTTAGCAGGCAGTTAATGAAGTTAGCAGCAGCGATATTTATAAAGTAGTCAGTTCCAACACGTTGCTCACAGTAGCTCTTCCAAGCAGAGATGACAGGGAAGGAGTGTCAAGAACTTCTCTGGTTTGTTTTGATTTCTGGGGTTCTTTTCCTAAAGCAAATTTTAATGAAAAAATTATTGTTTCAGTGTTTTATGAGTTCCCATTCTCTGCTGACTTCCTTCTTTTCCCACTCAGACCCAGGCTGCTTCTAGTCTGGCTGCATCAGCAGGCTGGCTGGGGCAAGATTGCAGGGCTCCCTTTCTGGTAGGGGCTTTGGATGGATGTTCCAGGGAACCTGGGGAGGGACCTTCACCATTCCAGTGGGCTGACATGATTTCTCACCAACAGGAACCTCTTTTTGATGTCCTTGTTCTTTCTCCTCTTCTGCCAAAGTCTCTGCTGCTTTGTCATACGTTATAGGCTGTTCTTCCACTGGAAAAAAAACACATGGATATATATTACTGAAAGCCATTTGAGAAGATTCACAACAATTGAGTTGAAAGATACATAATGGCAGCTCTGAGAGAAGAAAGCTATGAAAGGAAGCACAGAATCAGTTTCAGAAAATTGCAATACCAACTCACATCAAAAGAACAAAAAAATAAAACAGACAAAGTCAAGAACTTGCTTCAGATTTTAAGAAACTATTTGTCCAAGGCAAATTTTGTTGTTTTCTCTTTTAATACAAAACAGGGAAAAGCATGCCCGTAACAGGAAGATTATCCACCTGGCACAATTAAAGTTCCTGCTTCAAAGCCAAAAAAATCTTAGAATTAATCAGTGGCATGGTATAAGAATTTTCTTTAACATGTTAGAAAAAATATCAGATTCTTCATCAGTCTTGTTGTCTAAGGTTGCTGAAACACTTTTACTAAAATTTTCAGGTAAAAATCAAACCCCTGTCATGGGAAATTTCTGTTCCAATAGCTGCATGTGATAAAACTGTAAATGAAAACAGAGTTTCCTAATGGGAAACATCAGTCTTCCTTTTCTGGACAGTACACTTCTACACATGTTCACAGTACTAGTTCAACTAAGCAAATTTGAGGCACACTTTCTACTGATGAATAAAGTGACTACCCAATGTATGTTTAAGGCCAGGATTGGCAATTTTGAAAATCTTGCAAGTTGCCATTCCAGTATCCTCAAACATTTGTCTTTGCATATTTCTAAGTGACTGAGGTAAACTTGCTTCTCTAGTCACTTCTGCAGTTAGGAAGTACATATGGTAAATTAGACAAATGGTTAAGAATCTCAGTCTTTCTCCATCAGTTCTCACCATCCAAGTCATTAAGAGATTTCATTGCCACCTAAAAGGTAAGACTTCCTAAAATTCAGAATGGTCCAGCTGGTAACTTGTGGGTCATGGAAGCCTGTTGTGTGCTTCATGCTGCCTGCTGCCTCTGAACTGGGAATTATAGGCACATCTCCTTCATTCATCTCACCTTTTTTTAAGCACCAAACACCCCCCAAGCAGTCAAACACCTTGTTTAACATAAAAAGCAGAACTGCAGTTGCTGCTACCTGGACTGCTCATAGCTTTTCATTTATCCTGCCTGAATACATACAGACTGTCAAAGTACACTGCTCCATGGATATACATTATCCAACAGTATAATGAGCATAACCTCGCTTGCAAACCTGTAAAGGTCTATATAGATGCAAAAATCTGATATTATTCTATCACAAGAAGCATCAGACTTTTTCTGAGTGTGAAAGGACTATTTTAGTGTAGTTTCTCATGACTAATCTGCAAAGTGAAAGACTGTATGGTCTCAACAGCAATACAAACATGGCATCTGCGGTGTGCAGCAGCTTTAAACAGGCCAGAAATAAGATTTTGATCTCTCCATCTCCTTTGTCAGCCACTGCTCCTGCTGGTACAAGGTGAGGAGAGACCTAATAAGGTAGGAAATCCTACTCACCAGATTCTGAAGGACAGGCAGGATGAGGATCTGCTGTCTCACACTCAATTAGATCAACCACTTTAGTCTCCAGAGAACTGTTACACTCCTTAACAACCGCAAACTGCAAATACATACAATATGCACAAAATATGCAGAGCCCAAATTAATATAAAATGAATTGGCTTTCTGAAACCTGACAAGCAAACTGGAAGGGCCACACGCTTCATCCACAGAACAGGGAAAGAGGTCATCCTGGCTTCTGGGAGGACCCTTCCCCTGCAGATAATTAAACATTTGAGTTGATGACAGCCTTAGTCTTTCTTTGGAAAACACACAGTCCCAGTCTAGTAAAGAACTATCAACTCTCTTGCCTTGCAAATCAACATTTCCAGGTGCAAGATCAAAAGTCCATGAAAATCAACCCTGTCCATAGTACTGAGGGCCATTTTTAAAGTATTAAATAGATCCACAGGAATCCAGACAGCAGGAAACCATATCAAACACAGGGAAAGAAGTGAGCCTCCCTTTCTGGCTTTAGCACCACCTGGGGCATGTGGTTCCATCACCTCACAGTGACAGTGAAGTCAGAAGATGAGACCCTCTGGGGGAAGTGTTGAAAAGACCAGGCGGAAAACAGAAAAAACAGGGTAAAGAGAAACAATGTGAAGCACTGTGCTGAAATTGTACAGAGGGAAAGAGGGAAACCCAGTAAATGGATGAGGTTTAAAGAGCAGAGACAAGGAAGAAGAGAAAATGTCTGTAAATAAGATGTTTCAACAGAAGGACTGACAGATTCAGGGTCCTGGCGGATAACTGGTGGATTTGTGTGGATAGAACACAGATGTAGCCGGTATACCTTTTTAGGCATCAGTTCATTTACATAAAATCTGTGGGCTTAAACCTGCTAACCCACATGTGGCAGACTCCCAGAAGAGATTCAGCTACACACAGATCTGCAAAGCAAGACACTTGAATGAAAAGTCCCAGAAAAGCACCAAAATCCAGGCAAGTGCAGAAGTTTACTAAGGCTTACGTATCAGGCTTACACACCTGTCCTGGCTTATGGAACTCTAATATGAATGTGGAAATTATATGTAGCTATACCCTTAACTAAATGTACCCTCACCTGGCAGGACAGAAGTAAACAGAAAAGTGAATGACACTTGGATAATTTACAAGTATAGTTTCAGCATCACAGTACCTAATGTTTGATGTGTGTGACAGCACAAAAGCTTGTTACCCTCTGCATTAACCTAGATGGGCCAAAAGAAGAATGACTTTGCACTCTCTCTCACCAGTCTCACAAATGAGCAGCAGCACTGTAGACTACCAAAGGAGCGAAATTCATTTCACTCATGAGTTCTTTACGGTTACTGCAAACACATTATCCAGTCCCAATAGGAAGTCCTTTGTTAAGGTTATTAATGTTGCATAGATCAATAGCACCCAAAAACCTATTTCAGTACCTTCTTAAAAGGTGAGAACATACAGAGTTTTCTGTCCCAGATGTAGTATAATCTCCTTTTCTACGTAAAGCTCTTCAATAATCCACTTGAAGTGAACAGCAGAAATGGACAACTTCCCTACTTCCACTGCTTTTTGGCAACTCTACATTTTCTAACCTGAGTACATGCATGCATGAAGCCCTGGTGAACTTAACAATTGATGGCTACATCAGCACAGAGAAAGTCACATGCATGAAACCAGAGGAATCTGTTACTGTGTAAGCAGCAATAATTAGCAAAGGGTCAGTGATTTCCAGTCTGCAACATGCCATTTGCAATAAATTACTTTATTAACGTATTTGATGTCTCCCAGTGCACGTTGAAATGTAACACAGGCGTGTAATAGATGAGTAGGTTGGATTTGTTTTTGTTGATTCAGTCCATTGCTTAGCTGTTTAATTACCCCAATATTCAGCAAAAATGTCATTGGCAAACAGCATTAACTATAGGGTTAACAACAGGTGGGGACAGAGCTGCAGGAGGCTGCAGGCCTCCTAAGGCATTGCTCCCACACAACAAGCTGCTCTCAGTCCCAGTAAATGTTTCTGATTTTCCCAACCTCAGGTATTTTGCAAGTTGTGGATTTTGTCTCTGCCGTAAACAAAAGATGGCATTGCCATGATTCAGCACATTTACTGTCCAGCAACTGGAGGAAAAGGTCTGGTCATAAAAGGTCTGCAAGGGTATGCAGTTGACCAGCAAAGGAACAATATGTCATAATCAGGGTCCAGTCAATTCAGCATTACCAACATATGTTTGACCATGTCTTTCAGTGGCTACACACTCACAAATCCTGCCAGACACTCTATCTAAACAATTTGTGAGGTGGTTCTGAGAAAGGAGTCTCAGAATGCACACAGAAGTGGCCACAGATGCCAGTTATGTCACTTGACAATTTCAAGCTCCAGTTGTGACTATCCAGCAGTGTAGTTATTCTAATACCAGTGAGAATCAGGTCCTTAGACCAGATTTTGTGTCGACAAATGCAGTCTCAAAAATTACAACAGGAACAGGCCTGTGCAACCAGATCATGGTGGCATTTTTCCTTACACCAATGTAAAATTAGTATTTCGCATATCCTCCCAAACTGCCCAAAAAAATCCTGGTTGTTTTTCTCTACAAGGCAGCAGCTTCTAATACAAGACATTTAATTTTATCAGCCCCCAAAATAAAGTTCAACGTCTCATGTAGCACAAACAATACTTGGCTTCCAAGAAGCCTTTTTTACAGAGGGCATACTTTCCTGTGAAAATAACTCTGTGATATGCCATGTCATCACATTGCCATTTCCTTAATTTAGAACACAGTTCCCCAACTGTTGTGTTCAAAGCTAACAATAACACTGGCTAATGGTTGCAATACATCCAGGCAGCTGTGAACTTGGAGGGATAACAATGAGGTAAGATGAACTAGGGTTCACAGCAAAGTACTTGATGACTCTAGCAGTTATTTAATGTATTTAAGATGTGAATTATTTGATGGATAATCCCAAGTGGATCCCTAACAGTCTTTGATCCTTCCTGATTCCCTCTCCACTCTACATTAATATAGTTACCAGAGCTTTGTTGCTAGTAGGTGTCACGTTCTCATTGTCAGCACCGCTGTTGGCATCTCTTATCGCTTCTGCGTAGAGATTCTTCTTATACAAATTTTGACTTCTGCACCAGAACAAAAGATGAAACAAATTATTTTGCTTTGGAAGGAACAGATGCTGCTTTTTTTCACATGTTAGTCTATCAGCATTTACAGAAGGGACATATATCTTGTTTCATTAGTTTGAAGGAGTACATTACTTTTACCACAATTACAATTACCACACAGTGGTTAAAACAAACAGCTTGTCAGAAACAGAAGTCAGTAAGACGTGAACTATTGCGTGTTCTAACGTGCCATCTGTAAAGGATCATTCATTAGAACGAACAATAGGCCTCATAATTTTAACTAGACCCTTCCATTTTCTCATATTATTCTATTTATAATACATTCCTTTTACAAAGATTTATTTCAGCCAGTACAGTGAAGAGCATTTGTGGATGAAGCCTAGAAATAAAAATCTGACTGTATTTTTGTACGCTATTGCTAGATACAATTATGATAGTCACTTCTGTATTCATCTGCATCATTCAGGAAAAGCAATCCTTTCAGACAATACTTTGAAATAAACAAACTGAAAGTCTCAACAAGCTGTGAACTAAAACCTTCCAGGAAAAACACATGACCAACAGAATTAGTGCAAGGCCAAAAAGCCACAATCTGGAGTTGGAAAAGGTATGAATAATCAGCTCTAAAGGGCCAGTTCCATAAATTCAAAAATTTTTATTTTCGCAGTTAAACAGCAATCACTTACAAGGCAGTATTAAAAGCCCATATAGGTCCAAACATAAAATGTTGTTTTACACTGCTCGAGATCCAAATTGGTACATCTTTATTTGGTTTGCATATGTTTTTTACCCTCCTAGGCATCAGCTAACAAAATTAATGTTACAGTCTTCAAACTCTGTAAGTCTCAGATTATAACATCCTTTTACTTGATCTATTTTAAATAAAATTTCATAGACACGTAGCAAAGAAAATAGGAATTTTCCTTTTATTTAGGAATTTTTCTTTGCTTTCTACATAACTTTTATATAGTAACTGGGAGAGGACACATGCCATCATCATCATATACTGCTCTTTTCACAAAAATACTATATAAATAAACTTTGATATTATCTGGAAATATGAAAGGCCTATTTTCACCATGGATCTTCTCCAAGAGTCTCTATAACACATTTCTGTGTATTCAAACATTAATAAAAAAGTAATTGTCTTCAGTAGAGGATAAAACAGGGACTGGTAATATAAAATCAAACAGGTATCAGATCAGAGGGTGTATCCGCAGAGCAGAATGCTGAGAAATAAGGCAAATTAGTCCATTTTCACTTTTCCTGACATCGTGGCAAGGCTGCTGCTCGTGTTTTGCCACTTGGGTTCTGCATTGCAGCTTACAGCGCTTACAAAACTCAAGCCTGTTACTCAAGAGTTATAAAATCCATGGCACTCATACACAGGCACAGTCCTCAGCAGGATGTCAGGCTCAACAAGAGCACTGATTCTGCATCTTACTGTAGAGTGTCCAGAGTAACAGATGCCAGACAGACTTGGTGGGCACAGGCGTCTTTGTGTTCTACTTGTGAGCACAAGTAGACAAGGCAGTGACATCTAGTTGACTGAGCATGGGCAAGAGGCAAAGAATTTCTCAATCCTTATTGCAGTCCTATGGTCATTTTTGTGTGGCCTTGGCAAATTGAGGTGGAGAAATTGTCAGTGTTAAATCTATGTTTTGGTGGGTTTTTTGTGGAAAAGAGGTGTTTCCTTGCTTCCCAAGGAAGACAAAAAACTTGGCATACTACGCAGTCAGACTACATAAACCAAACATTCAGAATAACACAGTGCTCTTCAGTAGACCAGTCATTGAACAAACCAACACAATACTTCAGTAAAACTTGGCCTTCAGTTCACAGAGCTTTCAGATTGGCACGTGCAGAACTCCAGCTTCATTTCCTTCAATTCAAAGGAGATAGGCATCTCCATTTTACAGGGGAAGGAATAGGACTATTAGTGACATAATCGATACATTTCAAAATACAGTAGATTATGTGAAAAAGTGGTATAGCAATTTCAAGCCAAATACTGGTTTCCAGACTCCAGTTAAATAGGGATTTTAGATCAGTGGTTTAATTTTGATCTAGTTATGCTAGTAATAGCTGCAGTTCAAGTTCAGTCAAGCATGTAATTGAAAACTTGTTGTGGTGGTAAATAGTTATATTGATCAAAAGCATTTGGCAAGAAAGAAACATAAATCAGGGAGAAATTACAAAAGAGAGAGGGAGGGAAGAAAACTAATATCCACACATCCTAAAAGAAGTCATATTGTCATTATTTTTCATGACAGAATATATGAAATGCATGGTAAATACAAGAATCTCACAATTTTTCTATTCTGTATGTATCCACTGATTAAAATCTGAATCCCAGGTTATAAGAACAAACAAGGCTGCACTTAGCCTTAATTCTGGACCTCTATCACTAGTTAATAGAAAATAAGAAACGTTGGCAGCTCCTCTACTGTTATGGAATAAATATGCCAAGAACCATTAAATAAGAATGAAAAATTCTGGTTTCCATAGTTAACTTCTTTTGTCACTTAACTTTTTATGTTTAGGAAAGTCTAATTTTAAAATTGATCTAAACCACAAACAAAAATCCTGCAGCAGAGGGCAGGTCAGCACGCAGCAGGAGACTCTTGATTTGGCTGCTGTCTGGCTTTTTCTATGTCTACTTTTAAACATAAATATGCATTTAAACAAGCCTCTGAGAACAGCTGCCTGGCAAGGTCATGGCCAAAAGACTCTAACCTATTAAACACTTAATACTTTCCAGTCTAAGGGGCATCAATGACATTTAATTTCACATCAGACTGAGTTCTTAAATAGTGACTGTAGGAATTCTTTTTGCCACAAGAAGAATACAAAACCTGCACAATTCATTACAGCCATGGAAAATGCCAGGGAGTACTTTTACAACAGATGTGCTTAAGCTCACATCACTGATTTTACACTTTCTACTGCCAGGAAAACTGCTTTCATGTTCATTGCTGGAACCATCACTGTGGCAGTTTGTTTTGGAAGGTTAGTAGGCTGCTTTTCTGAAAGGAAAGGAAACTTTCAGGTGCCACTCTACACTAGGAGGCAAACAAAAGCAAACTAATGGGATAGGTAGCAGAGAAGAGCTAAACCCTACCATAAGAGTTTCAGACATCTACAGCTCTTAAGGGAAACAAAGGAAGGAGCAAATAGCGTTCTCCCGAACTCTCTCATCAATACAAATGATGGCTTCTCTGCAAACCAGGTAAGGCCTGTTCCTCTTCCCTCCAGGCACATGTTGCTCACTAAAACCAGTGTGAGTTCTGCAGGCCAGGGACATGACAGAACTTTCTGCATTATTCATAGAACCAAAAAGCTGAAAAGCAAAACAATAGCCAGGATGATATGGCGATTTCCATCAGCTGAGGAACAGCTCACGTCCTTCACCATGAGCACTCTGTAAAAGTCAGCAGCACCTCAGTCCCTGTGCCACACAGTCCCGGCATGTGTTTGGAAGCACTACCTGTGGCAGTAGGCAGCCAGGAAGCCCAGCAGCAGCAGCAGGACCAGCACCGCCGCACACACTGTGATGGTGATATTCCGCATCTTCACCCGCTCGGCATGCTGCTGCTCCCACCACTCCAGGTCGCTGAACTGGCAGCGCTCCCCGACATAGCCCGTCACACAGCTGACAAAGGAAGGGAGCACACTCTGTAACTGCCAGCAGAGGAAAAACCCCACACCGGCACTTCACTTGCCTCGCGCAAGGATTGACCATTGGCAACTGGTGTAGAAAGATCCAGTTGAATACAGCAGTGGTGAAGATGAAATTACTTTAAAGGAATGCTCTCAAAGCCTGTAGAATTCAATACCAAAATTATTTTTCTTCTTTCATTTTACTGTTACTGACTCACCTATAGAACTGTACAGAGAGATTACGATTTTCAGATTCCAATGGGTAAAAAGTAGGAAAAAATAATTTTCTCTTAAATCCTGCTGTGTGATTAGTGTTTCCCTAAGATTTTCCATTTAACTGCTTCCAGCAGCACGTTTCCCTTTCTTTCAAGTAGACAAAATAGGACTTACTCATATTTTCAGAGTGATTTGGTTAAGGGAATTAAATTTTAATCTGAATCTTTATTTTGAAATAAAAGGTGAATGAAAGTGTTTTTAAAAACAACTCATACAGGTTAGAAATGTCCTCAAAACCTAGTTTTGATACAAGCTTATTCTACAGGCAGTTTTTGTTTATTTGTTTAGTTTTGCCATTGTAAAACACAGTACAGAAATATCAATGCATGAAAGCCTCAAATCAAAATTACTAGAAAGAATCAAAATTACTGGGAAAGAATCCCAGCCCAGTTTTTCTGTGCAAGACAAGACACATTAATAATAAAGGGAAAAAAAATGAAAAGTCTACTCAATTCATAACAATTTCTCAGCAACACAGTCTCAACTCCTTCTCACAATTCTTACTGGTCTAATTTTACTCAAATCCAAGAGCTAGCCAAATATGCAAAATAAGCAGGATTTGACCAGCAGCAGCTTTTACCTAATGTTCTGAAATAATTATATCAGCATTCTTTATTAAATCAGGCACAAATACTCTCATTCTGTGACAATTTAGAATGCATCCCTGCAGGAAGGCAGAAAAAAATGCCTAGTTTTTAATATTATATCACAATGAATTTCAAACATGTAAAACCTAATTTCTAGTGAAAGCTCTTTTATTAATTAAAATACAAATCACATTTTGGTATGTGATATATATAGATATATATAGGTATTTTGTCCAGACAGCATCTCTCCATTACTTCATTTTGCTAGTTAATATATTAGAGTCTACATGAGTGAATGCTGCCATCTAGTGAGAATTCAGCGAGGTCAGAAGGCAGCAAGATACACACACAAACCCTGGCCTCCAAGAGCACGGTTAAGCATGGCTGCTCCTTAATTTTTTAACTGCTTCTACCTCCAGAACTGAATAATATGTACATTTAGATTTTTATTATGCACTAACACCTAACCAATAAAAGAAAAAATGTATGATCCAATTTGAAAGTCCTGTAGTTTTAGACTCTCTAGTTTGACTCAGGAAAAACTCTATGAGGTGGGGAAAAAAAGGTAGTTTTCAACACCTCTAAAATTTACACTAAAAATTCACAACAAATGCCAGAGGTGACCATAAGTCCATCTCCTGTAATGTCTTTTTCTCAAGGGCTTTGCTGAGCTTAGGAAATCCATGGCACAAAGTATCTATCTCATTCCCTTGTATATACATGAGACACATTCTTCTCATATTTCTGCAAGTACAGAGGTCTATAGGCAGGGAATGACCACTCATATTTAAAAATAAGAAAGCCTAGAATGTGACATTGCTTGCAGGAATGGACTGGCACAGGGTATCCTGCAGTGCAGTTCAGGGAAGGCCTGGGGGCATGGTGAGTCAAAGAAACCCTTCAGCACAAAGCTTGCTCTCCTCGCTCCAGAGTTATACCAGGACCACTTGAATTACTGAGACACAGAGGGAGATATGCCAACTGTGGGACAGCATCCACACCTGCACAGGTCCTCACTTATCACCTGAGAACTCAGGGGAGGAGGCAGGCATTGGATCTGTCCCACTGTAAGCACCTTTATGTTTGATTTTGAAGAAAGATACAGCACAGATTCAAATATAGTCAAGTTCCAGACTTGAACTCCAGCATTAAAGGTTTTGAAGAAATGATTACCCCATGGGACTAGGCTGCCACATTGACCAGGCCAAGGGTGACTTCTGCAGAGGTATGATTCTCCTTGCTTTTATCAGTATCTGCATTTGGGGAACGCAGAATTAGGCTCCACAAAATTATTGAGGGGGGGGAAGTAGGTCTCATTTTTGAGATCTCATTGCTACTCTCCCTGTTTTTAAGAGGGCTATCATGTTGTATCCTTTCTGCCAGGGACCAAGACTCTTCAAACTGTAAGGGAAGATGCTGACACCAGAAGACTTGTCCCTGGTCTCAATCAGAGAAGACAAGTCAGAGGTGTCCTGTTCCACTCCGTTGAATGCTACACATGAACAGCAAGAACAACGGGGAGGTACAAGCCAGCACAGTATGTACAGGAGAGACAGCAAGCACCTCTTTTATAAAGCCGTGAGAACTAAGTCATTTAACAACTTAACCTCCCATTTCCAAAGCAAACAATTAAGTGCTTAGGGAACAAATCCAATCCTACTATTAATTGCAGTGGGTGTGAACGGAGAGGCCACATACTGAAACTTACAGAGACCATTTATAGAAAAGAGGAGAGTCTAATTCTAATTGCTAGCATGAGTGATGAACAGATCATTCATGGACAAACTCTTCACTGCCTGCCCTTAATTAAGGGTAGCACCATAAGGATGCCATTCATTAGCACAAAACCCACAAATTTCTGTACTTACTTGCAAGCATAGTCTTGTAGATCAGACACATAATTGCACACTCCACCATGAAGGCAATATGACTCATATGAAGGAGGGCATCCTACAATATCACCTTGCACAGCACGTGTAGAGTATTCATTGCTGACAACAGTTGGGGGAACAGTAGATTCTGAAACAGAGGATTTCACAAGGACATCTCAAATCTTTGCCCATGCTGGCAACATGATCTTACAAAAGAGTTCTAGAACTTCAAGGTATGAAACTAGATAAAAATATCTAAGTTCAGTTAATTACTTGTGTTTTACCTATTTGCTTAAGTTGTTATCAAATCTAGGCACACAGAAACTTAGATCAAATTACTAAATATGTTTGATTTTATATTTGCAATGAAAGAGCTACCGCCTGAGTTCTGTCTATTTAGATGTGAGTCCAGCTCTGAAGAAAAACTGCACCAGCTATCTAAGTGCTTACATCTAAATGATTTTTGCTACTTACCCAGCTTTGGGGTATGGTAAATCTGTAACATGCATAAAGTACCAGAGTCAGAGGTACAGGTGACTGTATTTCATGCCCTTGGATATCAGACTCAGAAATTTTCACATATTCATCATTCTTATGCAGATTACATCTAGACTGCTGCCATCCAGTTGATTGCATCTCTGTGTGATGGCAGATTACATTTTTTATTGTTTTGGGCTTTCTCAGGTACAGATGGTGACATCACTGGGGAAGCAGGGAACCCTGTTGACCCAGTCCTCCAAAGGGTTCCGTAGCCTGCTCTGAATTGCACACGCTGTCACCTACACGGCTATCCAAACTAGCTGGTTTTAAAGGTAGCACTAATATGTCTGCACAACATGACCTACAGTGCAGACATACCCTTACAGAAAAGGAGCGTTTTCTTGCCTACATTGATGCTATATCAAATCTATAGGTCAGAACAAAACAGCTACATGGCAAAGAATTTCTAGCAGTGTGCCTTAGAAGAAACAAGCCTAATTGCTTTCATACTATTATGGGATCAGTTTTATGACTCACACCAGTTTTATTGCATCATGACCTTCAATGACATTTGTTTTTTTTAAATTTCATTTGCAGGAGAACTGCCATGGCAAAGAGCCTGAATGGAAAGGGATGACTGAACCCCAGGTGTGTGTGCATTCTGCAAAGGAAATTGCATCTTGCTAAAAGAGTAAGAATAGTGTGTTAACACCCAAGAAGACATGCAATCAGAATAACAGATGAGGGACCTAGAAAGCATTACTTCCAAGTCATTAATCATTTAAAATCATCGTTTTCTGAGTGACACCTGAAACTACTGAAAGCTTAAGTAACTGAAAAGGTGTTCTATGTAAGAAAACCATTATTTCCTTCTGGTTTTCTGCAGAAATAGGTCTGTGACAATCACATAGTGTCCTTCCATCATCAAACAGTCATTTGATCTGGAGTAAAATTCACCCTGACCAAGGGGGCTGACACAGAGCAAGACAATGACTCACTTAGCTCCACATTTTCCAAGAGAGCTGCTGTCACACTGAGGCACTGAAATGAGGGTCAGACAATCACTAATGCTGAACCTTCAGCAGCTCTCCTCAGTAAATCAGTAATCAGATTTTCTAAATAATTTCAGAGCCCTTTTGAAAAAATTAGTGACTGGGTCTGAAAGACAAGTTTTTCCTGAAGAATCAAATGGGACTTAAATATGTGCAGTTTCTGTGCTAGCCTTCTGCAGAGCGAAGGAAGGCGCAAAGGCTTTGAAAAATTACAGAAACTGAAATTACCTCCATAAGTGTTATTTCCAAGGAGCATTTACTTCTGCTGTTGATTGTAAAGGCCATTAGATAGATTGATTGTCACATGTAGATAGTAAAAATTAGCATTGAATCTTAATGTAGATATTTCCAAACTAAATTCAGATCTAATCTCCTTAGTCCACCTCAAAACAGCCTCCTCCTAAAGCAATGCTATGTGGATCCACAATCTGGTACATATGTCACTGTACAGGGATACTTGGTGTAACAATTTATCCAAGAACACATATCTTAATGAAGGGCTGCTTCATTATATTTGCTCACTCCATTTACTCACTGCAACTGATGCCAGTTCCAGAAGCATGATCAGCACACGAGCAAGTGAAGTTTCCTTCTGTATTTGTGCAGGTCATGTTCTCTCCACAGGTGTGGGACCCTGTCTTGCACTCATCAATATCTGTCACCCAAAGAGTCTGCAGTTAGAAGAATGAAACGACTCAGAGCATCGGTTAAAAGGGCAGCAGTTGCAGCACGGCAGTCCCCTGGCAGTGGGGGAAAACACCAACAACCTCCCTCTGCAAATATGCCTTCATGGAGAACCTAACACAACCTAATGGAAAAGCAACCAGCACTGCAAGTGATCACAGCTTCACCAGCCTCTCAGAGAATGCTATGCTGCTTCTGCAGCTCTCCACTTGGAGAAGGAAGGAAAGCCTTCCCCATGAAATGCAATAAGCACAATAGAATTGAAGAGAAGACTTATTTGTACCAGATATATTCTCCTGGAATTGCTAGTCACAGCTTGCACCCTAGATGAGTATGGCATTCTTGCAGTAAGACAGCACAAGGGTTTGGAAGTGGGGAGCTGCCCACCCCTCTACCATGCACTTAGTTCAGCCTAAACAAAAAGTTTAGGCAGAAGGAAAGGGTCTAGAAACCTACAGGTTTATTCAGTTTGTGTAAACACTTCAATGACTGAGGATCTGAAGTACTGTGAAGAGGCTCCCTGATTACAAGAGTTTCCAGGCTAGAGCCCGTGTTAGGCTCATACATACCTCTCACCCCTATGCTGCTGCACACCCTCACCTTGCCTCCATGCCTTTTCTAGAAAAGCCCAAGGCAGCAGCTCCTGCCAGGCTGGTTCCTAAGTGCCTAAGCAACCCCCTCAAAGATGGGAGCTTTGAAAGGGTTCGCACACCAGTGTTTGTCAGCCTCTGATTCATTTTATGAACTGTCAGCAGAATACATATGCCAGATCTACTTTGGGGATCACAGATCTACTACCCCAGTTTTTGCAAAATGATTGCTTAAACCACTGGGACTTTTTCTGTAGTAAAAGTAACAGGATATTGCTCTAAACAGCATTTTTAAAAGCAAAAAGGACCAGGAGCAAAACTGTTGCAGCATATTTCAAGAAATGTGCTTTTGGCAGCACAATATGAACTCATCTTGTGTTTTCAATGGGTGTGCTGAGATATTCCTGGACACTGTGCATGCCTGCAGGCATCTAAAACTGAAGTACCAAATCACTTACCAGTTTCTGTGTTTCATAGTACATTTCAAGTCATCAAACACAAAATTAGTTTCAGTTCTGTTTGCATCACAATAATATTGCATCTTTAATAAAATGCTGTGAATTTTACTATTTTCTGAACTTAAAGACTTCAGGAAGATAATAGACTGGTTTTCAACACTAGTAGAAGCTACCACAATCCTTCTAGCCAAGCAACTGTACCATAGACAGTAAGTACCCAGGGCTGCCTGAGGACATACCTTCTTGCTGGATTGCATTCTTCTTGCTGGGACAGCAAGAGGAGTTTGCCACTTCTGTGTGCACTTCCATCTGCACTTCCAAACACCCTCAAATATATGACCTCTGTCTCTGTCCATTATAGGCAAAAGGCCTTCTCAACCCTTTTGCCTCAGATACTTTCCACACCCTGCCCACAATAATGATACTGTTCTTAATTTTTTAGTTATCCTAATCAGTATTGAAGAACCAAAGTCTAGTAAAGATTATGTAAGAATTGGTTCAAATTTAATGGCTTTGAATCAGGCTATAAAGGAAAAAAGGAAAAGGAAAAGGAAAAAAGAAGCCAAGACTCACAAAGCTCTGAACAAACTGTGTGCTAATCAAATACTGGATAGAAAAAGCTTCCTGTTCATATTTACTACTAAAATGGATTAAGAATTTAAGAGATGTAAAGGAATGAACTAGAGACCTGGCATTAGAGCTGGATGGGAAAATCAGTGGGTCTGATTATTAACAAGACTCTAAATGTACTCAAGTTGTCAGTGTCACACCTTGAACCTCATGCCTATTAAACAGACCTGGAATTATTTGATGAGTATTATGACACACTCAATACCTGCTTTCGTTTATATTCATGGCAATGATTTCCAATAAAGCTCTACTGCTTCACCTCCACTTCCCTCCTCCCCTTCACTTTTCCTCTCTCTCCTTCTATCACTACTAAAAAGAGTGCAAACACTGAGAGGAGATATTCACTGACAACTACAGGCTTTGCATATTGATCAGTTGCTGAGGTTGCCACACTTCAAAGAGGAAGAAAAGAATCAAAAAGGCTGAAATTATAAACGTCAGCTGTCTGGAGAAGCCACTGCTGGGATATGTGTGCCTACCAGATTATTCAAAATGAACCAGAACAGCTCAGCTGACAGCTTCATAGCTTGATGTAAGGCTAGCCCAAATCATAAGATTGCTCATTCATCTTGCCCCAGCCTTCCAGACATAGCACAACTCGCACATGTGTCCATACCATAGCAATGGACTCCATCTCCAGTGTAGCCCTCCAGGCATTTACAGACATAGCCCCCTTCTGTATTGATACAGCCCGACACGTTTCGATCACAGCGATCCATATTTACAGCACACTCATCAACATCTGTGAGACAAAACAAGGGGACAGGACATGTGGGCCATGAAACCATCAAGTGAATCGATTAAAAGAAACATCTACATCATGAATCTCCCTCAGACTGTGCTGTCACTTGTCATTTGTGCATCTGAAGCAAATCAAGAGAGAAGGAGTTCGTGGTCTTTTTTGGTATGAAATTTGAGGGGAATATTCTAAAGATCCTGAAGCAGTCAAGAAGGTGCTATCAGCTGGAGACCTAGAGAGTCCACAAATACCACTTACTTCAAAAAAAAAAATCTGTTTGGAGGAAATTATCCAATTCCAAACAAATCCTTACATTAAAGAGTCATAGAATTGTTTAGGTTGGAAAAGACCTGTGAGGTCATTGAGAAACTTTGTTTAGTGAAAGAACACATATGCTTAGCATTTTTTTTCCCCTTACTACAGCAACATAGACTCCTTCAGTCTTCATGCTTAGCCACCAAATGGTATTTTTTTCAATTTCTGACACATTCATATCCTGGCCTTTATGAGAGAACAAAGTTCTTCCATTTATGTTGCATGCAAATCCAAAAATTTGAAGACCACTCTGAGCAATGTGCTGTATGGTTGTTAGTCTCTTTCCAGTGCTGGAAGGAAACAAGAGCAGAACTTTTATATAAACATTACACCAGGTATACTAATTTTAAAGAGATTCCTTAATACAAACTTCTAAATTATACATCAACTTTCATGTCTATGGACAGAGCTTTTATAATTAGGCAATTTTTACAAATAAATACATGATGCTTTTATTCCTATTATCCCCATTATTTCTTTTTAATATTATCAGGATTAACACTCATGACTCAGGAGAAAATAAGGCATTAGCCATTTCATCTCTCATGCTCTCTGCTCATCATCCCTTTCATACTATTGACCTTTCTGTCATGGCTCACACAGCACAGTTGCCAATGTGAAAGAAGATAGATTTTCTTCCTATCCCAGTCGACAGTTTTCCAAAAGTTATATTAATGTCTTTTCTTACCATAGCATGAGTTCCCCTTCCTGGTAAATCCTTTCAAACACTGGCATACAGCACCATCTTCCAGCAAAACACATTCTGCATTGACGTAACATTCTAGTGCAGTGCAGTCATCTTGATCTATAGCATAGACAAAGCAAAACAAACAAACAAACAAACAAAACTAGATGTATTTGGAAGGATGAAAAGAGGTACTGCATATGTACTAAAGAAAAAAAAAAAAAAAAACAAAACCCCAAAATAAACATACAGTCAAAGTTCGAAACTTAACTCTCCGGGACTATTGATGGCAAGCAATACAATCATTAGGGCTGTTCCCTTTGTCTCGATGGAGTCGACATGTCATTTAATATCAGGATTTCTGAATAATGTATTCAAAACCTAGTAAAATTTAATGATCTAGTGTCATCAAATATATATAGAATTCAATGCTTTTACTTCAACTTTGTTCAGAGGAACTTAATAGACTTTAAAAATCTAAGGGATAGACTTTCCCATGTGATCCAAATCAAAAATGTTTGTTCTCTAAACCAGGATTACATTATCAGGGGGTTTTGTCATAGCAAAGGAACGTGGAGACAAAGAAACAAGAAAGCAGTGCTACCTGGCATAACTGCATAGACACAATTACTTGTAAGAAAGTTAAGAGCATGAATGCCACCAGTTTTGACACTGAGCCTTTCTTCATTTAAAGTCTGTGATTTCTTTCTGTTCTACAAACCTGTTCAGAGCCTCACAGTAAATATAAGGAAGACAACCATCAGACTCTACCTGATACCATTATTTCAGCCATCAAAAAAGTTCTTTTCTGTTTTTCCCCATTGTCCATATCTTTAAAAATCCCACTGCTCTGTGTGCTCTGGAGCATGATCTCTGGTGGTGGCATTGGCACTACCTCCTTGTGCACAGAGACACTTCCTGAAAAAGACAAGAAAAAAAAGGACACAGATTATTTAAATCTACTGAACTAACCTTCTATCACTTGTCTACCTTCCAACAGTCTTGGTGGTTTCCTTTTAAAATAAACATCAGTATCCTCCCAGACTAGCTCTGATCTCAAATTATTCCTACAACTACTCACTGGTATTTTTTCTCAAATACAAAAGAGAAGGAATGGGACACATTGCTCACAATATTTGTCAGCACTGCACACTTCTCTATCAGTGCCAAAATGCCAAGGAAAAAAAATATAGCAGTCAGATAACATGTTGCTGCCCCAGGATAATACACCATCATTCCTCATGTTATAGCAAGGTGAATTTTTTCAGTCTATCTGTGAGGATTCTCAAAGGTTTGAGAAGGGTCTTTTTTGGAACTGGAGAATTGTACCTTCTGTGGAGTTGGAAGAATCCAGAGCATGACAGGTTTTTCCATCTAGATTTTTCCCAAATCCTGGATGGCACTTGCAATGGACAATTCCAAAATTATTTTCACAGATCTGATCACAGCCTCCATTCTCATAAAGGCAAGGATTTGCCCCTAATGCAGAAAAACAGGAAACTTAACAAGCTGCTTCTTCAGTCAACATCTTCGTTTAGGTGTGCAGTTAGAAAAATAAAAAGGACTGACAAAAATTAGAACTTTATTTTTTTAAAAATTTTTTTTGTTTAACAATGCATATAGTAAAGCACAGATATTATCACTTAGCCTCTGTTGGGAAATCAGATTTACATACTCTGTATCTAATACATGTACCACAATTTTTTATTATTTTATTTTGTTTATTATTTCTCCTTTAATATTCAGGGTCCTAACATTCCCTGAAAGAACATTACAAGAGCATACGGAACCTGTGATTACTTTACCTCAATCCTGGTCTATGGAATTACTCTTTTCTGCTTACAGGGGTTACATTCCCAATAGAAAATCAAATTATTTGATCCAAAACTATTAAATCTTACGAAATCTTTCTCCATGTCATTTGTGTGTGTGAGGAGTGCCAATAAACTAGGATAAATAGGAATTTAAAGACTGTGGTAGCTGTGTGGTAATTGGCCAGCATCTATTCTTGGGCATGAACATAAATTTACAAAATCTGTTAGCATTCCTGGGACACTAGCCCAGATGATGCTTTCAGTAAATGCCAGTCTGACTATGCTTTAAAATGTCAGTTTCTGAGAAGATAACTCTCTCCCCCCAAGGACATCTATTCTACTGATATCAGTGAACAAGAGGAGGCTGGAAGGGAGTGACTGCTCAGTTTTTGCAGTATACCTGGTTTCGCCAAAGGATGAACTACAACCATTGATGAGGGTCTCAGCATGCTGCCTCGAAGACGTACCCTGTTTTGGCCGGTCTTCTTGTCCACCCTCATTAGTGATGGCCTAGCCCAGTCAGAAAACCAAAGGTGGTCCTCAAACACCACTACAGCAAAAGGGTGGCCTACAAAGACATTAGATTTATCATTTACACATCTGTAAAACATACACAAGAAACCGTGTAAACAAAAGCATTATCTGCATATAGGTCAACTTCTAACAGGGGCACAGCCATAGCCAGTTTTCTGATTTGTTTTCTGATGGGGAGGGATAAGTGTTTGTGGATGATGGACCATGGGCACATGTTACTTAGGCTTTTGAGAGAGGAGGCTATGACACTTGCCTGGCTTAGTACAGTCTCTGTACTTCTAGTGACCTCCAAGCAGACCAGAATCGTTCTACCTCAGACATCATAATTTCTTGAGGCAACACTGGTATCAGCCTTTCAGAACCGAAGTACCTTCCTCCTCTGCAAATAAGTGGTCCAGCACAGAGCTGCTGAGGTACACAGTTCTTTTTTCAGTCTTCACATAACAAGGAGGAGAGAAGCTCATGTCATTTGTCATCTTGCAGAAGTGTACTGACACAGGGTAGCCTGGGAGCTACAGTCACTGTAGCCACAGATTCACAGGAGGACCTCAAAGTCAGTGTGCAGTCTCTGCAAGTCCCAAAAGTGCACAAAAGTGCAATACAGTGGTCCACATGTGCATATGACCAGCTGACTAACAGGAACAGCTAACACAAACCACAGGAGGCAAGAGATCATCCAGGTAGCTTCCTCTCTTTCCACTGATGACAACAGGCTCCTAGACAACAGCTTCGACCAGGCATCTAACACTTCTATGACTAGCAGTAGGTGGGAGAAATTCCACCTCAAGTTCAGAGTACAGGAACTTTTCCTTGCTAGCACATTATATACACTAGGAAAACTCAGATCCCTAGTTTGAGTTCAAGAGATGAGCTCAACAATTCAGAATCCAAATAACATTTTCATGTATAATGGCAGACATAAAGATACTTACAAACAATTCTGACGCTTTAATATCTCTTTCATGATAGAAAATTACCATTAGTCCATATGGAAGTATACATTCCTTCTGTACATGTAGAAATACCCTGCTTTCAGATTAGCCTTTGGCCAAGTATTTTGCAATGGAAGGTAAGAACACATACTGTTCTTCCATGGATGCCCATCTGGTTTCAGAGTGGTTGCTTCCTGGCTTAAGAAGGTTTGCTTTGTGCTGGTCCTTAATCACAGCCTGAATGTGTACCACACTGTACTGTTGCACTCTGAGTCCCTCTGAAAGGTATGTTTTGTAGGCACATGATTTTTATGATCTGTGTTTTTGCTTTTGATGTAGACCTAATCTAGGTGATGTTTAATTTCACTAATGAAATTACGATCCCAAAATGTACTAGTTTAAAAAAAAAAATTAAAAAAAAAAATCAAAGCTAAGTAAACAGGCAAACAAAACAACAGATAAATCAGAACTTTGGGGAAGGACTATGTGTTGGTATATCTTAAATACATCTCACAAATAAACTGAAAAAAACCCACTCCCGTATGAAAAAGTTTCTAAGACACTGTTTAAGTGTTCTTATGTGTTAAGTTGAAGAGCATATTGTTGCCACTTTACTACCTCCACTGAGCCATGCTAAGTCACTGGTCTTGGTTCATAGCTTTTCTTTCCATTAAATTTGAACAACTAGCCCAGGATCTAGATACTGTCCTCACCCAAATATTTGCTCACACTTTTAGGAACTATAGCTTTTAGGAACAGAACCCTGTTTTGATCAGCAATTCCTTAACCTCTTAACTTATGAATACATTAAGGATTAAGATTCAAAGCACAGTGTCAATCAATGGAGATAGCAAGAACAAAAAAATTAATAATCACATGAATCTTTTCCAGAATAGAAAAGGTTTTCTATTCTGGAGAACGTTGCATAAGCATAAGGAATGGTTGTGTTGTTCATTGCCTTGTGCAGGTGCTTACAGGCTGTTTTACTTCCAGCTGAAAACAGCGCTAGCAGAAGAGCAAGCAGAAATAATTTACCTATTTTGCATTCAGCTCTACTGAGCGTGCTCTCAGAATAGGAGCGCTAGAGGGAGCTGCTGTAATAAAAATTCATGTTACAGCAGAACGCCTACGAAGAGGTGTGATCTTCCCATCCTCCAGTGTACAGCTGTCTAAGAACACAAGCTGATTTCCAGTCTCACTGACAACATTAGCAAAACATCAGGATATCAAGTCTCTCTGCTTCTCTAAATTCATACACCTATAGGCCTTCAATTCTTTCACTTCTTTGCATATAGGTGTTGATGTCCGTTTCTCCCACAACAGCCATATCACTGCTCCAAAGCCAAGCCTACCTCTTTTCTCATAACCTGTGTGCTACAGTGCTCCTAGCTCTCCTCTGTTTTCTCCCTGTAAGACATTGTCTCATTCCTTGTGGAGGCACAAAGTGAAACTCTGTTCAGGCTTCAAGGTCCTCCTTTGCAGATCAGTTGCAAAGTGGAGTGCACATCAGAATATGCACAGCGGGGGAAAGAGAGGAAGGCTGGAAAGTCACTCTACTGAGGCCTTTTGATGTCTTCTGAACTGGAGAACACTGATACATCCAAGACCTCACTCTGCTCACCTTCAATGCCATAACAACTACCAGCACACTGTATAAATCATTTTTCCATTTGGTATCCTGTGTGTTTAGAATTATTCCAGTGTTCAGCATTGCAGATGCAAGTTTGCTGCTCAAGGACCTTAACAACAAAGATTAATTCTCTTTCAGTTTATGTCAAAATAACTCACTGATATAATAAACACAGCAAAAGCTGAATGGAACTAAGCAGCCATGCATGAAACAAGCAAACCACATTTTTAACTTTTTTCCTTATTTTCATTTTTCTGTGTAGGCATAGAAGTCCTCTGTGAAATGCAAAGTAACTGATTAGTGAAAACCAGGAGTGTTAGAAAGACATACTTCTGCTGAAATGAATAAAAGTCAGCTGAATCACAGAATGAAGAACTAAAGTGAGCCCATTAACTTCAACACAGCCTTGCATGGAATATAGAGCACAGCTGCTGGCCAGTAATTTGCATGCACGTATGCAGGTACACACACACTGACAAGCAGCAGTAGGTAATTATCAACCCCAAAACCTCACCTACATCATTCTGTGCAAGAATTCGACGACCAGAACCATCCAGATTTGCGCTCTCAAGCACCGACTGCTTAGCATCACACCAGTACACCTTGTCAGCTAAGTAGTCGAGAGCTATTCCACTGGGCCACACCAGACCGGTGCTGGCTATAACCTGGCGATCGATGCCTTCTAATGAAGAGCTGTCAATCCGAGGATTGACCCCCATGTCAGTCCAGAATAATCTCCTTTAGAAAACAAAATGAATACAGGAAGTCAGTAAGTAAATGTTTGTCCTCTTCTCCATGGAGTTCTTTCAAAGCAGAAAGGTCAGATTGGAGCAATACGGCCCTGAGTCACAGGAGAAAAAGTGCATGCTTCAAGCAAACATATTGGCTTCGGGTCTTTTCACACTTGCCATAAGAGTCCAGGTGATTACACTGGGACTTATGCAGAATCCTCACTGTTTACTAGGACAAAACCTTTGAAAAACAACTCCTGCCTAAAGCAGCTCTTTATATCCACTTTTTGATTTTCCACATGACAGCTGATAGTGGTTTAGCAAACCCAGACAACAGAAAATGATGTGTTAGCCAGCCCCTTGCCTAAACAATGGTGTAATAATACAGAAATGAAACCAAAATTACCCACTAACCATGGAAAACAAGCAAGAGTAGACAGGTTATTTTGCTTTTAAAAAATAAACCAGTATATTTTCTTCTTTTAAAATAATTTTAAAATAATGATTCTCGAAGTCTCCCTCTAGAGTCCTGTGTGTTACTCACTGAGTACTTACTGGTTTTCAATGAACAGATAGTGTTAGATGGTAACTTAAAATGGGGATACCAGATTCACAAATTACTTCTGAAGTTTGGGCTCCAGATTTCCCAGGCATAAGTTGCCTCTGTCAGGTTTACTACAATAGCCCATAGATTCATTTAGCTTTATTTATCAAAGTGGCTTTTCTGTATCCAATGCAGGGATCAGTATTTTCAATAACCTTAATTGTGTTTCAGATCCTTCTTCAATATTTACAACTATGGACATTGCTATAAAGCCTGTTCATCCTTCACCATTAACTTTCTAAAAAGGAAGATTTTAGTGATGTTTCCTCTTCCCTTTCCCCTTGTACCCTTTGCATCTATCAAGAAGTCTAATAAACAATCTCCCAGAACCTATCTCTTCTCCAAATATTTCCTGCAAAATATCTCTATCACTTTCAACTTCTATTGGAAGATTCTTTCAGGTCTTTTATGTCCAAAGGAAAGTTAACTAAACACCTTCCCCTCTCCCCTCCCCAACTCTGCTTCATTTCTTGATTCATGAGTACTTAGTTATAGCAGGATATGAACATTAAAAAAAAAAAATTAAGAAAAAACCCAATGGATTAAAAGTGCTTCTACTACAGACATATTGACTGAAATCCATGGGACTTGGCCATTGATTAAAATGAACAGAACTTCATCAAGAGTTTGAACACCCAAAACTCCTGGGTTCATCTCGACACTGGGTAAGAAGATACACAGAGCATTTAAACAAACAAACAACAGTAGATTAGGTTTAGTTTCCTCAGAAACTGAACCATGTCCAAAGAACTCCTTTGTAAGCACTGCTGATTAAAAGTGACTCCCTCTCTCACTAATAGGTAGGGAACCATTAAAGTTTGTATTGTGGTGCTTACAGACTGCCAGAGTGACTTCAGCTGCTCATGCTTTTCTTTAGCTTAAACTGCATACAATATCATTAATGGTTCTGGTATTTTTTTTATAAATCTATATGAGAAATGAACGTGTCCCAGCTCACAAAAGAAACCTAGCAATAAAACACTGCAGTCCACACAACTCTGCAAGGCAGTGACTAACCTAGCAGGAGATTAATGCACATTTTGACTGCCAAAAGGGCAAGGTTGGCATGCTCATTTTTAAAAAGCCTCCCCAAGTATTACATGATTGACTGCATTTTTCACTCCTTACTTAACAAATGGGTGAATGGCAATCCCTCGGGGCTGGGAGATATCCTCCCAGATGATCATTTTTCTTTGCATTCCATTCAGATTGCTCCTTTCGATGCATGCCTTCCTGCAACACACAGAGCACTAATAAGTCCTCCCTGCTATCTTTTTAATTACTTTCTCAGGCAGAATGTGCAAAGATTTTGCATCACTTTAGTTTAGCTGTAATAAATAAATTTACAATGGCAGGAAATAATCCTGCTGATGTGGAGAGTCTAGTTGTTTTATCAACCAGTAATTCATGTTGCAGCCTCATTATTTGGTCCAGGCCATGATGATAAAATACCTGCTGCTCTGCAGAAGATATTAAGTTCTCCTTTGGGCAAATAATGATTTGGAAGTATGAACATGAATAGATAAATGTTATTTCTAAAGGGAGTCAGGAGGAAAAACAGCTCCTAACTGAATGCCCTTATCAAATGTATAAAAAAAATTTTTAAACAGTCCTTTTACATAGCATTTTTCATGCAGAAATCATCAATCATTTTACATATATCTATTCTGCAGAAAAGAATGAGGCTAAGGTTCTCAAGATCACCCATAAAATCTATGGCTGAGTCAAGTATAGAATCTACATTAGCAGCCTTCCGATTCACTTTTTTCCCCGAAAACTGATTTTATTGTTGCAAATTTCACCTTGCCAAACAATTACCAGTCTCCACCTAAAAGTAAGCTTACAGCCTTCCATGCCTATCTGAATCTGCAAGGACAGGCCACACAGAGATGGAAGGAGAAATATATTCCTTCAAATGTGGAATAGAAACAGCTAAATGCAGTGAGTGAAAAGAAAGTTGCAGATTCCATTTCTCAGATTCCCTCTGGACCCTTGTCTTACAGAGACAAGAACCATAATTTGCCATTTCACAAGAAACACTAGCGTATTTCTACAGGAGCACAATCATGTAGACAAGATTGTAGCTATTAGCAAGGAAATGGACAAGCAGCATATTTATAAGGGAGAAAGAGGGTGATCTGAACATTCAAAATTACTTTCTATTGACTTATGAATTATAGATCATACTGAAACATCATGATCGCTCTTCAAGGAGTCTTTGTTGTGCGTTTTGATGGCACACTGACTTTTCTCCAAAGGTCAGTTTTGTTTCTCTCTGCATATTAGTTTAGGTACCAGCTGAAATGTGAAGCCATATTGTCATTCCTCTTTTATTAGAGATAATTGACAAAGACTCTCCAATAGCTTAAAGGGACATGATTCTAGCTGTCAACATCACTGACTTCTGTTCAAGATGTACTCAATATAGTAATTTTTTTATATGTATGTATAAAAATATGCATATATATATATATATACAGTGTATGTATATAAATAAGAGTGTAAACATATATTCACATGCACTTGTGCACATACATATATGTATATATACAGTACGTGCTTTAAATTCCTTGCAACTGAGTCCAAATGCCTGCTTCTTGGAAAGACAAAGATAAAAATACAATAGCAGACTCAAACTGAACTTCCAGCATTTCAGTTTTAAAGAACCTTCCAACTGTATATACTTGAGATTACAACTATCCAATCAGAATGTGAAGCACTACTGAATTAGAGTGATATCTCAGTTATTTCTGTATCACCAGTCATTTATTCCAAATATTTTATGGCATGCTTCAACATAAATGCACTGTGCAGCATGTACCCTCTGTCTGTCCAATACAATTTACGGTTAATCCAGTCCACAGCAAGACCTTCGGGTGTATCTATAGCTTCATGAATAACTTTTTCACGATTTGAGCCATCCAGATTAGCTCGTTCTATCCATTTCAAGGCGGTGTGGGCAAAGTAAATCTGTAAATAAATAACAGGCAAGGTGTTACTAGTTTTCATATCACTTTCTACTCTACTTTCCTTGTCTAATAGTTCCACTTCTAAAACAACTTTTTCATCTTGCAAGTTCCATAAACTGCTTATTCACAAAAAGCTGCATAGGTAACTTGTGATCCCTGATCAAATATAAAGGCACTTATCCTTCAGCCAGGATGATTTCTACAGGCAGCTTGTGCTCAGCTGTAAATCCTGGTTGCCCTATATACAGCCCTCTGAATGTCCTGTGGTTTTGTTTCAGTGAGCAGCTACCTCACATGAAGCACACTTGAGGAAGCAAAAAGAAGCATGTTTTTATTTCAGTGGCTGCTCATGTTAAAAAGAGAGAAGCAGAGAGAAGATAGTAGCAGTCTGTGTGCATCAAGGAGCTGGGAAGGGGAAAAGGACGTATAAATTGCTTCTATTTTCTTCTCTCTTTCAGCCTGCAGTTAACTTAATGTTTTACCAGGTGTCTATTCTGTAAGGTCCTAATATGACCAGGAGAGGCTTTTTAGTTTTGAGTCTAAAGAAAAGTTCTCTGCTGGTGGGAAAACTAGATTTGTTGTTTCCAAGGATGTGGAAAGAAAATTTGTCTTCTATTCAATACCAAGAGGGAGCTATACACTGTATGGCAGAACCATGTGAAAAACAGTGCTGAGGCTTTCTTTGAAAATGGCAACAGCAAAACAAATAACTTTGTTTTGATGCTAACCATGAGGTCAAACAAAACTAGAGCAGCCTCTAGCATGAAATCAGCTGCTTCAATACCATGGCAGCACAAAGGGATGCTCCCATGCCACTCAGCTCTGTGCTGACCAGACCAGGCTGCTGCAGCCTGGCAGCGTCCCTACAGGTCCCCTCACCTCTGTAGTGCCCACACCGAGCTGCCCACAGGAGGGGAGCACGGGTGAACACCCAGTGTCACCAGCACAGCTGATTTACGTTTGGCACAGCACAGAACAACTGCTAGCTCTCTAGCAGGGCCCTATTTCAGGAGCAAGTGGCAATGTTCCAGGAGCGCCTGAAATGCTCCTCCTGTAAGGGCAGATCTGGTAGCATTCACATTTGTTTAGCTGTGTCCATCTGGGCCTTCCAACAACTTAACTGAGTTCATGATCACCTTTCACTGTGCCAACCAGTATTTCTTTGTAACACTTTTACATGTAAATCAGTCTCATGACAGGAAAATAAAACTGCCATGGAAGGTTTAGCAAAGCACAGCTGAACTGCTGTTCTTCCCACCTCTGTAGGCAAGGAGTAGGGCATTAGGATGCAGCCACATCAACAAACAGCTCTTTCTGCAGAGAAGACTCCTGTTTCCCAACAGCACTATCTTGTACATGAGAAATATATTTTGTAAGAGCAATAAACTCAGTGAGCATCCAGCAGTTTTGCTAAATAATGTCAGGACATGGGAAGTAATTCTTGTTAAGATTAGTCCTACATTTAGTAGGGATTGTGGGATTTAGCTGTACAGGAAAAAAAAGATACTCTTGCTTTTACTGCTGCACAGTGAAAGAACCCCACAATATATTTCCAGAAAACAACACTATAGTCTTAATGGAGAAAACAGAAGTCACACAAAAGTTCTTTGAAATTGAAATCATGTCTGAAGTGAATTTAGAAATCAAAATTCTCTGTAAATTATTATTGTCAGTGTACAAAGAACATTCAATAAGTAAGCAAAGGATGAAACTCTTCAACTAGTGTTTGGCAGCCAATACCACTTGTGCCCCTAGGCAGGCAACATAACAACAAGCAGCACTACATGTAATCCAGATCACTGACAGCAGAAAGGTTAAGGCACATGAAAGCTCAATCCATTTGTCCTTGCAACACTTCAAAATCCTCTCATTTTTAATACCTTACCTTATTTTCCACCGGGTCAGAGTCTAGTGCTAAGACTATTCCCATCTGCCAGTCAAGTAAAGTTGTATAATCTGTTCCATCAAAACTGATCTGGCGGATATCTTGGCCATTTGCAAATAATAAAAATGGCTTAGGACCTGTTGATGAAAATTCTCCAGTGTGTTAATTGCACTAGGTTCAAAGTGATCTCTAACTTGCATTACTACCTAGCTACTATTGTAAGTAATGGTAAAAGATAAAATGAGGAACAGAAGCACAAAAATTATGGCCATTTTCTTACATTCCACTTGCCTCCGAAATTAAAGATAAATATTAATATAAGTTTTCTGCATCAGCCTCAAAATTTTTTGATAAAGGCAGTCACTAGCCCTACTGCATTTCGCACTGGGTGACTTAGTCTCAAGATAATCATCTCTGCATTTCACAGCATCACAATAAATGCCAGAACACTTGACTTTTGCATGTAATAAGTCTTTCACAGTAAAAGCAAGAAAAATGCTGTCCTCCAAAAAAATAAAGCTTTCCTTTATTCCTGAAACAAACCACAAACTTCTCTTTCCTCCTCTCTCTTGGGCAATTACTTATACCTTGCTGCTCACTAAGTTGTGCCTTTTTCTCAGAAGGAACAAAAGGGTCTGAAACCCAAAGGTGCACATCGAATACCTGGGCTTTCTGGGGCCAGTGGGGAGGAATACCCTTAGAGGGAAAGTCCTTCAACATACTATTCCTTATTCTGTTCTCAAAATCTAGAGCCCTCAGGCACAGTTCTGTAACACTGGGCAGAAACTATGCTCACATTTATATGAAGGCACAAAACCCTATATACTGCAGGATGGACCTCTGCAATATGGGAGCCCAGAGTGAAATGTTGAAGTTGGATCATAGACTGAACCTTCCGTGAGAGAGACTGAACCATATACTGGCACTTGTTCTGGCTTATTTCCAAAATAGGTTATCTTTCCTAACAACTACTACTTCCTAAGTTTCACAAAGTAACTTAAACCAGTGCAAAAAGGGATCCCAGTTGCACCATCCACTTTAAAGGACTCAAAAATGTTTTTGCTTTTACTGGCAGAAATATGCAGGCATACCAAGATACCAACCTATAGCTGTGCAGTGCTTTCTATCTCGTTGAAGTTTATATCCAGGGTAACAAGCACACTCCCAGGAAAATGGGCTTAAAGAAGAGCATATCTGACTGCAGCCACCATTATCTGGAGATGTACAACCTTAAACAGAGCATTTGTAAAATTTTACTGTTCCGTTCTAAAAAAAAATAAAATACAACAAAATCAGAGGTATAAGAGAATGATTCACTCTGCTCAGGATTTCTACAGTGCAAATCATCTCAGTGACTGGCAGATTTACCAAAAGGCCTCCCACTAAAAGCAGAAGCCCAATGAAGTGAAAACAAATTAGTAGTAACTTCTTACAGAGTTTTTCCTGAAAATTTACCGCATAAGATAGAAGGTGGGAGGATGAGACACATGAAGAGAGAGGTCTTCCATGTGCTCATTATTTCAGAGAACTCTTCTCCCATGCAAATCTCATCTCTTCTACAATAGAGTAATAAATTCTATCAGATTGTGCATTCTATGTAAAGAAACAGCAAATTAATGCAATTCTCTGCTCAGAAGTTTAACAGGCTAGGATGGCAAATTTTCTGATACAACAAACCAAGATTTCATATAAACTATTCTTTTCTTATTCTTTCTATTATATTCTCAATATCAGCACCTGAGCTTACTCAGTGGATTGTCCCTAGCAAAACAGCAATAATGACTGAATCTATGTATATAGTACAGTCCACAACATAAAATGGATTAAAAGGGAAAGAGGATTTTTTTTTCAAGGTGTAAAACTGGTAGTAATGGAGCTATCTTGATCCCTGAGACTGTAAAGATGCAGTTGAAAAGCTACAGTCTCCTGAATTTGGAAAATTGCTGGAACGGGGAATGACAAATTAATGAACGTAGCAGCTTCGAGTATTCTGACTACAAAAATTCTATTTTTGGGAAAGTTAGAGTGACTCTGAACCTGGGCTGCATGTTATCAAAAAAGTTGTCTTCAGATTTCACCCAAGCCTTAATCCTGTACATATATTTCCCCTCAAACATAAATTTTAGATGTCTCTTGCAACAACAAATTGTGACATGCCTTGATCTGAGCTGATAAAAGAATTTGGCCTGCAAACATTGGGCATTGCTGATAATAAAAATCTATTAAAAAATGAATATTTCTCATCTTAGCACCCAAAGCACCTGACATTCTATTGCCTTCTATCTTGTACAATAATTTACAGGTGTGCAAAATGAATGTAAAATGCCTTCATTCACTTCTGGCTCTCAGTGACAAGAACAAACAGAGTTTGGCAGTCACTACAGCTGGAAAAAAGTGTTACTTACCTGTGCATGCTTTGCCATCCACTTTGAGCACAGATCCCTCTGGACAAAAGCAAACAGGGCCTTTAGAGGTTTGAAGGCAACCATGACTACATTCAGTGTCGTTACTTGTACAGGAAATTAGCTCTACAGTAATTTGAAGAGGGGAAAAAAATCTTACATTATTATAAAAATTACTGAAATATAGAAATAAAAAAAAGTGTTATGTTGTGAGTACGGCACCTCTGTGGTCTTTCTGAGGTTTGTTTTGCTTTGTTTCTCTTTTTTTCCAAGTTTTTTTTTCCACACTCTCTCCTGCTTCTAGCACAGGAGAAAGCCAGAATTGCTGAGTCCTGAAGCCATTATGTTATCAGACTTAAATTATCCGAAATGCTACACAGACATGTTATCAAAATAGAACTCTTTCTTACATTTCATCAAAAATAGATCAGGTTTTGAAAATTACAAGAAATTTATATTGAAAGAATAAAACCCAAAGAGAATGACAAAAAACTAGTTGCCTACTACTCCAAGCGTACCAAAGCTAGAATCAGTGAAAACAGGAGATGAACCTTCCTGAAACAAAGCTATGTTCCTCAGCGTCAATTTTAGAAGCTGTATGGGCAAAACCATCTGAGGACCAGGCAGTAGCTTTCCTTTACTTTCCATTAGAATTGTTGCAGTGCCAACATTTTTTTAAGTATTTCTTTTATGCAGTTTCATAGGATGTTCCTTTCACCTTCCGTGCTGCAGTGCTCCATCTCTTTATCCCAACTCTAGGGCCATATGGCAAGACCCGCTGGAAGACTGGAACTAATACAAGTTTCCCACAGCTGCTTCTTTGAATCAGCTGCATACACTGGCCTAAATGGTGCATAGCTGTTGCAAATATTGCTTCTCCAGGGCGACTGCAAGCTGGACTGGACTGTTCTAACTGCTTAAGCACAGAGAACAGGGTCAAGAAACTGATCTGGAGTTTCTTTCTGAACTGAGTTTGTGGCAACAGATGAAGAGCTTTTTAAAGGTCTTGGAAAACACAGTACCAATGTATCTTTCTCTCCCTCTCTTTCTCTCTCACATGGCACAGTTGGTGGTACATCTGCCTTGTGCTGCAGTAGTTAAGGAGTTACACTGCCCATGCTGCATCCCTAGTTTGTGTTAGGAAAACTATTTTGTTTGCTCCACTCAACATGTAGGCATATAGATCAAGCTGGTCATCCAACATAGGACTGAGTTGCACTGTCTAAGTGTTATTTTGGATACAAAAGGATATCCCACCTCCCAACAGCACTCTCACAGGTCTTCTGTCACAGCTGGCTGCTTTCTGCAGCTGTCACACCCCCTCCCACATTTGGGTCACTGAAACCTGCTCCTGACTCCCTCTTAACAAAGAGGAAGAAGTGATTCTTGGAGGTCTAAAAGAGATAGACTGACTGCTAGAGTAGTGATATATGATTTAATATACTCTAGGTCCTGATCGTCCTGTGATTGGTGTGCAGTGGCACTTCTACTTGGAGCTTATACCAGTGTTTTATTTCCAAGGAAACAAGATAGAAGGACTTTTGTCTATGCATAAGTTTCACTTCAAAAGACCTAAAAACTTGGATGCTTTTCACACTTTACATTCTAGACTTACTTTAGAAAGGCTTAATTCATTTTTAGGCTGAGTGTACGCATTTAATTTCATTAATGTCATACACATTAGCAATGCTATCAGCCCTGCTCTGAAAAGAAAGAAGATGATGCTGTAAGCTGCTCATTCAGATACTGGGCAAAATCTTATGCAGTATAACCACAGTGAGTCAAATTCAGAAACTGTATTTGAAAAGATAAAACTGCTTGTCCACCTGGAATGTGTCACAGAGCCTAATGTGAGCAAGGAGCCAAAGAAGCCCCTCTGGAGACCTCACTGGGTTTTCTTCCTGCTGAAGCAGCCTATACGATTTCTCACGGGTAACTTAACTTCCTTAAACATGACATTGGTCCACTCAGTTTAAGCTGATCCTACTTACATAATGAGGGATCAGAAGCAAGCAGTGCAACACACAAAACTTTCAGCAGTTACGGTGTTAACTGAGGACTTTCTCCAATATGATGCTCCAAGTGTTCATGTATTACAGGTCCTTACCATGACATGTTTTCCTATCAGGCAGCAGAACAAAACCTTTTGGGCAGGTGCAGTAATAGGAACCAGGGATGTTCACACAGCCCAAAGTACAGCCATGATTCCAGAAGCCACATTCATTAATATCTGCCAAAAGAAACACTTGTTGTGACAGAATAACATGAACCAGTATCAGGGCACAGATTAATAAAACAAAGAAACAGTCTGCAAGAAGTACCTCTTTTTTTGCATTCATTTTGCAAAAATATGGTTTTTTCTAATAAATTATAAAAAAGCAAGTTTGCAGACCTCATTCAAGTCAGTGTTAAAAAACCTCTAGGAAAACATATTCAGGCTGAATATGTCCAGCAGAGGTGCCTAGAGGACTTTCAAAAATACACCTTTCCATACAGATTTCGGTGCCGTTTAAATCCTGTGTGCATCCAAAAAAATTATATTGGACAACTTCAGACAAAAGTTCTTTTAAAAATTCTGGCTTCAACATGACTTAAGTAGAAATCTCAAAACACAGAAGTGTATTAGAGTTCAAAATTCAGAGAGAAATTCTCATGAATTTCCCAAGAACTGGAATGCTGCTGCTCAGGCAGGTTTGTAAATCCTGTAAGCTAGGAATTTTGACGCCTTTAGGTCTTATAAGATCTGGTCATGTGCTGAAAAAGATGCTTCAAAAAGTATTATTTTGTCTATTACTAATAGTAATTTTAGATTTTTAATAAAACAATCCAGATTGAAACATTTAGAAGCATGTTAAGAATTTCTGTCTTTTTTGACAGTAGTACTAATCTTGTTGCAAGATTGTTCAATGTTTCACCTTTGGTGACAAATCTGTTTTTGTTTTTATTTAAAAATTAAATTAGGACACATAAGCATGTCTACTTATCTGAAGCTGCTTTACCTACTCAAGCTAAGACGAAAATTTCTTGCCTATGACGTATTCATAGGTCTCTTTTTAGACTTTTTCAGAACATAGAAGGACACAAAACTTAATGGCACAAGTGGAATTTTTAAAACCTCAGTGCTTTTTCATACTCAAGTAAAAGAAAAGAATAATTTTCTTTCATCTGATGGATAAAGTTGAAGAGAGATTCACAAATTACCTTCACAAAACTGTTTATTTCTACTTAAAATAAAGCCACTAGAACATTTACACCGATGAGTCCTTGAGTCTGGCCTGCAAATTCTTCTTCTGCACTTTTCTCTGTTCAAATCACAGATTCCTTTTTCTGGAAGAATAAATACAATGTAAGTGTAATGAAGTTCTTACCATATCAACCTTCAAGTAGGATGATGATCAGAGATGGTTTGTTTTTTTTCTTGATACCTGCTTGCTCAACACAAGGAACTTCTTATAAATAGAAAATAACTTCTATTATTTTCTACTGGTAAAATCGGGCCAAAACATCACTGTAAAAATAAAGTACTTGGAAGACTAAGAGTAGGTCTGTGCAAATGATCATTTCCAGCTCTGTCAGCACAAGCAGAGCCAGAGAGGCTGAAGTAAGGGATGGGTTGGTTTGGGTGCATATCTATAGTGACTATGAAAGGGAGGACTGTGTAGCAGCTTCCATACACCACCAGTCCTGCACAGTAGGATGTATTACTCTGTGAAACACTCAGAAATAAGGGAATGACAGAGAGAGAACACATATGCAAAATAAGAGACAGAAGAGAGATTTTTAAAAGACAGATGACATATGAAGACTGAGAATTATTATCACAATATTACTCACATTATATAACAAAAAGAGTATCTGGACAGATCATAATGACTGTATGTTTCATTTGGACAAAAAATAGTGACACAGTCTAGAGAGTCTTTGTACTGCAGTGGATCTGTGAGAAACAAGAGTGTTATAAGTGCTGAACTTAGATTTAAAACTCAGAATCTTTCTGATGTCCAGGAAGATATCCTCAAATTCCCTTCAAAGGAAGCAGAAAAGAAGTACCCAAGAGATCCTCATAAGCCATCCTACTTCTGCTTCACAGAAAAAGCTGCTCAAGTATCCTTTCTCATGGGAAGGAAGTGTACTGAATATCATTAATCTGTTAGAAAAGATACTGTAAAGAGTTCCAGAGGCAGTCTTTGAGATTTTAAGGCAATTAAGATATTATATGAGCCATTAATAAAAATGTGATACTGCCATACCAAAGTTGTTTTGTGGGGTTACAGCAAGCCCATGGCTGAATTAATGCTCTTCTCTGTACTTATTGGCCCTGGCCAATCCAGGGAAGTCATTTGAAAGAGAAAGTGGAGAGGGTACATGGGGAATTTAAGTAGAAAAGTAAATAATTCAAACTGCAGTAAAAAAATCAAATCATGTCAGTTGCACACTTCTCATCAGTTCCCTTTTCATCTGAAGGCAGTTATCTGCTTTAAAGAAGGCTTGATAATTCACAACTGATGCTACATTGCAACATATATTTCCTTAGCTTGTACAGAGCATCCAATTAGTCTAGGTATGCTTTTATCTCCAGGTTTCTCTGTTGTAAGATCAACTATAAATCTCATTTGAACTCCAGGCTCATTAGTCCTCCTTTCATCCCCTTTCTTGCACTGGATAAGCCAAGCAACATACATACAAAGTCCAAAAGGTTCATCTGGATTCAGCCTGTTAAGCTTCTTTCTACTCCATCACTTCCCAGACATTTTTACGAGAAGTTACTTGGAATTTAAAGGAGGGCCTACTGTTGACAATACTTACTGTCATACAAAAATTTACTAAACATATTGGAAATATAGGGGTATATACTGCAAAGTGTTTGAAAACACTGGTATATATATGTTATAGATATACATGTGGTTTATGCATTAATAAAACTGGGGAAAAAAAACCTGGGGAAGCCTTTTTCCACCAGAAAGTGGAATGCTCTGGTGGAAGAAGTGGAGTTAATCTTCTGAGAGAAGAATAAAAGCTAACTGCCCACAGTCAATGAAAATTTTCAATGAAATTATGCTGCACCTTCTTGTGGAGAGGACATGTGACACAACTGACAGTTCCTGAGGTTCAAGAGACCACTACCCAAACTACCTTTCTCTGTTTCTGGCCCTTCCTCTCCATCTTCGTGCATAGGTAAACATTGTGACAGACACCCAAGGACATCTCATACAATCTTCTGAATCTCAGTGTAACAACCCTGAGACCTGTGGACATGTCGCTGTCTGCACTACAAATATATCCTGCCCTAGTTCCTTTGTCTGAGAGTACCAAATGTGTCAGTCAAATAAAGTGCTTCCATTTGCCAGGATGATTGTTTTCCTCATGGTAAGCACACCACAGATATTGTGTCTGAATAGATGCTCCCTGTCCTTACAAGGGTAAGATTGATTTCCAGGAATATTTTATCTTCTGCATCTCAACAGCTCTTTGCAATAAAAACAAAGCATTTGAGTGGGAAAGTTTCTTTGAAGATTTTGATTTTCCCACTCAGATCAGTCTTCAAAGAGCGGAGATCTCATGGTACCATATGAAGCTGTTGGGGGCATGCAGAAAGACCAAGCTTATTTTGTAGTAGATGTTAAGAAATAGTTCAAGAGAGATATGTACAGTTTCATTTTTGCTCAAACAAACAAAAACAAACACTACATTATCCTCATGTCTTTATATCACTTATTACTCTGGAAACCCCTGGAAACCCATTGCAATCTGCCTTTTGGAGTTCTGCAACCATTGCTCAACACAGAAACATCTTTATGCCGTTTTCTTAGTTGTTCTTATCCAAGAAAAACTGGTGACAAAAGCTATTAAATTAAAGCAAGAATACTCTGTCTCATTTCCAGAGACCAGAGAAAGGAACGTTATTTCCCCTGAACATCCCCCACTTCCTTCTGCCTCAGTAGCAATCCTTAAAGAAGGTGAGCTATTGATAGTCAACTACCTTCCTTTTTGGATCCACAGTGAAAGGCAGCAAGATGACCAGCTCATACTGTGGGATGCAACTGATGTCATTAAAGAGACTTGAGGCTCTTATTCCATAGTTATTATGGCAACTTGAGCCATTTTGCAGCAACGCTGAGACACCCACAGTATCACTTATAGGACATACTTCGTGCTTAAAGTCCTTCAAAGACATAATAATCAGAGGTGTTTAGATGTGCATTAGACTAAAACTTCCAGAATGAAGCAGACATTTGATGAAGATAATGTAGGTAGAGGATTAAAAAGCTTTATGCTTTGTGCATTTAGCAGGAAAGTATAAAAACACCTTTGTGTAAACTAAGAGACAGGAAGGAGACAGTCACATTTTCCTGCATGTGTATTTAGAGTAATGAAATGAGCAGTTTATGTTCGGCACACCTCTGGCCTGATACTCAGCTGGATTTACACACAAGTAGAATTGTGGATCACTGAAGTTACAGGAAATTTTTCCCTTTACTTCACTGTGGCCTGGAATTTTACCAAAGAAAATTATTACTGTGGAGAATCAGAGGGTATGACATTATTATTCTCACGCATACAACTGTACCATTACATTTTACTTACCCAAATCTTGAGAATCAGTTCTTGCACCTGGCTGTTTAAATGGATGTACTATTTTTATCTCCACTGGTGGAAAAAATGATGGCTTCAGGCTAATTGTGACTACAACTTTTCCAGTATATTTGTTGGCTCTCCATATCATGTCAGATTTCAACTCTGAGTAGTACAAATGCTCAGCAAAGAGAGACATACCAAGCAATTCATGTCTACAACAAGAGAAGATAACACAAAGTGGCACATTACCTGATCCTTATATATTTACTCAAACATTTTCTGAGCATCTAGTTCAGTCAAGTTCACTGTAAATAACTTTTCTTTGTGTTCTTATATACATTCACACACATATATATATTATCTTCTACATATGAGAATCAGATGAGGGGCAGAGACATTCCCAAAATAATTCAGCGCTAATAATCCTGAATATTTGGAAGAAATAAACACTAAATGGATAACCTGCATTTCTCATGGGGTTTATGAACTATTGTTCAGCACTGACTCTATTGGAAGAGAAAGCTTGGGTATTACCCCACTTCTGGTAAACCCAGCAACTAAAATAGACACTTGCTTTGTTGAAGGATGTAGGTAAGTTTCACCATTTCCCAATGTGCAGTGTGTGCTCTGACAATTCTGACTGTTCGAGGAAATCAAGATGAAGATGGAGAGGTAGGAGTAGAGCATTCCTAACACCCATCTTCTGCTGCTTCTCCTGTTGAAGGAATGTAGTTTCCATTCACTAGTCAGTTATAGCAGCTAGCAGGGACCACAAAAGGGCCCAGTTTTAAATAAGAGAGAAAGCAGAAAAAATACTGAAAGGGGTAATTTTGCCTTCCACTTTCCAGTAAATAATCCAGGTGAAAACTGAGAATCCATGTCATCCAGGCTAAAGAGAAAGTGTTGATGCCCTAATGAACAACAGCCAACTTAAGGGAGAAAGAAGAAGAGGGTAAGGAAAAATCCAAGGTGACTTCTGTCAGTGTAGGGAGAAACGAGCTTTGTGTTCATCATATGCAAATGAAGTGCTGCATATTTAAATCAGCAGACCAGCAAAATTATGTATTCAACACATCTGCTGTTGCTTGCTGGAGAGTCTGAGCACAGAGCTGAGCCTTCCCACCCGGCAGCTAAGAATGACAACAGGCTTAGACGAGGAAGGGAAAGACCTGATCTAGTTCGGTCTCTTGAGCACAGCTCATACACCTGAGCTCACCCACTGTGACCTTGGATAAATCACTTAATCTCTCCTTTTGGCTCTTCTATCTGCAGAAAAAGGCCACTAATATACACTTGGAGAGGATTTCTAAGGATTTAGTTATCATTTGCTAAAAGCTTGAAAGATGGAAAGTAGTGAGTGGCAGTATTGTCTTGACAATAGTGATATTTTTCCATTTTCCTATCATTACGTTTAGATTTACAGTTTCAGGCCATTTGCACTCCACTTCATGCTCCTCGTGTTATGAACTGACACAATAAAAGGGCGAATGAGGAAGAGAGCTTAATGGCATCTCTGAAATGAGTGTTTTACTTCTGACAAGCTGAGGAAAACCCACCGGACAGAATTTTTGAGCAAACGAACAGCTCCACCATCATAGTCGCATGATCCAATATGGGAAATCTCTTTCCGCTGGTCATGTTGGATCCAGTAGAGCCTTGCATCAACCAGATCTAGTGAGATGGCCTTTATTTTTTCTGTGGTTCTTAAAACATATATTGTACCGCTTCCACTGAGGGACATTCGGTGTATGCTGGAAATTGTACCTTCTGAAGACCAAAATAAAAGCCTGCAGGCAAGAGAGGCATGTTAAGAAAACAAAATAAAATAAAAAAAACAAACACAAAAACCCACAGTAAACAAACCTACATTTTCAAAACCACATCCCTGCTACACACTCCTTGTTTAGTTGCTCTTGTATACAAAATTTCTCAGTGTGGTACCAGAGCTACTAGTACTACTAGAATTCTCTGATGTAGGTCAAGCAGGAATCAGCCCAGCTTAACCACAAAGCATTGCTGTCTGTCTCTCTGCTTTGTTCAGCCATGCAGTCACACAAGGAAACTGAAATAACCTTTCAAATCTATGGGGAACACCTGCAAACTTGAGGAAAGGTAGATCTGCATTGCCCTCTGCCTCTGGGAAGTTATCTATCTCCAGAATTTTTACTTGAACACACCATTTAAGTTCTTAACTTAAAAACACCATTTCTATTATTGTCCTTATTTCTACCTTCCTGCTCATTATAGCAGACAGACTATACTGTTATTAAATTAAGGCACAGTCAAAATACAGCTCCAACGCTCAAACTAGTTAAGCACTGAAGCTAATTGTATGTCAAGATATTCATGGATCAGAACCTAGATTTACTGATGTGATTAAGAGTAACAGCAGTTCCTCCAAAATAGCAAGTTATTCCTAATTCATATGTATTTCATTTTTTTAGTGTTTGGGTTTAGATTCTTTCCTTGGGTTTCTTATGGACAAAAATTCCAAGAAACATCATTGTTTTGACCCATCATCATAAAATTGCAGGATTTATACGTACAAAACAGCATGGCATAAAACCAACTTCTACTGTGTTTATGTTAATAATTTGTTCAATGCCTCAAATGTATTACATCTCATTGGCAAGGGACTATACCAAACCTGTAGAAAGAATTAAGCCCTGCCTCACAGCTTTTCCTCACTGTTGCATAGTCTATAGTAATGACAAGTATTAGTGTATAGGCAAAAACACATTTCCATCAAACCTCATGGTCAAAGGGAGGAGGTTCGAAAAGGCCAGCCAAATCTGGAGAATCAACAAATGATTACAGGACTGGTGGACATATCCAGGGGTTAGGCTGCTTAGACCAAGGGATATGCTTTGAGAAACCTGATCTACTGGGCACTGAGAGCATCCATCTGCCAGAGAAGGGGAAGAGCACCTTCAGTCATAGCCTTGCCAAGCTGGTGAGGAGGCCTTTCAAGTAAAGTTGTCAGGGAAGGGAAACCTAAATCCATCCCACTCCTACTAGTTTGATGCCAGGGCCAACAAGAAATGCCCAGGGCAGATCACAGATCAGCAGGGGAGCACCTGAAGGGCAGCACAAAGGAATTCCATCCAGTAAATCAGCTGGAAGGGCCACAATTTAAATGTCCCTATGCAAATGCACAGCTTAGGGAATAAACAAGAGGAGCTAGAGATGGGCACATGCCTGAAGGGCTGTGATATTGGCCTCCCAAGATATGGTGGGATGGCTTCTATGACGAGTTTTCAAATGTAAGGACATGGGCTCTTTAGGAAGGACAGGCAGGGGAGACTGACTCGGTGCCAGTGACCAGCTGGAGTGCATGAAGCTCTGCTTGGGGATGGATGAGGAGCTAACAGAGAGCTTATGAGTCAAAATTAAAAGCAGAAGAGGGTCAGGTGACATTATAGTGGAGGTTTGCTACAAGCTACCTGACCAGGAAGATGGAGTGGATGAGGTCCTCTATAGACAGATAGGAGTAGCCTCACATTCAGAAGCTCTGGTCCTCACAGAGGACTCCAGCCACCCTGATATCTGTTGGAGGCACAACACAGCAGGGCATGACCAATCCATGAGTTTCATTGAATATATTGCTAATAACTTCCTTCTCCAAGTGATAGAGGAAGAAGAGCATCCTACATCATCTACCTGGATTTGTGCAAAGCATTTGACACTATCCAGCATAGACATCCTTGTCTCTAAAGTGGAAAAACATGGATTTGAGGGATGGAATGGTCAATAGGGAATTGGCTGAATGGTCACATTCAAAGAGCTGTGGTCAATGGCTCAGTGTCCAAGTGGAGAGCAGTGGTGAGCAGCATTTCTCAGGGATCGGTATTAGGACCATCTTTGTCAGTGTCATGGACAGTGGGATTAAATGCACCCTCAGTTTTGCTGATGACACCGGACTGTGTGCTACAAACAACACACTGAAGAGAAGGGATGCTGTCCAGAGGGACCTAGACAGGCTTGAGAGGTGGGTCCATGCAAACTTCATGAAGTTCATCAAGGCCAAGTGCCAAGGTCCTGAACCTGGATTGGAGCAATCCCAAGCACAAATACAGTCTAGGTGGAGAATTACTTGGGGCTGTTCATGGATGAGAAGTTCAGCATGACTCAGCAATGTGCCCTTACAGCCCTGAAAGCCAAACATGTCCTGGGCTACATGGAAAGAAGCACATCCAGGAGGTCAGGGGAGGTGATTCTCATCCTCTAGTCTGCTCTTGTGAGACCCCACCTAAGAAGCACATAGACCTGTTGGAGTGATCCCAGAGGAGGGCCACAAAGATGATCAGAGGTCTCTTATGAACGAAGGCTGGAAAAGAGAAAGCTGCAAGGAAACTTCATAGCAGCCTTCCAGTACCTAAAGGGGGCTTACAGGAAAGCTGAAGAGGTTCTTTTTGCAAGGACATGTAGTGAAAGGACAAGGGAGAATGGCTTTAAACTGAAAGAAGATAGGTTTAGATTAGATATTAGGAAGAAATTCTTTACTGAGAAGGTGGTGAGGCACTGAAACAGGTTGCTCAGAGAAGCTGTAGATGCATCATCCCTGGAAGTGTTCAAGACCAGTTTGGATGGGACTTTGAGCAGCCTGGTCTAATGGAGAGCTTCTCTGCCCATAGCAGAGGAGTTCAACTAGATGATCTTTTCGTCTCCTTCCAATCCATTTCCTTGATTCCATGAAACCACAATCACAGTACTTTACATATTTGGAGCCCTTTTCAATGAAATTACCAATCCATTTAAAATTACCTTTGTTCAGCATCAATGGTAATCCTTGTGGGATGACCAGCGTCTCTTAGAAGAACTCGGCGTTTCTTCCCATTCATGTCTGTTGCTTCTATGGTTCCTTTCTGTCTATTGGCCCAGAGAATGTCTTCATTTATCCAGTCAATAGCAAATCCTGAAATACCTTTGTCTATGTAACATAATCTCTGCAAATAAAAAAAAAAACCAAAAAGTTGCAAGAGGCATCCCAATGATTACTTCAAACTTGGCTTTCATTATAGGGAATAGAATAGCAGACTAAAACTTTCTATTTCATTCCTTTGTCTGTTTCATTTTCTTTCAAACTTGTACCTATTTCTCTTTCTTATTCTTTCATCACTTTCATTAGGTCCTTGTGCTTATACATACTCCCTCTGAACTGAGAGACTCAAATCCTGCAAAAGGAGAAACTGTTTTTGCACAAGAAATACATTGGACTGATCTTTGAGCTACAACTTTTTGCATTTGACACACTATGAAGCACCCAAACCTGTACTCTTACAGATGGAAGACTTCTTAACACACTGCTGCTGGTCTGCAATCCTCAAAAGTCAGTGAAAATACATCAGTGAAGACTCTACATGGGTACACAAACACTGGCAGTCTCTCTCGAACAAAAGAAGGCCCTTACAGCATTAAAGTCAGCCACAATAGCATGTCTGCCCTTCTTAATCAGCCAGATGCAACGAACTGCACGGCTTTTTCTGAAAAAAGGATGAAGTGCCAAAAGAAGCACTTATGCAACCATAGAAACCAGTAAAAAGTTTGAGGAAAAAAATTAGTAGAAATTGAAGCACATTCTTCTCATAGCATTTGTGTCAGCTTGTGTTACAATAATCTGGAAGACAAAGTTCCATAATGTCAGAGATTAAAACTGATAGAAACATTAATGTCTACAAAGCTTTAGTTTGTCTGAATTTCCTCTCCTTCATTTTTAACTCTCCTTCACTTGATCCACAGAAAATACTGAATGTACTAGACGTGAATGCCAGTAAAACAGCCTAGACTCAAGATCAGAACTATTACAACAGCAAAAATAAAGAGCTAATCAACGAACAGTAAAGGCAGAATTGTACCTAACGAGCAGGTGGTTTCCACAGGGGGTTTTACATGCATTAACTTGGAGAATTCCAGAGACCTGAGTACTCTACCTCTCGTTTTGTGCCATTCAGCTGAATTCTTTGAAGTAGTCTCCTTTCAGAATCTACCCAATACACTTTCTCTTCTATATAATGAAAATCCATAAGCGTTGATGGACCAGTATCAGCAACCAATCTTTCATGATTTGTCCCTTCAGTGTCAATTCTAAAGATGTCATTTCCATGGCTAAAAAGTAGGAATGGTGCAGGGCCTGGTGTGGAGGAAAAAAAAAGGGACGAATTAATTGGTAAGAATTGGATTTTTGCTGCATTCAGTTCTCAGCAGTAATATACTAGCCAAAGAGAAATATTTTAATAATAACTTTCTAGGTGTATCACAGAGAACCAATAAGATAAAAATATAATGGCCAATTCACATTTAATGCTGAAAACTAGTCAAAAACCTGAGTTAGGAAATTGAGACTGCAATGGTTGCTACCACTAACCCTGAATTCTACAGCCTAGTCAGAGGTCAGATCAGCCACTGCATGCTTGCCAGCTGCGATTGGAAGAATTTTCTCATGGATGAGTCTCCAAGTGGAAGCCCACTTCAAACTATTGTGCTATAGCAAGAATTTAACCCATAGAGGTGGCCTGGAGTCTCACTTCAGTTATCCAATAAAGGGTAGTTAAAAATCTCAAGACTGGGCAAAGGAAGAAGCTATAGACTGTAGAGATTTCTTATGCTGCAGAGGGGTGAAGGAAACAGAAGACCTGTACTTAAAGCTCCTACAGCTCAACAGCCCCAAATCCTTCCAGACAAAAATTGTATTCATACTGAGTGAAGGGTAAGAGTGTATCAGTAACAACATAAAATATGTTCAGATGAAAGATGCTCCAACTATTCCCCAAACTCTAGAACACCAATTAAGGTGGAAAGTGACAAGCAACTAGGATGGTCCCAATACCCTTGATGCATCCTTAAACCAGTTGATATGTATAGAAATACAGTTAGAATGGCATAACGATTGGCACTACTAATTATACTACTCCAGTTTTGTCAAGTCCTTAGTTATTTTTAGGGTATCACCACAGAGCAGGTTTAAGATTGCCCAAGGAACCTTAATTGCATTTCCAAACCACAAAGTTTTTTTCATACAGGCGATTTGAATATTATGAATGTCTGTCAAGTGCGTAGCAGAGGAAAGGAGCTTTTATGTAGGCAGATATATTTTAGCCTTCATTTTAAAAAGAAATAAGGGTTTGTTGTTCTCTGGTTGGTGTATATAAATATAAAAATATATAAATTATAAATATATATAAATATATAAATAGATATTTTATATATATATATTTGGGAATATCAACTCTAGTCTCTAACTTACCACTAAAAAAACATTCAAAGAATAAATCTCATTGTTGTAGTAGTGGCAGAGACATGTAACACAATTGCCTGAAAGAACAGATCATGGCATACAAGTAGTGCTCTAAGCAAATGACTTTGAAACATAACTATGGATATAGATCCAACTGAATTACAGCTTTCAAGCCAATGTAATCACCTGCTGAATTAACCTTTCTGCAGTGCAGAAGCAACTCTCCATTTATTGGGGATGGATGCCATCAAAGATGCACTATCACCAGTTTTCTTGCACATAAACTTTTGAAAATTAAACTGGTTTTATTGACGAGGTTCACATCTATTATAACTAAGTATCTTTACTATTAGCATGAAACCCAAGGATTTAAACTCAACAAGCAGCATGTCCACAAATTTTAGATAGATGTTCCACCTTCATCATAGTTGCAAAGCTGGTTGATTCAAAGCAGAGGAACAAGACCAATTTTGATTTCTTCAAGTGAAGAAAGTTCTGACAAGCACCCAAGATATAATTTTCTTTCGTTCACAGGGAAGATGGTCAGCACATTTTTTCTATACTAACAGACTGGTTTGTATCTCAAGTATTAAAGTTCTTATCCAATTATAGCAACGGCTTCTAGGGTTTTAATGACCTCCTTTTTCTGCTGCTATTTACACTGAGCAACCCTATGTGAGCATACTTGAATTACGAGGACTTGCTTCATGTGAATAGTAAATGAATGGTGAAGTGTAGTAAGGTTGAATTATCTAAGGAATTTGACAACTGTACTGCCTGCATTTTTGCCAATTAGTTGACCAAGAGCATTTACACACTTCGGTTTTGTCCTTTTCATTCTCTGAAATAAAAAGGACATTTCCCATCAGGTGCCTGTGAATGAGGGCCATAAGTGGAACAGGAACTGAATTTAATTTCTTTTTTGTAATTGCAGAGGCACATTCAGGTTTGGGACTTAATTTTATCAAGGGTTTAATGACCAGGTAAACAACATCTGCACCAAAGAACTTCCTGTCTTGAAAACATGAGGATGTTTCACTTGGTGTATCCCCCAGAAGGGTTTATACCTAGCATAAGGGCCTTATCTGTCACAGTAGTTCCATCAGTGACTTTCTACAGTTGCTATAAATGCTGGTAATAATATGTTAAAAAATTGAAGACCTCCAAAATGAAGGAAGGCTTGTTCTTTGAAAGACACCTGTGCACAAAGAGCATGATTAATTAACATGTTTGTTTTCACTTCAGAAGTGAAGAGTTCACAGAAGTTCTGATTTTTTTAAAAAAGGAAAATTCTATTTAAGGAACTATAGATGCTTAGGCAGGACTATAAAAAATTCAGTTTGGGTCTTTGTGAATCACACATAGCTGATAATTATGATGATTCTAGGGGCTGACTGAAGTGATTGTATTGGTGGCAATTTGGGAGCTATACAGAATGTTTTTGGTTATGTTCATGGTCCCAAAGGCTACATATATAGGCACTCAAGTTCATCTCCTACTTCTCAGGCCAGAAACATGCCTTATCATATCACATGTCTGTATTAGCAAGAATCCCAGGTAAATATTAGTGCAAAAAAAGAAAACATGAGATTCTAGATCAGAAGGGAGCTGTGGCATAGCCCAGACATGAACCAAAGCCAGGCATTCAGGAAACCAAAGTAGAGAGGTGAGAGGTGAACTTTAGAGCAATCCCACTACATACTTTAGGCTTAACTCAATCCATAAAATCCAGCTAGATTTTTTTCCAAGGGTAGCATCACTTGAGGACAAAATGAAGGTTATTTAAAGGCCATAACTGTGAATATTTTCCTCTTAGAAGATCTAAAAACTCAGTAGCACTGATGTTTTTTAAGACACTGACAATGGATGAAACCAAAATTAAGGGCTTCATGCTTATAATTTCACAGCATTATCCCTAAGCATACCAGAAAGACATCAACAGAAACAGACTGAAGGAGGGAAAGGTAGCAAAATCTTGTGTACTTCCACGTGTTTCTGGAAGGAGTAAAGACAGGATAAGAGAGTTTGCAGTTCCAAGCATGCAGAGAAGGCTAAACAGAAACTAATTGTTTAGTTTTACATGTTTGTTTTCATATTTTCATTCATCTTTCTACCACCATACTTTCCATTCTTCACCATCACTCCTCTGTGGCACCCACTGTAGTCCTCAGCCACAAAGTAGAAGAGGCACTTTTTTGTCAGTGAACCAGAGCACCCAGTGCTCTGTCAGTGTCCAGAAGGGACCTCCAGGCATGGTTCATTTTTGAAAAACGATGCTAATTAAATCTCTAAAGCTCTTTTTCAGTCATCAAATGTTAAAATGACCTTACCATTCACATAGCAAGACCATTTGTCAACATCCAAAGAGTAGCCAGGTAAACAGGAGCAGATGTAGGATCCTGGAACATTGACACAGGTTTGGCCACAGGTTCCCAAACCACCTTCAAGACACTCATCAATATCTGAAACAGGTATTTGAAAAAGATCAGGAAAATTCAGCTAGCAAAAGCAGCATGAGCAAGGAGAAAGAATACCTTTGACATAGTTATTTAATAATAAATTCGTCACAGCATTTAATATTGCATCATTAAAAAAAAATAGGATGGTTATATTCCTTCATGCACTGGTTTCAGAACTATTGTTTTGTCCATTGTCACACCCACAGGATGTTGGAGAATGTTGAGGGTTTTTTGGGTTTTCTTTGACTGTCCACGGAAATCACCCTTCTCCCTAGTGTTTGGGCACTCTGGTCTCTAATTGCCCAAACACAGGGAACAGACTTGTCTTGATTTGTGTTATTATTTGCTATGCAAATGCTGCTTGCAGCTGCTTCCTTCTATGTTTATCCCTTTATCAACAAGAATAATTTTGCCAACAAATTTAACAGACTTTGCAAAGAAGCAGACTGCTACAGCACTGAGTTCAATGTTGAGCTCATTTTGGTTTGAGTCAAATCTCAAACACACACACACAGCACTAAAACTCCCACTACGTTCTGACGGCAACAAGCCCAAACCAAAGCAACAAGCAAACTAATTAGAAACTTGGCTTTTAACTGGCAGATTAGACTAGAGCCTTCAGAAATTAAAATATATTTGACATATTTATGGTGCTTTATCGGGGTTGATGCAGTAACTATTAATTGAGTCCTAAATTAAGGCATTTATTTTTCAAAAACAGTATTACTAGGGAACATGTTTTATAGTAAGGGAAAAAGAAATTAATCCCTTTGGCAGTACCATGGATAATTGTCCCACAAAACTGAGATAAATTTTAGTGCTTACTGAAAACAAATTCATCTGATAGCAACTTCCCAAGGTACTTGGCATCTGGCAGCACCATATGTTTGTATATTTCTCATATACTTTCTTTCTTCAACTACTGTGAGGGTTGCTTTAAGGAGTAGGTCTTTTTCTTGCCCAAGTCCTATTAGATGCCAGTGGCTTTTGTTCTGGGTTTTATCATCTGACTTTGCACGTGCAAGAATAAAGGAATCAACACATTTTGTTTAAAAGAGACACTAAATGACATTGATTCATAAGCAGAACTAGGTCTGTGAGTGTTGTGTAAGGATTCCCTTAGTTTAAAGAAGGGCAGAAATATCACCTTAACTACAAGGAACAGCAATTTAACCAACTCACCAAATTTTGAAAGAACCTTTCTCAGTAACTTAGGGAGAGCTAAGCAACCTGATCTGATACTCCAGGGTTCTGGGTATCCTTTAACTGCTTTAAGAAACTATATGTAGCAGGAGTGTTTAGGGGTTTCTTCTGTGTCAAGCATTGAAGTTGTTCAAAAAGAATGTCAAAGCTTTACAGTCACCTAATGTGTCTGTACAGACTAGGGAAAGTTTCGTATTGTTTTTAGAGTTTTGCCACAAGTTTATGTTCCAAATAGCAGATGAACTAATTTGACAGTGTATGAAATGTAATCAGAGCACACACAACTGATTTCTGTTTACCTGAATATGAAGGTAAAATAGAAGCATTTTCAGCAACGTAATTCCACAAAGTACCCTAATTCTAACCCACAATTTTCTTCAATCAATCAGCTTTCAGGAGCATATTTTCCCTCATGTACTAGGATTGTACATTCCGTTCTCCACAGCATTAAAGGAGTAACTCCTCCAAATCCCCTCTCGAAAGGCTTGACTGTCTTAGAAGTGTTAATGGGCTACAGAAACCATGAGCTCCATGTCACCATTTTAAAACAAGACACTCTTGGCTAAGATTGCCTGGAGGCCATTAACACTAAAGGGCTCTTTGACAGTCCATATGGCAGGCCTTTGGTGACCCCAGCTCATTGCCCAGCTGCTGCCAATGTTAGACATGAAAACTGCTTGTCTCTCTCTACCTGAGCATTGGTTTTCAAATTAAGTACCTGACTGATTAAGCCGTACAATTAACCTGATCCAGTCACCCGTACCGCAGCAGGGGCAAGACTGTGTTGATAAAGACTATAACAGAGTTTATATTAGTCAATATACTTTTATGACAATAGTAGCTTTTAAATGAATTTGATGTTATTCCTCTGTGGAAATCACAAGTATGGGTGATAAAGGCAACTGTGTAGATGTAAGATTGCTAAAGAGAGAGGTTGTTTGATTAAGCAATGTGAAACACTGTTGAGCTATTATTTAATCACAATAAAGAACACATTAACTAAGAGTAAAAAAGATAGGCCTGACCTACATATTGTATATGTAACTGCTTTCTCTGAGAAGGGTTTGTGTTCATACTGGACAGAAGGCTGACCTCTTCACATGGGCAAGAAAATTCAAATCACAACACATACAAGCACAGGAAAAATTACTGACCGTGCAGAAAAAAAATCTACTTCTGAAGATGGCAGTGGTCAGACTGTATTGGGACGCTGTTTGTATTCTCAGATACAGGTTGTTAAAGGATACCGAAAAATTAGAAGGTGTGTACAAAGAGGATAAAAAGCATGATTTGAAGGTAAGGGAAAGTGTCTTTCTGTGAGACACTTAAAGAGCTCAGAATGCTTAGAATATCAGAAAGAAACTTGGAAGAAGGATTGATCACCATAAATAAATACTTTCACACTCCCCCCACCCCCCACACCAAAAAAAAAAAAAAAAAAAAAAAAAAAAAAAGGCAGATTTTCTAAAGGATACTATAATCTTTTTCAGGAACAATTTAACAAGGACTGATGGCTCATAATTGAAACCAGGGCATTCAAATTTAGACATTATATTCACATTTTAATAAGAAGAGTGATTCAGTAAGGAAACTGGCTACCAAGAAAAACCCTGAAGGCATGGAAAACATCACAGGATATTCTAAAGTCAAGATCAGACTAAGACATGCTTTTACCAAGCACAGGGTTTCTGAGCTACATACCAAGGTATCAGAACAATGATCTTTTATTTACAGGATGGATTTTCCAGCTTTATATGAGTTTACAAAACTGACTCTTCGAGAAAGGGCACATTCACTGCTCTGGCTACAAGAATTTACACATCTCCCCAGTAACTGCACTTGAAGAAAAGATTTCAGGGTTATCAGCCTGTCCATTTTCATCATCACCAAAACTCACATAATAAAGCAAATGCCACACATACTGAAAAGCAAGCCACCTCTCCAGCTGCAGAACAGCTATCATGGAAGAATAACTGCCCAATAAAAGAGCAGGGGCACAGTAGCAGGTTGGTCACCAGAGAATGTCACTTCCAACAGTAAACAGAAAGAGCCAAGAGATGAAGTGCTGCTGTGAAAGGTGTCTCAGTGGTGTGAATGTTTGGCTTTTATGACATTAACAATGGAAGAGGATCCTATGTTTAACATCCTCTCTTCTTTGCTTAAAATACAAACAAACAAAAACCCAAAACAAGCCCACCAACCAAAGACACCAACTACAAAGCAAATGAAAAATGGAAACCACAAAACAAACAAAAACAAAACAAAAACAAAGAAGGTGTTTCTTAAGGTTTAGGAGAGCTCGATCCCAAAACCATCCATCAGGTGTAACTAGCAGTGCCTTCATCTGCACTTTTCGTGCCAAAGGAAAGTATGGAGTTGCATCCTGCTCTAGCTGTTTTACGTGTCCTGGCAACCACATCCCCCAGTGGGAACTTTACCCTGTGAAAGAAATCGGCTTAGTGAACACAAAAGCTGTCTACAGTGCTCTGACAGGCAGCCCTGAAAGGAAGAATGAGGTTCTGCTCAGTTCTCAAAGGCTTCTTTATGCAAAAAATGCCTTGAGAATCAGCAAAAACGATGAATCATGTCATCACGATGTTGGCAGCTCTCAATGACTTTGCATACAAATATACTACTTTATTGAGAGTCCTGAGAAAGGCTCCGGTTGCAGAAGGTTGAAGCATTAGTATGCCTGGCAGGGATACAGAGAAACCACAGTGAGCCAGAACTCACATTTCATTATGACCCCAAATACATGGATTATATACATAAAGTATATGTGCTGATATATCTACTCAAATAACCTCACACAAATTTAGTTCCTGTTGAGCTGGACTGGGGATTAATTCAATTCACTATATGTAGCCACCACTGTGATTTTTTCAAAAAGGTTGAACTTGAAATTTCATCTGGATGACAGAGAAAGCAGGGCATCCCTTTTATCTGTTTTGTTTAAAGCATACAGCTCAAAGAACAGAAAATAGGGAGAAGTGGAAAAAGATACTCCAGCTATCAGCAGGTCACAATAAAATAGATAATGCACAGCTCAGTATCTCTTCTCTCCAGTTTTAAATGAGGCTTAAAATACAACCTGATCACTAACAGTTTTTCAGAGGATAGAGGTGATGAAGTGCTCACATACTATGGTAAGAAATATAATATGAATATAATAAAGTGGTAGGCAGCTCCTGGACTCTTCCAGCCCAGAGCCACAGGGACAATCATACCACAGATATGAAAGCAAGAGGTGTCATCAAACACTGTCATCCAACTCCCTTTAAAAACAGATTTCAAACCAGATACTAGAAATTAGTCAGTTTTTTTAAAAAACAGAACCCAAAATTAATAACTTATTTTCCACTGAGCAAAACAATGAGTCTTGCAGTATTAGTTATTGGCCCTGGAGCCTGCCCCTTAGCCCTCTTCAGGATTAAGTGCCATGTGATGTGTGATGCCATTTCTGTCCTTTCTTGTAACACATTTGCCTCTTCCCTATTTTGATGTAAGTTTTTACAGCTGAAAATAGTATTTGTCCACATTCAGCTGGATCCAATGTTCAGATAATTCTGTGTGAATCTTCTCATGAATTGGTCTCTGGGTTCAGATGCATGCTCAAGAATTCCTGAATGCTATTTGTAAAAATATTTACAAGCATCTTTCTCCAAGGCAGCGTTATATGAAGTGAACTAGCTGGAAGGACAGCTACTGAAAACAACAAAACAAACACGCCTCAAATGCAGCTCTTCTGAAATACGGAGGGAAACAGTGGCATCTTACCAGGTTTATCCCTGTCACAACAGGGGTAGAAAAAACAGTTCCCCATTCCATTGGCTCTTGCTGCTCCTTATGAGATGCTTGCAAAGCAAGAAAGGAGAGCTGTGAATTAATAAGGGTTTGATATTTCTTATTTCTCAGAATACAGGTAAGAAGTTTTAACAGTATGTCTTCAGGAGGCTATGTAGAGCAAAGTGAAGCCAGGATTTAGCTAATTAAGGTATATCTAAAGAGGTAAACCAAAAAGTAATAACTCAATATTCCTCATCTCCCGCGCTCCATGGCAGGAGAGAGGTGAACAGCAAGAAATAAAGAGCAAAGTTTGAGACACAGAAAGAAGCATCTGGCCAAAAGAGTTGACCTAGATAGCTGCAGTTGTCACCTTCAATTGCAGGCTCTAGCTCTGCAGGAATGTGCAGCATGTTAATCCTGAAGAAGTGACAAGGGCTGAGCAGTTAATGTCAGGATCTGGTAGAGACGTGCAGAGTTTAGGAAACTATGATTAGGCAAAACTTCAAAAATATGGGTTTTGTTTTGCCTTCTCCCTAGACTTTTTTACAATACTGTTGCGGTTTTTAAAAATAACTATTTTTCTTCAATTTTAAATCTTACATAGTGAGTATTTAATGGCAGCCTTGAAACCAAAGTACACCTCCAGTCTTGCAATATCCAGAAGATAAATATATTTACTTGGAGTAGCCCAAGACTAGCAGGCATCAGTATATACTCTAGAATTGAAAATGCAAGGGGTTGCTCTAGGGCCACCTTCAGATAAACAGTGCCATGTGGAAAACTTTCTGGTCTTGAGTAGGGAAAGCATCTATACACCATAAGAACAAAAAATACTGTTATTAAAGTGGCATTTCAGGAGGGCACAGGCAACAGATTCCAACAGGAACAGGCCCATCCCCAGGTGTACCATGTATGTTTACATTGTCAAATATGTTGAAAATCAAAGTTCTCCCAGGACGAACTATGCTCATGTTTTTTCCTTTGTAGGCTCCTTTGTAGGCCAGACCATTTTTCTTCAGAGCTGGAAAGTTCTGTGTTTTTATTGGGGTCTAAGCAGATGAGTTATTTAAAGGTAACTGAGTCCCCAGTCCTGGTATCAGCTTAAAATAGAAGATTAATTCAAAATGGCAGTGTCAAAAATTGCAGAAATGCATCCAATTCTACCATAACTTGTCAATAAATTGATGCATTCATTCATTAGACCAGTTTTGTTCTGACCTTATGATCTCTTCTCCCATACTTTCTCACCTGTAAACCTTGCTGTTGTAGGACACAGACCCTCTGAAAGGCCTCTCCTCTCTTGGCATACTAAGTCAGGATTCAAATAATCTCTCTTAAAATAACTGTATAAAATTATGTGAGACATTTAGGCTTAGATTTCATTATACTTCCACAGGATGAGGAGGTGTTTGATCTTTGAATATCCATAGAAAAAAAAAGGAACTAATTAAGAAATTAACTATTTATCATTGTAAGAAGAGCACAACCTAGACCTTTGTCTGTAATGGCAGTGTGGAAAACAGATCTAGAAAAGCCTACACACTTTCTAGTAAGCCACTTGTAACAGAGAGCAGTCACCCTCTCAATGCAGAGTAGTCCTTATGGCTGGCAGGTTGCCACCACAGTCACAGATGGTTAAGAATATTTTACAATTGGTGTATCTATTACAGCTCACCAGGAATGGTCGTCAAACCACGATTCAGCTTGCTGTCATTGTTCACAGGTCAGCGGTATGAGTCATGTCTCCCACTCACCACTTTTATCTCCAGTATTACCTTCAAAGCCTGCCCCCAGCTTCCTACCACTTGCTCTCATGGCACACTCTGTCTCACATAATTATTGAACTAGAATGCCATACGTCCGGTCTTCTGGTCAGAACACCAGTTGTATATCCAGTACACAGAGGAAAGAGCTGGGGAAATCCCTTACACCAAAGCCTTCTTTAGTCTTATATTTCATGTCAGGACTTCACCTTTGCTTAATCTCCTGCAATCCAGTGGTTTGTAATTGAAAAGTTACCTGAGCACATCTGGTTTTTCACTTACTTTATTTCATAAGGAATTGCTCAGAGTATGCCATGATAATGTTAGCTTTTATGCAGACAATTTCTGCTATTACTATTTCTTGGAGACTTTGCTAAGCTACAGGCCAATCTGATTTGGTGCTTTACCTAGACTCCTCCATTCATACAGCAGCTAATTTTCAACAGAAAAGACAATAATTCAGGGCGGGTTACATCTTCATTAATGGAAGAGTAATGTGTATCAATATGCAAAATATGTCCACTGAAATAAAAAGAATATGCCTTTGCAGCCTTTTTCATGTTAATATTTAGAGTGAATTTTTGACTCATTAAGCAATAGCCAAGCAATTCTCTTCATCTCAGCAGGATTCCCCTGTTACATGTGAGCTCTTAATTGGGCAATCCAGTAATGAAGAAGTCATAAATAATGAATAACTTTATTGGTTTGTGGAAGCGAAGTACATATTAGCAAATAGCATCATCTATAGGAGAGGCTTTGTAAAGTACAACAGTTGCTAAGCATATGGCATACACACTGCTTATATTTCAGATTCAGATTACAGAGAACCAGGTCTAGTCTGGTCCCATGGACTTGAATGGCCATCCACAGCAGAGAGGGTTGATGCTTTTCCACAGGAACACCCTCTAGTTTAGGTTTGCCTAAAGGGAATCCAGTTTGTGCATTTTGAGAGTGTTTTTCAATGCGAAGCAAGCATAGTAAGAGGTGATAATATGGAGATTAATTTCAGAAGTATGCTTCTTATTTGAATTGAAGCATCAGGGTGAAAGCACCATAGGTGTGTTTGGCTCTCAGATAAACCTTCAGTCAGGTTTATAATTTGTACACAAAAAATGCCTACCTTCTCCTCTCTCAGTGAGTCAGCATTTAATCTGCATACTTCTATTTTCTGCTTACGAGATGGTATTTCTTGGCAGAACGCATTGTGGAGGCACCTGTTATTACATCACTAGAATCATGACAAGAACTGAGTCAGAGCCTCTGAATCCCAAGGAATCCAAGGCAAAAGCATAATTCCAAGTATTAGGTCTGTTTGCTTGAATCCTTACAGAGCATTTCCTCATCTCCTTACTGCAAAGCCCACGACTTCATTGGCTCTGTATTTCCTTAAAAAAATCGGACCTCAAGGTAGCATGGGAGGGAAAAGGGTTCTGCCATTCTTTGTCTTGACCTTTGTAAAGAATAAGAACCTGCATTTTACATGCTCTAAATTATTGGAGGTGATTATTTTAACATTAGTGTCATGCACTTCACCAGACTTCAATACTACAGTACTGAGCACATCTGTAATCCATGCATTGTATGAGACACATTAACATGAGCACACATCTACATGTACCAATAAGCATAGAAAGAATAGTTCTTAAAGTTATCTAAGTATATACTAATACCTAATCATTAAAATGCTCTTTCTATATGCATATAGAAATAAAAAACCACACCTGTACACAAATTTTGCATATATAGAAGCATGAATCCATGCACGCCCATGTACTGAAACTACAGAGACACTAAAGCTGTGGCAAAGACTTTTCGTAACTAGAGAAGAGTTCAGATCTCTTAATGATCATGTGAAAATTTATCCTGCTTTCTAACAGTTAAACTGACAGACAAGTGCTCATCTCTGAAAAAAAAATAAAAATAAAGTGAGTTCTGTTCATCTAGAGAAGCAACAAATATTAAGAAACTGATTTATCAGTTTTGCCAGTACAACACACAAGCAATCTGTAAAAAAACTCTTTGAGAATTATACAGCTAAATTAAGAGAACACAAATGCAGTTTTCTTTCTCTGAGAATGTTCAGCAACTTACCTATACAAGCAGAGTTTTCAGGCTTAAATCTGTATCCATTAGGACAGTTCCAGTGCTGCAGAACTGAGAGGTTGGCAAAACCAATTTTAAAAACCACTGGCAAAAAAACAAGGAAGGCAAACATAATCTTGAGGGGTTTTTTTGAGTTGTCACTAAAGAAAAACTATGTTGTATTGAGTCATATCCAGGACAAGATGAGCCTGTGTAATCCCAAAAGGTTTCTGCAATCTCCCACTTTACACTCAGACATCTTATCACAATTCCAAGTTTTATCTTTGCCTTGCTTTTCTTGTCACTTTAGACCTTACTGTGTCTGACTACAACCTTGAAGAAATTCCTGGGAGATTTCTTCCTCACACAGATCAGCGTTTTTTCTCTCTCTCTTTCGCTTCTTTTTTTTTTCCCTCCTCTTTTGGAAGCCAAGTACGAAATGCCTGACACTCCTGCCACAAATTTAACACAGCTTAAAAGCAATGCTCGCAAGGATCACTTCAAGTTTCCTCGCAACAAGCAAAGCTGCCACTTAAATCTTAAAAGCAGACAATTTGGAAAACTTCAGCACAGCACTCAGTGGAGTGCAGGGAGCAAGATATCCAGGTACTTTCCCTCTTCAAAACGCAGTTGCTTTTTACATTCAAACTTGGACGGACTCCTCTTTTCTTTTTAAAGCTCTGCTTGCCCCACCTCTTCTCTTTTTAGTACCACTTGAGTGAACCCTGTGTTTGCAAATAGTAATGTGGTCAGTTCCTTACTACAGGGAACTGAGCCAGCATGCAGATATCCAGCCACCCGTTATAAATACAGTCTCTGTAGAAAAGCAGCCCCTCCTGCTTGAGAAGTACCTGCAGCTTTCCAGCTAAGTTTTTTTCCTCAGAGACTGTAGGCAGGCTTATTTTATTCTTGTTCGATCATGATTAGCTGCGTTCATTTTAATATCATCATGTGTTTTACCACCAGAAACAAATTTTGTCATCAAATCATTTCATGCAAAAAGGGAGGGGAAAAAATCCCTCTCGTTTCTCTGATATATTTCAACTAGAAATTCAAATTGTCCTAAGGTCAAGTTCAAATCTAGGGTATGTGCTTGCAGTTCCGAAGTTGAAACCATTTCTCTTAGGTTCGAATTTGGCGCTTGTGTATTCCCAGGAAAATACCTACTGTCAGAGACTGGGGCAACACATTCTGAGCCTGCATATCTCACAGATATTGCAGTCATTTATATGTACACCAGTGCTGCACAAGGCTACTGTTGGGATGCAATGCCCTTTTACACCTGTTCCACTGAGGTATAAAAACTAGACAATTTCCAGGTACATTAAGCTCATAATTCTTCATTATTGGAAAAAATCCCCTTTTTTCCCCAGTCCATCAGCCTAGACTAGCAAAGCAGTGGAGCACAAGTGTAAGTTTGTCCTTATAAGATTTGTTGAATTTTGAACATGCTGAGATTTAAGCAGGTGCCTAAATGTTTGACTGCACCAGGCTTTGTTGAGCTAACTACTGTGAAGCATTCTGGTTTTTCACTTTTTTCTTTCCTTTGATTTTTTAAATGTTCTTTCTGCAGTGTTGTGCTAGAATAAATGCTAACACAACAGCTGAATGCAGCAGCAGCATCAGATGGTAACCTACAGCTATATGAGTTCTATCTCTGGGAATTCTCCCCCTCCCCTAGCTTTCCCTCCCTGTATTTGTCTGAATCGATAAGAGTCTAGACTTGCACTGTCAGAAAATAGGAAGCATGAAACCTGATTATAAATTGGGCCACTGCCCATTAAAAGTAACAGTATCTTGATGTTTCTGTCTGCATGCAGGCACATTCAGGTTGTTCGATCTTCACGGCTATAGCTAATGCAACTAATTAAATCCAGACTGACAAATGGCAGCCACATTTCCATATACTCTGTTCAGAACCTAGTCTCTGTCCCACATGCTATAAAATACAATAACAGTAATGTAAATTATGCAGGGCCAGACTCATGCCAAACTGCATTTGCTTCTTCAAATAGTCTCCTGGAACACAAAAGGGCAAACAATGTAAAAGCAGGGTATAATGCCATGCCATCTAGTCTTACAGGATCCTGCCCAGGAACCATGGTATGTTCCACATGAACCTCTTTTACTAATTCTGCAGCCTTTGGTTCCTGCTCACACAATTTTCCTCACTGTTCAGGCTAGGAGCAGGCAACCTAAACAGTTTAAAAGGAATGTGTCACTTCTTTGTGAGCAGCCACCAGCAGAGTGTTTGCCAGACCATGAGGGTGGCCGTCCAAGCACATCCCTGACCTCTTCCAGGGCAGGCTCAGACAAACTCACTGAAGGAGACAAAATGAATAAGCTCTGCCTTTCCTTTTGAAACCCAGAAACAATTTCTGTCTGACACATTCTTTTAGTCTCTCATTTACACACATTATCTTTTCTAAACATCTCCCTCAGTCTTCTCCATGCTCCAATTCCCCTTCTTGCCTTTACACAAAATATAACTAAAGGCACAATCCAGAATTTTCTTTTTTTTTTTTTTTCTCTAAAGTAAAAGTGAATGTCTAACATGCCAATACCACAACAATCTTTTCTGAAAGCAGAGATCCCTTCACTTCAGTGAGGCAAAGAGTACTTAATAAAGTCATTAATTTTACCATCAAAGAAGTATAGGAATGCCTTAAAAATAGGACGAAAAAACTCTTGCTAGAGGGATTAATTTTTTTCCCCTCAAAAACCAAACATAACTCAGAGCAGAACTATCTACCAGACCCATAATATGATGTATGATCTTGGCCTAAGGATGTAAATATCTATTTGAAAGTGGATAGAAAGAATCACATCCCCTTACACCAAACCAGAAAGTTTTCAATAAAGTATGAAATACATAAGGCTGTGCCACACCTACACTTTTCAAACATATTATTTTTCAACAACAAGTCGTTCAGCACACCACACACAATAATTCCTTTACACCTGAAGTCATTTAGCATTTGAGAAGTTGTTCAAATGCATTTCTACAAAGTGAACTATTGTGCTCACCTACAGGTATTAAGCAATTTATGTTAGTCTAACACTCATATGATAAGTTAGACAAAAATAGCACAGCAGTCTCATTTGTAGGACTCGCTGCTGAATCAGTCCAAAAGAATTATCCCAGTTCATCAAATGTGAAGAACTTAGTTGAATTTGACCTGCTGGCTCAAGAGACTGATGAACCAACAACAAATAAACATTTTATTCCTTTCTTTTGGATTTACTGCTATCTTGGCTAGTTTTGGAAAGCTTTCTTTTCCAAAGTAGGTAAAGACCATCTAGTGATTTAAATGGAGGGGGTCTTGTCCCCTACCTTGGCAAACAGCTGCTGTTATCTAGTTCAAGGACAGTATATTCTGGCTGTTTCTAAATTTTGAAGAAAACAGAGCCCTCCCACAGTTTCCCAAGGCTTTCAGTATCTACATTGCAATAATTAGTACATTGTTTAAATCATATATTCATTTTTACTCTTGCTTACTACACATTACACTAGTTTGTCAGCACTTGGACTTCTTTATATGTCAGCCTCTGAAAGTCTAATTCTGGCCTTAGGCATGTCCAAAGCTGGTTAAAGTTATATTTTATAGTCTTCATAATCCAAATTACCACCAACACAGGTTAAATATTAAATGTGAGAGTTCATTGATATAGCGAAGGAAACATGTAGCGCCTATTTCTAGTACAAACAGCACAGAGCAGTGAGCAACACTCAGACCACACAAAACAGCTTCTGGAACGTCTCTGATGACCCCAGGACATCTGCCAGCCCCTGGGACTACATGCTCAGGTGTGTGTCATTCTGTCAGAAAAGGTATCACCACCAGAGCAGTAGCTGACTGGCACAAGTCACTTTTGCGATGACACTGGGGATTTCTGATAGCCTTTGGGAAAAATGGCCAACATGCCTTACACCTACCTGCTGAAGCCTGGTGTCAGGGTCAGCATGGGGATGGCTGAGTGATCACCATACCTTCTCTGACAGGACAGCACTTGATTCAGTACTGTTAACATCCTTTCAGCAAGTTCAGCCTGCATCACCTATAATTCTGATAAAAGGGACATTATGTGATACTAAATTGCCTGTCAGACAGAGCCAGGGGAGGTACAGCATGAGACAGTGGCATATTCCAGTGATCTCTCAAAGACAGGAATGCCTGAACTCTCCTCCTCCTGAGGTATGATGGCCATTCTGGCTCTGTCCTCAACCATGTTACTCATCACTTACACAGCTTGGAGATGATACTTCGTGGGCAGGGTGTTTTAATTTACTTTACTAATAAAATTAATGAAAGAATGGGGATTTAGATCATGAAAGCTTTTTGAAAACCAGTAGTCTGTTTCATGGCAATTACAACCAACATCTACTGGGGGTGTTTTTTTGTAGTTTGAGTCCCATATTTTTTTCTCCTATGGTTAGATATTTTTTGCCTACTGGAAACTGATCTCTAGTGAAAGAAAAAGACAAAAAAAAATCCATATTTAAACTATACTATTAATTATAGCCAATACTATCTCTTTTAAGCAGTTTTACATTTAACACTTTAACAGGCACCTTTCACCAGCTGCTATAGAGTGAATGGTTATTTCATCAGCTAGACCACACTGGAATCCACAGAAAGATCCAGAAAGAAGGTTAAATACGGTCTCTCTTGTATCCAGATAGCTAGAACAGGAGCAAAACATTCTGGGGAAGCCACATAGCACATTACTGACTTATGACATTTATCAATGTTAGATGACTGCATTAAGCCTCTATGTTAACAGACAGAAAGGAGTAGTCAAAATAGTATGTTGAAAGAGTCAGTTGGCTCTCTGAAGTGGAGATAAAACTGAGGATAAAGCAAATCATTTGTTACCATTAATGAAGTCTATGCAGCTTGCTATGTGAGAACATTTAAGAAAGGATCTTAGTAACACGTATGGCATTACTTCACTATCAAGGTCAGAAAATGTATCCTCCCTGTGTTCTTTTGCTGTTTCCGTCCCAAGGAATGGGATGCTGTTTCCCAAGGAATGCTGTTTCCCCCACAGCAAAATGATTTCTACTGCATGTACTAGAACAGCTGTTCAAGTAGATCTCTCAGAACAAAGGTAGTGGCTGAAATCTGATTTCACTTGTCTTTAGAGTTCCTGAGCACTCACCATTTACACTGATACCAATAAGAGATTAGGAATTTATCTGTTAGTCCATAGGTTCTTATTTGAAGATGACCCAGCACAGATATTGCTAGTTTTATTTTTTTTATCCCATTAGTTTTTCTCAGGAAAGGGGGATAATTCAAATTACTTTTTCATTACAAACCTTTTCAGATGGTTTATTCTTCTCATGACTATGATGCTCTTTAGAAAAGAAACATCGGGGAACGCTTTATGGCTTCGTTTTACAGCTGCTTTGCTGGCTATGTGGAATAAAATCACTTCATTTACCAACCCAACTCATTTTGTCCAATTAACCCCATTTCACCTGGTGTATCTATTACACTAGTTTTGCATACCTACAGAAACACACATCTGCATAATGTTACATCTGTTTATCACGTCTCGAAGACAGAATCAAACAAGAGGGACAATAAATAGGAGTAGAAGAAGAAACAGGCATTGTTATAGTCAGTTTTCCACAGGAAGAACACCTGAGGTGAACTGAAAAGACTGGAATTACCAGAGATGTTGTCAGTGCCCAGTCCTGAGCTGAAAGCAGGCTGCAGAATGCTCCCAGTTGCTACCAGACTCAAACAGTCTGAAGGAGGTGATGATCTCCTGAGCACGTTGCAAGCCACATTCTCTTTGTGGAAGTTTATTATTTTCCTGTACATGGCTATGCAGCTGGTGCCAGAAGGATTTTTCAGTGGATTGGTGGGCAACTAAGAGCAGGTGTAATAAAATACACTGCTAACTGCTGAGAACGTTCATTTTCCTACAATTTATAGAACAGATTCGAGAGATCTCCAGAAGCAACTTTGTCCTGATTAATATATATTTGAGCATTGAGGATCTCCTCAAGAATTTGCTCAGAGTCCACTGAAAGCAAGCTTGCACTGGAAGTGCAAGATTTTGGTCTAATGGCATTTCTGGTGTGAGACAATTTTACAGGTGCAGTACAGAACTAAAGCAAAACAACGCAGGAGGGTCAGACCCCACCCACAATAACCACAAGAGTCCTGCGTGTGGATTTCTTATACCATATCAGGAAGCAGTTGGCACAGAAAGTGGCGAGTGATCAGCAAGGGGCTCTGCCATGGAGGGGGAAGCTTGACCTGACAGCACCTCAGAGAGCCTCGCAGCTGCAGGCAGTGCAATGCTAGAGCCTATCACAGCCCAAATGCCACTGTGAGTGATATCCCAGAACTTGGCATCCGAATCCTGCAGCTACCAAACACACCCTGCTTGAGGCCACAGCTGTCAATTCTCCATCTAAACAGGGAGAGGGAGAGAAGAGCGGTGGAGAAAAAGGCAGTTGTACTAAGCAAAAGCAATAGCCCCTATTATAATTAGCTTTTAGATAATTGTTCTGTACTTCAAAGCTTCAAACTGATCCCATATTGCTGGTGAATACGGAGGCTCCAGGTCAGACTCAGTTGACAGTGGTGACTTCAGAAAGAGGAAAAACAGTTCCTTGCAGTAGCCATTTTGTCTCTGGAGCCCTGTAAAACACTACTGCTCTACAGGAATCCTCTAGGATGATCTGCAGGAATCAGAAACAGTATTATTCCTATTGTAGTTTTGAAGCAAACAAAATGACCTAGCAAATGGTAGGTCTCAGGGATTGATCAAGCAAGTAGCAAGCACTGCATTAAGGACAAGGGAAAATCACTTTGTAGCAGAGCAGCATACAAGTGAGTGTATAACCAACCAACAAACAGCAAGCAAAGTTCTCACTAATGCTCACATATACTTTTACAAAATATCTCCTTGGGTGCATGTAACAAGCGATGTCTGCCCAGCCGAAGGGTGAATGAACAGATTCCTGGAAGCTGTGGATACCTCCTTTGGAGCTGCAAGCATGTATTGGCTGGTGTAGCCTTTGCCTTACATTGGGCTGGGAAAAGCAGCAGTGAAATCAGTCCCAGTGAAAAATACAATGTCTATGAATACACAGACAAGTCCTGTGGATGCTATAACCATATGCACAGTGTATTAAAACATTCCTGCATTCCATCTACACCCCTGCCACAGGTTTCCTGCATGATCTTGGTACAAAAGGACCAATACTTCCTTTGCATGGAGGGTTACTTAATTTAATAGCTGTTATAAAGTGCACTGAGGCTCTTGGATGTAAAGTTGTATTCAAAATTGCAGATGAATTGTTAATTTATTCCTGCTAAAATCACATAGAGAGAAAAAAATTAGTCCATAAAATAGAAAGAAAAGAAAATTAATTTGGATTTGTACATTGTGGTTTTATTTCCAATATAACCAATCTTCTTTCCAAGTGGTGTTGCAAAGGACTGGAAACATTTAAATATCATTTGTTATTCTCAGAAAGCAATGTTTACTTCTATACAAATAGAAGAGACCATTTCTGAGGCTCACTGCCCCATACATTACATGAAAGAATGCTTCACACCATCAAGTCACTTCGCAAGTTACCAAAATAAAATCACAATAATGGTGAAGAGAGTAGCTAATCCATAATCACCATCTATAAGATGTACCCCAACCTATTATAGCATCTTCATTGTAAAACAGATATTTCAGAGCCATCCTGTATAATATTACAGCTGGGCATTAGGACAAAATTCTAAAAAGAAGCATCCACCCAAATCCTCCTCAGCAATGCCCATGGGAGGGGGTTTGGTATACCTCTTGGGCAGTGCTTTGAAAATTAGCCAGGGGTGCCCAGTTTTCCAAAATGAAATAAGACTCCAGTAAGCGGAGAGGGGCACAGGAAATCTATTCTGAGAGTCTGCAAGTGTTTCCCAATGGTAAAGAGACTTCTTCATCTACATGTTTGTGTTTGACTGCCCTATTTAGAACTGGGCTGGCAGGCAAGGCAGAACGTGCCATAAGAAGAAAACCAACCGCCTAAAGTATCTGGGGCAAACAGTTAATTTCTAACACAATCTGTGTATCTCTAGAGACTCACAGAAGGTCCTGCCTTATATGTATTGGCACAGAAGTCAAAGACTCTCATTCCTGCATACCTTCCCAATGGTCATGACCACTCATTGCTGCAAAACATACAGACCAAGGGCAGGGACTCTTCTCCAATGTTGCTGGATCACAGGCTTATCTTCACATTCCAGGATGAAATACCCAGGGTAACAGCTCCTTGCTTCCAGACGTGAAGGAGAAACTGATCCTGAGCTCACTGAAGTCAGTATCAAACTCCCACTGACTACATTAAAAACATTGGACCAGGCCTATCTCATGGAAATGACAGATTCTTGTCTAAACAATAAGCACAGCTTAAATAAGTACATTTCTTTTTTTTTATCACACAGAAATGAAAAGAGATTGGGTCCTTTAGTATGAGAATATCTCTATTATAGGCTCTCCAGGTCCTACTTATGTAATTTTTTTAAACATATATAATTCATCTTTAGCCTGATACTAAGAAACAAGAGAAAAATTGAGGAAGATTTTTAAGATTTTAGAAAATATTAATAAACATAACAGCAAAATAAGAGGACAATTTGATTAAGGCTTCAGAATACAGTTTTCATGCCATGCACTTTTATGCCTGTTCCAAACACAAGTTGCCACCATGCGAGCATATGACATGGACATTTCTTTCCTCAATCTAAATTCTACAAGAGGTTCTAGTAGCAAACATCAGCTTTCCTTTTCCTCTCCTGCCAAGAACAGGCACCTGTCCACTATTTTCAATAAGGAAAGGATACCTTCAAAAATTATCAGTTATTGAAGATTCTTCAAGTCACAGTATTCTGTGGATCAAGTATTCAGCTATAACTAATGCTTTTGTAATAAGATGAAGAACAATCTATAAAGTGCAGAACAATTCAAGACAGGAAAGTGCTATAAGCATTTAAGGCTGAATGGCTTGCCTGTACTGCTGCATGGCTACTTGCTACAGCTGCACCCACAACAAATAAATGACAGCATTCATTTTTCACCCACAACAAATAAATGACAGCATTCATTTTTCACATCACTCTGGTTCTACCAGGACCCATCAGATTAAACATGTTGTTTAACTCAGACAAACATGCAGACAGGAAAATACTGCCGTATCTTTGCTTCGTGTATTTAATACAGATCGATTTACCACAAAAACCTACCTCCAAAGTAGTCAGGATTTCTCCTGACTAACCCACTTTCCACAGAAATTATTTAGTCACTATTCAGTAGCTTAGGAAAAAAGAAAAAAAAAAAAGTCTTTTTGATGCAGCAAAGCTCTTGGCAGTCAGTACTCAAGCAATGTGGTTAGGGCTTGAAGTAACACTTAAGACTGGAGTGCTGAACCCAAAGCAATTTTCTGTGACCAGCTTAATTGCAGAGTTACTGAGAAGCAGCATTTCTACAAAACTACAAAAAGTAGTCAGACAACACCAAAGAAGGAATTGGTATGCTACATTGTGAATGGCAGTCACTTTTCCTTTCTGCAGCATCATTATTTGAGCAGTGTCTATGTTAAGTTCTGTGAGTGGAGTCTTTATGGCGCTGGCAGGGCTGTTTCTCATAAACTGCTAAACTCTGAATATGGTAGAACTGCCATGAAACTCCTGCATGCAAACAAAAATCTCCCATCTCTCGCACACAAGTGCTAGGCAGAATACATATCCCTGATGGCTATTGAGGCCAATTCAAAAAATCACAGACCGTTTTCATTTGTCTGGGTCATCAGTGGTTACTTATGCACACCAGATTTGTACAGTGACAAAAGGAGACCATTCAGTTGCATCTCCACAGGCTTCTTTACCATGCTGAAAATCTCAGTCATCCATGGTCTCCTCAACAGACAGTCAGTTATCCTCACAGACTGTTCTGCTACAATATTTTTTTGGGATAAGTTCAAAACACGTTAGTAAAGGGCACTTTGTCTATTACTATTTTTTCAATACCTCAAGTGGCTTATGATCTACCTGTCACATTGCTGAAATTATCAAGATGTGGAAGCATCTTCTGAATCTCTTGCATGTCCCAACCTCTCTCCAGTCTCTCTTGCTATTTATGCGTACTTATTCTTGGTGTCTGAACACTGCCTGAAACAACGTGTGACAGGATTCATCTCACTGTAACTGGAGTACCACCCCACTAAATCTTGAGCTATTGGCATTTGCTGAAATGGCTGTGGGCTCAGAAACACTGTCAAATGTCAATTCCCAGGATGTGGTCAATAAATCATTTAGAGCATCTTTTCAGAACCTATTCCTATGTTTTATCCCCAGCCCACACAAGGTTGGCATCATACAGTTCATAAAGAGCATGGCCTTTTGTGGAATTTACTCCAGACACTCAGAGGAAGAAATCTCATCATTTCAGTTATATTTTTAGGTGGTGACATTTGACTTCAACTTCCTCCAGGCCTGTTCCCCTGCCCTTTTGATGAATCACAAGTTATTTGTACTGTACTGGGCTTCCGATAGTTAAAGTTTTTTCAACTCATTCTGCCCAGAACTTACTATAACTGGGCAGGACCAGGAAGATATGCCAGGATATGTTTTGAGTATAACAGATCCAATAAAAAGACATCACCTACATAGTTTAATTCTCTCTTCTGTTTCAGTATTCTACTCATTAAGACTGAAAATCATTCATGCAGCATTGTCCAGGTTCACTCCAACTATCTTTCTAGCTGGCAGCTGTCATCAAATACTATTCTAGCTTTCCCTACTTACCATGTGGCCCATCCAAATTTTACAGTTCAGTTAGACACCATTGATGGCAAAGGTGTCAATATCATGGCTTCTTTCTTATGTAGAGTCATCAGACTCAGAAAGCCAATCTCTTTTTTTGCTTCAGCCTAAGTTTAGGTTTTTTGCCATCCACAACTCTTGTTGTAAAGCAGTTACGTCAACTTCTGAATTAATATCAAATATAATGAAAAAAAAGCATGTACATCAATACAGTCATTTATCCCCCAGACCAGATTTCTCTAAGCCATAATGCAGAACTTTCCTAGATCCATTATTTGAACTAGTGAACTGTCACTATTCTTTCTGCTTGCAGTTCTTGTCCATGATTTTATAAGCAAAACAATTGGTGAATGAAGTCCTTCCACTCAGGGAACTCTGTACTGTTCAGCAGAGTGTTTTTATTCTTTACTTAATCTTACTAGAATGTTTTCTGCAGGAATTTCTTCTTTGCTTCTCCTGCATTCACCTCCACCAGAGCCTTTTTGTTAGTTTAGAATCTATGTTTGATAGATGCCAAGTTGGTGCTCTCTTTCAAGGCAGACTTACACATAGATAGTTACACTAAAAATTCTTTCATGTCACAGCCATCAAACTATCATTTGCGCTTGCAGCGAGCACCTTTCTAAATGTTCTTCTACTGATTCTGGGTTTTTCCAGTCTTTTATTTAAAAAAGAGCAATTGTTTAACCATTTTTCTTTCTTTTGGCATAATTTTTGGCTGATGGCTACTTAAAAGGACTCAAAATGGCCTTACACTTGAAAGAGCCTTAAAAGAGTTTTAGTTTCTTTATGGAGGTCAATGAGCTCTAGGAATCACTGTTTTTTCTCTCATACCATTTGATTCAGATTTCATTTCTACATGAATCTTCAGTAGTGAGAAATCGAAAACTTAATCACCTTGTGACAGGGCAAATTTTGTCTGTATCAATTCATGTTCAGGCAATCTCTAGAGTTAAGTCACTGTCAAAGACATGAGAAAATGTCACTTTTTTCCTATCAATAAACAAAGGACTTCATTAGTTACCTCTCCTCATGAAGTCCCTTTTATAGTTTGAAAGAAATAGTTCATATAGCTACTGGACATAATGTCTATTCAATCATTGTGCCTGACCAGAACAAAGACTGTTATTTTTCTGCCTTGAGAAAAAACGTTGTTTTCATTGTTCCTGCTGCTGATTACCCTACCCAAAGGGAATGTCTGCTCCTCTGTTAAAGAGTAAAGAATGCCCAAGCAAGCTAAGGAACAAAAAAACAGCGCTTTTGTGAATGAAAGTATGCCTCCACCATCCTAGAGAGTTCTCCTCTTATTCTTGAGAAATAATTTAGCACAATCTTCTAATGAAAAATGCTATGCTCAGATTTAAAGCTGAACTCAGAATTAACGACAGAGAACTCAAGGAACTGAGTGCTTTGGGGATATTGCTGCAATCCAAACACAATAGCAAACACCACAATTGCAAGGTGCAGTGCCTAAGTTCATGTGGAAGTTTAATCCCAGAGGAGAAATGAGGACAATATAAGAGCATGGTAAGCAGCCATCTTTAGAGTACAGCAAATTAAATTCAGAATATTACTTTCTCTGATCCACAGCCATGAAGCGTGATGCTCAGAACAAGCATGAGTGTTATGATTCCTGTTTTCACATTCCTGTTTCAGCAGGAAGGAAATCAGTCCACCATGCCACTTCTATGTTAGAGAACAAGAAACACCAAGTAGTATTCTTTTTTAAACCAATCAGTAAGAAGAGGTCACTTGAGACCTGAGCACATGCTCTGGAAAAATACCCACGAAGAATGCCATTTATGTGCAATCTGAAGCTAGCAATAAACTGCAGGATTAGTCTAACATTGAGGAAGGCTCTATTCAAAGTCAAGTAGTGATAAATTTAAAATACAAAGGAAAAAAAAAGTAACATTAAAAGAGAAAGTAAATTATTCTGAATTTATTTTGCCATGCTCTATAGCTGGCTGATCTTAAACACAAGGGACTGGGCTAAGAAACAAAAAATATAATTGGTACAAGTTATTTCTGGAGGCTCAAGTGTTTGGCCAAATATTAGCAGAATAAAATTCAAGACACATGATTCAGAAGTTCATCTGACCAGCCTATGGCATTAGATTTCAGTATCATTAATTAAACCAGGTTCTTAGAGAAAAAGGTACTTACAAGTATTGGATTTAATTTTCTTTTTCTTCAACAAGGTTGTCATTGTTTTAGAGACTGGAAACTAATACAAAGCAGACTATACATATTGCTCCTCATTTCCAAAACGATATTGAACTGGAAAGAATAAGTGAGAATGAGTCAAGCAAGTAAATGATCTGGAGATTTGTTTATGAATTTACTTTTTGAAGTATTAGAAAATTTATTTGAGGATGCTAAAGGTTTCCTACAACTGTGGGTCTAAATGAATAAAAAGACTAAAATATATATCAACTAAACACTTGTTTACTTGACTGAGCAAGCAACCTATTGAATTTAAATTATACTTGCACTGAATCTACTAAGAACAATCATTTTGGATTGTTCTTACTTTCCATCTAGTCCAGTAGCATTCTCAAGTACCAGCAGCCCATACCAGAGGCCTTAGAAGAAACTGTTCGAACTCTGTCTGAGGCAATGAAGCAACAACCCTGGAATACTCTGTTCCTGCCCTCAGTACACATATACATAAGGCTCCTTTCTCCTGCATTAAGAGTAAGACAACACATTCCATTTTAGGCTTCTCTGGGCATAGGCATTTTACCAAGTCCTCTCTCAGTCACCCAAGTCACCCCCATAAAAGACCAAAAAAAAAAAAATAAAAAGAAAAGAAACCACACATCTACCAAATTCCTTCAACTCTTACTTAAAAAAGATGTTCCAAATATTCCAAATATTCGATGGCTCATCATGTTATAAAATAAAATATTTTCTTGTCAGAGCATCTTCTGAAAAATATAGATATTCACATGTTGTTGGTCAACTGGTATTCCACGAGTATGAGAGGTTAGTTACAGCTGTTTGTACAGTCAGGTACTTTCATAATATTCTTAAGCCAATCAAGTGTTTTTCACAAAAATACCAGACCTGGAGGTAGAACAAATATACTTAAAATATATACCCGATAGGTGCTACTGAACTTGCTGCAATAATTTGAGCAATTTCAGATTCTTTCCAAACACAAGGTTAGGATGTCACTTTGTAAAAAAATAGAAAATTGGGGAAAAGTGCAAGGTTTTTACTTCTATATTGAGAAATACTCTATCCTTTTGTTCATAGCTGCTTTCTGCCCTTTTGATTGAAAAGATTCCTATCTTGAACAGTGACAAATAATACAGATTTGTAAAAAAACCCCATAAAATCAATCTCTCCTTGCTACAAGGTGTTTCAGACTTATATTTCAGCTTGATTTTGCCATTGTTTAGCAAGATAGTCTTTCAGATATTTAAAAATTACACAATCTTGCTTCTACTCTGAAGGGAACTTTAATCCCTTGAAAATCAGAGGAAAAAAATTTCAGTGATTTATAAAGCAAAGAGAAAGCATCTATTCCATTGAAAACTTCTAATTCTCATCAAACAAAAGTGACAATCCTAACCTGGAGCTTCTGTGGCTTTCTACACCTATAACAATGTAATGAATTCTGTGAGAGAAGGCATCCAAATCAAAATGTTTCTGGTCTACACCAAGATAATTCAAGAGATTAATTTTGAAATGTCATCTGTGGCCATGAAGGAAATTCAAGTTGGTCTACCTCCTAGCCACAAATCTAACAAATCAGTCCTTTTTAAAAGAAAATCACAGATCATGATGGATGATTGTAGTATGTATCTAGGTCTCACAGTCTAGACAGAACTGTTGCTGATGCATGCCTCACTCTTTCTTGCAATACATTCATAAGCTACTTGCTTCCCCCTTTTCAGTTTAAAGGCAATGTCCTCCAAAAAGCTCTCACAACTTTCACTGGGACACATGCAGACTAAGACCAGCTTCAAGTACATTTTTCGGATTCCTCTGGTGTGCTTTGTTCCACACTCCAAAATTTTACAGCTGCCTCCACCTTGTTGAAACTGGGCATGTGTGGAGCTCCAGGCATTGCAATAAGCTAGCAGTGTTTTCATCCCTCATTTTATAGATACCTGTCTGCAGATGTCCCAGCACCCTTGCTGTGTACCTAACAGAATTGCAAGCAAAAGACTTTGTGGCACACAGTCCCAGCATCCTCTAGGAGATTACCCTTCTGCTGTTTCTCAACCTTCTTTTCCCCATAGCTACACTCATAACATATTGTCTAAAGCTATAAACAAAGACAAAAGGGTCAGGCACAGTGTCTCATATAAAAACAATTTATTTTCACATCAAAACATCTATTTTAATTACTTCTTAGAAAAAAGTAATGAGTTTAAAATGCCCTTTGTTTAGCCTCTTAGATAGTCCAAGTCTGAATGGTTTTGCTATTACAGACATTTTCATAGTACACATGAATGAGTTTTCTTTCTTAATTCTCTGCCTGAGAAAAGTATGAGAATCTGATGATAGTGCAAGGAATACAAAGTCTGCTGTGAGCAATGGCAAGGACTAAAATAGATGCAGGGATGCCTTAAGTTTGGCTTAGTAAGTGCACATTGAAGCCAAGATTATGGTTAAGTACATTAAGTACTAAGGCCCACTAAAGCTCCAAGTAAAAGTGAGGTCTATTTAGAATTCAGCTCATATTAGTCAGTTATTTCGTTAGCCATCCACACCCATTGAAGGTAAGGTATAAAAAGAGGACTAATCTTTTGGTGAGAAGGATGAACTGAGCTAACAAAGTGCAAAATATATGAAAGGCGATATATAAACATTGGTCAAATCCTCTCCAAATTCTCCTACCAGGCAAATACAGATTATAGTCTTCATTATTCATAGTGATGATTGATTCAGTATTGCATTTCAGAAGATATTATGCAAATTATTATGGATGACAAAATCTACCTCACAAAGATCCCACCACTAACAATTGACAATACAAAAAATTGCATCTGTTAGCAAAATTATTTCTTCAGCTCTTTAATTAAACCAATCCTGGGTGATGCAGTGCACATCTTTATTGTGCGATTTGGCCTTTGTATCAAATTCCTGCCAAAATTCCCTATCACATTTGCTGTTTTGACTTGAGGTGCAGAAGCACATCTGGGTTATGTAACTCTTCTGTCTCAAGCACTGTGGAAAAAACATGTATCTCATGTTTTCTTGAAGGAACATGCTCTTTATAATAAACTCCATTTTTGATATCCTGATAGCCTTTGTGGCCAGAGATTAATTCCTAACTTTAGGGCATGCTAATTCCACCAGGATTAGTCAAACCAAAAGGTTAAACATTTGCAAGTGAGTGCTCTCACACAACTGTGCACAATCTCCATTCAATATACTGATGTATCACCTACAAGTCAGGTGATAGCACTTCTGAACTCCAGAACTAGATTCAAGTGTCTTGCAGAGCTTTGAAATGTGAAATCAAATACTCTCCTGGAATTAAAAAATAAATGTTAACACAATTGCTCTTCTTAAGGACAAATATTGTGTTTTTAATTGGAAACAGCTTCAACAACCACCAGCTATCCTATCTATAAGGAAAAAGAAGGCAAATATTTAAACACTTCAGGTACTCTTAAAATCTTAGTTTATCATTAACTGCTTGTCAGGTGAACCCTGGTTTTGACACAAAAAGAATCTGCTTTCCCTAAAAAAAACCCCTAAATTTAAAAAAAAAAAAAAAAGTAAAATATTCCACTTATAAAACTAAAACCATTTTCACTGCAGTCAAAATCACCCATGGAAAATGAAGAAATATTGATTTATAACCACACATACTAGTACCACAGAAAGGAACACCAAGGTTAATTCTAAGCAGGTAAGCTAATTTTGCACTTTTGAACATCTCACCTGCTTCCTTACTACAGATTCCAAAGTCTCAAAAACTCATTCTACTAGTCCTGGTCATCGAATACTATTGTGTAGATACTATGGAGATTTTTCAGCGTATTCATTTCATGACATGATTTTATGTTGGAAGCTTTTTGACAAAGTGTTTTTGTCTCACCAATCTATGCCTTACAAGATCAGCTCATCAGCATTCCAGCAGGCAAAATTTAACCCTACACTACTGACATTGAAAAATGCTACTGTTTTGAAGCTGACAAACTGAGCTTTGGTTTGTAGCTTTGAGTAATATTTCTCCCTCTGGAAAACAGCAATCCCAATTTCCTCTAGGCATAGAAAGGTCCAATAAAACAGCATAGCTGTAATTCTTAGGAAAAATTGTGGTTCACAATTCATACATACTTCTAACCATAATATCTGACCCTAAAACAATAGAAGTTCTGTTATTTACTTGAAGCATTAAAAAAGCAGCCTCAGAATAGACAAATCATTATTATCATTAATAGGCAACTCTGAATTCCTCATTACTATTAAAACCTGATTTTTTAAACATTAGGAAGCATGCTCACAATTAGCTTTCACTGTGCTCATTGAACCTCACATCCAGCATGACCTGAGGACAAAACTCCCTCTTATGGTATCTCAAAATGTATTATATTACTGCAGTGTAGTACTTAATATTGTGCAGTATCTGTGTAACATATAGACATATAAGAATGTGTGTTGCATTACACAGAACCACAAAATTTTTTGTACTGATATTTCTGAAATATAAAAAAATATATATACAGATGGACACATCCAAGTAAACTCTAAGGCTGAGATTTTGTAATAAGATCATTTGATGTAAAATAACATTAATATCTAGTGTCTCTCTCAGAGTTACTCACAATATCTTACCTGAGCTTAAGAAAACTAAAGAAGTTTCTTTGCCCTTGGCAATAGCATCTGCAAAATGACAACACAGTGTGTATTGTGCCTCTCAAGGGCCCATAAGCTGTGGCTACCTATCTTCAGTCTTGACTGGCCCGGAAACACTTTCCATCCAAGATACTGTACAAACAGACCTGCATGACATCTCAAAGCATGAGCTGATTTAAGAAGAAAACTTGTATTTTCAAACAAAGTTTTGACCACAATAGAAGTAGTTTAAACCATTTTCCTATTATTTTAAGTATATCACTTTCATGAAGATTGTGATTAATGTTTGATACATGCAACTAGAACATCATATGGTAAAATGACAGAAGAGAAAACAGAACATTTTAATAAAAACAAAAATAATATTTTTAACCAGAGAACAATTTCAGAGCTGTATTCATCTTTTGAAGAATATCATGCCTTCACATCCAAAGTCACAAATATGAAAAAAGAAAATAAACAGGCAACATTTTTCTTCTATTCTCCATCCTACCCACCACCCTACTCATCCAGTAGACTGTATTACATCAGATAAAACATTCTGACCCCAACGTAGCATCAACATGCTTCCAGATGCATATCATAATTTTGGATTAATTTCACCTGTTGTTTATTCCATCTCCACCCTCACCCATGTTCAACACAGATACTCTGACCTAGAGCCCTCACTTTTGAAGGTCATTTGAGAATCCATGCTTGACCTAGAGCAAAGGAGAAGTCTTTCTGACTCATCTGTGTACCTTCGTGCCCAGAGCTGCTCTCCTGCACTCACTGTTCGAGGCTTCAGAGACAGTGTTTCAAATTTCACATAGGTCTCTTTTGCAAGGTCAGCTTCTTTTGCACTTTTTGGTTTCAAATGAAGTTTTAAAACCTTGTAGAGTAAAAAAAATATCAAAGGTAAAACAACCACGCACGCTGCACTGCTGGCCACTATCAGAATAGAAAACTGAGAGCTGCTTTCATCATTTAACCCGTCAGTGGAGAAAATAATGCACTGTTCTTTTGTAGGTGGCACACCTTTGGGTGAGACACATGCCATATATTGAGTACTAGGTTCCAAACCATCAATTGTGACTTTGTTTTTGTTAGAATCAGTACTCAGAGGCAACATATCTTTCTCACCATATTTGGAGTATAACACAGTCACTGCAGAGTTGCTTGTGGCATTGACAGTTTTCCAAGTTAAGGTCACTCTTTCATCAGTTTCACTGATCACTCTTAGGTTCTTCACAGTAACATTTTGCTCAGCCATACCTGCTGTGTTCAATGGAGTGTCCTCACCTTTCTTTCTTATCTCCCCAGTCTGCTTTTTGTTTCCATTTGTCACTGCCTTTGAACTTTTCTTTCCATCAAACAAGGGCCTGAATTGCTTCTTGTCAGTAAACGTGATGCTCGTTGATCTTTCAGTGCTAACCAGAGCTGTTGTGCTCGGTGTGGTGGGAAGAGGTGTGGTTGTTGTCTCAGGTTCCTGCTTGGATTCCGTCTGAGTTGCATTCTGCCTCTCAGCCTCTTGCTTCCTTCCATATTTCTGTGGTGACACTGTTGTAGTAACCACACCAACCACCGTGACAGTAACAGCAGCTTCTGACATTCCTGCCAAGTTCTTGGCTTTACATCTGTATTCTCCTGCATCCTTGTACGAAATTCCTGTCAAGCTTATTATGGACCATCTGACACCCTCTCCAGGAGTTTCCTGAATTACTACAGGAAAATGCAAAGAGTAAAACATCATGAATGGGAGCTAAAGAGAAAGTAAACATTACTAGACTACTTCTTTCCTTATTTCTGCCAAAAGAAATCACATATATTAAACTTTTAAAAATTAACACAAACAAACAAAAAAGCCCCACAACAACAAAAAAACCCAAACCAAACCCCCAACACAAACTGTGGAATTCTCTGCCATATTATATTATTAAATAAAAGTGTTCAGCTTGGGTCAAAACGAAAATGAATGTCTGTAGTAATTACAATACAACTTGCATGAATTTGGAAAATTTTATTTTTCCAATGCTGAGATTTAAACGGATCAGTAATGGCCTCACTGGCTTTTTTAAGATGGACACTTTTAAATGAAACAGAGATTCCAGCAACAAATTCTCCTTTCTGCTTTTCAGCTTCTGAGTTAGGGCCCAAGTAACCCAACCTCCATTTTCCTTTATCCTTCCCCCACTTCATCCATTTCTCCCTTCCACACACAATGTTCTTATTATAGACTACATCCAAAATCAAAACAGTCTGTTGGATCTTTTAAGACCAAGAACTAGACAAAGAATTTTGTAACAGCTGTTGCACATATACAACTGTCAGCTTGATGCAATACAAGATTCATTGCTACTCATTACAATGATCTCAAAGCACAAGCAACCCAACAACTTTTGGCTCTCCCATTTCCTATAAAAGAGCAATTATACCTGTATAGTTCACTGGTATATTGTCTGACCTAGTCCAAGTAAGCTGTGGTGTTGGGTACCCAGTTGCATCACAGCGTAGCAGGACGTTGCTTCCCAGAGGGGAAGTGATTTTGGTTGCTGATGTCATCACAGATGGTTTAAGACACTGCTCTAACTCAGCTCTCTGGAAAAAGATTCCTGCCAGGCTCTCAGGTCCACTGCATGAAATCAATGGATCAAGAAGTACAACTGAGTTGTCCACAATTTTGGAAAATTCAATCAGCTTTGAAATGCGACAGTCACAGAACCATGGGTTGTCCTGAAAACCTGAAGCAGGGAGGGAAGAGGGGAAAGAAAAAAGAAAAGGTTGTCGGGCAATATATGGATATTGTGATTACAGTATGATGCATGACTACTACCAAGTACAATAAAGGACAAATGTGGACCTATTCTGAGTTAATCTTTTCTCTTTCAATTTGTCTTTTGTGTTCAGCTGATGGGTGGGGGAGTATTTTCAGAAGTGAGGGAGAACAGTGTGAATGTTCATTAAGCTAGACTTTTCTTTACAGAAGTTTACAGGAGCATAGTAATGTACCGGCACTATCTTTGCTTAACTTTGCTATTTGTCTAGGAAAAAACACTTTGAAAAGATGTCTTAAGACTGATGATACATTTTAACCTGCCTGTGCCTTCTGGAAAGACAGCTTTTCAGGGTTATTGGTTTCTGTCACTCTCCTCTGAACTTGGTCCTTCTTTGGGCTCTTACAACTTGATCTTCTCTGACCCTTTTTTAAATGCTTGCAGAGAACATGATGATTTAAGGATTTAGACCTTACACCACTTCTGCCCATTGAAAAAAAAAAAAAAAAAAAGGATAAAGTCTAAGGAGGAAAGGTATTTGGCCAATAAAATTCTTATCTGGCTCTGAACTATACCAATATTGTTAGAAGTACAGCTTCAATTTAGTATACGCTCTGAATATATTAGAGAAGGATAGCAGAGGAGCAGAAAATAGGAAGGACCACAAAAAAACCTGAAGACTACAATATTTTTATCATGGCATACAAGAATGCTCTCTCTCTTCTGTCAGAGGCAGTAACATTTGCTTCTTGATTCCAATATTTGAATGAGAGGTTTCTCCATCTTTATGAAGTTACTGTGTTGAAAGAGAATAGCCATTTCTGAGGAGTATCAGTCTAAATCCTCGGCTGGTATTGATTAGTCCAATATGTTGATCTTCATAGAGCAACCAGGTCATATACCAGGTAAAATACCACACAGCATGTCACTCATGAGTTCAAATATTTTATCATTTGACTTATACTTTTAGGTATATCCTTCTCATCTTTTTCGAGTACTAGTAAAGAAAAATCTTATGGTCTGAAACAATGCATGGCATGCAAGAACCCCTCGCTACTGAATTTACTGATGAGCAAAATAGACAAGTCAAACCAATATTAAAACAAACAAAAAAGAAGTCTGAAACACCTGCTAATATTGTTCAGTGTGTATTGTTACAAATTATCAAAACAGCTAATGGAAAAATGCTTTGTTTTATTCTGGAAAAAAGAACTACAGATGAAAGAATATATGGCTAATTAACTACTGCTTCCTTTTATTGCCAGACCAAGATTAGGTTATTTTAAGCACAATGGTAGTGATTGGTTAAAACTGTGGTAAACCCCAATTAATCTCCACTCTTTAAAAGAACACTTGACCTGAAGAGATTCCGTGACTTTGACATCACAATCCAATTTCACCTCTTCCAGACAGAAGAGACTTTACATCTATTCACTACTTATTGCTTGCTGAAACACAGAAGGAGAAGTCAAGGAAACTGTCAGCAACTACTTTTCCTCCCCCGCCTCCCCCCCCAAAAAAGGACATATATATATGCATATATATATATAAAATTGCTTGTGAACTTCATACATATATCTAGGCATATCAGCTGTTTGTGCTTTTAAAAATTCTGCTCAATCAAGCACATGTATATAACTATTTGTGCTCATCTTTTCAATTAGGGGAGCTTTGTAGGTAGAGACAATACTCCTGTAATATTTCATTTATTTTTTTTTTTAATTCTCACTTTAGAATAAGTGCTCGGTTTTCCTCTCTCTGTTAAGAAATAGAATACATGAGCATTTAAAAACTAAATTCCCCTAAGGCAAAAGAGAGAAAGCAGAATTCCATTGAAACAAGGCCTCAACTGCCAGAGTTCCTCCACAACAAAGACTGTCAAAGTGCTGTGAATACATGGCATGGCTCCTGTGCTATCTAGAGGACAGAAGCAGGGGGCAGCTGTGCTACAAGTGGGGAGCAGGGCAGGAACTCTGGGTCTACAGCATTAACCAAGACAGATCTGCAGCATCAGAAGAGCTCCCATCCCACATACGAGGCAGCAGAGTCTCCCTTATACTGAACACTACTGAAAATATTTCTTCTGCCACCTTTCTGCATCCTACAAACTTCACTGTAGGAAAGGAAGAGGTTTATTACTGTTTCTAACCTACTCAAAGTGGTCGAAAGTCATCATTGAGATAGAGTCATGGGATGGTTTATGTTAGAAAAGACCTTTAAGACCATCAAGTCCAACCATTAACCCACTATTGCCAAGTCCAGCACTAAATCATATCTTTAAGTGCCACATTTACATGTCTTTTAAATACCTCCAGGACTGGTGATTCCATCACTTCCCTGATGACCCTTTCAGTGAAGGAACTTTTCCTAATATTTATACATACATGGCTTTCATATTCTCCCAGCATCCTGAAGAAAACCCAAAGTTCTTACAGTAAGTATCAGAAATTGACAAAATAAAAGGAATTATGACTGGATGGCTGGTTAGTCTAGTCTGAGACACAGTTTTGACCATCTCAGGTCATTCTGAATTCCTGGTTCCAACTTAGAGTAAAGCTGTAGTCCCAGAATCCTATATTTCTGCATGTAGTGCAAAGAGAGAGTTGCATCAATTAGGCAGATCATCTTCCTCCATCGTGCTTCCCAGTGCAACTGACTAAAGAAGCAGGGCTTACATAAATACAGATAATATATACAGCTACAGGATTTCCTTCCTTGCCTTCACAGCACATCCCTTCTATTTACCTGTGTCTTACCAATATCTGATAGTATTCAGATTAATTTTAGCGATTGTAAATCATCAAGTCATGTGAATTTCCAAAATTAAAAGATTAAAGCACTATTGAGTTGTAAGAAAGGATAAAACACTGAATTTGATTATACTTCAGTTAGATGTTGAAGAGAACAGAAATGTGAATTTAAACCTAGTTTCCCAACTACAAGGGGCATTCTGAAATTTAACAGCTTGTGTTTACAAGATGTTAAAAGTGAGACCAAACACAAGAAAGAATAAAGAAAAAGTTAAAAAATAGATAAAAACAAGAATATGGAGAATAATATGGAGCTTTAATGGAGGAATGAGATGGAATCCCCTCAGGAAATAATTTCTTAAGAAGGAAAAATAAAAATAATAATAAGTTTTCAATGGCATGTGTATCTGATGAAACAGAAAGTTTTTATAAACCCTGAATTCTGTTGTAGAAATATTAAGGCAGCTGGTTGATCTGAGAAAGAAATACTAGCCAAGGCAAAACAAACATTGATAAATATTTATGCATTGCACTATGCCAATGCAGTGTTATTTTAACATTAAATATTAATTATAAAAGGCTCTAAAAACCTTTCTTTTTCTAGATTTAGCATATTTTATATATACTTTCACAAATTTATATGTATGCTTGCATGCACAATGGCAAGTATATATATGTGTGTCTGAGCATACATGTTTTTGTAGTTTTCTCAGTAAGCACTGTTTCCTCATGCTGTGTCAATATGGACTTCAGCATTCGAAATAGCTATGAACAAAATTTCCTGTGTAAATCAGTAACCAGATTCAGACCATAACTTGTGTAACTGCTTTTCAGCTGCTGCAAATGGTCAGATGTAAAATATTCAAGTTTGGGGCTACTAGAAATTTTCACCACAGTTTGAGCCAACCTAACCAAGGCCCTTTCCAACTGAAGCTACAAATTTTGATCCAAGGTTCTAAGCAGTCAAGTCCATGTCCAACACCGTGCTGCAGTGTTTTCTATACAGGGCAGTTGCTAAGGAGTATATTCAGGAAAAGCAGTATCTACCCAATGGGCCAGATGGGAGCCTGAGGGACCTGCAGCATTTCAAGTTTTTGGCACCTCTAACTGCCACTCTGTTTAATACTGGATTCCTCCATTCCTCCCAGTGACTCATTAGAGACCACAACACAGAAAATGCTACTGCCATCACTCATGCCAGAAATTTCAACCCCTGTACAGCAGCCAGTGCCAAAGCTGATTAGTGATTTGGAGCAAAGTATTAGGCTATGGCTCCAGAGGTAACCAAGAAAGGGCCAGAACTCACACACTGGCCCCTCAATCATTTGCACTGCTTAATTGCCGACTCACTCCACAGCTTTGTTTTGAGCCGTTCCAAAGGGCATTTTCCAAGACAAAGCCAGATGTGGCTCCAGGGACAGTTTGCACTCCAAGGTTTGCTCCCTGAAAGGCTCATGGATGAGACCACACCAAGGATGACTCATTATCCTGTTGTTGCCCTCCAGTATAAGTGCAGCAGATTCTGCACCTCCAAACTATTCTGCATGCCTATCACCCTGTAAGGCATACAACACAGCCCTTTTTTATATTACAAGAGCACAGTTTTATGGTTTGCAATGCAATTCTCACATTACTTCAGGCAGGTTAGAGTGAAGGAAAAGCATCCCAACTCACAGAATAACATTTTAGTGTCACTGCAGCATCCTGTAGAGCCCACAGAGAGCCAAGGCTAAACATTACAAACTGTGGAACAGACAGTCAGCTTTAAAGAGGGCTGGCCCTAAACTGTGTGGATGAGAGTCAGAGTGGGCTGCTTGGCCATAGGGCCAGGAATCATTCCCTAACCCTTTCATTTAGCATAGTGCACACAGAGGAGCATCATAGAGAGGGAGGTAGTTAAAAATCCAAACCTCTTAGTACAGAGATTATGAACTGGAATGAGATGCTAACATAGCAGTCCTCTGACAAAAGTAGTTTTTGGCTCCTCCAAGAGTGCTTGAAGAAAACATAAGGAACCTGAACTTTCTCTTACTTGCCACCTTTGTGATGCTCAGACAAGATACTGAAGACAAAATTGCCTGTTGGTGTTAAAAAATACATATGCACAAACACTTGAATTTGAAGCTTTGCTGGTTTTGATCTTGTTATTGAAACACAAGCACTAATCTTGTTTTGCCAGAACCAGGAGAGAAGACAGCTCAAGGCATAACTGCTTACAGGAATTAGAATCTGACTGCTGTTTTCCTGGCTAGACAAAAACAGTATTTATTTGTTCTGGGTTCCATCTTCTAACAAAGCTCTGGCTTCAGTTACCATTCCAAGAAGGTACATAGGTCAGGCTGAACACTCCCACAGAGAACAGCTGAAGTACATAGTACAGTTTTAAGCATCAAAGCGTGCGATTGTGGGCATCATATTTTATGAGAAACCTTTTTTAAAAACTAAAGGAGTCCAAAGGGAGCCAATAACTATGGTAGAAAATGGGAAACCCATCCCCCCCCGACCCCCG
>JAWWEE010000122.1:26692408-26721394 GCA_035221455.1 Xenops minutus | reverse complement strand
GGAAACACATCCCACCCCAACCCCCTAAAAAAACCCCCCCAAAACAAAAAAACCCCACCAACCAATTAAAAAAAAAAAAAAAAAAACAAAAAAAAAAAAACACCCAAGCCCTCAGATTACATTAGAAGCTGAGGAAAGAAATGGTGTGATTAGTTAGTATGGCAAACAGGAAAGGAAAACATATGAAAGATCACTGTGAGAGATAGCGATTAGTTTTTCTGTATGCCCATCTCCTTGTAGGACAAGAGGTAATCAGCTTAGTTTGCAGTAAGGGAGATCGAGGTTAGAGATTAAGAGAAACTTTCTCACTATCCTGATACATAAGCACTGGGGGAGGTTTCCACGCAAGGCTCTGGGGTGGTCTGGCCAGAGGCTTTAAGAGCAGCGCTGACTTAACTGAAAAGGCTCAGGTTCTCTGGATCTGCATCCTAGCAGGTTAGATCTTTCTTGATCACATATCTCTGTGATCTTTACCTCCAGCTCAGAGGAGGAAAGTACCTATGGGACACATTTCTTCTCCCTCAGGTTCCAGCAAGCCCCATAGAGACAGGAGTGTCAGACACAAGCCAACATCTCCTTGGAGATGGTTGGAGCATTATAGTGACATCTCAACTCCTAAATGGTATTTCTACCCTGATGGTTTCTATCAACCATTCATTCCTGAAAAACTGTTTTATCGCAGTCTGTCAACAGTGCCAGTGAGCATGAGTGCTGTAACTATAGCTTGCCAAATACACAATAAAACGAACACTCAGTGGAGATTAAGCAAATTTGTCAAAATAACCCATGACATAAAGAGCATTGTACTTCCTAATCTCCAGAGGAAGGGGATTTTCTTGATCACTACAGTTTCTTGTGTAGCAAGCACCCTCTGTCTGCACTGGGATATACTCATCAGAAAGCTATGATGTCAATGACAAAAACCAGTCAGCTAATTAATTCACAGCTTACCTAAGGTAGATTTATTCAATGCAACACAATGAAATTATTACCTGGCATTTTGCATTCCCAGATACAAATCTGTAATGGCTGCACACAGCTTTCCTTAGCATCTAACATTTAAAAGAGAGAGAAGCAAGGTGTTGTTTAAACTCAGTATGTGTACCCCTCTGGAGATCTGCATTAAAATCCAGTTGTAGTTCATAACAGAAAATGGTCCAAAGGTCACATCCCGGGTCTCTGGAGAACTCAGCGCTGGCACCAAAGGGTTTTCCAGGACTAGAGGAGGCTGGCAAAGTGCCTGCACCAAGGAAGCCTGCAAAGGATTGCCAGGGCTGAGGGGAGGAGAGAAGTGTGTGTGTGTGGTTTTAAGATTTTTAGTGCTTATATTTTGGGTTGATTTGTCGTGTTTTAGTTTTCTGGGGTTTTTTTAAGGGCGTGTTGTTTGTGGATGGGGAATTTTTTGTTTGCTGGGGGGGGTTGTGGTTTTTTGGTTGATTGGTTTGTTTTTCAAGTGGTGAGGGCTTTGACAAGGAAACCAATTAACCCCTGGGACTCCCACATGAGATCATGAGGAGATTAGATCTAGCACAGACAGCACCTACTTTTCTGCCTCCTGTAGCCGTCAGTGTGGGGACAGGGAAAGGAATACTGAGATGGTCTTACTTTTACAGCTTTTTGTGTGTGTTTCTTTTTAATCCTGGATAAATGAAGACCCTTTAATACTGCAAACCTACAGCTACCATGCATATAAAGAAGTCATTCAACCTACTTGCATCTATTAAGTTACTTATGTAAAATCTCATTTGACTGGGAGTTCTAAACTGCAGCTTCCACTGTGAAACAAAGCAGCTGAACAAATGAACACTGAATAGGGAGAGTTTAGATCAAGAAATTGGAAATACTGGGCAGTACAACACAGGGCAGATCTTTACCAGTGCTTATAGAACTACTGCAGTAGAGACAGCCAGGTGGCTTTCCTCCCTTCCACTTGCTACCCTACAAAAACCTCAAACATGCATTTATATGTAAACAGTGACAAAAAAGAACACTACTGATAGAATTGTTCCAGGCAAGTTCTGAGACTGCAGAAGAGAAAGAAGCTCCTGCAAGACTAGGAAGTAGAGAGAAAGTGCAAGATAGAACACAAAGCCACAAATAGAACTGATGTAATTGTATTCTAAAGAGATGGATAAAACTACAATAAAAAAAATCAGTCTGACCAAATTATTCTCATATACTTGCCTTAAACACTATAAAAAGTACTGTGAAATTGTAGGGATCAGTTTCCTAGTCTCTCTCATATCGAATATGTAAATTGGGAAAAACTTCAGGATAATCAGCTTTAGAACAACGCAAGGTCAACAAGGGTCCTGGAGAGAGCAGAGTGGCCCTTTTTTGAGCCACCAACACTATCTACAGCATGTGTCACAGGACGGGCTTTATATGAGCAACAGCTCTTGATACTTGCTTGGCTTGTGAGCCACTGGGAAAAAACAGTGGCAAATGGACATGCTCACAGTTGGGAACACATACAAAGATGAGGGGAATGTCACCGGAAACACAATGTATGCCCTGCATATGTATAACTACTGAATACTCCATATGGCCTGTATTCCTGTAGACTGGATTCTCATAGCTTTTACTTCAGTTTTATAATCTTAAGATAACATGATATATGAGATACATGGAGGTCACAATCTTCACTTTATGGTTTCCTGTCATTAACAGAAAATAAATAAATAATCACAGAGCAAACCAGAACACTGACCTGGATAAAACCCACTCTTCCTGAATCCCCTACATGCTCTCACTTGCAACTTAATGTTTAGGCACATTTTAATAAGGAAAAAAAGAGGCTGTTTAACATACCCAAAATGACTCTCTGTGTCACCAGAATGTCTGTGTTCTTGGACAGGACAGTTCCTGAGAAGGGGGGCCAAATGTCCATCAGGTCTGATGGCAAGGTGGTGAGCTTGTTGCTGGATATGTCCAGGTAGGTGAGGTTTCTCAGGTACCGGCCAGCATCAGCGGGAATGCTGGTCACTTTATTGTTGTGTAAATCAAGAGTCCGCAAGTTAGGCATCTCAGCCAGTGATTCCCAAGGGAAAGTCGAGAGCAGATTACCATCCAGCCGTAACTCATGCAGTAGTTTCAAGTTATAGAAGCTGCTGATATCAATGTTGGCTATACAGTTGTAAGTTACCCACAGGTATTTGAGATCTACTAGATAGTAAAAGGCTTCAGTAGGAATCCTTCGTATGACAGTTTTCTCTATACGAAGTTTTACAGTATCCACAGGAACATTCACAGGGATTTCGTACATGTCAGGATCATTACAGAGTACAGACCTAGCATGGGGCGCAGGGGTAGGGGAAGAAGGGAGAGAGATATTGGCCTTTATTCATCAGAAATTTGAATTTCAAATTTAAATTCAAATTCTATTACTTTCTGCAACATTACTACCAGAAAAAAACCCCAGGAAAATCAAGAAGAATTGTCCGTGTTTAAAAATTGAACAAACTCCATAAACATGGATCTCTAAAGAGAAAAAGAATACAAATCAAACGATCCTTTCACATGAGATCTAGATTAGTTTTATTCTAAAGCCTGTAAGCATCATCCTCCGTCCATCCCTCACTCTACTGACAACTGAAAAACAGAAGCCATTGAATAAGGAATAATGCATGCATGTGTCTCAAGTGAGAGCTGCATGCCATCTAATTTCCTAAAATTCAGAATATAGGATTACTAATCTCTTTTTTTTATATGATGAAGACAAAGTATTTTCTATACTTTACCTGTCAGAATAGACTGAAAATTCAAAATATACCAAAGCATATTGCCCCCTTTCTACGTATGTGTACATAAAAATTACTTGCTTTATAGAAATGCTAAGGACTTTCTGCTCCCATTGATTTCAGTGAAATGGGATTTCTCAGCATTTTCAGGAATCAGTGAATTTTCATTTCTTTGGGGTATATTGTTTGCATATACTAGCTTGAAGATTCTCCTGCCTTCAATAAGTCTATGTTTAATTTTTCTCTCCTTTTGCTCTAGATTCTTCCTCTATTTTACTTTTTCCTCATGCAGCTTTATACCAGACAGGCTGTGACAATAAGTAGCAATGACAGAGAGTATCTCCTAAAACAAACATGACAATACCAGGTCACCGCATTTCAAATTAACCTCCTTATTATAAAAAATTATATTATTTTTGGCAGACTAAAAAAAACAAACCTAGGGTGTTTTATTTAAACCCAAATCACCTTACAGTAGTTAACTAGTTTGTAGAAATAGGAAGGACATTACAATAGTAGGAAAGTCACGGAGTAGAAAGAAATAATTGCCTTCTGCAAAAAATGAAGATTTAAAATAGCTATTTGCTAAGTACAAAGCCATAATGACCATCTGCTCCTATTAAGGAATGCTGCTAGCCATAGAACCAGTGTAAAACATGCATTTATTTCAGGTATGCTAGAATTCATTTGCAATGTATGAGAATGTTATCTCCAATTTCTTTAACCCTTTTCTTTATAAAATGCCCCATATAACAAACAATAAAATACATACCTTGTTCCAGTGCCATCACTTCTGCCATGATAAATGCAAGTGCATTGTGAAGGACAAAAACCAAGAACATCTTCAAAAAAGCTCATTAGGAGGTAGAAGTAAATAAACAGATACATAGCTTCCTCCCAGCAGAAATTATATGAAAAAAAATTTGAAAACTTAATTCCTAGGCACTCGTATGCAGGGTGCTATGAATGTGAATGTACACATCCATTTAGTAACAGCAGATTACAACAGATTAGCCGAGATCTGTAGTTGCTTAACCTTCAAATGTATCCTGAATGGGATCAGTTGAACCAGCTCCTTCTTTATTCTGTCAGAACACACTCTGCTTCAAATCACATCCAGCATGTTTCAAGGCTATTTTAATATGTAGCTTGTAGAGCTAGTGTGTAATAAAATATCTCTCTTCTTCTACTAAGAGGCAGTGCATTACTTACTGTCCATAAGGTGTTCCAAGGTTCCTGAAGGAAATCTAGTACACCATGAGGATATTGTGTGGCATTTTCTTTAATACTAAAAATTACAAATTAATAAGAAGCCTAGATTCCACAGCTTTTAAAAAATCCCGTAAAAACAGGTTTTTGCCAAAAACACATATATTTTAAATAAGTTACACACTGCAAAGCCAAACTTTAGATGCAAGCATACATAATAATAGAAGCTAGATCTATACAGCCATCTTTTTCATCCTGAACAAATCCATTGCTCATATTACCAAAGGTATTTCTTGAAAATTACACATCAGACCTATATAACTACAAGATTGACTTAAAAGTGATGAGAAATCACCATAAATATTTACTCAGTTTTATATGCCTCCCAAATGTGGACCTTTAGAGTACATTTTGTTTCGTTTTCAGGATTTACCATGCAATCACAAGCACTAGAAATATACTAGTTAAAAAAAAAAAAAAAGAAAAAGAAAAATTGTCTTTCATACAAATTAGTTTGGTTCTTTGCGTCAAAATTTGAAAAATACTTTAAATATCCGGAAACTTCTTCAAAATCCTAAAAGCTGATAAAAGATTTTATAGAGTTTGGCTAGATATTTTGACAACCTGACATATTCACAGAACTTTGCAAAGCATATCAACATGGACACTTGGTATAGAAATATACAGTCATAGGGAGAATCCAGAATATTTCAAGTCTAGAAAACTTTCAAAGGGAGTTGGTGGAAAGTAATTCATGAAAGAAATTATCAATGTAAAATCTAGGGTTACTGAAACTAAGCACCTCCTGTTTCAGTCTCTCCCTACCCCTTTGTCACCTTGTCCAACTCTAGGAGTCACAGTGGCCACTTCACTAGCCTTTTTTGTTTGGGACAGACATACTGGGCCAATAAACCTCACTCTCAAAAATATAGTGGATTTTGTCTTTCTGTATTTTTAACTTATCTAAAAAGATTACTGTGACTAATACAAAACAGCTGGCTGGGGCAGATTATTATTCCAAAAGATTAATCATCCATAAAACTAATTAACCCGGATTTCACTTCTTTCCATGTAGCTTACGCAGGCAAATGCCAGGAGTTTTATGATGTCAATGCACTTTGAGATACACTCATGGGCAAAGCATTGTTTATAGTTATCTCTTGTCTTGTCTGACATCGCACCATTGCCAGGATCGCCCTCCGAAACCTGCAAACGACAACAAGGGGCAAACAAAGATCATTAGCTGGAGAACTAAGTGCAAGAAAAACTGGGTAAGATGGCCTTAACTATTACAATAGTTTTCAATTTTAGTAAAACTTAATAGAAAAGGTGTGTTTGGAATTCAAAAGGGTCTGGGTCTTTTTCACTTCCATGTACAGGAATGTACAGTTAATTTCAGTGTTTCTTCTACAACAGGGATCACAGTAGCTTTTGCTTATCCCAGGAGAGGGTACAGCCACAACAAAGGTGAACTTACAGAATGGGAAACCCCAGGTGTTTTTTCATTGATTCAGTAGCATCAGGTAAATTTACCCAGATAGAGATCACAGGCTCTGCTTGAAGGTTGTTAGCAGAGAAAGGAAGGATGCTTCTTTGTAAAACCGAGTCCTCAGTCAGATGTTTGCTCAAATTGGAATAGGCTTAACTTACTCACTTTAAGGAAAAAGGTCAATCCATCCTGATCAGTCAGAATATGATACATCCCAGCTCAAACAAGAAAGTCTACACAAGTAACATGTCACTAAGCTACACATATTTTGACAACAGTCATTAAAACCAGTCTACTACTGATGCAATGCAAATTCCATAATGAATCCCATTGAGAAAAGACAAAGGGAGATTCAAAATTCTCACAAAAGCTATATTAATATGTTCTCAAAAATATTTATTAATTCAGTATATTCTGATGATGATCAAAACAATTTACTTTAGACTTCCCTGTCGAAAGGGTCATCTTCGGTAAATTAACAATGGCTTACCCTTTGCTCTTCACTAATCATTTTCTCCTATGTTACAGATGATCCTTCTATTGTCAGATGATATGCTAAAATCATGAAATAGACTGACACTAAATTAGGAACACTTACTTTTTGTTTGCAATGACATAAATGCAGGGATTATAGAATGTGGAAGATTTTGCGAATAGAGGAGCTATGATCGCCATTACAGGAGAAATTTTCTTTGGGTCTCCAAAGGAAGACCATAAACACACAATAGAATATGGAGACCATGCCACCAAGAACATTACAATCATCACAACAGACATCTGTAAAACAAGAGGAACAGACACATAACCAGTATTACTTCAAGGTAAAGACCTCATAACAAAAGCACATGCACCTGTGTGAAAATAGAGCTAGCCTGAATAAAATAATATATGAATAAGCCTATCTGACACATTTTAACAGGTTACAAATCTCATTTGGGTATTTAATAGCACACCTCACTGCCATGTACCTGGCATAGTATCATTTCATTACTTACAAACTTCCTTCATAGTCAGCACTAATGATAATGTTAAATCTCTCCATCAGGAGTTTAAATGACCAGAGAGGACTTCACACATGAGTCATGACAGGTCTGGGATGCTATTCCAAACAATAAATATGAACAGAGAGAAAAATCTAAGTCAAATGTTTAATCAGGCTGTTGAGAAAAAACATTTCATAAGGCTTGATTAGGTGAAGATAAATAAAAGGAAGTAAATGTTCTAGGACATGTACTGAAGGAACCCAGAAGCATCTCCTTGTTTTAGTGAAGCATGACAGCCATGTTCAAGTATCATACTGAGGAGACACCAGAGCAATCATGTCTTCTCTGCCTGCCTGTCACAGAAAACAATCAGGGCATGTTGGGGCTCACACCCCAGAACACACCATACCACAGCTAGACCTGAACAGTGACAAACTGGGGGTAGTGGGAAGGCAGGAGAGGTATTCACTGCAGCAGACTTCTCTGGATTTTGTTATGGGCATGAATCAGTAATGCAAACTGGAATGGAAATCTAGGATTAATCAAGGGGACAAAACAAATCACTAGAAAATCAAGCAGAACTGCAGAACTGTTTTTTTTTATGTACAGGATTCTCTAGTGCTGTTTACTTATGCAGTCTTTCAGTGATGAACAAAATGAGAAACAAGAAGTAAACAGCTAGCTTGTATGAGCTGCTCTAGATCATAACCAACAAACAAGCAGGGACTCTCTCACAGAAGATTCCTTTTTAAATACAAATGCAATACCCATTGATGTTAGAAAGAACCCTTTCATTTAAAAGGTTGGTGCATAGAAAGTTTAGAAGATGCTGATTTGTAAAAAACAAGCAGTCCAATTTAATGAAAGATATTGCTTAACTCTAAAGCTTTATTTTTTTTTCTTTTTAAAGATAGCTTAGTGTCTTCAGCTGCAAAACAGGAAAAATGCATTTTCTTCACAAACATGGGTCTAAATTTTTAACTGAGTCCTCAGTTTCAAGCATTCTGAAAATTCTTCATAAAAGTGGAATGCTCAAATTAGCCTTTTGAGGTAAAAATACTATTTTCAGAATTTAACAATGAGAAAGTTTTCCAAGGAATGTTAAGTTCTCATTGACAAGTAATTCAAAAACATAGGTACATACTCTTCTGTCAAATTCTCTCTCACTTTTTCATCATGCCCAACCAATCAATCACATCTTTACACAAAATCAAAGGAGCTAGTGAACTTCAAGATTTCTCAAGGACTTTTATACATTAAAAGAATGTCAACCTTCCAGGCAGGATATATCATTTCATGCCATAACTCACATTTAGTACTGTTTACATGAGAAAGAGATAAGCTCAACAATCTGAAACGAACAAGGGATTGGAACGACACAGCTTGGGTGCTGGAAATGCACTTTCATTCCTAGACCACGAGTTCAAATCAGTTGACCAATCCATTTCAGACCAGACACACCTGTGAACCCAGCAAAAAGCTTAAGGACTCTGCAGACAGAGTAAAAGTTCTTCTAAGGCACCTCTGAGGTGCATTTCTTGGTAACGACAGAGGGCAAAGACAAGGAAAATTCACGATGCTCCCAGCCTTTAAAGTATTCTGGAAAGAGTATTAGACTAAAAGTAGATTTAGTGTTAAAAGGCAAGCAAGAGTTTTCACCAAGGCTCAATTTAGGTTAATATTTAGTCTGAAAGAAAAGGGGGAATGTATGAAACAGAAATGCTTAAAGGGCTACATGTCCTTTTGCCCCTAAGATTTTAACACCTAAGAACACATTTAAAATGAAACACATGCTCATTTACCTTTGTCACATCTACTTGGTCAGACCAATCTATGTTAATGCTCTCCAGGCAGTTGCTGCTGGCATATTGTTTCATTGTCCGGGAAACATTGTAATAACAGTAAAACATGACTGTTAAGGGCACAACAAAATTAACAGCAATTACACTCATTGTGTAGGAAACAAAGGACCTGATAAGACAGAAAAACAAAACAGAGCAACTTACAAATAGCCATCCAGGAAAGGTTACTAGAGAATTTGGTATTTTGATTTGATTATGAAATTTTATAACAAGCTTTTAAATAATAAACAAAATTTCCTTTAGCTTTAATTTTTTTATTAGCAACTACAAGTCTTGCTGTTTGCTCAATTCCTGTGGGTTTTTTTTTCTCAGATTTGTCCTATGTTATTTCCATTATTTTAAATTATTTACAAAATTTAAATTAAAAATTAGGCTTCATACTTCAGAAAGAAGCTGTGCTTATATAGTGGTGAATTAAATAATCTAAGACTTCAGTGAGACAGCAAAGTTAAAAGAAAGGGTGAGGGGGAATCTTACACATCATTTTTCCTCCAATTTACTGTGCACGTTGCTCCAGTCGGATCCGGAGCGTAGCTAGCCCAACCTACAGTAGGCATAGAAGCCCAAAAAACTGCATTTATCCAAGCAGCAAGGATTAGAATGGTGTAGCTACGGGTAGTCATTCTTCTTCCTGTGGCCAAGCACATACAGTCACAAATTGTTGTCATCGATTGCTTCTTTCCAGTGTCAAAATAGACTGACAAGTGGCTTACAGCAAGCACATAATGGACTAATAATGACCCTTTCAAAGATTTATGCTCCCAAACACTGTAGCGTTCCTGTTTCACATCGCACAGACATCTCAATCTTTCCACTCTTTAAAGCCACTTAAATAGCATCACCCATTCCAACTCTCAGCATATAGGCAACACCTGATCCTGATCCCATGCCAAAAAGCTTATTATGCAACAGTGCATCCAAGCTCATCCTTGACTGCAGGGGAGGAATTAGCTGTTGTGATACAGCTGTGACAGAGGAGAGAAAAACACCCCGTGTGATGTTACCACCACACTAGAGGCACACACCCTTTCACAGCCAGAGGCTGTGCTGCTGTATGTGGATGTGGCCCTCTAAAGACTGAAAACAGCCATGAAAATACAATTTAAAAACAGAATAACAGCGTAACTGTGAAATTTTTGCTGTCACAAGCAGTACCATCCAGGCCAACTAGATAACTTACTTTACCAAGTACTGTAGGTTCAAATTACGCCCAGCGCTGGAATTATGGAGTCATACATGAAAAACCAATACAATAAAATCAGTTTTATTTCTTAGAAGCCCAAGAGTGAATGACTTGACTGCAAGTACAGTACCTATATCAGGTCTGCAGATTGTCAGATACCGATCAACTGCAACAACAGTGAGCAAACCAATACTCGCCATCCCAAAAAAGATATTTAAGGCAGCATAGATCTGCAATTAAAACAAACGAACAAGAAAATCCTTCCTGAGAATTTTTTCAAAGGTACAAGCACAAATTTGTGTACTGGATCAAAGCCACTACAACACATCACATTGAGCCAGAGCTCCCTTCCACGCACAAGGCCTTGAAGGAATTAATTTAATCCAAACAATTTGAGGCTGGCTTATTATAAATTAAACATTTTGAAAGCAACCTACCTTTGTGCACAACAAAACTTCTAAAGGTGCAAGTCTCAAAATCAAAGAAATATCATATTTCAATAAGTAAATTTTGAGATTCAGAGTTTGGAAGGGTTTATTTCATGTTTTCAATATATGTTAAGGAAATCTGAAGAGCATTTGGTTCACCAAAATGTTACGGCTTTAGCATTATCACTCTTTCATCTGTTGTACAACTACACTTATCTCACAGACATGGCACACTGATTTACAGCCCCCACTTTTATGTGTGTCAGACTTATTGCACAGACGCTGGAATCCCGGCATGCTCCAAATGCATCTGCCCCATTGTCCCATGGGAAGCCTGACCAGGAAGGATGACTGGGAGGGCTGTGTTACCACTGGCACCCTAGAAATACAGAGCCCTGAGCCAGACTACATGCCACCAGCAGTTATAATAGAATCGCATGACATTCAGGCATCTCAGATCACCGGATTCATTTGCTTTAGGCTGACATGAGTTGTGCTTCAAGTTATCTTAACTCTCAGGGCATTGGCAGTGAGATTTCACATCAACATGGACATACTACAAGTCAGTTCAGATCCAAATATGATAAAAGTGACATTTCCTGTCAAACAGTGACTGAATTTTGAGCTTGAAGCAACGGCCTGCTGAGGCAAGTGATATGTCAGATTGTTATAAGCATCCATTACGTAAAGGTCCAAAATGCATAGTGTTGCTAAGTTTGCCTTGAGACATATTTTCAGCATATGCCTTCACATTACTACTCATCTTCAAGGGCACTTAAGCCCAACAGTCTATCAATAATGTAAATTTAAATCACAGTAGATAGTGAGCGAAGGGCACCATCTCTCTGCTGTGAAAGTATAATTTTTTTCAGTCAGTCTATTCTTAAAAATAGATAGCTATTAATACTAGGCTAAGTCTTTAATGGAGACCAGTAGCCTTGCAGGCCTTCATTTTGGATATCCTAATAGTCCTATCCAAAAGAACATGTATTTGCCAAGGAGAACTCATTAAAATCTGTTAAGATCATCATGGACACATTAGCTACATTCAAGGTCTTTTAACAATCCATTAAGTCATCAAATATACATGTCCTACTATAACCATCTTCATTTTGGGATTTTGTAAGCCTTCTTAAAGCTATTTTAAAATCTCTAGTTGATAGATACTAGGTCCCTACTTTAATGTTTACAGATTATAACCTTAATGTGAAATTCATACCAAATACAGAACATCAACTTCTGGTCTACAGTCAAATTCTGCATCTCCATCTTATCTCTTAAAAGAGCTAACACCAAAGAGAGATACTGCTTATTTCTCAGTTTGCTTTTAAGAGCTCAGAATTTTTTCTTCCACTGAATTGCAATACCTGGCATCCAGTATATCCAAATTTCCAGCTTCCATGCAGGTCTGAGGCAGCAGACATGGGGTAACCAATGCCACTAACACCAATGTCAGTAAAAGCCAAGTTGATAATAATTGCATTTGTTGCTGTCCGAAGCTCTTTGTACTTAACAAAGATGCCTAACACAACAATGTTACTGAAAATGCTTATCACTCCTGTAAAAACAGAAAAAGGAAAACTTTACAAAAGATACACAACAGCCAGTAATACACATGCAGAAGAAAATGCAGCCTATTGTAATACATAAGTCCCAACCAAGCAGTCAGTTCAGTGCAATTTTGCCAGAAGAACAGACACCTGAAAAGGAGAGAAAAGCTTTTCCAAATAGGTAACTGTCACTTGGATTCAGTGAGTGGAGCATTTGCCAAACCTGGGACTTCCAATGCAATGACAACAACTACAGGAGAAATTCAAATGCATCTAGGATTGCATTTCAAACACTCTGGCCCCCAAGTATAGTGCTGACTTCCATGATAAAAAAATAATACAGTTGGTGACTGGTAAAAAAAAAAAAAAAAGTGGGGGGGGAAAATTAAAAAATTATGCACCTGATCTAGCAGTAGGCCCTTGGCAACACCTGAGATCTTCCATTCCCAGCAGATGGTTTCCACCATGCATTCAGACAATAATCTCGGGCAAAAAGGATACAGGAACTTTGACTTTGGTATCACTGTACTGGTCAGTCTAACTCCTCTCTTTGCTCATAAGGTCCCAAGGCTTTGCCAACCTCAGAGTTGGCTCAGGTTGCTAAAAGTGCATTTTCTAAGCCTTTTCAAGCAGTCTGGATGATCCACACAGCCTGCCACAGTGGCATGGCTGGGCCTGCACCAGAGCTGTTGCCTCCACCTGAAAAACTCCAGGACTGCATCACAGCCATGAGAAAAGTCCAGCTCTGCACTGAACTTGCTCCTGCCTCACTAACCTGTGTATTTTTATACCTTTTTGGTCTGGCTTGACTCAAACTGGGAATCTGTCTTTAGGCCACAAAAGAAAAGGCCAGGAGCAAAAGAGTTGTAACAGAGCTAAAGCTAAAATTCTCCTCTTTTCACATCCAATCCCTCTGAAATTTGCTTTGGACTTTATCCTTTTCGAGGTGCCTGGGATACTCTTCAGGACCCTCTGCATCAGGAAGATTTTTCTGATACTGGTGACCTATATCAAAACCTCCACATCCTCCTTTTCTCCTGCCATTCCCTCTTCCTAGCCTACTGCATTCCTAAAAACTATTTTTTTTAATTGTGGTTTTATTCTCCAGCCTGTTGTAGAGGTATCCAGAGCAAATTCTCATCCTCTAAATTTTCACTAATCCACCATTAATACAAGCTTTAATGAACAGTTAGGTTAAAAACTCCACCTTGCACCTCAGCACAGACAGACTCACAGCCCTTGCCAATACAATGAGAATTCAAACATGTTCAAGAAAATACAGACATTAAAAAAGGAACTTGAGAATAATAAAAGGAATTTGTAAGCTGTTCATAGATTCCCTAGCTGTGCACAGTGCACAGTGCACACTGCCAGTGCACAGCTGCTACAGCATCACAGAAGCAAATCCTAAACTTACAAACATTTGTATAGCTTGGGCATCTTAAATTGCCAAGTGCATCGTGGAGTGTTATACTGGTAAAGGTCTAACACATTATCCATGGCAATGCCTCTCAGAATTTTTGTTTTGGTTTAGATTTTTGTTTGTTTTGTTTTATTTTCAGAGTTTCACCTATGACTTGAAACACTGTAGTTTTCGTCATCACAGATCTAAGGCATAATTCTGCAAGGAGCTCGAGTGGCTGTCATACTGAACGTGGACTTCCAGGAACAGATCCACCTTCTTTCACAGTCACCTTGGTACCTTTTTTATTATACCTAAAACTTGTATAAGGACTTTCACTGCTCCATTTTATTAATCAGTACCTATCTCCTACATTAAAGAAATTCTCTCATCAGGTTCAGTAATTTTAAATGAGGCAAAATTATAATTAACTCTTGGTCTCTCTGTTTTAAAACCATCAAGCATGTCTGTTTTCAGGTGCAGGTCTCCTGATGAAGGTCCAACATCTATTAGCCACACAGATGCCATTAGCTATCATATTCATATATCCACGTATTTCAGGAATGACATGGTGATGCTATTTGCTCCTAAAATTAACAAAAACAAGGAGCTGAGGATCTGATCTGAAATGAACACCACAGTAAAAAACACTTGCAGTGTCAGTTCTGTCTGCTCTCCTGCTGACAGATAGTAGGTCATGTCTTGGAAGAGAGGTAGCAAAAGGGAATTATAATTTTATAAAATAGTACAGATTTCTTATAAGGCATGCTTTAACAGATATTACAGCTATCAAGAATGAAATCAGACATATAACAAGACTGTAAACTCGATCTTGCTAGACACACTTACATTTAGTGATTCAGAGTCGTCTTAATTTTAAGAAGAGGGAGGGAATCAAACTAAATCAAAATAGGGAAGAAAAAGTGGAAATTGCTAAGTCTATATTAATTTGTTACCATCACTAAAACAAGAGGGGGAAAAATACTTTGAGGAGCAAAATGTAAGATTGAAAGTGGATTCCATCTTGAACCGTGAGAAAAAATCATATAGATATAAGAAATGCTCCCTTCTCTGTTTCCGAGGATTAGGTCAAGTAGCTGAAAAAAGTTTCTCCAGGCAGGGGTTAAACTGTGCCCTTAGAAAGGCAATGAACCTGGTGAAAGGGCCGGAGCACAAGTCTTAGGAGCAGCTGAGGGAGCTGGGGGTGTTTTGCCTGGAGAAAAGAAGGCTCAGGGGGCACCTTATCGCTCTCTACAACTACCTTAAAGGAGGCTATAGCCAAGTGGAGGTTGGCCTCTTCTCCCAGGTAACAAATGATAGGGTGAGAGGAAATGACCTCAAGTTGTATCAGGGAAGAGTTATTTTGGATCTTGGGAAAAATTTCTCCACTGAAAGGGTTATCAAGCATCAGAACTGGCTGCCTAGGGAAGTGGTTGAGCCACCATCCTTTGGAGGTATTTAAAAGATGTGTAGACGTGGTGCTTAGGGACATGGTTTAGTGTTGGACTTGGCAATGCTAGGTAGTAGCATCAAAACAATGAAGGTAAGATCCATGTATAACATGGATATAAACATAACTTACTTTTCCAGTTAGCATTTTTAAATGATACCAGAGCATTTTCGCACTATAAGCAGAAAGATATCCATGAGGTAGTATTGTTTCCTGCAGCCTGAATATCCCTTCTGTCATGACAAGGATGAATACACTGCAGAGTATAATACTTAACAATTACTTCCTTCTCAGAAAATGAGAGAGAAGCTTTCAAATCTTTTAAAAATCAGCATAATGATGAACAATGTACCCAGACTTCATTTTTATAACATGGCTTAAATTTTCCAGATGTGAGATTTGCTGCAGTAAGGCATTTGCAAAGCAATCAACCATACTTGCAAATATGTTATAGACCTTACTGTCAAAAACATTCATTAAGAAAGATTTACTAGACTCCCCCAACCATAATAATAATAATAATAATAATAATAATAATAATAAATAACTGCCAAGTAATCCAACCTTTTTTTTTTTAAGACCTGTAATTTCCATACAAGATTAAAAAAGAAGAGCTGTCTTGATTCTGCTAATTCCATTGATACCTTATGATCACCTATGATAGCTCTGCTCCCTATCTGAAAAGATCACCTTGTTACATACAATGTAATCAATTTTAATCAAAATATAACAGGCATCATACTTGCAGCACCTAATAGATCCAGGTACCTGTAAATACTGTGATAGCATTGCAGAATATATTTAGCCTTCCAATACTTCACCATTATCCATCTCTACAGCTTCTTTAAAAGTCTACTTATCTGTGTAGCTGTTCTACAAATTTCTCTAAAGACCTGAAATAAATACCCTCTTTAGCAGAACAGCAATTTGATAGTCATCACTTCAGATAGATATGCTAAATAAAATGTGACCATCAGCAATACTATTTCATATAAATGTAAAGCAAATGAATATTTCCAAGTATTTTAAAATCTAACTATAACACAGAAAATTTATGGTACAGTCTATGAATAAAGTATTGATAAACTGATTTGATTTGCTGTAATAAAGATACTGAAGGCCTATTTTTAAACATAGTAGGTTTCAGGCTTGGGTTAGGTGGATATTTCCACCTAAGCTATTTGCTATAGCACTTGATGCTTCAGAAAAGCACTACTGAAGCAGTTGTGGTTACACAACAAGAAAATTTTTAAGGGGAAAAAAAGGAATTCTATAATCACTCAAGTTTAGCCAAAGACCACTGAAGTCAGAGGGGATGAACAGGATGTCAAACCTTATGGCGTGCTTTTCTAACGTGTCATTGGTGAAAAATACAGCTGCAACTGGAGTCTGCTCTTCTCTGATTAATGACCAGCTCCCTCCCTCTAAGTCACATTCCAACCCTTCCCCTTACATCCCCCTAACAGACACCCGCTCACATGCTCAGACTACACATATATTACTATGAACATGTGGCCCAGGAGAAATCTCAAGATAGCTTCAAGCACATCGCAGAAAAATGCAAGATGTGACAGCTATGCCCTATTTTTATCTCTTTTGCAAGCTGGCAGAAACTAAAATTCTCACTCTCTTCTATAATTACGTATCAACAAAATATATTTTTTGAGACACAACACTGCCTTCAAATATAGAGCAGAAAACTTAGATGTTTCTGCACACTTCAGATGTTTCTGCATGTTTCAGTCAGGTGGCTGATTGCTAACTTGTCAGTAAATACGGAGAAAAGCCATCAGACAGTTGTCTAATACAAAATGAAATACCATCGCTGTTACAAGATGAGCATTCAGATCTACAAGTTCTATTTTAAAAAGTTACTCAACAATTTGCACACGCCCATACCTGCTGTTATTAAGTAAGCTGCAACTATGTTGTGCTCAGTCTGTGTAAAGGCCGAATGAGCTTCATTGTCACTTTCTGAGGAATTGGATGAGTCATTCCAATGCATTTTCGACAAAAGACTGTCGTCTATCCTCTGCAATAATTCATCAAGACGACTACACACTACAAAACCCTGTCAGGCAAATTCTTTCATTATTCAACAGACTCACTGAACAATTAAAAGAAGGGGGGTAGGGCGGAGTTCCCCCCACCATTGACAGCTTCCAAGCACGATTTAATTGGACTAAAGTGGAAAGAAGTTTACGCTCCCAATCTATGCAGGAGATTGTTAAATAAAACAAAGAGCAGCACAGAACTGAGTAAATTTTCAACAGTGTGCTTAAACTTCATTCTTACTGCTAAAGAGATTAGCTGTCACATGCCCCCAAACTTTTTCCCTCAAACCTCTTGTGCAATGCTTTGGAAACCTCAACAAAAGTTGACTCAGTTCAGTTGATCATCAGCCTGGCTTGGAACTAATTCCCATCATCACAGAAAGCACAAAATTTGCAGTACAACATCAAGACACAAATGTCTGTTTCTTTAAAAAGTAGGATACATTTACTCTAAAACCCATCACTTCAAATCTTTAAAGACTCGCTTCTTCAAAATTCTTTATTTGATTTAAACTCTCAAGCTCCCAGGGACACAAGAAAAACACATTCCAGTATTTTCTAAAGTGAAACATGACTCTCAGAAAACTCAATCGCTACATTTCTAAAGTAGTCTAGTCTGCAGAAATGACTGTTGAATATGCTTTACCAGCCTGAACACCGTCTCTCTCCTAAACACAATACATGTAAGTTTACTTTGAGCAGATTTTCTAAGGCATATTACTGGGCAGAAAATTACTGGGCATTTTCCAAAGGCCTGAGCAGCAGAAACTCATTTGCTTCTCTTCAGTGATGAGGCACCAGCACACCAAAGCAAAGACCCTTTAAAAAATCCTGCATAAATATTAGCTGCAGTAAATCCCTGCCCAAAGAGTTCATATGTAGTATCAGAAAGCAGCTGTTTCCCATCAGTCCTGCTTCACACAGTTTTTGCCTCCAGTTAGTATTCATATTAGGTATAAAAGTGACAAGGATGAGCAACCAATAGTTCTTCAGTTGTATGTGGTTCACAGGCAGCTCAAGCAGGTCCTAAACTAGGGCTGTGTCTTCTGAGCAGCAGTAAGGGTGCAGTGACACAGGCAGTACGAGGAATACAGTCATTCCATAGGGAAGTACACCTGAAGAACTCTCCCTTCCTCAACCTGTCACTCATAGAGCAATCCCTCCCACTCCTCAGCTCTACAGAACAGACATCCTGCATCTTTCACCCATTTGAATATTAAATAAAATTTTTATATAAAACTTGTGCAGTCACAATATTTGTCATGATTACTACACAGGATCACATGTCCCAGTTCTACCAGCAAACATTTGCTTTAATGCCCCAAATCTACCCTCAATCTTACAGCTCTCAGGGTACTTGTATTATTACAGTATTTTTCCCAACAGAAGAGGATTAAGCAGGAACAGGGTGGGAGAGTTCTAAAAGGAAAGATGATCTGTTTGGCAATGAGGCCACTTCCCTAGTGCTCCACAGTCCTGCCTCCTAAGATAAAAGCATGGTGACAATTTGATATCTTTGCTTTCCTCCTCTGACACTTTGGCAAGATTTTCAAAAGCACCTCAGATCTTGCAGCTTCCACAGAAGTCAGAGCTTGCAATGCTGGATGTCTCAGAAAAGCAAAGCACTACTATTTATATTCAGATAAGATTCCATAGAGTAGCAGTTAACGAGACCACAGGAATTTTATACTTGTTGATTAGAACACAACTTTCTGATATATGCAGTCCATCCTATGCACCATCGCATTGTCTCTGTCTCTTCTTAAATTTGACTAATTTTACAGCAACTGGAATTGAGAGAAAAAAGGGGCTAAGGCAGAACATCCCTTTAATCTTTTCACAGATGCAAATAGTTCAAATCTAATGGAAATTAATAACTTACTTTTTCCCCTCACTGATTTTTACTGGATTTAAACTGTTGTTTAGAAAAGCTTGACTCTAAAGAGATTTTCAGCTGACAGAAAACAGCCTGAAAAATATGTGACTCCCTAAAGCTTTTTACTTGCCCTACTTCACACAGTAGCTATGCCTTTTTTTTTTTTTTCAGAGAAAACACTGGGTTTTGCCACGATGATGCTTTGCACAACTGCAAATAACTTTGCACCAGCACCTATGTGACGGTCCAGCACTGCTTCAGGCAAATGTCCATAGCTGTGAGTCAGTGCCAGAGAGAATCCTTTCTGTTCTATAATGGCAAGTGTTGAAGACTTAAATTAAAATATCCCAATTATTTTCTGCACTTCATCCAGTTTCTCTGACCAAGTAACATAGCAAATCTGTGAACTACATTGAACCATCCTATCCCAGCAAGTGAAGAAAATATGTGAGTAAACATCCTTCCAAGAAGGAATGCAGGGGCACTAAAGCCATTCTCAATGGGTAAAAATTTCAGCTTTGTAACACACCTCCATATATTACCCTCTGTTTAACAGATCCCAAATAGAAGAAAAATACAAATGCAGAATTTTGCTGTGGAAGGACAAAAGGCTTCAGGTCTTCTAAATACCTTTAAGCAATCAGATCCTAGCGATTTATCAGTGGTCATTTTAAAAATCAGCTGAAAGCCAGATCCTGTGCCTGGGTCAAACACTGCCATGGCCAACACCATCACTTGCAAACACATTTTGAAAACAGGACTCAGTCATTGAACGCTCTGCCTCTGCCAACAGCGAGCATGTGCAGACACTGGCAAGTGGAGGATGAGACACATAAGTGACAGCACTACTGCTGTGTCCTGGGTGGGAAGCCAAGCACTGTGAGGAGCACTGAAGCCTGCTTGAACTTCAGAGGAGTATTGCAAGCCAGCAACTCTCTGTGCTGCTGGAACAGATGGCAGGTGAGCAGCTCTTTAGATGGCCCAGCTATTTGACACAAAGGCTGCCAGCGAGGGGAAATCCAGGGAACACCAAACCATCATTAAAAGCCTACATTACCACTAACACCTTACCCCCCCTCCACTCACTTCAGACTGAACTGTGACTTTTCTTCCCCAGACATTCCAACTTGAAATGTCCCATTTCTGCTAACACAGCTCAGGGTGTTAGTCAGGGTGCCAGTGAGTCCCCTTTTTCCTATTCTCTGCAGAAGCAGCCTAGGATAACTGTAAGCACTTACATAAAACTGAAACATTCCCCTTACTAAGATCAGGAGCACATGGTAGAATCTTGGATAGGATTTGAGGAAAAAGTTCAAGACAGAGTGAAAGGTGTCATATAAAATTAGAGAACCTGTATTTTAGTTCATTACAGCATTACACTGCGACAAGACCTGTCGTCTTAACTTTTTTAAGAGACTGAATTTTCATCTATTACAGTTAGCACCTTACATTAGAAGGGCAGGATCATAGCAGGGTCTCTGTTCATGTCATAGCACAGAGAAGGCAAGGCAGAACAGGGACTGGATGTGCCTTGCAAACACCATTGTTCCCCAGAATGGAGAAGAAAAAAGGCATCATCATATGGCAAACACATCCAGACAGTTTCCTCATATTCGCACGCAATCACTGAGGATATTCTTATATCCTAACATCTTATAACCTTCACAAAGATCCAAGACCATAAATTTTCTCTGGATATTAATAAAATCCATCCAACATTGTATGTATGCATAGGCCATGCCATAATGCTCCTCATACATTTCTCAGCCAGGAATGTAATCCATTCCCTATAAACAAGAGGCCGACCTTCCCCGTAGAGCTGCAATGGATATTTCTCTTTAGCCCCTCTGTGCAGATGTCAGAGCCTTTGCTTTGGCCTCGCAATGCTCCAAGCTGACTCACTGCTCCATCTGCTGAGAGACTCAAAGCATACACGCCTTGTCCTGAGCTGCAAGGTGGCATTGCCTGAACCAAAACATCAGCTGTCACACCATGCAATTCAAAAGTGATAGGAGTCTTCTGATACCCTGAGAAAGTGTGTCCCTAAAGCATGCAGTGAGACCAGCAAAGCACAGCATGTAAAAGTAAGGTCTGTGTTATGTTAGTCTTCCAAAGTCAGATGAGCAAGGAAAGAAGATCCGAGTCAGCCACCCACAACTAGCTACCAAAGCATCAGTGAATAGAGAACAGCAGAGCATGCAGCTACAAATATGACAGAAGTACCAACAATTGTAGTTGCACTCGGTCTGTATTGTTCAACTGCAATGTGGTGCACCCAAAATGCAATGAGTTACACAGATTTTGTCCAGTTAGACAGTCAAAGCCCTACGTCACTTAGGCCTGCCATACATAGCAACAAAAGTCTAAACATTCTCAGAGTTCTGGATTTAACTGACCTGGTTAAAGCTAAGTCTGTAGCAATATCACAAAAACAACTGGAATCCCTCACTTTCTGATGGTGCTGTGGCTAAACACTAGACTCAGTTTCTTCTCACAAAAGCAGATGTAGCAGAAATTCAATGTTTGTGGGGTTTTTTTAAGCTGAAGAACATTTTTGTCTATTATCCTATGCAGCATCTGTTCACATGTAAGTGAATTCTTTTAATATTTTTGCACCTTGTTTCAAGTTTTGTTCCAGAGATTAATAAAACTAATAGTCACATTTGTTAAAATTACCAGTAACCGTCCAATCCCAGTGCAAAAAAATTACCTGTTTCTTTTTGTTAAGCAGAAGACTAATGTAATTCATCTGCCTGTTACTGCATTCATCAATTAAAAAGTGTAGCAGTACGATCAATTCTGAAATGTATTTCTTTTCACATGGAACAAGTTGTGTCAAAATACCTGCATCTACGTTATTCTGTAGATCCCTTTTCAAAGGTGCTTGGTAGAAGAGTCTGTGAAGAGACTCCTGGCTCCAGATGAAGTCCAGGTTTATTCTACTTTTTATCTCCTACTTTATTTCCAAAGTCCAAGAGCAGAGGCACTCTGCTCTCCTCCATCCTTAAGAAGAGACAGTCACTGGCTTTTCAACAATCCTCATCATGTATCCATTTAAAGAGACCAAAGACTCACACTGATTTTTTCATGCCAGTTTTAAGCAATACATAACCGGAAGCACTGTGTGCAGAGGAGCCCTATAATGGGCTACTTAATCTTAGCCCTATGCAAGTTCAGAGCACCACAGAAGTGCAGCACCAGGACATCAAAACCTCAAGAGAAACAGGCTAAGGGGGCATGCAGGGACAGTTAAAAACCCTTAGCATCTTAATATCAGTGTAATTAGATGCAATTAGGTCACTCAAGTATAGTACTAATCTTGTCTTATTCATTAGACAGCATCGCTGTCTAACACCAATACCTTTGGCTTCTACTGAGATTTATACAGAAAATTTCACAAAATATACTTTGCTATCTTTTATATATTTTTATGTATTTAAAAAAAATTAACAAAAATTTTTTAAGTTTAGTTTATACAAAAAGGTTCATGAAGGTTGTTTAAACAGCATGTCCATTTTATAGCAACCCAGAAGATTCGATATAAAAGGAGGATGAGAACTAGGTATCAGTCACACACAGGTAACAGGTTCACACTGATAAATGTGCATGTAGTGAGCCTGTAGGGTTTTTTGAAAACCCATTTCAATGGATTATTTATTCCAAACTCCATCACGAAGTCAAGCATTGACTATGCTGCTTGTCAAAAACAAACAGTTAAAGAATAACATCAAATCCTGGCTTAATTAGAAAAGTTTACGTATATTCTGAGTGGTCTTCAGCTCTTCGGCTGGGGCTACACTCCTCGTGTTCATCAACAGTCACCAGCAGTAAAAAGAATTTCATTTTACAGCTTCAAGTTCTTTACAAAAACTTTTCAGGGTCCTTTACAAAAATTTTTGCTGGTTTTTCCCTTCTGCGGATGACATGGTAAGACAGTGGAGAGATATTTACGGCTGCATTTTTAATGTCCTCTTCCTGTTTTAAGAGGAAAGAAAAATATAGCAAACAGTTCATATCATAGTTGCATTTAAAACAAATTAAATACATAACACTGAATGAGTTGATAGAACAAAATAGTTTATCATCGTTATCTGTTCTCACAGTCCTTTCTGAGTGCAAAAGCTAACATGTTCTTAAAAACGTATCAACAAATGCAGAATACTGTATTTTGATTTAAGCTACTGGGATGCACAGAAACATTTTGCATAAAAATATAAACACCTACAATACCTTAGAAATTACAACATTCTGTTTAATATTCATAAGCTTTAGAAATCAGGAGCCATTCTTATTACTGCATGGTAAAAACCACACACTCACCCCGAAAGCCTCCTCCACCACCTCTTCCTCCTCTGAATCCTCCTGCTCCACCTCTGCCTCCTCTGAATCCTCCTCCTCTTCCCCCACCAGCTCCACCTCTTCCTCCTCCAAATCCTCCTAAACATGAGAAAGAAATTACCCTTTGAGGAGCATATATATTCTTTGTTATGCATAACAATTTATTTCATTGACAGCTTCTGAAAGGAAACCAACAATAAAAACACAGAAACTGTCAGTTGCTGGAAAGTTACCAGGTCAATTACTAGTACTTTTTCTCTTCTGGAACCATCTGCAGCATTTTAGGTATTGTTTGATATCTAATACACTGTATCCAAAACACTAAAGATGCTAACAAAATTCCACAATTAACTTCTTTCACAAGAGCAGAAAATTAATTATCTACATTAACCAGTAATTTATTACAATTATTAATAATTATTATTAATTAAAACTCAAGAGAACATTAAAGCCAACAAACCAAACCACTTTGCAACACTTGTGCCTTGTTGCAAAGGGGCAGGATAGGGAAAAGAGGCAAGAAATGCCATGTGAAAAAAATGAACTTCAGCTCTAATTAATGTGCAAATACATCGCAGATGATGTTCAAAAAGCAATAGATGAGATTTACTAGGTAATTCATCTCCCTCTCTCAAACACTGAATTTCAAGTATTTTGATATCCAGACTGTACTTTTAGAACATAATGTCAAAAAGGTATTACAGAGTGTCCAAGGGAGGGTTATGAAACCATATGAGGAGCAGTTGAGGTCATTTGGTCTGTTCAGCCTGGAGAAGAAGAGACTGAGGGGAGACCTCACTTCAGTCTAAAACTTCCTCAGAAAGGGAAGAGGAGAGGCAGACACCTTCTCTGTGGTGACCAGTGACAGGACCCGAGGGAATGGTCTGAAGTTGTGTCACTGTAGGTTTAGGTTGGATATTAGAAAAAGGTTCTTCACCCAGAGGGTGGTTGTGCACTGGAACAGGCTCCCCAGGACAGTGGTCACAGCACCAAGCCTGACAGAGTTCAAGAAGCGTTTGGACACATGAAGCGTTCAGGCACATGGTGTGACTCCTGGGGTTATCCTGTGCAGGGCCAGAAGTTGGATTTTGATGATCCTTGTGGGTGCCTTCCAACTCAGGATATTCCACTATTCTGTGATTGTAAACATACTAAAAGTATAGATTTCAATGAGAGTTTTGAGTGTGTACTATCCACAACCTCATACCACCACTTTGCTTGGTAGTCATGCTTTCTGTTGATGTTATAAATCAGTGTGGTCTCCTCCCTATGCTTTGCAGTTGTTATTTAACTAGCTTCAGAAGCCTAGGTCTTGCCCTTTGAAAGATATCATTGTATTTTCTAATGAATCACATAGAAACATGAATAACATTTTTCTTTGAAATACAGCTGTTGATATTCAAGTACTCAACAACAGCTTTAAAAAACAAAACATCACTACAAATACCCCACAAAAAACCAAAACAACCTATGCCACCTCAAATAACTCCAATATTCTGCAGCTTTCATTCCTGGGATCTTACCTCTACCACCACCTCTTCCTCCCCCACGTCCAGCACCACGTCCTCCTCTACCACCTCCTCTGGGAGCACCTTTTTCTCCAGGGGGCCTTGGCAAAAATCTCTGAAGAGGTAGCAGCTTTGCTGGATCAATGTAAAACTGTAAGAAGAGAGCTCCATTAGGCTTTCAAAGTACCAAGACTAAACAGCACATTAATATCTCCCTTTACAAATATCCACAATTTGTCTTACCCCTTTATGTCAAATTGTCCTCTGCAAATACCCAAATAAAAAAAGCACAGAATAAATAAATCACAGACTTAGAAATTCTGTTACTAAAATATAGATATTTGTGAGATTTTTATTTGTTACATGTTTTCTTGTGGGGCAGGGAGGAGGAAGAATGAAGCAGATACAAAACTGAAAAGGAAGAGGGAATTAATGCCTATGTTTAGAAAGGCAAATCAGCTTTTAATTAAAATAAAGCTTTTGTTATTTGCTGACATAGACTAGATTTATCTAACTGATGACATACAATAAAATGCTGCTACTGAGATTGGCTCACCTTTTGCATTTTTTTAAATGAAGAGGCTTTCATGTTCTCAGACAGTTTCACTGAAAAATACTGTTAGTTTCTTTAAGGAGCATAGCGGGAATAAAACATTAGAAATTGTGATTTTGATTATTATACATTAGGCACATTCAGACATTTTCTAATTTAGTATTTTATAAATTAAGCTAAACATCATCACAATTGCAATTGAAAGATCAGCAGAAACTATTTCCAACTTCTCTCAAATTTTTTTATAGTTAGAAATATGGTATTTTGTGGGAAAATAACTTTTTCCTTCCATGTATTAAGGCATAAGGAAGAACATACCAGCACAAAGAATACACAAAAACATAATAGTAAAGAAACAAATCAGCATAGCAAGAGATTGACCCTTTTAGCCCCAGGGTGACCTCAAGGCTTATCTGGAATAATTCACAGGCTGCAAGGGCTCTCTGCTAGTGCTGGTGCTGCTGGATGCCTGGCTGTGGGAAGGTAAGAGCCAGTAGGGACTGCTGGACTAACCACATGCCCAGCCTCATCCTACAGGGAACTGACAGACACTTTCTGTAATCCCACGCACAGTCTTGTACAAATCCTTTGGCTCGCCAATATGCAAAAACTTTGAGATGCAATTCCCAAAATCAAAAAGAGCTGCTGGCCAACTCTGCTTAATTAAAAGTCAAGATTAAACGGGGAAGCAAGAAGCTGCAAAATCCAGCAACATACTTTCTTCATATGCTATTGCAGGAAGAAAACAAATCTTTACAATTCAAGTAATTTTGATACAAAAAGTAAATCTGTAAATTGATAGATTCAGAGTGTGAAAGTGCTTTAAAACCTGCACATTTTACTTCACATATAATGTGGAGAGGAAAATGCAGGTAGCTGGTGACTGATGCTCAACCAACCAGTGCAGGCTAAGTCTTACTGCCATGTTACAGGGTTACTCTTACACTTTTGTCATGGATTCTGCCAATCTGGCAGTGACAACTGAATGGAACTAGTACCTGTGTCAACAAGCTTGCTTTGCCAGGACATCCTACCACAAGCCCACTTTTAGTAATAAAGGGGACAATGAGCAATAGGACATCCTAGTACAAACTCATTTTATAATTAAATAATGAGCTGGACTATGACCAAGGCCCCATGATGCATAGGGAAAAAAATCCATGCCCCTGATCCAACTCTGTCATGGGTGAGCAACCTATAGAGGAAAATTTGCTCAATTAGCTTGAAAAAGTAACAACTTGAGCCACCATGGATCCAAAATAAAGACAGTATTGATATGGAGTGAAAATCTCTGCCTGACTTAAAGTACCTTGCCATATCAATAAGGCTTTAAGACAGGCCCTTAATGTGAATGAAGCACTCATTGACACCAACAGTTGCAGCCAGACTTGTGTCTGTTCACATATAACTGGTAGTCAAGCCTTGAACTATTTTAAAATACTAGAGAAATGCCATTTAATATCCAATTAGCTTCAAAAAACCAATCCTGTACATCACACACATTTTTGAAGGATACAAAATCTCTCAGCTGTCCGAAGATTTCATCCACTTTGCCAATCTGTTCCTTATTATCCAAGTACACTGGGGCATTGAAATAAGGCACCTTGTTTTCTTCTGTTTTACATTTACAAACAAGGTCTTGTTCACAGGGATGCATGAACTCTCCCAACACTGAAATAAAGAACAAAAAAGCTAAAGATCTGGAGCAGTTATTCTAAATTAAATAAATACCACCTCTCCACGTAACTTACAAACTACCCTTTCTGGAGGGCCTTGGTCATATCCGCCTCTGTTGAAGCCTCCTCTTCCACCTCCCCGTCCGAAGCCACCTCGTCCGCCACGATTAAAGCCACCTCTGTCACCGCCACCTCCTCCACGGTTGAAGCCACCTCCTCTTCCTCCTCCACCTCCTCTTCCTCCTCCACCTCCTCTGCCACGAAAAGACATTCTCTACTGCCTCCTAAATTGTGGACAAAAATCAGTCATTTGAGATGTAAAAAATATCTCACATTTGATTTGCTGTACAGATTCGCGTCTCCTGCCAGCCTTGTTTGTTAATTTAATGGTTAGTCCTTTTCAATCCTCACTAAAAACATCCTGTGGTTTTAGCCTATGAAAAATCAATTTACAACCAAGATGTCATCCACTGCAACACCTACCTGGAAAACTGACTAGCAGTGATAAGATTGTGCAGCTGAAGAGCTGCACAGGAGTAGCAGAGTGACAACATCATAGAATCATAGAATGGTTTGGGTTGGGAGGGACCTTCAAGATCATCCACTTCCAACTCCACCTTCCACCAGAGCAGGTTGCTCAGGGTGCCATCCAACCCGGCCTTGAACACATCCTGGGATGGGGTAGCTACAACTTCTCTGGGCAACCTGTTACAGTGTCTCACCACCCCCACAGTAAAGAATTTCTCCCTAATATCTAATCTAACCCTGGCTTCTTTCAGTATAAAGCCATCTCCCCTTCTCCCAGCCCTACACGCCCTTGTGAAAAGTCTCTCTCCGGCTCTGTTGCAGTTTCCTTCAGGCACTGGAAGGTGCTATGAAGTCTCCCCGAAGCCTTCTCTTCTCCAGGCTGAACAACCCCACCGCTCTCAGCCTGTCTTCACAGGATTGGGCTCCAGCCCTCTGAACATCTCGGTGGCCTCCTTTGGACCGCTCCTAAAGCTCCACGTCTTTCCTGTGCTGGGGTCCCAGAGCTGGATGCAGCACTCCAGGTGGGTGTGACCAGAGCGGAGCAGAGGGGCTGGATCCCCTCCCTCGCTGTGCTGGCCATGCTGCTTTTGGTGCGGCCCAGGCCCCGTTCGGCTGTGTGGGCTGTGAGCGCACACTGCCGGCTCCTGGACAGCCCCTCGCCCCCCAGTGCTTCCCTGCGCTCCCCGTGTCCATCCCCCAGCCTGGGCCGGGACCCGCGAGCGCCGCGTTAAACACCGAGGGCTTCCCGCGGGCCCCGCCGGGCCGGCCCCTGCGGCAGGGCTGCCGGACGGACACACGGACAGCCCTGCTGGGCCATCCCCTGCGGACACGCGGACAGGCGGACACACAGCCAGACGGACATGCGGATAGACGGACACGCGGATAGACGGACACACGGACAGGCGGACACGCGGATAGACAGACACATGGACAGGCGGACACACAGCCAGATGGACACGCGGACAGGCGGACACGCGGACGGACAGACCATACCTGCACGTGCGCGCCGTCCCCGCCGGGAAAACGCCCGCGCTGCCGTAAACGGGGCTGCTGCCGTAAAGGAAAGCGCGGCGGCCGATGGAGCGACACTGTCGCAAGGGGAAAGCGGGGCGGAACGCTCGGGAACTGCCGGCCCAATCCGGGCACCGGGAGAGGGT
>JAWWEE010000122.1:26673371-26692308 GCA_035221455.1 Xenops minutus | reverse complement strand
GACAGTGTGGGACACGGGAGAGGGCGCGGGGGGGAGAGAGGGAGAAAGAATGTGGGACATAGGAGGGAGAGAGGGAGAGTGTGGGGTACACACACACGGGAGGGAGCCTGTGGGACACACACACACACACACACACACAGACACACACACACACACGGGAGGGAGCCTGTGGGGGACACACACACACACACACAGACACACACACACACACACACACGGGAGGGAGCCTGTGGGGCGCGGCCCCTGCAGTGCACCTGGCACGGGTATCAGGGTTCCCCGCACAGACACGGCACAGGAAAGCACTCGTCTGCCCCGGGGATCTGGCCGGGATGGATGCTGCAATCAGAGAACCCGTGCTATGCTCCGATCAGACTCCCCTGGCCAAGTAAATGTGTCTCCTTAATAAGCGCTTCCTTTTAATCATTTACTTCAAGGGCTTTGCTTTCGTTATCATGCATGTACCACAAAACCAGTCAAACCGAGGCGAGATCTTTTGGAGAGATCAGATTGATCAGTCAATAGCTGAGCCTCCTGTCCTTTATTTATAAATGCACTTTAAAATATTTTACTAATGGTTAAAAATTAAACACGAGTCTAAGAGCTGACATTCAAAAGAATCCCAGCCAGAGGAATTTGTCTACAAAAGGAGATAAAATTTCATCATGCGAATGCTCCCAGTTTGCTTGGTTTTCTTGTCTGTCTTTTGTCTTTGTGGATCAGAGGTAAGATATGTTTTATTGTGGTAGAAGTAATTTATTAAAACCAAAAACTTTTAAAAACAGTTTATTGTTACAAAAGCAAATTCAGTTGATTTTTTATAAGTTTCCTTTCATAGTTATTTGTATTACATACATTTGTTTTAGCCCAGCTTGAATGTTTGCAGCTTTCTGTTTCTCTTTCATGTTGATTCTATCTGGGGCTTATGCTAACAGGCTTCTGGAAGAGATATTAATCACGATCCTATCCTAAACCAGATTTGCAATCATGGCTGACCACATAAAAGTGCTGCAATTTTCCCCGCTCTGCCTTTTTTGAGGAACAAGATCACAGTCTTGTAACAGGGCAGCATGGTATATCCTACGCCCTGAAGGTTTGCTGTGGGTTGTCTTTGGGCAGAAGCGTCCTGGAAAGCTGAGCTGAGCATTCAGCATGACCCAAGTCTTTTAGAGAAGTCCTAAGATAAAAATCAGTACCTGTTGTTCCTGTTCAGGAGAAATACCAAGTACAATATGGGAATTACGCCAAGCCAGATATGGCTCACAGTTTGGATTCTACTGACCTGAGAACACCAGGAAGAATTTAATGAGATCATACAACCATTAAAAAGGAGAGCTGTTAGATTAAATTCTGCCCCAACATCCTCACTGACTTTACTATGGCTAGGATTTCTTCATGAGAACTTTAAACTTCAGCTCTGTCGATTCAGTTGACACAGTCAAAGCCGATAAATCACATTTGAGGACTAACTTCTCTCTCCAGTTTTTACACAGAGTCTATACAATATTTTTCATGTTTCATCATTCATCCTACCCATAGATCTTAGTAAGCAGAAGCACTCAGCCAGCAACAAAGTCACCAGAGAGCTGCACAAACACAGGTGGCAGAGCCACTCACCCAGACAGGGAGGACGGAGGGTCGGAGTCTGTACTTGCAGTCCAGTGATGACCAGCAACCACACTGCAAATCTGTTGCTAAGCAAGATACAGGAAAAAAGCTGTTAAGGAAAGGCATTTAATTTTCAAGATTCTTTAAGATACTTATTACTTGAGCAGTAAAACATCATTATTCATAGATTCATTTGCTTCTAAGTAATTCATAAATATTTACAGGTGATATTTAAATCCAAAGTCAATCAAGCCAATAAAAAAGTCTTAGAAAAAAACACAAAATGTAATTTTTTTTAATTTTTTTGGTGTTTAAGTCCCCTTATGTTTTGATCTGTTTACAGTCCCATTGCTGGGATGTGTTATAAACCAATGGCTTAGAACATGTTTATAATTTGCTGTGCACTTCAGCTGATGTTTGAAGATTGAAGAGTATAAAGTTTGTGGGAGACCAGTAAGAGTGAAGATCACATCAGGTAAATGATCCAAAAAGGAAAAAAAGTTCAGAGAAACTGAGAAAGATGAGATGGCCAAAGACAAGGGGATAAACACTATAAATAATATTTAGGAACTCTGTGGTTGTTAGATGGGAAAAGGCTTATGAATGGACACTTTGTTGAGGGATCTGCAAAACTCTTGGTGCTGTCCGTAATTTTACTCCCTTTATTTTTATTTTTTCATGCCTTGCAGAATGCAGCATCTAATGCTGAAGAAAACCAGGTTCAGCAGGTTGAACCTACCCAGCCAGCTGAGCAAGACCCATACCTCATAGGAGAATGCTTAAGCAACCAATACACCCACAAGTCCTGTCAGAAAGTTTTTTGTCACCCATGGGAACGATGCGTGGAGGGAAAATGCCTTTGTAAGCTTCCCTACCAGTGCCCAAAGAATGGCTCTTCAGTTTGTTCTACCAATGGAAAGAACTTCCATACTTACTGTCAGCTGAAGAGCTATGAGTGTCAACAACCCAAAGCAAAGTTTCTGCACAAGGGAAAATGCATGTCTGAAGGTATTAACACCTCCTTTTCCAACATTTATCAGACACTGGTGGTTAGAAAGTCTGTTCATTTTCTTGCACTAGTAACAACATGAAACATAAAATGAAAAGTCATTGAAAATGGGCAGTATCTCTTGATTTTAATAAAAAACAAAGTGATTGACAGGCCCTGGTCACCCTGCTGCTGGTAGGTTGCTCAAATCATCAGATAGAAAGAGAAAAAATAGACAGAGGAAAGAGCCTGAAGGTTTCCAAGCTGGGTGGTCGGAGGCAGTGGGAGAGTGCCTGCTGTGAACTGTAACAGAGAGGGCATTTTTTGAGAGGGACAAGCCTCAAAGGAGTAAGAGTCCAAGGAATGGAGTCAAGCTTGCTGAGGTGTGTGTGGGAGTGTATGGGGGCAGGTAAGCCATGCTCACCTCAGTCATCTTTGTGCTGTGGATTTCATCAAAACAGAACACTTGTCCCTCAGACCAGTAACGTCTTGTACACTGACAAGCACCTGTTCTGCTTTTTATCCTGCCCGAAGCTGCTCTATTGGCTCAACATCTGTCAGAGTGCAGGGAGAAATGGCGCCTGCGAAGTGGGCAAGTACCTCTTTTAGCAGAGGCAGATTCAGTTCCTACCCATCCTCCAGCCCCATCTCCACTGAACACAGCAGGAGCAGCAAGCCAGGCCCAGGGCTCTCCTGCCCAGTCTGTGTCCCACTATCATCACTCCCTTTCCTCACAGAAGGAGCAACTCAGCCCATCATCCTCAGGGTGGCAAAATTCAGTTCTGCCTATTCCACTGAAAAGATTTGGAGAACCCCCATGTATCCCTAGTACACTCTCTGCATGGCTTCACTATGTTAAGCTGAGGACTTAGCTCCACTGTACACAGCAGATGTTTTGACACAGGTAGTAGAAGCAGGATCTGGTCATCTCACTTCAAATGTTACTGGTTGGTTATCAAAAGTCTCCTAATGAAGGCTATTATACTAAAATGCAGCCTGCCCTCAGTACCTCCAGGTACTCTTAGGTATCGATTATCCTCATTTGTCCTTAAACTGGTATATTTTGAAAAAGTAGCAGGCTCAAAGATGCAAAGTCAATCTTCAGAAAATTCACAAATAATACCTGAAGCGTCTGATGCGAAATCTGCTGTTCTTTCCATAAGAACTTTGGCTGTAAATAAAAAATTTATTGGGGATTTTTTTCCTTTTAGAAACATTTTCAGTCTCTCTGGATCATGGAGATTCAAGCTTGCTTCAAGTAAAACCTGTGAATCAAAAGGAAAACAGTTTTGTATGTGCTAGTGAGTGGACTATGAATGAAGCAAACGTGGCTTGCAAGGACCTTGGCTTTGAATTGTAAGTTTGGGGAATTTATCTCTGGATAACTGCAAGGGATCTGAAAAAGTAGTGATGCTTCCAGAATTGTCAGTCACAGTCAGCCAGCAGTTAAGGCAGAAAACTCGTGAGCAGTGTATCGGTTCCAATATTCTGGTAAGACTTCTTAAACTGACACCTCAGAGTGAAAGCCAAAACAGATTTCTGTGTTCTATTGCAGGTTACAACTGTGCAAACCATAATTGTTTTAACATAAAGCTGAAGACCAATATGTTATCTCAGGTCTGTGTAAGGGAAAGTACATGGAACCCCAGGTAGCTGTGAGCAATGATCTGTCTGCAGAGAAGGGTTTCTCAGGCTAGCTGACAACAGGGTACAGCTGTTTTGCTACTTGCACCAGCCAGACTAAGAAGAACCAGAATGTGGGATTTTTTCCTTCACCTCTTGCCCCTGCTGCCACTGCTTCCTTAGGCCCCAGGGATGGCTGAAGCCACACACAGCTTGTTCTTTCTCCTGTGACCACACTGATGACCTGAGTTGCATATTCAGTTCCTTATAAAGACTCAAATCTATATTCTGTGCATAATAATTTTACACCTGTATAATTAATTTATCTTAGTCAGGTAGAGCTGCCTCCCCCACCCTACCTGAAGATTAAAACTGTTATTGCAGTGCTCTAAATTGTCTCCTCTAGGTGAGAAGCAAGTATTTCCTAGTCCTGATCAGTATCTCTTTAGATAGCAGAGAAGGGTTTGCCCTGGGACAGAGCATTCAGCCCTGGAGTCTCACGGAAATGTCTCTAGTTACTTATTTACTCAGTCCATGTTCCTGTAAGGATGAGGACACATACACTGTTGGGAGGATACTGCTCAGGTAAAACCAAGAAAGATAAAATTTACTAATCCCAGCCTTGCAGTGGCCTGAGCTTCCTCAGTGTGTATTGGTTTTGATGACACCAAGAATACCTGACCCCATGCAGGATGGCTTCCAATTCATGGCTCACCTGCGTCCACACAGAGATAGAGATCTGAGCTTTCAAGTTTTGCTACGTAATGAGACCTTTCTATCCATCATGATACACAGTGACTATCATAGAGCTACATATGGATTTGGGGACGGTTCTATGCACCAACCTGCAAAAATTAGGACCTTTTTTCCCAAAGTAAACATCTATTTACCCCTAGACAACTTTATGGTAAGTTTTCTCTTTTTCTTAGGCATGACCAAAATTCCTGAACAATGAGAAAAATAACATAAATTCTAAACAATAAAAGCAGTGGATAATCCATTATGAAATTACTAAATTTTTTATTATTATTTGTATCTTCACAGAGGTGCTGAATATTACCAAGCCATTTCCAGCATCAGAGAATCAGCCTTAAATTCATTACACTGTCTGCAAATAACTTGCAGGGGTCTAGAGACAAGTCTTGCTGAATGTCACATAGAGATGAAACCAAGAGACAGTAATGAGGGACTTATTAGCCTCCAGTGCCATGAAAATCTCAGAGGTTAGTAGTTTCTTAGTTTAATATCTATTTGAAGTTCTTACATTTTAAGTTTATTTTAAATAATGAGGACCTAGTTTGCTGAACTCTTAGCCACAGCAAACGTGCACTGAAATCTTTTAATTTTTTAAAATAATCATTTTGCAGTCTTTAAGACAATTGAGGCAATTCTGAGTTTATGACTTTGGAAATCACTGTTGCTCCTGAAATATTTTTATATGTATTTCACCCATGGCTGTGTTTGTTCTGCCATCCCTTCCAAGGATAGCAAGGTATATTGTATCCCACAAGTCTCACCACTTTCAGTTTAACTAGTGAGGAGACAGGTGACAACATCCTACTCACTGTTTTTCTCTATGAGGGAGATCAGTTAGTGCACAAGTAGCACTGTAGCCAGACAAGCATGACTATGGTGGAACTTCTGGTATCTTCTGGGGAATTTCAGGATTCCTCAGTTTCTCACTGATAAAAGGGGAGTCAAGGCCTTGTTTTGAATTCTAACAGCCAATGAATATCAGCCTGAGATACTGCTGGTTAGAAGAGCTATGAATTGTCTCAGGTTTTTTTTTACAAAAGTAGCTATTCACAGACTCTTGATGAGTTCTTTCTAGAGGGGAACATCCATCATCTTAATCACTTGAATTGTCTCTGGTTTAGTCCTTGCCTAGAAGAAATTAAATTCCCTTTTGCCAGGCTATTGCAAGTTGGATGAGGAAAACAAGTGGTCATGCTGAAACCTTGATGAGAAGGCAATCAAAACAATAAAAAAAAGATGCCTATTTAGATGACTGGGCACCAGCATGCCTACTGTTGAAAGGCCAAACTGCTGACAGAATAAAACATGCAGGCAGAGTATTTCCCTAGGTAATTGTGAACCTATAGTCAATTCCACACTAACTTCATTTTCATCTTGCTGCACAGCTTGTTCAGGTGGTGAGTTTCATTGTGTCAACAAGAAGTGCATTTCTCTGAATAAAACCTGTGATGGAATCAATGACTGTGGAGACCTAAGTGATGAACTGTGCTGTAGAGGTAATAATTTCCTTTCTCAGGTGTTTCAAAATCATTTCAGGAGAAAACCACTGCCAAGAATTTTTACAGTGACAGCTAAAGTCTCTTTTCCAATAAATCACTATGTTAAAGCAATCAAACCATAGTTTATGTATAGGCAAGTGCAAAAAACCTCAGGCATAATATACTTTTTTGAAGTTGACAAGTGATCTCTGAGAATCTGGGTTTCCTCAGAGGATGAGGAAATAAAATGAGATTATTTAGGAGGCTGTTAAGTATTGATACAAAAAAATGAGCCATGTTGGAATGAAAATGTATTTTAAATTGGGGAAAATCAATAGCAATTAAACAATGACGCTGTTTTCCCAGTGAACTAACTTTTAACCAAGGTAAGATCTCTCTTAAATTTTTTACTAATGCAAGATTATCTTTAGAATATCTGTGAACAGTTTCCATCACATTGCTTGTTCATTGAGCACCCATTCTTTCAGCATCTGCATTTCTAGCACTAAAAATGCTGATTAGAAACATGAAATGGATCTAGCATGACCTGAATGCAGGAGAATACTTTTGGTTTCAGATGCCAAACAGTAATGTGGGTTACAAATCGCATCATTATCCCTCTGTAACCTTAATTTTGTAGTTTTGCAGTTTTGAGCAAATTTAATCTGATAATTGTGGAAACACAGTCACAGCATTTTAGAAAAAATGTAGTAAATACCAGTGATTTCATATATTTAGAGGACATTTATTTGAATTCCACATGACAAAAATAGTGCTGTTTCAGCTGAATTGGCTGAAAACAATGATTCCTGGAATCAAAAGAAGTGTTTCGACTGATTTCAGTGGTCTTTGGATCACATTGGGATAACTGGATACTTTTAGAGAATTACTGTATCTTTTACTAGACACATATATCCTTAAATAGTAGATTGACATAAGAGTTTACAACAGCTCAAAAAACCCTGCCATAAATTCAAGCACTCTTTTGCTTTCAAAGTGATCACAAAAATTAAAAAGAAGGGGGTTCTCAGGTTTATAATACCTATTCACGTAATCAAGAATTTTAGAAGAACTAAGTCATTACATCCAGTATCTTCATAATAGGATTCTTGATTCCTAACCCTGCATTTAGGCATTTAGCTCACTCAAGCAGATTGTTCTCTGATTTGGGATTTGGCACAAGCATCATCAGCTCCTAATTTGAGATGATCTGTAATGCTGGCAAATTTGGAGGTCCCTTGGCTGAGGTTGAGTGTGGGCATGTGTTATGGATGAAACTGGTATGGAGTGACCCCAAGTCTAGAAGTACAGAACTGAAGTGGTAACAAAGATCCATATTTTTCAAGTTTTAATACTTTGCAATTATAAATTGAGGAGAGCCAAGTACTCCTTTTGTTTACATGTAGAGAGCCTGCTTTTGTGATTTATTTTTGAGCAGCAAAGTCCACTGTAACATGGATATTATATTATGTTTCAATTTTAAAAAGCTCCCTGACTATGTGAGGTTGCTGAATTGTATTTACCTTTGTAATTCTCCTGTGTTACAGAGTGCAGAGACAACAGTTTCCATTGTCGGTCAAATATCTGTATTCCAAATAAGAATGTCTGCAACAAAGAAATTGACTGCCTCACAGGAGAGGATGAAGCTCGAGTTCTCTGTGCAGGTTTCCTTCTGAAAGATGTTTTTGTTTCTTTTCTAGCTACAACTAGAAACTACACAATGCATATTATTAAATTATTTATCGGATTGGCAGAACCAAAATGCATGCAAGAATTAGTCTTCCAGTGTTGTGTTATATATAGTAGGAAGAAAAGGTTGTGTAATTTTATTCCTTTTCCTTCTAGAAAAGAATAGCAAGAAAACTAAAGGAAGGAAGAAACGGGTTATGTTATGGGAGGCTTAAGGCAGATTCTGTCCTTTGTTTACATGGCCATCTATCAAACTGATATCCCATATTTGTGAAGAAAGTGTAGAGAAGGCAAGCAGGAATATTTTCTTCAAAGATGAGGAATTCAATTAGTTTGTCAATGTAATTCTTCTATGCTGTTCCCCTCTCTGTTGAAAAGATTTTGCTTTGTTTTGAAATTAGGATATTTTTCTTTGCTCTGATAAGAGACAAAGTCTAAAGCCAGAAAAGTAAACACTACCGGTAAGTGGTAATTAGTACAGGTAAACTGAACTCTAAATGTAAACATTACTGTCAGTGATATGAGAACAAACACAATGCTCAGCCCCTGCTTAGGAACTGAATTCATTGGGCACTTTTTTTCAATAAAAGCTGACAAACCAGATTCAGGAAGTATTTAATTTACCTCTCATGTTGAATACCCTCCCTTACCTTGTTAAAGAAAGCACACACTATACAACAGCATAATCTAAACTGGAAAAAAAAAAAAAAAAAAAACAGACCTGTTATTTAATGTTCCTTTGGGCTTTAGAAAGCTTCGAAAGGAGCAGGAAGAGGAATTTCTGTTGTTTCCTGGTGGAGGAGACTCAGATATCACCTTAGAGATCAAAAACCAAAAAAAAGGCTATTTCTCAGGGTTTCCTTGCAGAAGTGCTCCCTAGGTTTGGAAAGCAGAGTAGATGCCATGTAGTTACAAATTAGTATCTGCTATTGTAGCTCATTTGTAGGCTGAGGCAGCCAAACAGTGTCTAGCAGAAAATGAAACAGCAGGCATGAGGCTTAAGAGCATTGCTCTCCATGTGAAACACAATGCCTGTATGTATTTAAAACCTGTACCATGATCTTGGCACACAAACATATTCAAGTAAAAATTTGTCAATAATTTTAGTATTTTTTAATTCTACTACAGGCAAAGAAAAAGGTGCTGAAAATGGCAGTATGGATGAAGGTAAGTGTAACTAGCTCTCCAAAAACAACAGCATACCCTCTTATTAGTGACTTTCTAGCTACCAGCCAGCTGGTCAGATCCAGAACACTCAGATACGTGGACTTTGTGATTTAGTAATATGCATTCTGGGGCTTACTATTTGTCTTGCTTTTCACTAATTTCAAGAGCACCATAATAATTCATCCTGGATGATGACCCACATCTGCATGTTTTGGCAACTGGTGGAGGTAAACTCTCAGCAAATGTAAGGGAACAGCTTTAAAATTATTTGCTTGAATGCAAGCAGCATTGAAAAATTAAGAGAAGTAATGTGATGCTAAGATGCAAGCAATTTTCAAAGCAAGAACAGATGCCAAAATTTTTGGTCTTTGATTTCCTGCTATTTCAGCTACTGGCATAATCACAGCACTCAAATTTTCAAGACAAAGATAAACCAAATAGAGAGAATGTATATCTGAATTCTGAGATACATTTTTCCTTTTTGTTAAAGAAAGAAAAATGATAAAGACACTTCTTTCCCAAGTGCACTGTGGTGTTACAAATCATGCATTAACTCGGCGGAAAAGAATTATAGGTGGAGAGATTGCAAAAAAGGTAAAAAAATAAACTTACTAGATATGAGTTCATTCAGCATTGATTTAAATGGGCATTATGTGCTTTCTGTTAAACCTGTGGAAATAACAAAATCAGCTACAACATTTATTTCATATTTTACAGCAGTAGTGGCATCGCAGTGAAAAGTAAAGAGAAGCACAGTTTATAAAGTCAAATATGGAGCTGCAAAATTGAGCATTGTACACACTGAAAATTACTCAGAAAAACACTTAATACTATAACTAGAAAGAGCAACTATGGCAAAACGGACTTAAAATTTGCATCTTTGAAGCAGTATACAGCAAAAATGGCATACTTGATCAAACTAGGTCAGATCCTACATCTGTTTATCTGGCTACAAGGGGTTTCCTGACTGAAAGCTGGAGAGAAGGAGGCATCAAACAAAGTCAGAAGATTGAATAAAATTACTGAACTTTAATATATATATCCTTTATATCTGAGGGAGCCCAAGTCACAACTTCTGGATAGAGATCTTTAATTTACAATCAGACATAGTCAAGAAGATGAGGTGATATCAAGAGATGTGTTTCCCTTTATGCATTAAAACAGTACAGTTATAATGACTTCACATTATTTTTGTTTGTTGTTTAAACAGGGTGAATTCCCTTGGCAAGTGGCAATTAAAGACACCAGCAATGAGGGTACAACAGTGTACTGTGGAGGGGTTTATATTGGTGGTTGTTGGGTTCTGACTGCTGCACACTGTGTCAGGTAAAAACAACAAGCTATGAAATTATTTTCTTGTTGCAAGGCAGAAAGATTGAATTGGATATTTTTGTTCTTCTCAGCTACCTGTTTGCTAATTTCTATTTGTCTGTTGAATAGAACAGTTTAAAACACTGGCTCACCCACATTAACAATGAGGAAGATTAAGAGAAAATATTTTGACAGTGAATAGAAAGATGAAAAAGTAATTACAAGTTTGAGAGACATGGCATACTTCAGTCAGAGGGCAAGCACGCAGGAAAGGTTCAATGTAACCATTCTGTCTGAAATTAAATACAAAGGATCTCCTCTCTTCCCCATCTCTGCCTTGGGGAAGTCCAGGATCTGATCCCTGAGAATGTCCCTGAGGTCATATATTCCCCAGAACAAACTAGAGCAAACAGGGAAGATTTGCCAATCCCATCCCACTCTTTTTTTCAGAGCAGCATAAACACCTGGTTTCTCTTTGTCATAGCACTAAACACAGAGCCTGGGGTTTAACATTTTTTTCTGTATTAGTTGCCGTACTCAGCATGGGTCATCTGTCTTGAATTTCCTATACTTCAGAAAAACCTGAGCATCAAGTCCAGAAAAAAAAAATGTATATAACATGAATTTTTATTCTAGAGAAACTTTGATAAAATGCAGAAGTTTATAGCTTTAAATTAGTTGAAATGTATAGTGCTTGTGTTAAGTACCAAAATATATTTAATTTCACTGTTTTTTTTCCAGGGCAAATCGAGTCCATCTCTACCGTGTCTGGGTTGGAATGTTGAACACAATACTGTATGACAAAGAGACACATACTTTAAGACTAAAACGACTGATAATTCATGAAAATTACAATGCATCAACTTATGAAAATGACATTGCTCTGCTGGAGCTGAGTGGTTCTGGGAATGGAGAATGCACCCTGGACCACAACGTCTTACCTGCCTGTATCCCCTGGTCAGAGTATATGTTTAAGACTGGTGACACATGCAAGGTTTCTGGATGGGGACTAGAGAAAGGTATTTGCTTTATTGCTTGCTACAAGAATGTACTATTTGTATCACTCCTTTTCTAATTGTGGTGAGCTTTCATGTTGAAAAGGCCAAAGAATAATTGTGCACAAAGCACTCAGAAGAGTTTAAGTACAGAAAATATTTGATGTGGTTCGATATTCAGCTATCACTGATGGTTCTCTTTTCTGTACTGCTTCCTCTGCTGTTTCAGCCACTTAGTAAATTGATATGGAGCACACCTCTGGATGAAAACTATCCTGACGATAAGAAATTTTCCTTTTTTCCATCTAGTATTTATATTAGCTGTGGAGACCTGTTAAGGATATTATCAAGTGGCAGTTGGTAGCTTCCAGGGGCCCATAGTCACAGCTTGTCCTCTGTCCCAAGAGGATCTGAGCTGCAGTCAAGTTATCAAACTCAGCACATCTTGTTTCAACCATGTTTGGGTTTATCCCAGAGCAGTTGCACATAGGCAGATAAGCCAAATGTAATCACGCTTTCAAAGATTTGGGAAGCGTTTGTTCTGTATCACAGTGTTATACCCTGGCACTGGAGCTACCACATTCTGGTTGTGAGGTTTCTCCTGTCCATACTCGGTAGCAGTCCCAACTGGGAATTGCTGGTAAGGAAACAGAGAACAAAATAGAGCATCTACTTAGACTTGTGAATACATAGTTCATCAGTATTTTCAATAACTGCTCCACTCACCCCAAAAAGACAGAGCCAAACTGGAGAAAAGGTAACAAGGACGAATCACAGCCACATCTACATTTTCACAGAAAACAATATACCAGTTTCCAAGTGTCTGAAAACCTTAATATGGGGAAAAAAACCTGAGGAAGACATGGAAATGGAAAGGGTGAAAATGTCACAAAATGAAACTATTGTAGTTAACACTGCAATTAAACCACTCAGCTTTTATTTTGAATATATGACCAATGTACTGCAATTCTGATGGGGTAAATGTTACTGGCAGTTTAAGGTTTCTGGTTTATAATACTGAAGATAATATTCTGTAAATAATTATATATATAACGTTCTATGTATTCTATTAAATATGTCTAATATTTGCTACCATTTTAAATTTAGAAAATTTTCTTTTCTTTTTTAGGTTATACCAAACAATTTATCCTCAAGTGGGGAAATGTTAATTTATTTCAGAATTGCTCGGAATTGTATCCAGGACGGTTTTTTAAAAAAATGGCATGTGCAGGCAAGCATCAATTTACTTACTATAATCTCTGTATCATCAAACTCAGGAAACTAGTTGTCACTCTCAGTATTAAAATGAGGATTTTGAGTAGACATTTTTTGCTTCTCAAGTAATGAAAGGTATTGCCAAATACATGACTAAAAGAACAATGAGTATTCAACTTACAGGGCAGATAGTTTCAAAGGTTTGTTCAATCAAAAAATAAGGCAATATTTAAATGAATTAACTAACAAGAAAATAAAAACAAGATACAAAAGCCAAATAATTTATGATAAATTCAGCAGGACACTTGCAGGTTACCGGGTTTATTTACTGTGCAAATTCTGTAACTTATCTTCTTTTTCTTCAATGTATTTCAAGTGATCATACTTTGGCAGGAGGGGACAAAGGCAGTGTCATATAGGGCAAATTCAGAAAAGGGGTTAGCTTCTCCTCCCTGATGCAAATACAAACTTTGAAATCAAGGGTTAGTATCCACAATACTTAGTTACACAAGCAACTATTAATTAAACTGATTAAAGGCAATAAAATCTTGTTTCACAGGATTATATAATAATCCCAACTCTGCAAACTTCACATAACTCTTTCTCAGAAACTTAGAGATTCAAGAAAGAGGTTACATTTTTAGTAACTTGGAGACTCATGCTTAGTATGGGCCCCTTCATACTAGGCCAGTCAACCGAGCAGAAAAGTGTTATAAGGGAGTTAGAAATTAATAAACTTTTACTGAATATATAGGAAAAAGCATAAATTATATTCTAGCTCTGTAGCAGTATTTTTTATATCACATCTTTTACTCTTTCATTCGTTTTTTTACAAGCACTGTATTTGCTGAATTGCAAGCAACTAGGTTTGTCAACTCTGAAACAAAGAGCACTGGATCCTATACACTTGTTGCTTCAGGGCTGCTATCTGGTATTGCAAAAGGTCCACACTGAGACGGAGACCTTCCAGTGAGGGCACCTACGGACAGCTGGTCTCTCCCTCTCATTCTAGTATTCATGTGCTTTCCTTCTTCTACCTGCCCACCTATTTTCATAAAGCTGGTAAAGAAACTAGTTGTACAGATGATACTGGACAATGAATGACTGAGTAGAGAGGACACCAAAGACAGACATGGAGGGGTACACATACTACGGTATCTTCATTTCCATAGGAATCAACCTACAAATCTTTTTACCTTTCCCTCCAGCTTTTGTTCCATTTTTATGGGCTACTTATTGTGACACAACAGGCAATGTGGCTCAGTTCTTCTCTTTTGCACAAGATGAAACAAGACTCACATGACTGACAACAAAGCAAGTAAGGAGAATTTGGGCCAGCCACAAGTATAAAGAGAGACCCAGAACTAAAAATAAATGAGAAGTAATAGACTGAAGAGGTTCAGAACCTCCCTTATGGGTGACCATTAGGCAAACATCTGTCAGGAAGTGACATGGACCTGAAAAATATCCTGAGCTCTGCTTTGTGTTCTAGCTTGTATATGAACTTATGTTTGCTTTTTATTTCCTCTTTTGTTTCAGGTACTTACGATGGCTCCACAGACAGTTGCAAAGGTGATTCAGGAGGACCCTTGGTCTGTTTTGATGCAGAAAATGTGGCATATGTCTGGGGCATTGTGAGCTGGGGTGAGAACTGTGGGGAGGCTGGTCACCCTGGCGTGTACACAAAGGTTGCCAGCTATTATGATTGGATTAGCCACCATGTGACAAGGAGTCTCATTGCACGGTACAATATCTGAGCTTATATTCAATACTTCCTTCATACCACCCACGCAAAAACAAACACCAGTCCTTTTTCACAATCAGCAGTCACGTAACTTAGCAACAATTACTACAAATCTTTAAAGAATATATTTTGAAAATTATTAACACTATATGAGTACCATAATTTTGCAGAACCTGTAAGGAAGAGAATTCCACAGACATGAGTCCACAGCAAAAGTCTCTAATAAAGCCAGGATATTAAAATATCTTTTTCTTGTTGTTATTTTGTGTTCTTTTCCACTTTTCATATTGCATTTCAATTGCCATTGTTTATTTAGCTAAAACAGATGGAAGCAGTGGTTGGAAAATGACTACACTGGCTTTATGTGACCTTCACACAAAGGACAGCAACGAGAATACTTTAAAGGACTTACATCATAGTGAGGGTTTAGTCACTACAAACCCTCAGGGTGCTGCCTTGCTTGGTAGTTGATTCTTTAGGCTTATTGTGGAAGTAGACTTCAGACCATCTACTAATCCACAGATTGACTATGACCATGGGATTTGTTGTAATGCAACAGTTACTCAAATATTAAATCTGCTTGGTGGTAGTTTTTTCAGCTACAAACTCAGACAATTTGTATCAGGTTAATACACATCAACTGATCATCTAGCTTGGGGCAATTTTTGTAGTTTTATGAGTTTAACAGCTGGTCACAAACAACAAAGGAATTTTAAAACTTCAATCTTCAACTTAAATAAAAAGCTTCTTTATTAAGTTCTCTGTGTATGTGTATATATATATTTCTGGTATCCAACAAACTATTAACACCAAGTAGAGTTTTGCTCTGTATATATATATATATATATTTATACACACACATATAACAATATAAATATATAAAAAGTCAGTATATTATACATATAGACTTAATTCTACACAACCGAGTTAAAGATCTAAAGTTAAAACCTTTGCTGCCATAAAGAAAACATCAGTCTATACATAATACCCTCACAGTCAGCAAGAGTATGCACAGAAAGTGTGCACAAATTTTTTAAAGTATGGGAATTTAGTTTGTGGATTGTACCCTCGATACAAAACTCAAATAGCTCCAGGACCACCTCAGCCAGTTGTGTCAAACTGTTTAATAGTTTTAGAACATTCCTCAATGTGTTCTAATCACAAATACTTTTAATATCTATTTTACTTTATTCATCTCCATTAATTATTCTGTTGAATAAATGGCATATGAATACACAAAACAGTTGTTGTGGCAGTATTTTTCTATAATTCACCACAGCCAGAGAATGTTCTTACATTTTCACTGACTTTCCATCATCTTTCAGTCTTGTAAAAATCCCATATCAGCATGAATTTGTCATGGAAAGACACTGCCGATCACCAATAACTAAAGAAAGGCTATGAACTGCTTCTCTTCTCTTCTCACACACACAAACACACACACACACATCCTCAATAAGGTTTGCTATTTAGAAGAGCATTTAAGCATATTCCTACACAGGAATTATTTTGTTGATACCAGGGTCTTGGTAAAGCAATCATAGGAAAAAGCTGGACAGGTGTACAAAGAGCTCCCTCTTTTGACTTAATTAACTTTTGCAAAGAACTTTTTCCACCAGCTTCTTCGGTTAACTACAAAAATATTAAACGCTGAGTCTGAAAAAAAAAAAGTGAAAAACCCCAAACCAAACAAAAAAACACTCCAATAGAATATGTATCTTTACACTCTGCCTGTTTATCTCAAAGTGTCTCAGTTTCTTTTCCATTTCCTGTTCTTCTCTACATTTAGCTTTTGCCCTGAAGCCAGATATTACTATTTTCTGAGGGATTCCACACATCCTAAATCAGAGTTTTCATTACAAAAATTAAAACAATTTTCACATGGTTCCACTCTAGCTCATCTGCAAAGCATCTAGAATTAAAATATAAAATTAATTAAAAAGAAATCCTCAAAACCAAACAGGATGTTCGGCAAGCAAGTTCATTTTGGTCTGATTTTTCTTTTCATCGAATCAAGACTGGGAATTTAATGTTTAATGGATATAGTTTAATTCTGCTTTGTTTTACATCCCCACTTCTCTTAATGTTACCAAAATCACTTGCATGTGTAAATGTCATCAGATCAGTTTCCATCACACTGAACATCATCATAAAATTAGGTAAAAAAAATTAACTCTTCAAGCAGATACTGTCTTTTTTTTCCTTTTTTCCTTCCTTCTTGGAATGGCAGGCGGTTCCGGAAGGGTCATGTTTGTTGTCCCCAGGAGCGCAGGGAGGGACAGCAGGACGTGGCTCTGGGCACACGGTGCCAAAGGCTGGCTCCAGGATCAGCCTTTCTGCTTCTCCTCTCCCAAACGCAGAATCACAGAATCAGGGAGGCTGCAAAAGGCCTCAGAGACCACCGAGTGCAAGCCATGACCGACCAACACCTCAGCCACACCATGGCACCAAGCGCCACGGCCAGTCTTCCCTCCAGCACCTCCAGGCACGGTGACTCCAGCCCCTCCCTGGGCAGCCCATTCCCCCGTCTGATCTCCCTTTCTGTGGAGAAGTTCCTCCGGCTGTGCAGCCCTGCGGTGCCCGGGGCAGAGGCCGGGCTGCAGGCCGCTCCCAGGTCAGCGCTGTCCCCGCCGGGCCCTGCCGGGCTCCTCAGCCCTCCTCGCAGCGCCCACGCCCTCCGCCAGCCCCGCTGCCTCGGACACATCGGGCGGCGACAACTCCTCTCCTTCCACCGCACGCAGCAAACACAGGTTCTCCCAGCTATCAGACTCGGGGTTTCCGTCCCGCACCGTGCCCCAGCCGCCTGTCCCTGGGCACCCTTGGGCCATGCCCCACACTGTGCATGGATCGCCGTGCCCCGCGCTGGGCACCCTTGGGCCTTGCCCCCACAGGGCACACCGATCACGCCCCCCGCGCTGCCCCAGCGGCGCTCGGAGCTGTGGGCCGGGCCGGGCCGGCTCCTCCCGCAGCCCCTCCCGCAGCGCGCGGTGTCGGCGATGGCGCCGGGCCGGGCCGGGCCTGCTTAGCGGGCATGGCCCGGGCCCTCCCACTGGCGGCACTGGTGGCACTGGTGGCACTGGCGGTGCTGGCGCGGGGCCAGGAGGCGCCGCAGACCCCCGACTGGCGGCTGACGCTGAAGACCATCCGCAACGGGGTGCACAAGATCGACGTGTACCTCAACGCGGCCCTGGAGCTGCTGGGCGGCGAGGACGGGCTCTGCCAGCACAAGTGCAGCGACGGTGAGCGGAGGGGACGGGACGGACGGGGACAGGGACAGGGACAGGGAGCCCGCTGCGCCCCTTGTCCCGGGGGCCCGCGGGGAAAGCTCTCCGGCAGGTCCGTACCCTGTCCGTGGGTGTCAGTGCATGCCTCGGCCCCAGCAGGCCGCTTCCTGCGCGTGGATGTATGTCTAAATGCACGTGTAACACGTGTGTAACATACATACACACACGTGAGCAGGTTCTCCCAGTGCGACTTCTACAAAGCGGCGTTTGCCTTTGACAAGGTGCCGAATACGAGACTGACGAGTACAGTAAAACCGTGGAGTGGAAAGAATTGCTCCCTCACAGCTGGTTATTTACAAGCACTCCTGAGCATTTCGGTTCGGGACAGAAAAGCATCAGTCTGAGCTGTGGAACATGTTGTGTCAGGGTCATCCTTAAGGAACAGCTCCTGACGGCAGCCACCTTTGCCAGCGGAAGGAATTCATCTTCCTATTCGTAAATCTTGCTGCTACCAGCAGAGGACATCTCTGCTTCTTCCCTGCCTTGTGGTTGCCTAATTTACCTAAGTTCTAATTGAGGCAGCTCAAGTTGGCATGACCTAATAGATTATTATTATTATTAAGATATTAGACTATTATTATTAGGATAACCCTGCTTGAGCAGGGAGGTTGACTATCCACTGTGGTCCCCTTCCAACCTGATATCATTCCCTGATAACCTGCCTGTGATGTGCGGAAAAAGACCCCACAACGAGGTAGTTGTAGAGAAGGTGTGTTTATTCAGTGCTGCGTGCATGGGGGATTACTCCACCAAAAACATGCACACCTGTCTGTGCTCACAGGCTTGCTTAAATATAGTTATAACACGCATATTCATTATTTTCTTATACATATGCATTATTTTCTTAGAAAAGGCAGGCTTATTCTAATCAGTTCCAAGAAGTAATTTTCATTTTCTCTGCCCCCACGCTCCTCCCATCTGAGTTTGTGCATTGGTTTCCAGTTTTCCTGGGCAGGGGTCTTCGGTGGTCTCGAGGATGGAGATCGTGGGTCTTCTTCACTGTGTCCTTTTCAACTTGGCTCAAAAAGTAACTTAAACCAGTTTTGTTGGCAACTTGAACTGGTCTAATTAGCAAACTTCTA
>JAWWEE010000122.1:26658309-26673271 GCA_035221455.1 Xenops minutus | reverse complement strand
GGACAAATCCCCCATGCACCCAGCGCTGAATAAACGTATCTTCTCTACAACTACCTGGTTGTGGGGTTATTCCGCACATCACTAAGGCCTTTTCTGCTCCTCATACTGCCATGCTGGCTAGGAAGTTGGGGCTGCATGGGAAGTTAGGAGGAGGCACAGTCAGGACAGGTGACCCCAACTGACCCATGGGGATATTCCAGACCATGCAATATCATGCTCTGTATATAAAGTTGGGGACAGGGGGAAGGAGGAAAGGGGTGACATTTGGAGTGATGGTATTTGTCTTTCTAAGTTACAGTGATGCATGATGGGGCCCCGCTCTTCTGAAAATGGCTGAACACCTGCCTGTCCATGGGAAGCAGTGAATCGTTTTGCTTTGCTTGTGTGCATGGCTTTTGCTTTCCCTATTAAACTGCCTTTAATCTCAAGCCATGAGTTTTCCAGCTTTTACCCTTCCAGTTCTCTCCCCAGTACTGCTGGCGGGGAGCAAGTGAGCATGGACTTGGCTGCTGGCTGGGGTTAAACCATGACAGAAGCAGAAGTGCCATGTTCCTGTCAGTGCTGAAGTAGGGCTGGGACTGGGAAGAAGCACAGCAAATACTGAATCAAAAAGATGGGGGAGAGTTGAGGTCTAAATCCATTTGAGTTGCTTTCATACTGCAACTCATTGGCAATGCAAGCTTCAGGAACCGTACATATCAACTGCTCCCCCTGGATCAGGAAGTTATCCTTGAAAATAAAGTGAATGACAGCCTGTGTTGCCTGTTGCTGTTGCCTGATTTGAAAGGCATGTGAAACTACAAAGTCACAATCATGGTTCAGCTCATGGAGAGAGAACTACCTCTAGGAATAAGGCCAACGTGGTACTGCCTGTGGTTTTGCTCTTTCCTTGTTGTTGAAGGTTATATAAAGATCTTTTCATAGTATATATTTTCCCATATCTGCCCTTTTGCTATGATACTTGAACAAATGAAATTATTTTTGAAAAACTATAGAAAAAGGACAGGTAGAAGGAGGGGTTTGCCACACCAGGTCTAGCTTTAGAAAAGTAAATTGCTAGTTCTGGACTCGTTTATGTTCTAGGTGTAGATATATGCATTCTCAGGTTATCAACAGATTGTCAAGGATGATAAAACTCAGATCCATACTTAAGATAGTTTCAGAACTGACTGATAAAGTAGCAAAGAATTCAAACATTGAGTCAGCAATGTACTGCCTACCTCAAGCAGTATATAATAATATTGAGTCAGACAAGGTGTATAGTAATTTGCTTATATGTATTTGTGGTTTGGTTTTCAGCCAGTTCCAGTGAAAACATGCATTTCTGCATTAATCCACTTAGAAATCTGAACTGCTGGTCTGAGGAGCTTTGCTGGATACTTTGTTGAAATAGTGTTAACAGCATGGAGCAGGAAAGTAAAGCAGAAAGAAGGTGCAAATGCAGTCTTGGCAAGCATGTTCCATTCTCCACTTAAATACATTCAAGCAGGGTTTTGGTTCAGAGTGAAAACAAACAAGCATTGGTGGATTTATCCTGTCTGTTGGTATGTTTTGCAAATACAAATACCCCAACTACTTGACTTCCTTACCAACTTCAAACAGAACCTGTTTATGTTAAGCAAAACAACTGGGTGAGGCAAAAGGGATCATTGCATGAAGGAGTCCCAAATCGGTGTTATTTTCATAGGCCAGTGAGTGATTTCAGCCTTAAATATCAAGGCTTTGTTTAAAGTTAGACACCACTTAGTGTCTGGATTGCTGCAACTTTTTGCCACTGTTAAAAGTGCAATCCCTGCACATCTTTCTCTCTGATGTCCTCTACTTGCAGCTGTAATATCTCCTTGTTTGCCCTGCTGCTGGTATTCAGCTGACTCTGTAGTAAGTGAAATCAGCTTTTAGAGATTCGAAACTGAAATACCAATTGGTAAGAGCAAAGTATGAATGGAAATGGGTGTGTATGAGCACCAGAAGAAACAGCAGAACAAAGGTTAAAAGAATGTCATGTGTTGATAATAAAAACACAGCAGTAAAGGCAGGAAAATTGACAAATTGTTTCTCTCAAACCAAGAAAATCTGCCCACTGGAGCACAGACAGCTTGTCAGCAGAAGATTCTACTATCTGACAGCTGGACATGGCAAGAAGATACAGCACATCACAAATGCCATTTACTTCCTGTTGGTCCAACTGAAGGCCAAACCATAAAATGAGGAAACACAGAAAAGGGGCAAAGAAGTTCCATGATGTGCGTGTAGGCAGAAGTATACAGACTGTGAAGCATAAGGAAGCCACGACAGTGAGTGCTGGGCCCCACTAGCTTTCATACCCACTAGTGGGCAGAAAAGACCCCTCCAAGGCAGTTTGCCACTGACAGTGAAAAGTAACACCAGAGATACCAAACGGGTGGGATGGTTGGTGCCCATCTTCCCTTACACTGCATGCAGTGTGGATCCTGGAAAAAAACGTTCAGCACACATGCCCCAGGGGCTGTGATTATGGGGTTTGGACAATGTGAACCAAGTTGAATATTGAGTTGCTTGACCACGTTTCAGCATGAAGAGCCAGGGTGCTGATCTCAGCCAGCACCCCACTGAGGCAGTCCGAGTTCTGGCAGAACCAGAATGGCTGCAGGGGGAGAGGCGGTCAGAGCCCCCCTCTCCCTGCCATTGTCCCCTGTCCATGTCGCCACCTCTCCCTGGTGCCACATCTGTGGAGCTGGAACAGGGACTGTGGGGTTGGAACTGAAATCACTGTATAGCTGAGATACCATCTGTGGATCTGGGAGAGCACCTATGAAGCTGGGATAGGGACTTGAAGGCAGGAATAGCAACTGTGGGACTGGAGAGGAAATCAACTTAGGGCTGGAACAGGGATTGTGGAGCTGGAAGAGGGCCTTAAGGCTAGAGCTGAAATCACTATAGGGCTGGGATAGTAACTTTGGAGTTGGGGTAGGGATTCTGGCGGAGTACCACCTGTAATGCTGGGATTGGGAGTGTGGGGTTGTAGCTGAAAAGTCACAGAGATGGAGCCAAAAGGAAGATCCTGCCGTGAGAACCCAGAGCAGCTTCCCATGATGGCAGTGGGAAAATCTGGAGCTGAGAGATCTGAGCTGGCAGTGAAATAAAGCTTGTGGGTCTGGAGCTGATGTCACTGAGGGTCTGGGAGAGGGACTGTGGAGCTGAGAGATAGGGACTGCATGGCTGGGATATGGACTGTTGGGTGGGAGCTAAAACCACTGTGCGGCCCGAGCAAGCAGAATTGCTGATTTTGAACTCACAGCCTCGCCAAGCGGGGCCTTTGGAGGTGCAGCGGTGGCTCCAGCGAGCCTCAGCGCTGCCCGTGATTACCCAGACCACGGCCCCGGCACAGGAAGCTCGGTGCGGGCAGGGGGACGGCGGGGCCCTCCGGCCGGGAGGTGACTTGGAATGTAAAGCCACCCCAGGGGAGCCTTTCCCGAGCCCGCCACGTCCAGCCACCCTCGGCCCCCGGGGCGCTGGCCAGGAGCGCGGTCCGGGCGGCCGTGTGTTCGGGGGCACGGAGGGAGGGAGGGGGGCGGATGGAAGGAGGGAGGACGGAGGAAGAGAGGGAGGGAGGGCGGCGGTGTCTGCGCCGGAGCCGCCCCGATCCTGCCGGGCCAGAAACGACAGCGAGGGCAGACCAGGCCAGCGGCGCAGCTTCCGCTGCCTCCCCATTGGCTGTAGTGAAGCTTTCTCCGCTCTCGGATTGGTTACTTCGCAGCTAGCTCCGCCTCCCCATCGGCAGGACGACAGCCCCATTGGGTGAAAATTCTGTCCGTTTTGCCGGGCCCACAAGATGGCGGCGGTTGGCGCATGCGTAGTCCGTACCCTGAAGCTCGCTGTGCCGTGCGCAGTAAGGGCGGCCCGGCCGCGGGGCCTGTGCCGAGAGGCTTCGGCAGGCGGGGCCTTGGGCGGATGTGTGGGGCTTGGGGGGGATTTGGTGAGTCCCGATGTGAGAAATGCTCATGCATAATAAAATTCAGAAGGGGACAAAGTCATCGAAGCAAAATTAAACTTTTTACTTAACAAATTCGGCTGAATTTGTGTGTCCCCTTTGGCCTAGGAGACAGACACAGGCCAGCGAGAAACAGAGGTTTTTACACCTTATCCCAGCCGGGGGGTCCCTGCTTCCATTCCTACTGGCCAGTACTAGGAAGCTGTTTACCATCTGGCCCCATCCTCCTACCTGCCTGAGACCCCCACACCCCAAAAAGGTGCGGAAAACAGGTTCAAACCACCCCAAGTCCCAACTGCCACAAACTCAACTATCGCCTCCTCCCCTTCACACAACTGGCTTCAGCAAAACCCGAATTCTAACAATCTACCCCTTCTTTTTATTTTCCTTTTTTGCTGAAGTCGTCATTGCATTGCTAAATCAACTCAGGGAGGGGAGGACAATGGATCAATTAACAAAAATCAGAACTGTACAAATCCAAAGCACAAAAATAGCTTTCAGTCATACTCGTCATCCAGACCATAACCACAGCCCGTACCCAAGTAGACAGACTTGCACCCCAGCCCAGGCAAGTCTGCAAGTTCCTTCAGGGGACTCTGCTGATTCCAGCTGCAGGTGCACGCAGGAACTGTCTCTTCACTTTATTCAAGCGGCTCTTCATCTCTTCCATCCAGGCATCCTAAATGATTATGGGGGAAAACTCAAATCGTTCTTGGTTATTCAAACAAAGGGGAACTCGGTCCTCATTTACCCACTTCACTCCAGCAGACCAACAAGGCCCAGGCCACTGGCGCAGGGAACTTCACTTCCCCCATGAAGGTGATGAGGAGGGGGCCCAGCTCCACCGTGCAAACTTTTTCCCCCCCAGACTTTTGTGAGGCGGAAAAAAAGTAAAACCTCCAGCTTTTCTCAGCCTCAGGCTGAAGGTCCATCTCTTATGTGAGGCAGGAAGGCTTTACCCCTTCTTTCTGCCAGGACAAAGGCAGTAGACAAAACAACTGCATCTCTCCACAAGAAGTGACTGTTCTGCAGAGAACCATCCAGAGCCATCAGTCGCCCCGCCTGGCTGCCAAGAATCAAATCACCTCTTTCGAGTCACCTTCCACCACAATCTCTTTTTTGCAAAGATAACGCTCACCAAAAACATTTTTTCCCCAACAGCTCTAAAACTCTCGGGTGTTAAAAAGTGAAAAGCTCCCAAAAAAAGCTTTCCCTCTCCCCGGTGCCGCGGGAATTAGGCATAATTTCCACGGTGTGCACACTCGGGAGCCACCTCCGGGCTCCTCTCACCACAGCCCGAAGGCACACCACCCCTACCAGCTGCACTGTTTCCCTCCTAAAGAACAAACCAAAAACCATCCCGACCCACATGGCGCGAAGCTGAGGCACCCGGGACCTCCCTGTGACATGCGGAAAAAGACCCCACAACTAGGCAGTTGTAGAGAAGGTACGTTTATTCAGCATGCTGGGTGCATGGGGGATTGGTCCACCAAAACCATGCACACCTGTCTGTGCTCACAGGCTTGTTTAAATACAGTTACAACATGCATATTCATTATTTCTTTATACATATGCACCAGTTTCCTAGAAAAGGTAGGCTTATTCTAATCAGTTCTGAGAAGTAATTTTCATTTTCTCCACCCCACACTCCTCCCATCTGAATTTGTGCATTGGTTTCCCGTTTTCTTGGGCAGGGTCTTCGGGGGTCTTGAGGATGAAGATCGTGGGTCTTCCTCGCTGTGTCCTTTTCAACTTGGCTCAAAAAGTAACTTAAACCAGTTTTGTTGGCAACTTGAACCGGTCTAATTAGCAAACTTCTATAATTATCTTATTTTTTGACATATTTCTTGATTTATCTTAGTTCCATATGGTGTCCATTCTATTTTGGAAACCTCAAGGCCAGGTACTGAAAGCACTCCCTGTTTCTCATATTCCCTGTTTTTCAATTTTTGTAGCCATTTATAGCCTCAACTATGCAGTCTTCTCAGCGTTAGTTCCCTTAGTATTGGTAACTTACTTCTATTTAGTGTTAGTACCTTGTCCATATCCCATATCACCTGGAGGTGCCCCCCCAGCCATCCCCATCCCAAATGCCAGGTGGGCAATGCTCCAGAAAAGGGAGTTTCCTGCCAGGCTTTCCACTGGTGCTCCCAAAACGGGAGGCTTACCGTAGCCTGTGTCTTTTGAACCATCTCACCCCCATTTTACTGTGTTGGATTATTTGTTAAGTCAGGAAATGAGTTTGGTTGTGGCACCCTGGCTGGCTTCACAACAGTGGTCAGGACACTGTGACGTTTCCTGCTGAGCTAGAACATGCACCTTTCAAATGTGTTTTTTCTTCTGCATTACTTTTAATTGTTGCCTCACCTTGTTTCCAATACCAAAATGAGTTGGAGGGTCATTTTTCAAATGAACTCCCCAGTTTTCCTTAACGTGGGATGCAGAATTCCTTGGCTTGCTGAACTATTGAGTATTCAGGGAGATGTGACTTTAGCAGTCTCTAGTAATTTAAAATCTATTAACATTACAGCTGTAGAAATAAAAACAATGTTTCATTGCAGTTCATCTTAAAGGTTAAGCTAAAAAAATCAGAGCACTACTGTTGATTGCATATAAATCAGAAGTATTAATGAACTTACAGGAAAGCACTCTGTTCCTTAATATAATTCTACATATTGCGTAGTTAACTGACACAGCAATTTTAGTAACTCAAGCTCCCCTTTTTTTTTTTAACTTGTGAAGCTAACATTAACACTTCCTCAGGTGACTTGTTCCCTTTTTTAAAAAAAAAAAAATTCTTAGTACCTCTAATTTGTAATTTTGAAATGATTGTTGATATGCAGGTGCCTGAATATAACTTAGTATGTTAAGTTAAAAACATGAGTGATACTGTCTTAAGCCCTTCAAATGCCTGTGGTGAGTTTTGACATTACAAAAATTCTATGCAAAAAGTCTATTTTAGGCATGATAAATTACCTTTTTCAGGATCAAAGCCCGTTCCTCGCTATGGATATAAACCATCACCACCAAATGGCTGTGGATCCCCTCTATTTGGAGTTCAGGTAAGTATTTCCATTTTGGGGCTTCTTTGTCTTACATACATCCATCCCCCATTCTGAGACAGCATCCATATACAATGTCCCTGCTCTTACCAGCTCCAACACATGCTCTCGGAAAATGTTAGTATTGTAAGTGAACACAGAGTAACGATTTTCAAGTATTATAAGCATTAAATGTAATGTTAATGATTAATTTCTCATTTTTTGATGTTCAGTTTAGTGTTTTGTTCATTACAACCTTGAAAGCGTTGAAATAATCGCAACTGTGAGAGTCGAGGGTTTGGCTCTGACTCTTGCTGTCCTTACTGATGCTAACCCTTTTTCCTTAATGCTGGAAAAAAAATGAGAGCTTATTGTCCTGGGTTTGGCTGGGATAGAGTTCATTTTCTTCTTTGTAGCTGGTGCAGTGCTGGGTTTTGGGTTCACTGTGAGAATAGTGTTGGTAACACACTGGTGTTTTTAACAGTTGCCCGGCAGTGCTTACCCTAAAGCCAAGGACTTTTACGTTTCCCATTCTCTGGCAGTGAGGAGGTGCACAAAAAGCTTGGAGGGAGCATAGCCAGAACAACCGACCTGAACTGGCCAAAGGGATATTACACACCAGAGAACATTATGCTCAGTGTATAAACGGGGTGGGGAGGCTGGCTATGATGGGCCGATCGCTGCTTGGAACAGGCTGGGCATTGGTTAGCAAGTCTTGAGCAACTCTGTGGTGCATCACTTGTCTTTCTTGGGTTTTGTTTCTCTTGTCTCCTTTTCATCATTATTAGTATTAATACTATATTTTTCTTTGTTTCAATTATAAAACTGTCCTTATCTCAACCCGAGGGTTTTTTTTCTGAATCTCCTCCCCATCTCACTTGGGGCAGTGGAGGGGAGGAAGGAAGAGCAAGTGAGCCACTGCACGGTACTTAGTTGCTGCCTGGGGTTAAGCCATAACACTTAAGTTCTCTGTCTGGGTGGGATGGAGTTACCTTCCTTCATAGCAGGCTGCATTGCACCATGTTTGGGATTTTGGACTAAAACAGTGTTTATAGTTTTGTCTGTTGCTGAACAGTGATTGCACAGCTTTGTGACTTTCTCTTTTCTCTGCCACTCTGCCCATCCATCACCCCAGAGCGTAGGCTGGGGCTGGACAAGTAGTTGGGAGGGAACACAGCTGGGGCAGCTGACAAAATTGAACAGAGGGGTATTTCATACTACATAGTAGTGCTCAGCAATAAAAACTGGGGTAGTGGAAGAAGGTAAGGAAGAGATGGTGGCAGAGCCTATGTATGGCTTCCATAGAGGCTGCTGCTCAGAGACTGGCTTAGCATCCTCTTTACTTGTGATATGTGATGAATGATTGCTTTTGCACTGCTTATTTTGGGACATCTTTTTCTTGTTTTATTCATATATTAAACTGTCTTTATCTTAACCCAAAGGTTTTTTACTTTTGGTCTTCCTAGTCTCCCCTCCATTCCATGAGGGCAGGGGGTGTGCAAGCATCTCTCTTGGGTGCTTGGATGGTGACTAGGGTCAAACCACACCACCTTACCAGAGGTGAACAGCAAAACAGATAAGTGAATGACAGCTGGATTCATGGCATTAGTTTTTAATTTCTAGCTGTTACAGTCTATTCACAGGCTATGTCTTTCTTAACTGTAATACCAATGGAGTACATGTGTGTTTCTATTTTCTTCACAGTTTGACATTGGTATCCCTTCAATGACAAAGTGCTGCAATCAACATGACAGATGCTATGATACTTGTAATAATAAGAAAAATGACTGTGATGAGCAGTTTCAGTCCTGCCTCTCAAAAATTTGCAGAGATGTGCAGAAAACGCTTGGAATCTCAGAGAGTGTCCAGGGTAAGTGTGAAAAAGGCTTTCTTTTTTTTCAAGTTTACCTGAGCTTAATTTGGCAAAGAATTTTTGTGCTGTGCAGTAAGGCCACATTTTCATAAGCTGATGCTGTTACTGAAAGATGCCTTCTTCTGTCCCTCTGCTGTGCAGTCCAGACTCTTCTATAGCACAGCAATGACACAGCCTAGGAAAATGATCGGGGTTAAAACTAACTTTCAGTTAAGTTAAATGCTAATGCTTCCCATTTAGGAGTAAGAATATGGGAATACAACTTGATCAAAATTCATATATAATTCTTGCATTTCCTGTAACACAGCTGAATAGCTATTCTGCTGGATGATTTCTAAATGTCTACTAAACAGAACTGCTAGTAGACTGTAGGAAAATATGGAATCGTTTCCTTTTATGAAAGAAGATAGTAGAATAATAACACTGTCACAGTGGCGGTAGTTAACGCTGTCACACAGTGAATAAATGTTAGGTTTCTTAGTAACAGGCCATATGATATTCCCAGTTGTTGGCCTGTGTCTGATGGACACGACATACTCACTTTTTAACTTAGACAATGTCACTTTCACAATAAGCAGTCCCATTGAAAGCAGTAAGGTTCTAGAACAGGCTTGTGTTATAACTTCTCAGATTCATTGAATTGCAATCACATTAGTCTTTAGTCAAAACTGGTGAATATTTGTTCAATTTTGTTGAGCCGATGTTAAAAGATGGAAACCTCTGCATAAACTGGGATGCAAAGTGTGAGGGGGTAAACTAGCTCTTTCATCTTTCCAAGACTCAGTATGTTTCTAACACAGGTAACATTCTATATGCACTGAATTTTCGTGTTTGTTTTGTTTGGCATATGAAAAATCTTTATTCACAAGTTAAATAATTCTCTATTGGTTTGGTTTGACAATCTATTTGCTATGCCCAGAGAAGATTGCTTCTTTCTTAGTCATTTTCAGTTTGCCAGAGTTATTTCTGTTAGTTTCATATTCCATTCAAAGAATACTTCTAACTGAACTCTTCTTTGCTTGCAGCTTGTGAATCAGCTGTTCAGCTGTTGTTTGATGCAGTTATACACTTAGGATGTAAACCATACCTGGATAGCCAGAGAGCTGCATGTATGTGTCGTTATGAGGGTAAGACAGATCTCTAAAAGAAGACCCTGAAATCTCATGTTGCAAAATGAAGTCAAAGATTCAGCTGAAATGAAGCAAGTCTTTGGTTACAAAGCTTTGTGCTTTTCAGACAGTAATGTATTGAACACTGACATGAATATACTGATTTGAAAATCATTATGATACTCTTATTAATGAAAAAAGACACAAATCTTTCTCTTCCATTTTATGCCAGAAGCTTGGAAACTTAAATTAGTATCCTTTGGCATATGTCTGCTCAGGGCACATTATTGTACAACACTGGTATACAACACTAGTGCCATTTAAAAAAAAACAACTCCATAATGGGAATGTCAGAGGCACTGAAGATTTATATTGAATTCCCAGATGATTTTTAATATAGGTCAAATTTTAGGTTTACTAGATGCATCTGATGGATCCAACAGGAAAGAGTGTTTTGTGTGCATCAATATGACATCTTAAATAGCCTGTACTTCCATGTTTCTGCTACAGTTGCCTACAGCTCTCTCTGATATATGCTGTCCTCTAGGTTTGTTTTAAAAAAAAAACCAAAATACTGCAAACTCTGTATTACAAACACCTGTATTACATATTTCTACCTGATCCTATATCAACCTTACCTCTGCAGCACTTTTCAGATCAATTATGTTCAGCTTTCTAAGGGTTGACCAGTAAAATGAACAATTTGCAACCTAAGGATATACTCTTGATTTGACAAAATGGTGAAAGTTTCTATGTTATTTTTAAGAATTCATCAAATGTCTATTTTTAAATATTTTATGTTGTATATCATATTCACAGAAGGGATGTAGTGTTCAGACTTGTTTCTATTTGTCTTGTGGCACAAATGGTTACTGTATTCATCTTTGCTTTCATTTAGCACATTCTGATGAAAACTAAAAGCAAGTTCCAGAGTTAAGATCAATATGCCCAACAAATGTTTTTATTTAAGATGTCCTCTGTGAGGCTGATGGTTATTTGAGCCTGTATTTTTGTCATCTGTTCCTATGACCTCTATGAGGCTGAGCAACATCTGGGCCTGTACTGCTGTCATCTGTTCCCTCTCTGACTTGTCTAGCTAAAATCAACTGATTTCTGAATCATTTTCGGTTTGGTCTCTGTACTCAGCTTTCATTGCTTATCTACAGGTATTAGTCCTTATTCAAGTTCTGCATCAGGTCCTCTATTCTAAACATAATGATTTGCTTCCATGCTGCCCTGATTCTGCTTTAGATATTCACAGGAGAAGAATAAAAATTAAAATATTGCATCTGTGAACAGGGAATAGGAACCATATTAAATGCATAAGATTTACTGGACTTACGGACTATAATATGATTTCTCCTCTGGAGGGACTTTTATATGTTTTTTCTTTGTCAATTGTATCTTTGGTTTGTTTGCCACTGGAGCCCTACAGTACATGACAGTGAATTTAAGTGCCTCATTAAAAAAAATTCCTGCTATAGTTCTTCAGCCGTGCCTCAAGGTTTCTTTTCTTACTTGTGGATATGAAATAGCACTGCAAGAGAAGTATTACTACAGAGTTTTTGAAAACTGTGCTTGATGAACTTGTGGTTCCTCTAAATTTAGTGAAATTTATTTTCTACCATAGAATTGAAACAACTCTGAATTACCCCGTAATTCCATGATTGTAACCCTAAAAATCTTTTAACACCAAAGCAGAGAACAATAATGGCGCTGGTTGCTTCAAATGAGGAAAGTACCGCAATGAGTCCAAAATGCTACCATTCAACTAGATAGCTGTTGAGTAAGGTACAAATGGGCTTAAACTAGATGCTTGGATAAACACATGTCCTGGTTTTGGATGGGATAGAATTAATTTTCTTTCTAGTGCAGTGCTGTGTTTTGGATGTAGTGTGAGAATAATGTAGATAACACTGACGATTTAGTTGTTACTGAACAGTGCTTACCTTAAATCCAGGACTTTTCAGTTTTCCATGCTCTGCCAGTGAGCTGGTACACAAGAAGCTGGGAGGAATCATGGCCAGGACAGCTGACCCACCCGGGCCATAGGGTGTCATATAAATGGGGGGGAGTTTATATTCTGATCAGCTGGAAGGCACTGATTGCTGCTTGGGAACTGACTGGGCATCAGTAGTGTGTCACTTGTCTGTCTTGGGTTTTGTTCCTCTCTTTATCCTTTTCATTATTTTTATTTATTTTACTTTATTTCAATTATTAAAGTGCTCTTATCTAAGCCCATGACTTTTACTTTTTCTGATTCTCCTCCCCATCCTGTGTGTGTGTATGTGTACACATGTACTTAGTTGCTGGCTGGGCTTAAATCATGACAACACAGAAAATCTTCACTGTTTGAAGGAGCTGGGTTTTGTTCCCTTCTGTATTGGCCTGTAATTATACCATGAAAGCATTCCAGAGTTTCCTTCAAATCACGTATAACTCTAAAAAGAGCTTTAATACTGCTAGCTAGCACTTTGGTAGTTCTGCTTGCAAACCACAAGAAGCATTTCACATTTTCCAGGGAGTCTTTACTTTGTGCAAGCTTTTCCTGTAGCAGAAATCCTTGATTGTAGTTACCTGCAAATTACACAAAATGCATTTTGCAGACCACAGCCTTAAAATGAAGGCTAGCTATCACCTCCAGGATTAATCATACCCTTTGAGAACTTACATATTTTATATATATATATATGTTTTTATGTATACATATGTTATATATCTACATATGGAAAAGATTTAATGCTTCTCCTGATTTTGGCTGGGATAGGTAATTTTTTTTCCTTGCAGCAGATACAATGCTGTTTTAGATTTAGGATAAGAATAACGATAAGAAACAGCTTCTTATACTGCCTTGCCAGCAAGGGGGGTGGGGGTGCACAGGATGTTGGAAGGGGACACAGGATAGCTCTGGCTGGGTATCCATCGGTCAGTGGGGAGCACAATCAAACTTCCTTCAGACTGCAGTTCTGATTCATCCATAATGCTTTTTCCAAAAAATATCAGCTTATGGCAAAGCTACTGCAATAATCCAAAAGCATTTCAAAACATGGATAGGCACGTATATAAAAAAACTTTCATACAATGCACACCAGCCAAACGCTACCTTAGGCTTCATATATTGCAATCAAGTTCCTGATGACTCATGTGAACTCAGTGGCTGACCGAGTATGCTCTAAGCCTCCAGCAAAACAAGGCTGAGAAAATGTTTGCCTTGTTAGGATCTAAGACAAGGGTTGGGTTGAGGAACATGGCTCGTACGAGTTCAAACTGCTGAACAAAGCTCTTCCAGAGTCCTAGATTTAGGTTCTACAGCTGCTCCTTCACATGGGATTCTCTAGTTGAGCTGAGCGAGCTGGGATTTGCAGTTGAAAAAAAAAAAAGAATCTGCATGATAAGAGTCTTAAATATTACACAGCGGCAAAACTCTTATGATAGTATCACGTTCTAACTAAAGTAAACACCAAGACAATTTAAGCAACAGTTTCATCTTGATCCAGCTGCCTACTGGCAGTCTGAAGGTACAAGTCCAAACAAGGAAAAACAGCAGAGGCAATTAGAAATACCCATGGCTCCTTTCACCAAAAGGGAGACATCTTGTCTAAAAGATTTATCCATGCAAGAAGCCTGTGCAAAACCAAATGGACTGGGTAAAAACGTCTCAAATCCCAGTCTAGATCTGCTTTTGTGGTCGTAGCAACCTCTAAGTGCGTATTCACACTCGAAGTTATCCTAGAAACAGGCTGGATAGGAAATTCAGACCCCTCCACGGCACAAACCTGTAGAGCTCATACACAGCAGAAGGTTTGTTGCCACTGGCTTTGGTTTAGAGCCTCGTTTCTTTTGTGCCATCGAGTGCACAGTAAGTGCCGTGTGGCAGCACCAGCCCTTGGAAAGGAGCCTGGGCACTCTCCTCGCTGCCTTGTGCTCTCCCCGCAGTTCTGCAGCCGTCGGACAGAACTGATGCAGCGCAGGGAATGCGCTTTGAGGGGGAAGGGACGGAGAGCCCCCAGCACGGGGGCTTTGGAGAAACTCCGCCCGGCCAACACAGGCTGTTCCAGTGCGATGGGTTTATATAAATACACGACGGTGCAGCTACACACGGCAACTCACACACCCCGCTTCCTCCGGCCGCCCCGCCGCACTTCCCGGGGACACGGCCGGCAGACACCGCCCCGCCGAGGGCAGGGCGGGCCGGCAGCGGAGCGGAGCGGATCGGCTCGGGCAGGGATCGCTCGGCTGGGCTCGGCTCGGCTCGGGCAGGAATAGCTCGGCTCGGCTCGGCTCGGGGAGGGATCGCTCGGCTCGGCTCGGCCCGTCCGCGGTGCCTTTGTCCGCAGGCATGTCGGGCTCGGAGCGGCGGCCGCCGGCAGGTGGGGGAACGGGGAGTGCGGGGCTGTGCGGGGCCGCGATGGGCCGCGATGGGGTGGGATGGGATGGGGTGTGTGCGAGGGGCAGAGCTGCCAGCAGCGCCCCCGGGATTGAGGGGAGCGGGGCCGGGGCAGGGACGGACGGGCAGGGCAGGGGTAGGTGCGGGGCTGAGGGCGGCGGCGGGCGAGGAGGAAGTGGGTGTTCAGGGCAGTGGGTGTTCAGGGCAGTGGGTGTTCAGGGCAGTGGGTGTTCAGGGCAGTGGGTGTTCAGGGAAATGTTTTTTTCGGGGCAATGGGTGCTCAGGGCAGTGTGTCGGCGGGCGAAGCGCAGGGCAGGGCAGGGCCCCGTGGGCTCCCCCGGGCCCCGGAGGCGCCGCGGGCCTGACGGGCTTTACTTGCTGTGCCGCGCCCCAAGGGCCGGGAGGGGGCGCTGCGGGGGCTGAAACACGGCCGGGGAAACGCTGTCAGCATAGCGCCATCCAGCACACCTGGTTATTGATAACCTTGGAAACGCTGTCACAGCACAGCGCCATCCAGCACACCTGGTTATTGATAACCTTGGAAACGCTGTCACAGCACAGCGCCATCCAGCACACCTGGTT